>CM028131.1:1649179166-1649890833 GCA_016271365.2 Neoceratodus forsteri | reverse complement strand
CCATGTTCCAGGTGTCCAAAACATCCTGGCAGACAAGGTAAGCCAGTCGCAGTCAAGAATGCATGAATGGGAACTTCTCACCTCAGTGGTAGAAGACCTGATCGACAGAGGTGACATCGCCCAATGTTGGACTTTTTTGCATCCCCACTCAGCGCAAAACTGCCGCTTTCCTGCTCACTTGATCCAAGGCCTGGAGTTTTCTGGTGAGATGCATTGTCCCTCTCTCGGAAAAGGAGGTTCCTTTATGCCTTCCCTCCCTTTCCTCTGATTCAGAGAGTGCTAATCATGGTTTACACTGTTGCAGCAGTTGGCAGTGGCGCCTCCGGTGCTGCTTCCCCTGTGCCTGGGCTTGCTGTCACAGGAACAGGGGACTCTCCTCCATCCGAACCTCCAGTCTCTTCAACGGCATGCCTGGGTCCTGAAAATGTAGCCATTACCAGGTTTGGTGTCTCTTTAAAGTGGCTGACATCCTGGTGAATGCCAGAAAGCCTTCCACCAGGGTGACTTGCTCCATGAAACGGAAGCACTTTGCTCTGTGGGCGGCTTCCCATCGCCTGGACTCCTTCACATGCCCGGCGAAACAGATTCTAGAGTATTTGCTGTCCTTGTCAGATGCTGGACTGAAATACTCTTCACAAAAGGTGCACTTGTCCAACATATGCGCCTTCCATGTGCCCATTGAAGGTCGTATGGTAGCCCAGTTGGACGTGGCCCATACTTCTCTGAGGGGCACCCTGCACTTAAAGCCTCCCATTCATAACCCAGTCCTGGCCTGGGGCTTAAATTTTGTTTTGGAGAAACTTACTTTGGCTCATTTTGAGTCCGCTGTGACATGCAAGCTATGCTTTCTGTCGTGAAAAGTGTTATTTTTAGTTGCTATTACCTCTGCTCATAGGATTTTTGAGCACCAGGCGCTCATGTGTGAGAAGCCATATTTGATTTTCCACAAAGACAGGGTGTCTTTGGGTACTAACCCTAAGTTTTTGCCAAAGGTAGTATCTGAGCTTACCCTGAATCAAACCATCCACCTACCTGTTATTGGGAAGCATTGCTCCATACTTTAGATGTACATAGGATACTTAGATATTATGTTAATCGCAGCAGGAAATCTTCACAGCTGTTTGTTTCTTTTGCCCCTAGGAAACAGGGTGTACCAGTTTCAAAACAGTAAACACAGGAACAGATGCCGACGTTCCACTCTTGTAACCTGTACCTGGTACAAGATCATTAAAGCATAAAACAAAAGAAAAAAAAATGGCATCAGGTTTTGGAATCAACTCAAAACTTTAATAGTGCAAAAAAACATACAGTGGTGTACAAACATCCCTGATTGGTTTTGCCCTCCTGGCTTTGAAAATGTTTACACCAGTGGATGTTTTTTTTGCACTCTTAAAGTTTTGAGTTGATTCGAAAACCTGGTGCTGTTTTTTTTCTTTCATTTTATGCAGTTTCAAAACAGTGCCTGTCCAGATGGTTTATCAACTGTATTATTTTTTGTTGTAGGAAGTATGGTAAGCAGCTTCCTGGAGCTGTCAAGGGCCACTCTATCAGAGGTATGGACATTTCTGTTGCCTGTTTCAGAGGGGTCTCAACAGTGGATATCTCTGCTATGGCCACTTCTAGTATTGTTCACACCTTCACTAGACAGTACAGTCTGGACATCACCTCTAGAAGGAGGGTAGGTTTTGGCTTAGCAGTGCTACAGGGCCTACTCTCGCGGGCTGTTGCCTTCCAACCAGAGAGTGGTTTCCCCATAAGACAGAAAGAAAGCAGGAGGACCTCAGCTCATATATGACATAGTAAAATTTAAAGTATGAAGCTTTTTCCTGACACACAAGTGGGTCACTTTGTTATTGGTGGTCAGGCGGATCATAGTTCAGTGGATTTATGAGACCAAGAACGCCTCTAACAAGTTAAAATGATGAAAAAAGCAAGTAAGAAAATTGAATTGATTTGAATGACTTGCAGGCTTTAAAGCAGCTTTTCTTCGGTGGGAGGGAGGCACTGATATTATAATTGTTTGCCCCAACAGTAACCCTGGGGGTACCACCATGCCATATGTCACTGCCACCCATCAGGCCACACAGACAGCATGGTGTCCAGATCCTAACGAAGACTGCGGTCGAAGCGCTGGGGTAATGAGTGTTTGCTGCTCGAATGCCAAACATACTGGATATTTTATAAGGGTACGTACGTTATTTTGAATGAGACGTTTGGTCTGAGAATTTTGTTCGAGACTTGCTCTGAGTGCCAGTTTTCTTGGATACCTGTGTCCGGATCCCCATGGACAGCAAATGTGGCTATGGCAGGACACACCCTGCTGGTGTGAACCATAGCTGCGGGGACAATGGGGAGGGCCTAACACCCATGACAGTAGGGCCATGGCCGCTGCACAGCCACCATTACCAGCACCAGTATGTGTACACATGTGACCCTGGGTGCCACATACAACACAGGGTAATCACTTGTTCTCCACTCCCCTGTCGTACTTGCATGGGCCCCATCACAGACCGACAACTCCTCCTGGGATGTTCCCTGGTGCTGCAGGCTCCATGTCGTCTGGTCGTGTCCTGTGCAGGTTAGGCATCCAGATCTGTTGGGGGAAGGGAATGGTGATTAGTCCCCACCAGTGGTACACAGTGCCCTGTTCAGTATAGACCACCCAAGATAACCACCCAAATGCCTGTCGCATGCCCCAGCAGCACTATATTCCAGACCCTGGGTGGACAGGCTGGGCAAATCTGCAAGTTACCCGTAGCACCACACACATGCATGCACTGACATGCATGCAGATGGTATGCCTCCCCCCCCGCCCCCATACGTGGGTTGGGCCAGTCTTAGTGTATGCTGCCCCATGTTTAAGCCTCAAACAGCTGGCCCCCAGCCCTTATACTACCAGCATCACATGCCAGCTCAGCCTTGTCCAGGCATCGTAGGCATGGGTATGCATGGTGCACCAGGTCACACACGACAAGGGCAACCAGTCACAGCAGATCAGTAGGGGCCTGGATACATTAGCTGTGTATCAGCACAGTGGCCTGTACAGGTCCAGACCCCTGTGCAGTACTGTTGCACCCAGTGAAGGGCCTGGCACATGCAGGCCCATGACCATGAGGCAGAGTACATACAGTGTATGCAGCATCACCAGGGGACATTGCAGTGTCCCACTGGATACAGCACCCTGAACAGCCAAATGGGTGATGCATGTGTCCATCAAGCCAGCTGTACGTGTTGACAGAGAGGGACATGTCAAGGTCTCTGTATGTGGGCAGCCATCCATGCTGTGCCACGATACAGATGGCTGTCATTCCCATGACCCTGCCACCTTGGCCCTGTGTCGGTCCCCACTATGCAGACATGGCTGGTGCACCCCTCTGTTATCCAGGACTGTTCCAGTCATGCACAGGGCAGCCAGGCTTACCATGGGTCAAAGTGTCTGGCCAGCTGCATATATCCAGCGGGTTATGCACGGGGGCATGTTACAGTGCACAGAGAGGAAGACCACGGGTGCACAGGTGGTGTGCACAGTGGGTGGAGATTGTATCCCTACCACATATAATCATGCCACAGACCTGCACACAAGCCTGTATACACACCTGCCGTTCATCCAGCCATACCTACCTGGCCTGGGCACGGTGCCACTGGTGACCATGACCCACAGTTCCTGCAGCCTGTGCACCTCCCTCCACTCCACATGGCCCGGTGTTGGCTTTGGCTTATGGCCGATGCCTCCAGTGTGCAACAGAGGTGGATGCTATGCTGCTTTCTGTGTGAGCTGCGATTGGTCAGCCGAGGGCTGGGAGGCGCAGTCGCCTTGTTGATTGGCTTCCATCAGAAGCCTTCTCAGCTGGCTTGCTCTAGTGCTGGAACGATAACCGTGTTGCAGGACAGGGTTCCCTTTGAAGAAAATAGGGGACTCTCACGACCCTGTGCTTCAAGCTGCAGTCGGCATCCTCACAGATTATGTATTTTGATAAAGTGGGATGCCAACAAGTCCGTGTCTTAACTTTGAATATCTTGAGGGGCTGAGGATTAAAAACAGATCAGTCTAAATAATTATTTATGAGTCACTGTTCTATAAGAAATTACCAGTCTAGTTGCCAGCCACACGTCCCATGGCACGGGACATAAAATAGCCCAGTGCCACACTGCTCACTGCACTCTGCTTGACTTGAAAAAAACAGCAAAAGGGTAAGTAAAAAACCTGCCCCTGAAAAGGCTTTTGTTGTGATTGTGATTAGACTTATTAATCACAATAACAACCTCAGAGACTGTTATTTCCTGGGATTAACAACCAGTTAGTCACTCCCCAGGAAATGACCGTCTCTGAGGTTGTTGTTATCCTTTTTCTTTTTTCAATCTATTTATTCTTGTCCCCTGCCACCCTGCCAACCACTCCTTCAGAGCACCAATGCCCCACCACACCACCACTGCAACCCCACACCACTATCTCCCGACCCTGTCTTGCAACCTTACCAGGGTAACCCGACATTTCCCTCTGTCGGGAGGGTCCCTCTCCTTTGAGGGGGAGGCACCAGGAGGGCAACTATGTATTCCCATAGGCTGCCACCAGGTCAGTCTGGGCTGTCTGGAGCTTCGTGGCGGTGCGATCATCATCCAGTTGTCAGGGGACCTATTTTCACGTTTTCTTGGCCCACCCCACACAGTAGCCTGCATAAGGATGGCATCCTGAGGTGAGGACAGACAAGAGGGTGTGTCAAGGCTTTACGCCCCCCCAAGCTTATCCCTAATCCACCTCTTGGAGCCCAGGCTCAACTCCTATCCCGGGAGGGAAGCATCCAATGGACGCTTCTGAATCCCCTCCCTGCTGGTCTCCGCTCCTGGACCCGGTCTCAGGGCACGCACCTTGGTCGCCAGCGTGCTGAGTGAACCCCTTCGCTTGACGCCATGGAGCCGGCTTGTTATTGCTTAAAGGGACACTGTCAACCCTCTTAGGCCTCAAAGAGTCCATAGTTTAAAGAACACATATTATAACTGTTCACATTCTCTAGAGACTGCTGATATAGCTGGTAGTTTGATTCTGATTATTTTTTTCTTATAAAAAGTGAAAAACAGACTGCCAAGCACATTGGTATTACCACACAAAAACATGATTGTTTACATTTCTTGATCAACTCCCGTTGCATTTTTCCTGGACTTGGGAACACCCCTAACACAGTCTAGCCACTAATTATGCATTGGGAGTAGAGGAGACTATTGCATTATGAGTGTTTACACTGTCTGGGGGTTTTCTAATGTTTAGGAAGTATACAATAGGAGTAGATCAAGGATTTGAAACAAAACAAGGTTGAATATATGTAACCCCCCCTGCAAATGGGGGTTTCCAAAAGACTTCCAGGAGCTTGCTTGAATGCTCCAAGCCTGAATGGTGTTTGACGTTTAAGCCATTTATCAGTGAGTGTTTTTAGAGCCTCTGGTACTGTCTCTTTAAGAGCTGTCTGCTTGCAGACATAATTAGTTTGTATGGGGGGACTGTGTGCTTCTCTGCTTGAGTACCACTCGAGCTGCTGCCAATTCACTCCATTTTTGCAGTCACTAGGAGTGCAAAGGGAACCTATCTGAAAGATGTAACTGTTTGCCAGAAATCATTTAGAGTAATAATGAAAATACAGTTTGTCTAACCTGCTTTTGCAGTCAGAACTGTGTTTGCCTAGTTCCCCATTCTAGTTTTGAACTGCTGAACTGGACCAATCAGTGTGGGTTAAGGTAGCTCTAAAATGGTGCCTTGGACGAATCAGAACTTGGACTCAGTATCTGAGCCAGCCACAAGAGGATTGTGTGGGCAGTGACTCTGGGAGATGTAGTTTGGACTTCAGCGCCTTTTGACCAACAGGGGCAGTCTATTGTGAGTGACAGCCAATCCAGCCAAGAACTGGGAGGAACTCAAAGGAAGTGCCCGTTTTGTCTGCTGGAGTTTCAGTTGAGCTCTGGCAGTGAAGAGGGAAGGAGCCCTGTGCTTTTTCGTGTGCAGTTTTAGTCGGAACGGTAAGGCCCAGAGTTCCGGTCTGCAGCTTGTGTAACAGCTTGTTAGGACTGAATCTGCCCTGTGAAGAGAATCAAAGGATATCTGAAGAGTAGAAACCAGGCTCACCCTGTAGAAGACTGGAGAAATTGCTGAATTGCACTCGGTCTGTCAGGAACTGAATCTGCTGTGTGTTCTCCCGGTATTGTGCAGTAATTGCGATCGGGATAGAGAAGCAGCCTGCCTGGTATAGTACTTTCTTTTACCTATAAATGTGTGAGGAGGCTTGTGTAGCTCAAGTGAATCCTGCTGCCATTAAAGGACTTTTGCCTGTGACTGTTTACCATATAAATGTGTGAGGAGGCTTGTGTAGCTCAAGTGAATCCTGCTGCCATTAAAGGACTTTGCCTGTTGCAGTTTGCCATATAAATGTGTGAGGAGTCTCGTGGAGCTCAAGAGTAGCCCTGCTGATGTTGAAGGACCCTATCTTGTTTGGAGGTCGTGAGTACTAATTCAGGGTCGCTCCTGTTGAATTGCCACATTGAATCCAAATGGAATTACTGTACTGCTGACTGTTTAACTAATTTTTCTTTTCTCTGTGTGAAAGGGCCCCACCAGCTGCCACGGTTTGGACAAGCCACTAGGGCTTGGGTACCCAGGGACAGTAACTGGTAAGGATAGGCTTGCATCAGAGCCATAGGTAGATGAGTAAAGTGATAAGCTAATTAACCTGATTTCCTGTCCTTGTTTATATTCCCCCAAATAAATCAGAGCTGCTTGTTTCAGCAAAGTTATACTGCCTGAGGTATTTGTCTATGTTAAAGTATTGTACTGTGATTGTTGCACTGTATCTTATTTTACAGGAGGTCCCAGTGCCTGAACCAGTCCTGGGGGTAAGTGTATACTGTGAAGGTAATTCTGATATATTGTGTGGCCACTAGTGGGAAGAAAGGGGTTGCAGTGTCCCAGAGGGCTGTGACCAAGTTAGTTTAACTATTGCAAACCCTGACCTCTGGGTGGAGGCACCCGCCATCGGATCCAGGCCCCTCAACCTGTTAGTGGCAAATCAGGCAGGGGTAGTAGCCCCTGGGATAGCGCCATCTAGGGGTTACATCTTGGAGGCTCACCGCTGGGATTGTGTGTCCTCTAGTGGCCATATTTACAAACCACTGTTAAGAAAAAAAAATAAATGGGTACCCCGACAGAAGTGGCTGTGCAATCGGGCTGGTGGAGTGGTGTACTGGGAGGAGATCGAATTTCAAAATGCTATGCTTATCCTGGACATCCCTGGGTATCACACGGACACTGTACAGGAGTACTTTCAAGGTGGAAGGTTTACAAAACCCTGTGGTGGTGGGTCGGCATGCTAATCTGCTCACCCACACTTTCCTGGCCCTAGTAGAGTTTAAGGATCCCATAGATAGCTCCAAAGTGCCACAGACCATTACCCCAGAGGGAGCCCTCACTGCTTGGAAAGTGATAACTAAGGACAGTAAAGACCCGGGGGGGAATGAGCCCCCACCACTATCTGAAACTTTTGAGGAGAAATTTGCTAAATGGTTGCTGGGGGAAGGGAAAACTGTGGAGGACTTAAAGAAACTATTCTTGCCACCTGGGGGTGTTCCTCCCCCAACACCCTCTCCCGCTCCAGTACCCGTAATGGTGGCTGAACCAATGCAGACTCCTATTTCTGCACCTGCCATTAGTCACGACTCTTACCGAAGGTTGAGGATCTTCTCGGCACCTCCCACCCCCAAGGGGAGGATGACTGGGAGACCTGGATAGACTATGTTGCCCCCCCAAGTGCTAGAATGGCAATGCTCGGAAGCCGAAAAGCAAAAGAGGGTTAGTGAGAGCCTCCGAGGTCCTGCCCTGGCTGCCATCCATGCTAAACAGGTCAGTAACCCTGAAGCGACTGCACAGGCCTATCTTGAGGCCTTGGAGAATGTGTATGGGAGTCCAGATTCTGATGAGGACCTATGGTGGAGAGTAAGAAATGCACAACAGTACCAAGGGGAGTTGTTGTCTGTGTATGTATCTTGGCTGGAAAAATTGTTGCAAGAATGCCTCAGAAAAGGTAGTTTGCCAGGACCGAACCAGGCTGGACAGGATCCTTAAGTCTGCCCCCTTCTCAGAACTGCTGTTGCTTCAGTTACGCCTGGCAAATCGACTGGAATCCCCACCCTTCTATGATGAGTTAATGAGAGAAATTCGAGGAGTTGAGAAAAGGCGACCTCGGGAGGGACCTGCACCAACAGCTGCGGCTACGACCCGAGTGACTGAGGGTGACCCATCAAGTGACGTTCAGGGGCAGAGGTTGGCAGTCAATGAGTGCTCTGACAAGGAAAAGATATGCCACAATGGGGCGAACTGTTGAGAGAGATCCGGAATTCAAAAACAGTCCTTTATGAAGGCCACGCCTGCAAGTACGGGCCCCTGACCTATCATCCGACTGCATCTGCTATGGGGGTGGGGGTACCCACCCATGTGTCTCCTGCTGATAACGGCTCCAAACTCGATTCCTTGACCATGGAAGTGGAGAAACTGACGAGATGTCTCCAAATGCTTATCACGCCGCAGACAGAGATGGCACCCAGGTTTCCAGTTAGTAATACCCCCGCCCTGGCTCCCAGTGTGGCGCCTCGGCCAGCTCAAACTCCAGAAAGTATGTTTTGCTATAATTGTGGGAAAGATGGGCACATGAAAAGGGAATGCCGGTCCCCAAAAGACACTGACAAAGTTGCATATAGGCTACAAGGAGAGCTTGGAGAACAAATCAGTGGTTGAGGTGCACAAATGATCCCAGTGAGGGCACCAAAATGCTAACTCACGCCTTTTTGTGGCAAGGTCAGTTGCCCAGGCCCCGCCACCGCCTCTCCAGACTGGTCCAGAATAGTGGGTCCCTCCATGGAGACCACTGTAAAGGTGAATGGAGTGTCTACAAGAGCTGTATTAGACAGTGGCTCCCAAGTGACAATTATGTTCCAGGATTGGTATCAGAAGCATTTGTCAGACGTACTCTTACAACCATTAGAAGGACTGCATGTATGGGGGTTAAGTGAGAAGGCCTACCCTATTCCGGGTATATCCAATTTGGCTGTCTTTCCCCACCTCCGTGGCTGGAGTGGCCTAACAAGTAGAGACCCTAGCCTTAGTGTGTCCCCCACTGGACTGTATGATGGTGTCCCTTTGTTGATTGGAACAAATGCTCATATGTTCGGAAGGCTGGCACAGTTGTGTTATGAATAACAGGGTCAAAGACTAGTAGAGCTTTAAGAGTTCCGCTTTAATTAAGAAGGCCTATGAGGCACAGAGAGATGCTGAAAAATAGAACCAGAGGAACCGGTCGGAATTGTATGGAAGAAGGATCCTGAGTCTCTGATCCTGGCGCCAAATGCCCAGTGTACCTTACAGGGAGAGGTCCGTATCAGAAAGGATGTTAAGAATAAAATATTAATGTTGGATGCACCAGGCGATGGAAAATTGCCAGAGGGACTGCTGGTCAAGCCTAGTATTTTGCCCGCTAGAGCCCATGCTTATGCCAGAAGGTAATGGTCCAAGTTCATAATGTGTCTGAAAGAGACATTCGAGTAAATAGAGGTTGCATCCTGGCTAATGTGCATTGTGCAGACACTGCAGTGCTACCCAGCAGCAAGAGTTCAAGGAAGAATGACAGAGTAACGCCTGACTTGTTTGATTTGGCGACTCCCGCTGCCAGCTGAATGGAAAGTGAGGATCAGTGAGAAGCTTGCCCAGAGAGACCAGGTGTTTTCTTTAAAGGAATGGGATGTAGGATGTGCAAGGAGCTGAGCACAATATCCGCTGCATGACTAAAGACCATTTCGTGAGAGGTCTCGACGCCTGGCACCTGCTGACATAGATGATGTGAGACGGCATCTGCAAGAGATGTTAGCTGCTGGTGTAATAGAAGAATCCAGAAGCCCTTATGCTTCCCCATTGTGGTAGTGAGGAAAAGAATGGGACAGTAAGGATGTGTGTGGATTATTGCACCTTAAACCAGCAACTATCCTGATCAGTACACAATGCCCGCATTCAGGATGCTTTGGACTGCCTAAACGGGGAGCAAGTGGTTCTCTGTGTTGGATCTCCGCAGGTGGGTACTACCAGATCCCGATGGCCTCTGAGGACCGTGGAGAAGACCGCCTCATCTGTCCGCTTGGCTTATGAATTCATGAGGATGCCTCAAGGGATTTCAGGTGCCTCAGCCACTTTTCAATGATTGATGGAGGCGTGCAGTGGGGACATGAACTTACTAGAGTGCCTGGTATACCTAGATGATGTTATTGTGTTTGGCAGCTCACTGGAGGAACATGAGAGCAGATTATTTAAGGTATTGGACCGACTGGAGGACTTTGGCCTTAAACTGTCCATTGATAAGTGTCAATTCTTCAAACATCAGTAAAGTATGTGGGACACATAGTATCCACCGAGGAATAGAGACCGACCAAGTAAGTTGAGGCTGGACCACCTGGCCACAGCCCAAAAATCTAAAAGAACTGCAAAGATCCTGGGATTCTGTGGTTATTATCGGCATTTCATCAAGGACTATTCAAGAGTGATCCACCCTTTACTTAACCTTACTCAAGGGTATCCCCAATCCACAAAAATACCAAAAGTCAGCGTCCCTCAAGACTGAAAGAGTGTATTTCGTCCGGTGAAGTATTTGGGGCCGCTGGACTCCTGATTGTGAGACTGCTTTTCATGAGATCATATATCAACTACCCATGCTCCAGTGCTGGCCTATGCCGATCCAAGAAAACCTTACGTCCCTGCACACTGATGCTAGCTTGCAAGGGTTGGGCCTGTGTTGTACCAAGAGCATGAGAATGGCCTGAGACCAGTGGCCTTTGCCAGTAGAAGCCTGACCCCATCCGAAAAGAACTGTCCTGTACATAAGTTAGAGTTCCTAGCTTTGAAGTGGGCTATTGTTGACCAATTCCATGAGTACTTGTATGGGGCTAAAATACTAGTAAAACTGACAATAATCCTTTGACCTATGTGCAGACCTCAGCTAAGTTGGATGCCACTGGCCATAGTGGCTTTCTGCATTATCTACATCGACTATGCTCTCGAATACCGAGCAGGTCTGAACCACATAGATGCTGATGCTCTCTCCGGAGGCCTGTTCCCCAGAATGATTGGGTCAGATTGGCAGAACCTGACATTCAGGCACTCTGCCGGAAGTTTGACAGGGAGGAACAAATGTCCACAGACGCAGTGGACTGCATGGTGGATTGCTTGGGACCCTCTGAGAATTGCATACCTGCTGCTTATTGCCACTTTTCTGCAATAGACATTGGTGCACTGCCTCAGCTGGACAATGATAATATTCAGCGGGCTCAATCCCGCGATCCCATGATCAAATCAGCTTTAGAAGCCCTCTATGCAGGAAAAGATGTGTCCAAATTATGCTCCACTGATTTGAGAACTGCACTGTTATACAAAGAAGGTCCTAAGTTGAAACTGATCAATAAACTGTTATACAGAGAAACAGTAGACAGAGGGGAACAAGTAGACAAACAACAACTAGTGCTGCCCACTGCCTTTCAAGACTCAGTACTGAGGTCCTTGCACAACCACATGGGGCACCTTGGTATAGACAGAACACTTGACTTGGTGAGATCCAGATTCTGTTGGCCTAAGATGGGGCTGATGTGGAGCAACACATCGAACTTGAGTCGCTGCTTACAGAGGAAAGCTTTGCCCCAGAGGGCTGCCCCCCTTGTTAACATCACCACCAGTGCACCCATGGAGCTGGTCTGTATTGATTTTCTGAGTTTGGAGTCAGATAAAAGAAATATCAGTAATGTGCTGGTGGTCACTGACCATTTCACGAGATATGCCCAAGCTTTCCCCACCAAAGACCAGAAAGCATCCACTGTGGCCAAAGTACTTGTAGAAAACTTTTTTGTTCACTATGAGGCTCCACAAAGAATCCATTCTGATCAAGGGAGAGACTTTGAGAGTCGTCTGATCAAAGAGATGCTTTCTCTGTGGGAGTGCGAAAGTCCAGAACCACTCCTTACCACCCCAGGGGACCCACAGCCTGAACGTTTCAACTGCACTTTGCTAGATATGCTAGGCACCCTGAACCCAAAGGACAAGCCTAGATGGAGCCAACAAATTAGCACCCTGGCACATGCTTATAACTGCACCAAAAGTGATGCCACTGGGTTCTCCCCCTACCACCTGATGTTTTGAAGAGAAGCTCGACTACCGTAGATGTGTGTTTGGGGTCTCCTGATGGGGTTCAAGCTGACAACTATTTACAGTATGTGCAAAGTTAAAGGCCCAGCTAACTCATGCGTACTCAACTGGCTCAAACCATGGCTGCCAAAAGAAATCTGGCCAACAAAGAAAGGTATGATAAAAAGGTGAAAGCACAGGAACTCCAGGAGGGAGATCGGGTATTGCTAAGAAATCTGGGACTGCATGGCAAACACAAGATTGCTGACAGATGGCACCATCTCCCTCACATTGTAGTGGGCAAACTAGATGATCTGCCAGTGTACAAAGTAAGGCCTGAGAATAATTCAAAAGATGTAAAAACAATGCATAGAAATCATTTACTGCCCATTGACAAATCTTGATTGAGTCTGAGCCCCCAGAAGATGCCCCTCTGACGACTGACTAGAGGTGCTGCTAAGAAAAGATCAAGAAAGTCTGCACCCACAGAAGCAGAGTTAAAGTGTTCCCTCCACAAGTCCCAGTTGAGCATGACTGTCAGTCCATATCAGAAGAAAGTGAGAGGACTTTGAATACTATCCTTCTTACGAACTGAGTCAATTGTTTCGGGGCAATCCCCTAGTCAATACTGAAGACGAAGCTGGGCCTTCTGGACTGTCTAAGCCCCCAGCTTTGTCCCTGGAGCCAATGCTCCCAGAAAGTGAAGTGCAAAGTATCAGATCAGATGAAATGCAATCATTGTGCATGGTTGAACTGTTTGAGCTTTCTGGGGAGGAAAATGATGGATTGGGGCAGACTGGTGATACACCAGAACAAGAAGAGTATTTTGAGTGCCCTGACAGTCCACCAGTGTCGAAAGCTCTCCATGCGAGCCAAATGTTGTGGACTCAGAAACTGTAACTCCTGGAGCTGAAAGTGCCCCAAGTTCTAGCCTCTCTACCCCCATGGAATCTCCCCTGACAAGTGAGGACAATGCTGAAAATGAGGCTCAGAGTGCAGAGACTGTAACAGTTCCCCCTAGAAAGACTGGTCGAGCTGTAAAGCCTGTGGTGCACCTCAGTTATGATTCCCTTGGGAGGTCTGTGGTCTTGCCTCTCAATGTTGTCCATAAAGGAGTGTATGTGTCCCCAAGCTCATTGCCCAAACTGAGCGTCAGTGCTAACTCCAAGTTACTTGTGTTGCCCTCTAAGTATGGTGCCTTTGCCCCGTCCAGCCCCAAGGCAACTGATGAGGAAGGGCCCCTCTCTTCAGGTTTCATGTACAAGAGGTAATAACTTGAGTTATGGTACAATGTGTGTGTAATACTGTGTAAAGAGGGCGTACTGCAAATGTTTCAGAAATGTGTTCTTGGTAAAATGATATATTGACATGATTACATGTGTGAGCCTAATGCAAATGTATATGGTTGCAGTTAAAACTTATGGGGGTACTTGCTTGATGCGGACGTCAAGCTTTCCCAGGCCAGGAAGGGTGTAACCCCCCTGCAAATGGGGGTTCCCAAAAGACTTCCAGGAGCTTGCTTGAATGCTCCAAGCCTGAATGGTGTTTGGCGTTTAAGCCATTTATCAGTGAGTGTTTTTAGAGCCTCTGGTACTGTCTCTTTAAGAGCTGTCTGCTTGCAGACATAATTAGTTTGTATGGGGGGGACTGTGTGCTTTTCTGTTTGAGTACCACTCGAGCTGCTGCCAATTCACTCCATTTTTGCAGTCACTAGGAGTGCAAAGGGAACCTATCTGAAAGATGTAACTGTTTGCCAGAAATCATTTAGAGTAATAATGAAAATACAGTTTGTCTAACCTGCTTTCTTTGCAGTCAGAACTGTGTTTGCCTAGTTCCCATTCTAGTTTTGAACTGCTGAACTGGACCAATCAGTGTGGGTTAAGGTGGCTCTAAAATGGTGCCTTGGACCTAATCAGAACTTGACTCATAATCTGAGCCAGCCACAAGAGGATTGTGTGGGCAGTGACTCTGGGAGATGTAGTTTGGACTTCAGCGCCTTTTTGGACCAACAGGGCAGTCTATTGTGAGTGACAGCCAATCCAGCCAAGAACTGGGAGGAACTCAAAGGAAGTGCCCGGTTTTGTCTGCTGGAGTTTCAGTTGAGCTCTGGCAGTGAAGAGGAAGGAGCCTGTGCTTTTTTCGTGTGCAGTTTTAGTCGGGAAGCGTGTGTAAGGCCCAGAGTTCCGGTCTGCAGCTTGTGTAACTGCTTGTTAGGACTGAATCTGTCCTGTGAAGAGAATCAAAGGATATCTGAAGAGTAGAAACCAGGCTCACCCTGTAGAAGACTGGAGAAATTGCTGAATTGCACTCGTCTGTCTGGAACTGAGTCTGCTGTGTGTTCTCCGGTATTGTGCAGTAATTGCGATCAGGATAGAGAAGCAGCCTGCCTGGTATAGTACTTTCTTTTACCATATAAATGTGTGAGGAGGCTTGTGTAGCTCAAGTGAATCCTGCTGCCATTAAAGGACTTTTGCCTGTGACTGTTTACCATATAAATGTGAGGAGGCTTGTGTAGCTCAAGTGAATCCTGCTGCCATTAAAGGACTTTTGCCTGTTGCAGTTTGCCATATAAATGTGTGAGGAGTCTCGTGGAGCTCAAGAGTAGCCCTGCTGACGTTGAAGGACCCTATCTTGTTTGGAGGTCGTGAGTACTAATTCAGGGTCGCTCCTGTTGAATTGCCACATTGAATCCAAATGGAATTACTGTACTGCTGACTGTTTAACTAATTTTCTTTTCTCTGTGTGAAAGGGCCCTACCAGCTGCCACGGTTTGGACAAGCCACTAGGGCTTGGGTACCAGGGACAGTAACTGGTGGATAGGCCCGTGCACAGAGCCATAGGTAGATGAGTAAAGTGATAAGCTAATTAACCTGATTCCCCCCTGTCCTTGTTATATTCCCCTAAATAAATCAGAGCTGCTTGTTTCAGCAAAGTTATACTGCCTGAGGTATTTGTCTATGTTAAAGTATTGTACTGTGATTGTTGCACTGTATCTTATTTTACAGGAGGTCCCAGTGCCTGAACCAGTCCTGGGGTAAGTGTATACTGTGAAGGTAATTCTGATATATTGTGTGGGCCACTAGTGGGAAGAAAAGGGGGTTGCAGTGTCCCAGAGGGCTGTGACCAAGTTAGTTTAACTATTGCAAACCCTGACCTCTGGGTGGAGGCACCCGCCATCGGATCCAGGCCCCTCAACCTGTTAGTGGCAAATCAGGCAGGGCTAGTAGCCCCTGGGATAGCGCCATCTAGGGGTTACATATAACTATACCTTAGCATGGATTTTAGTTATACTAAGCAAGGAGGCAGATGATAAAACCAGCAACATCAATGAACTTTAGAGAAGGTAAGCAATCATAAATTGTGGGGTTTTAACTAGAAATAATATGATGTAAAAAGGATTGACAGTGTCACTTTAAACCAGAAGCTCTGCTTCAGGAGCGAGTCAGTGGACTCTGGTTTGGATTTGTTTTTAATTTTCCAGTTTTGCTCCAGCTGTCTCTGGACTCGGTGGCATCCTCCAGCCCTATTGCTGACCCATCTAGTAGACTTACTGGTTCACCACCACTTACTCAGACCCATATATGGCAGGTGACCTGCCACGTAGGGTCACGCGATGCTTTCCGGGGATGCCGGACAAGCTGGGGCATTTTTCCACCGTTTTTGCTCTGGCGGATCATCTGGTGACACAAGCCATGCATGCGCGTACTTGACGCATATGCGGGCTGCATCGACACACTTCCTGAACCACATCTGCTAGTCCTGCTGGTGCTGCCTGTCGGCCTCCATTAGGCGGCAGGCAAGTGACGGAACTTGCAATCCCCTGTCACAGAGGAAGGAGAGCTGTCCTTGGGATGCTCAATCTTCCCTCACCCCGCCAGCCCCCAAGCGACCCTCGTCAGTTCCCGAACCTTGGTCGCCAGTGTGGAAGGTGGTAAGGAGTCCTATGCCTCAACCCACCACACCACTGGGCCAACACCAGTTTGGATGTTTGACCTCCAAAAATAAAGGCTTTGAAGGTGAAGAAAGAACTTTTTGACTCCTAAAAGAGACATAGAAAACCAGGTGGCATTCAGTTTTGCAGCCGTAAGTCAAAACGGTTGATATTTTTTTCCTATAAAAGAAAGTGTATTTTACCAAAACTGTAATAGTATATAGAAACGTGAAATATGAATCCCTCTTAGAATATTGACTTCCAAACATTGTAACATTAGAAGTATTTTTAATTCTACACAACTGGGAATGACTTCCAGATAGGAATGCATGGAACTTTTGATTTCTCTTCCAACCCCCCCCACCCCAAATTTAAAAAACCCTGATTGGAGGAAAGTTTTAATGTAGAAGCCTAAGGTAGTATAGCCTGCAGAATAAACAAGGAGTGATGACGGTAGACAAGTATGGAGGAAAGCTGCTGGGTGAGGGGGGTGGGGGGCATGGCATATCAGATGGTGTGCCTGTATTCTCCCAACCTGTGTGTGTCGTTTGGTAGGGGGATAATGGAGGAGATGCGCTTGCTCTCCAGGGCTAGGGGCATCAAGACCCTCCCCAAAGCTGAGCAACAAGGGAGTCTTTGCCCTACCGGGATAATAATGTCGCACACTTAATAGAGTACGACATTATGACTAAACCCCAACAGTGCTGTAGCTTACCGCGACTACTGCTGTATGCGGTATTGCACCACTCAAAACGTCTCAGGCAGAGGATAAGACCTCTGCTGGGATGGGGTTCCGCTGAGAAGCTGCCGTGGCTCAATGGACTGAGCCACTGCAGCGAAGAACCCAGGCGCTGCATCTGGGATCGGGTTTGATTCCCGGTCCCAGAAACTTTTATTTTATTTTTTTTAACAGTTTGTGTGCTCCCCAAGTTAACCCCCCCCCCCCGGAGTTGAGAATCTTTATTGGGGGAGGTTTGGGGGCGCATGGCAGCGCAATTTTGCCATGCAGCATAATGTCTTGTGACATTATGACCCTGTGCCAGTCTTTGCTGGATTCTGGAGGAAACAATGGCTTTCTCCCCTCATGGCTATGTGTTGACGCTACAGTTCACTCTAGGATCGCCAGAGAGGGAGTTTGGGGTGGGGGAAGGGTGTAGAAATTGTGAAAACTGGTGTCTGGCCTGAGGAGGGAAAAAAGATGGCACATTCTTTTTACCTTTGCGATCAACGATCCTGGACCCCCAAGAGTCTTGGTGTAGAATGTCAGCATCGTGCCATCAATATGTAGGTTTTTATGCTGCAAATAAATAAATAAATAAAGATTATTTCAGCCAAGTTTTAAGATATGAATGGATGGATGAAACAGGGAAACATTTAAAATATAAGTCTTGGTATGCAAGCAAGGTAACTGAAACAAAGTAAAAAACTGACTCAGAGAATTGATGGTTATTTTGGGGTCTTTATCCTTGTGTTAAAAATACTTAGAGGGGTACACAGGGTGTAGTATACACAGCTACTGTACTGGAGCTTGTGCATGCAGAAATAAAGGGTATTGGCCACCCAAATGGCCCAGCACTACTGTACAGATGTCCTTGGTTTGGGAGCGAGCCACGGCCGTGAAGGGTTAACAGGGAGTTCGGGTGCCACACTGACCCCCTGCGGCTGTCCAGGGAACTTGCTCCTGCTGTAAGGGATGTGCTGTGTGCGGGGCTGGCATAGGCTGCGCTCATGTTGGGGAGGTGGGAGGTACCAGAAGAGGGCAATACCCATATCCGTCTAAATGCTAGGCTATTGATTCCCCTGGGTCCTAGTGCCTGCAGACACTGAATCCTAGTCCACAAAATAGACTGCCAAGAGGGGTTGCCTGCACCCCCTGGAGCCCTGCCAAGGTGGTAAGCGCCGTGGGGGTACTGGGAGGTTGCCAGGGCTGGGGGAGAATGGAGCATATAGGACTGAACAGGGTACATCCCTGGGAACAAGATATATCCCTGCCTGGAGGGAGTTACTGGGAAGAAAACCCTATATGGGGAAAAATACATTAAAATAAAGGATATTCACTGAAACTGAGAGGGGGAGAGATATTATCTTTAATTACACTGTCAAAATGCAAGCTTTTGGTGTGGTGTACCAAATAGAGAATACTGAAAGGGCAACTATGCACAACCAGTGTGTTCTGCCACAGAAGGGTTCTGATTCTCTTTGACCTCAAGAGTGAAGCTCTACCACAGAGGGGTTCTGATTCCCTCTGACCTCGAGAGGTCCATTGGAATGAGAACCCCGAGGTGGCACAACACACTGGTTGTGGATAAAGTTGCTCATCCTGTGTTTTTTATAGCATATAGTATTATGTGAAATGTATGTGCAGCTATTCTTTCACTTCCAGAATGAAACTGACTTATGCAGCCTCTAGAGGTTTCAGAATGCTGTTGTACCGCAGAAGGGTATAGTTACATGCCATGACCTTTGAATTGTGGTACAACAGCATTTTGAAAGAGATGGAATTCTATACAGAACAGTGGTCTACTAGACACTATTATCTATTCTTTCAGCCCAGTTTCAGGGTCAGCTTGATATGAGTGGTAGGACAAAACAGAAATCACCCAGATGCCCAAATATGTACAGTACGTGATATAACAGAAAAGTTAAAGCCAGGAAATGATGATTCATCTGGATTTTCACTAGGTTATCGTGTACATGGTGTCCTTTTCTAGGCATTCCTTTCCATGTTTCCTGTTTAAATATACAGTACAGAAAAAAATTAAATTTAGATTAAAAAAAAGATTTAAATGTCAGCTGGAAGGCACACAAGCTTTGGAAATGAGGTGCCTGGATCGCTTTTTTATTCCCTGCTTTTAGCTCTGTATGATGTTTCCAGGCAACTGGAGATAAAAGGGCCATGCATTTTGGAAGATACAAATAGAAGTGGTCTTCATAATGCCAGCCACAGTCATTCAAAGGCCATTCATTCTAGCAGTTGGAATAATAATTAGACAGCGTACAGCCAGCAGCATTTCAGGGAAGTTTTTTGGGGAATTGGGGTGGGGGATGGGAAAGTGACAGGCTTCCTGCAACAGGCATTTTGGAGCCGATGAAGCGGTCTAAATGGGGTTTCCCAGTGAAAGCTCTTCACTGATCACTGTTTGTTCAATCACTTTAAACTGGTTCACAGAAGGAATTTTTTTTTTTTTGTTGGGTGCTATGCACCATAAAAACAGCAGGTAAAAATAGCCATTTTAGCTGCAAATGAAATTATTTAGTGGCTATACAGGGAGGAAAGTCCAGTTAATTTCCTATGAAAAACATGCAGAGCATTTTATGGCCATCAGCTTTAACAGGGCACTGGCAGTGGCAGGCATCCTGACTATAAAGAAAGGAAATTTAGCACCCAAAATCAATATTTCACAAACTGTACGTCTGTTTGTCTTGCTTAAGAAATTATTGACACTGCTCCGTGGTGACAGCTGGTAGTATGCAGCGCTATTATGTGAAAGACCTGGGATTGATATTGATCGTGACTCCCCTGCTTTGGCTGGTGGGGTACAAGAAGCTATGCAGAAGCATCGCACTCTGACCATGGGGGGGGGTGCCTCCTTGCCTGTTCTTACGGCGCCTCTTATAGTGTGGAGCTTGATGGCGTTGAGATTATGGGTGATCATATGATGTTGCCCACCCATCGCCACCACACCAGCTGTAAGCCTATCTTTTTTTTGTATTCTTTGGCAACCAGTTAAGGCCCAGTAGGCACAGGTGCCTGTTTTCAGGGACAACCTGGGAGCACTGGGGAGGCTAATTGACTTGCTCAGAGTCACACAGCATGCAAGTGGAGGTTGTGGGAATCAAACCCAGGTCTGTCTGCTGGATGTACTAAGTTCATTCATAGCTTGTTGCTCTAACCTCTAGGCTATACTGCCAGTTGGGTGGTGGAGGGTGGGTGGGCGAGGCCCACCCCATGCAACCATTCAGCAGCCCACATCAAAGCCTTTGAATGCCCCAGGCCCCTTCCCTGCCAACTCAGTTACTGGGTTTGCCTCCCTCAGTGAGTCTCAGAAAGGCCAGCCTGAGCTGAATGTGGCACCACCACAGGGGATGATCACTGGAGATACCGAGGTCAGAGAGGGTCTGGATCAGTGCTGTGAGGTCATTAGGACTGCTAGACTGGCAGCTGAAACAGTCAAAGAGCTGTAAGGAGAGGCAAGAAGTGGTGGTGGGGAGGTGCATAGAATGATACACAAATTGACTAGTGAAGAGGTTTACAAAGTGTGATCTGGCATTTTTATAGTGAAGTTGGGAAAGCTGCAGTATTGTTCTCCCAGGTAGGTGGTATTGTTTAAAATAAGCCTGGATATGTCACCGTGCCTTCTTTTGCCATAGCTTACTTGTAATGTAACTTTTTTATTTAGGGGTGCAGCTGTAAGGAATTTGATAACTGGTAGTGAGTTATTTGTATTTTCAGTCAAATGTGATAAAGTGTGCGGTAATGTAAGAATTATAAAAAAATCACTTTTGTTTTTGATAACTAGTTCTTAGGATTTAATGCCCAAACGTTATGTCTAACTGACAGATGTTACTGTCATTCCCATGTCGCTTCCATGGAGCTCAGTGCTTAGTCAGGGGATGGCCAGAGGGAAAAGCTTGGCCGAACACAGACCCCCTAGTCAGAACCACAGGTTCCCCTGCCAAACATGAACATGGGATTCCTGGAAATGACTTCCCTGTTTTGATGGAGCTCAGTAATGTTAAACATATTAAAAGTGGCCACTGTCCCTCTTAGCCCAACGCGCAGTTTCAGAATGCTGAGGGTCACTGGTTGGTGGCCCATGCGGGGCTCCAAAACACTCTACAATCCCATGGCAAGTGGATATGGAGGAGTTGCAGCAGGGGGCACCCCCTATGTAGCCACCGCAGCCTCCATGAGCACAAAGCCTCATACATGGCATTGGAGATGCTGTGGAATGTGGCCCCGTCCTCTTCCTGACTTCTGCCCCTCCCAGCAGTATAAGCCATCTGACAGGGCACAGTTGGGTCATAGAGGCTCCTGTGAGAGTATCCCCATCACCCCGGCGTCCTCTGGGACTTATCTGTTGGGCTCTTCCCCAGGGCTTGCCCCCTCAAGCCCCACCGGGAACAGGATCCGGTTCACGCAGTCATGCCCAGATAGCTGGGTGCAAGGCCTGCAGTAGACTAGTGCCATCCTGCCAGTCAGCCATTTTCTGTTTCCTCCCCAGCGTGGAGGAAGGGTGTGTAGTAATGCCAGTGGCAGTACTGCGCATGGTCCCATATGCAGCATGCCAGGCATCTGCTCTGCAGCCACCACTAGGGTCCAGGCTAACTCTGGGTGCCGATCCCACCCCTCCCCGGGGATGACAGCAGTCCCTGGTATGCTTGATCCTCCTCGCTCCAGCTGACCTTCCAACTCCTGAACTCGGGTCGTTGGTGCCGCAAGCAGTAGCGCTACCACTGCACCAGCAGGTCGGCGCAAATTTACGTTCTTGAAGTCATTGTATTCTATTAGAGAGTAATCAGTGTTTATAATGCTGAGTGGTAAACCTGCCATGTTTGTGTTTATTTACCATGCAATCCCAGCAGAGAAATATAATCTTGTTTATACCGTGAACTCACATCAGCCATGTACTGCTGTTGCATTGACTGATGCACGTTGGTCAAATGACCTTCTCAACATCCCACAGTGTAGAGTTTTATGTTGTGTGATTTGAACTATGCAATTTTGTCAGGCTCAGTGATCATAGGTGATATTGCTCTATACTGCAGTGTTATTGCTGTTGTTTATTCGTTTACCGGATAGGCACACTGGAAAACTATTTCCTTTTACAGGTGCAACCCACATAGAAAACATACATACAAAAATGTACAGTAATAAATATCAGACTAAAAAGTCTTTGTTGCAAAAAACTAAACCTCATATAAAACAATTACAATTAAATTGTAATTCAAAGAACTTTCTTAGTTCATTTACAAATAATTTACCAGCATGCAATTGTCGTATGACACAAGGTAATTCATTCCAAATTGATGGAGCAGTATAAGCAGAGGCCCTCTGTCCACATTTCGTTCTCTTAAAAGGTATGTTAGAGACCAAACCGTCTGTCCTATGCCGAGAGAAGTAACCTTCATCATGAGGTCTCAGTAAATTACTAAGTTTTTGTGGGACCCCAGAGTTAACAATTCTGTGTGTAAATTTAGCCACACAAAAATGAAAATTTAACAAAACCGGGAACCAACCTATTTCTTTCAAGATTTTACAATGATGAGACAATTTTGGGTAATTTAAAGCAAATTTAGCAATTTGGTTGCAGTAAAGTAGATTTTTTTTGGCTATTACTGTAGAAGAAGCATTATCAGTTATGATAGTGGCATAGTTTACAATTGGGGCCAAACAATGATTTGAAATAGCTAACCTGGATTCCCTGATAAGAAATGAACGTATTCTATATAAAAAGGCCATTCTACAATGTATTCTAGTAGTAACCTTTGCAAAGTGAGGTTCATATCTTAAACTAGGGTCTAATGTGACCCGAAGATACTGAAATGTACCCACTTGCTCAGACCTAGGCCCATCTAAAGATTTAGCCTGCAGGCAATGGTCCATAGTTCTTAATCTTGCCATAGTACCAAAAAGCATCGCTTTTGTCTTTGCTTTATTTAGTACCATACCACTAGATATAAGGGATGATTGAAAATTAACCATTTCGTTTGTTAAGGAGTCACTCAAGTCGCTAACAGAAAGGCCTTGCATATACTACTGCATCATCTGCATAAAGAGTTAAGAAAGCATTATTAATTGCTGAAACATGCTGATCAAAAAATAAGGAAAACAAAAGTTGTCCTAGTATGGAGCCCTGAGGGACCCCACACTTAACCCCTGCAGATTCAGAAGTAGCACCACCAAATTTAACCCTTTGTGACCGATCCTTTAAATGGTCCCCAATCCAAACCAAAAAAGATCTTCCTGCTCCCAAGAACCTCAGCCTAGCAATCAACAACTGGCGATTCACCAAGTCAAATGCCTTAGTTAAGTCCACGAACGCGGCCCCAGTCAAACAACCTTTATCCATACCATCTAGGTCCGTGTTCGTGAACTCAACCAAGGCAGTCTCAGTACTTCTTCCTTTACAAAAACCATGTTGATTTTGAGACAGTAGACCTAATGTATTTATATATTCAGTCAGCTGTTTATAGACTATATTTTCCTGTACTTTAGCTAAAACAGACAAAATTGAGATTGACCTGTAATTTCCAAAATCCTGGTGTGAACCAGACTTGTGAATGGGAGTCAACAAGAATGTTTCCAAATTTCAGGCACAAAGCCTGTAGAAAAAGACAAATTGAAAATAATACTAATTGGGTACGCTAACACTGAAGCGGCATCTTTCAAAACGCCAGGACATAAACCATCTGAGCCAGCTGAGCTATCTCGTTTGATTTGTCTTAGTAATTTCTCAACTTCTTTCGGAGTAGTAATCTTTAAGTAAAATTTACGGATGTTGGCTAGTTCAGCACAAGAATCTTGATGGTCCACAACTTGCTGTTCAGTATAGAAGTTGCCAAGATCAGTACATTTTTTATTAAACTCATTAGCTATTTCAATGGGACAGGTCAACAAATCACCGTTCAATGTCATAGAACTATGTTGAGCAACATTAGGTTTAATAAGTGTATTGACTGTTTCCCAAAAAGTTTTAGTATTAGCCAAACCTGCACATTGTTTCTGTTGAATAAATTCCATTTTAGCTTTTTTTATCTGGACTTTGCATTGGTTCCTTAGGGTTCTATAAATCTGATAATCAGACACAAAATTCCTACTTTTATGTTTTCCATGCCTTATCCCAATGTCTCATGAGTTTAATTAAAGAAGGCGTTAACCACCCAAAATACTTTCCACGTACCCTTCTTTTAACATGTGGAGCACATTGATCCAAAACACATGTGTATTCAGAAATAAAAAAATTCAAGGCAAAATTCACATCCGGAATGGAATATAAATAAGACCAGTCTGTACTACCCAAAAGTGAACAAAAAGTTTGTAAATTAAACCTAGTAAAAGATCTTGAGACTCTTAGAATTGGCTTAGATTTCTTTAACCCACCATGATTCCATATGCAAAACACAGGGTAGTGGTCACTCAAGGCATCAGAAATTAAGCCGCACTTCATCACATTTATAGGTTTATTGGATAAAATCCAATCCAATGGTGTATGATTGTTAGATTTATTATTATGTCGCGTAGGTAAAGTAACCAGTTGTTGAAAGCCGGACTGAAGCAGGACCGTATTTAGTTAAGAACCCTCAGGACCAATCCAATTTAAAGTCCCCTAAAATTATAAGTTCTCCAAAGGGCTTATTGTCTAAATTATCTATTAATTCTTGAAAACCAGTTTGACTACCATTAGGCGGACAGTATACAGAGCATATTGTTAATTTCTTCGTAGAACCCAGTATCAGCTGAATGCTAATATGTTCACAGTGATTCACAGTGTCCCTAAAGATAGTGTATTCTTCCACCACTAAATTTTCCTTAATGTAAAACATAACCCCCCCCCCGCACTAATGTGATAATTTCTAAACAATTTATATGCAGGAACACATATCTCCGAGTTTAAAACAGTGGGTTTTAACCAAGTCTCACTCAGTGCCAAAACATCAGGACTGTACAACCCAATCCACGACTCCACCTCATAAAATTTAGGCAATAAACTTTGAGCATTGAAATGCAAAATTTTAAGACCTCGTGAAACTTGTGTGAAATAGTCACTATAAGCCAGTTCATTTACATTAGGGCCATGATTAATTTCAACATTACCAGACTGAAGTAACAATAATAAACAGTAAAACCAAGTTTTCATATGTGTATAAACAACATATGTTCTTAACTTTTGTTTTCTGACAGAATACCCCACATTATAACTCATGTATTTACCACTAATCCCGTACATCATAGTGCAATTAAACACAAATTCATATGGTTTATTCCTAAATACGCTAGCATGTTTGTCTTCCTGAGATTTAAAATCATTTTTCAAAGTGTAGTAAACCATACCATCAATACATATCACACACAGTATATACAATACACCTAATAAAATCCCTCTGTTAGCCATATTAAATAAGAACACAAAGCAAATATGTACTAATATTAGCACCCTAAAATCAAGTATGCAATACTTCTATGGACCGGCCTGACTCCGGTCAGACTCCTCGCTCCACTTAGCCGATCCACTTAGCCGCTGCCGCTAGATCACAGTACACACTTATATGTGTTGGAGTAACCCCTCCTCCACCTCCTGAAGCTGCCACCAACAGTAATAACGTAAGGTCGAGGTACAAACAACAATCAGGTGCTCCAAATAATGCAGTATGCAGCGTGTAGCTATGCACTGTTGCCCAGCAACCAAGTTCACAGACATCACCACCTCGCTCCAACAGTCTGTAAGCAATGTAAAGCAGTATATAATTAAATGCAGATACTTAATAAAGTCCACAACAGATGTTTTGACTCACGATACAGTCCAGAGACAAGTTCAGCGTGCAGACAGATGTACTCAAGAATGAAACTCACAAGGCTTAGTCTCCACACTGTAGAAAAGGGGAGGGGGGGTACACTCATGTAGATAGACCTGGAAACTCAAGATGTCTTACTCAGTAGTGGTCGCAGTATCTTCCCCAGGTGGCAAAAATCATAAATGAAGGAAGAGCAGTCCGATTTTAGAGCCTGCCACACTCCAGTCAGACTCCTTGCTCCACTTTGCCGACCCACTTAGCCGCTGCTGCAGTGTGGCTGACCCTGGTTTGTTACTTTTTAGTATTTCCATGTTCTGTTACACTAGTGGGCACTTCTGGCTGGTCTGATTTGATCAACAACCACCAAGGTCCATAGTATAACCCCATCTGCCCAATTGCTGGTTATGCTTCTCCCATGTCACACTAGTGGTTGTCTGTCTTACTACTCAACGTTTATGTAATCATCATCCTCCCTTAAAGAGGAGTGTCTGTGTCGCTCACGCCAGGGCCTGGAGTTCTGGTGAGACGTGTTGACCCTTTCCTGGAAAAGGGCGTTTCTGTATGCCTTCCCTCCTTTTCTGCTAGTTCAGAGAGTACTGTTGAAGATGAAGATTGTGGGGTCAACTCTAATACTCATGGCTCTCCTCTGGCATCGGCAGATGTGGTATTCCCTGCTGCAACAGCTGATAGTTGAAGCCCCAGTACCTTTGCCCTTGTGCAAGGGCCTGCTGTTGCAGGAACAGGGAACCTTAGTCCATCCAGACCTCAAGTCCCTACATCTGCACACATGGCTCCTGAAGACATAGCCATAGCTCTCTCTCGGGTATCACAGAAAGTGGCAGATGATCTGGTGGCTGCTAGAAAACCATCCACCAAACACACCTATTCTATGAAATGGAAGTGGTTTGCTATGTGGGCCGCTTCACATAAGCTGGATCTAGTTACCTGCCCAGTCAGTCAGATTCTAGAATACTTGCTATCGTTATCGGATTTTGTCCCTCATCAAATTCTGACAAAATGAATAGGGATCTTGCAATGACTTTGCTTCCCTTGAGGACTGGTTCAGCTGTCGTCAGCTGGTCCTCAACACTAAGAAAACTAAATGCATGCTGTTCTCACGACACCCTTCTACAAAAGACCCTCTACCCCCCCTTAATATCATATCAAACAAGGGTGACACCCTGGAGATAGTCATGCTCTTCAAATATCTGGGCTTCACCCTGGACACTGCACTCTCTTTCAGTCTTCATGTCTCCAACATTATCAGATCTATGAACCAGAAGCTTGGGTGGCTCGATCGCATCTGACTGTTTCTCACCCTTGCCTCCAGCCTAAGAATTGCTTCCGCATCGCCCACTCCCCTCCTGACCTATGGAGCCCCTCTGCTGCTTACTACTAATTCCTCCCCTCTCTCTCTCCTTTCCTAGGCCTACCATAGGATTGGGAGGTTTGCGCTGGGAGCCAAATCCCGTTTACATCACAGCGAAGTCCTCTCCTCTCTGGGCTGTTAACCTATGAATCTAAATTGAAGTACTTCTCCATGTGCCTTATTTATAAATGTGTCCACTACTTCACGCCCCCGTGCCTAAGGGATAGAATAAGCCTAAAACAAACTCTCCGCACCCTCCGATCAGCATCCCTACCCCTCCTGGATATACCCAAACTGTGCCTAACCTGCACTAGGAGGTCCTTCTCATTTGCTGCTATCTCTGGCTGGAACTCTCTTCTTCCACGTGTCCTGAACAGTACTTCCCTTCCTCTATTTAAGTCCAGCTTATATGCCTCCCTTGTCTCCCCCATCTCCTGCTCCTGTTTTTGCTGATGCATCTCTACCTCTCCAGTCCCTGCCACTCTATCCTACTCCTCTTCCCTTACATCTAACTTTCTTCCTTTATATATTTATAGCACTATGCCCATATCCACTTGTTATAGCACCCAGTCTATGTAGCAACTATGTCTGGGTAAAGCTCGATATGGCTATATACCAGTTGTACATGGAATTGATGATGCTTCACTGATGTCTTGCATTTACCTGTCTGTACACTGCACCGCTCTGTGATACTTGTTGTACTGCTATGTGATACTTGTTGTAATGCTCTGTGATACTTGTTGTAATGCTCTGTGATACTTGTTGTACTGCTATGTAATATGTGACCCCGGGTCGACCCTGAAAAAGGGACTGTAATTGTCTCAGTGGTCTTACCCAGTCAAACAAAATTCAAATAAATTAATAAATAGTGTTTCTCAATCAAAGGACACCTGGCTGCTGTATGTGTTTTTGTATGATTGTGTAAAGACTGCGTCTCTTTTTTTATTGCATATTTTGTAAAAATGACATATTTGTAGAATGAAATCGACTTCAACATCCATTTTGGGATTGTTGCAATAGTAGCTGAATAAAATTAACAACAAATCAAAAATATCAGCTTTCCACGTGCCTGTGGATGGCCGTACAGTTGGTCAGTTGGAGGCAGACTGTACGTGTTTGCGAGGCATTTTACACATAAAGCCTCTCATTAGAAATCCAGTCCCAGCTTGGGATCTGAATTTTATTTTGGAAAAGCTGACTTTGGCTCCTTTTGGGCCAGCCACGAATTGTGGCTTTTGCTTTCTCTCTTGGAAAGCGTTATTTTTAGTTGCAGTCACTTCTGCTCGAAGGATTTTAGAGCTACAGGCTCTAATGTGTGATCCTCCTTATTTGATTTGCCACAAAGACAGGGAGTGGGATATTCAAAGGGGTTGCGCATGGCGCAACAGTGTTGCGCCATGCGCAACCAACTGATGGCGCGATATTCAAAGGGGGATGTTGCGCTGCGCAATTCCCGATGCGCCATAGCGCACCAGTAATGTATCCGAAACAAGTGCGGGGGGCGTGCCCATGCATATGCGGCAGATCCTGATAGTCAGCCCGGGATGTGCGGTGCATGTGCAGGCACAAACCCGTCTTGCGCCGCACGGGGGGGGGGGCGCAAAGATGTGTCTGTTAAAAGCAGAAGCATGTCGGGGGACACCCACAGGCGGGCTGCCATATTACCGTGCGCAACACAGCAGCCGCCTGCTGTGGGTGGCCACCCGAACTCCCCAGACACAGGCCGGGCATCATGCTCCCCCCGGCCGATTGTGGGCCTATAAATATGTTATCCCTGGTGGTCCAGTGGACCCGAACCCCTGCCCGATCGCGGGCATAAGTAGAAGTTAAATTCCCTGGTGGTCCACTGGACGTGCACACCGTCCGATCGCGGGCAAATAATGATATTAAATCCCTGATGGTCCAGTGGACCCGATCCCTGGCCCGATCGTGGGCAAATAATGGAATTAAATCCCTGGTGGTCCAGCGGTACCCCCCTCCCCACTCGCCCACTGAGACCCGCCACCCCGCTCCCCCCGGTCAGCGGTGGGCGGCAGCTCCCCACCTGCAAGCCGCCCGGCTGACTGACAGTGTACAATACGGCTGTGTGTCTATTGGTCCTCTCGTGGGGCCTAATGGGCGGCAGACCATACTGTTCTATACATTTGGACTGTGTAGTACAGTACGGTTCAGGCCCATTGGCCCATGCAGTGGACCAATAGGCGAGGGCTGTACTGTCACGCTGTCAGTCGATGGGTGGCTTAGCAGTGGGGAGCTGCTGCCTGCTGCTGACCGAGGGGAGGTGACGGGTCTCAGTGGGTGGGTGGGAGGGGCACCTGGACCACCAGGGATGTATTTTCATTATTTGCCCACAATCGGGTCCACTGGACCATCAGGGATTTTAATTACATTTTATGCTCGCAATTGGGCAGGGGGGCAAGTCCACTGGACCACCAGGAACTTTAATTACATTTTATGCCCGCGATCGGGCAGGGGGGCAGGTCCACTGGACCACCAGGAACTTTAATTACATTTTATGCCCGCGATCGGGCAGGGGGGCAGGTCCACTGGACCACCAGGGACTTTAATTACATTTTATGCCCACAATCGGGCAGGGAGGCAGGTCCACTGGACCACCAGGGACTTTAATTACATTTTATGCCAGCGATCGGGCAGGGGGGCAGGTCCACTGGACCACCAGGGATTCAATTATGATATGCCTGCGATCGGACAATGGGGTAGGGTCCACTGGACCATCAGGGATTTATATATGATATGCCCGCGATCGGGTGTTGGGGCGCATTGCCCACCGAGGGGCAGGGGGCATCGGTCCCCGACGGCTGCAGCCTGGCAGGGCGCCAGGCGCAAGTCGCCGGGGATCAGCGCACCGCATGCAAATGGGGCCATAATGACATGCAAATGGCCCCATTTGTGCCTTGCATATATTAGGGCCTCATTTGCATGCTCACGTCTGAATATTGCTCTTGCTGCGCCTAGCGCAACTGCACTTGCGCTGGTGCAGCCCCTTGCTCCTCACTTGCCACTTGCGCTGGCGCATTGCCACTGCACCGTGCACAGTGCAGGTGCCCCAAGTGCCATATTCAACGGTGCTGGGCCATGGTGCAATGCCGTTGAATATCGCCCAGCCCATGCCCTGGCGCATCCCAGTTGCACTGCGCCCAGGCTTGCACCCCTGCCTGGCGCAGTCTGAATATCCCACCCCAGGTGTCTCTGAGTACTAATTCTAAGTTTCTACCAAAGGTGGTGCCTGAGTTTGCTTTAAATCAAACCATCCACCTGCCAGTGTATTATCCAGAGCATGCCAATCCAGGGGAAGCATTGCTCCATGCCTTAGATGTGCATAGAATACTTAGATACTATATGCACCAGACAAAGGACTGTAGAAAGTCCTTGCAGCTTTTTGTTTTGTTCACCCCTGGGAAAGAGGGTGCACCAATTTCTAAACCGTGCATGTCCAAATGACTAGCACACTGTGCCACATTCTGTTACAGGAAGTATGGTAAGGCACTTCCTGCTGCGGTTCATGGTCATTCCAGTGGAGGCATGGCCACTTGTTTTTGGAATATTTCTGCTGCTGAAATTTGTGTAGCTGCCACATGGAGTACTGTCCTTACCTTCACTAAGCATTACAGTTTGGACATTGTCTCTCGCATATGAGCTGGGTTTAGCCTAGCTGTGCTACAAGGCGTATTATCATAAGCCTATTGGCTCCCACCTCCCAAACTGTTAGTTTTTGGTGTTGCTTGGGACTCATTCCAAAGGTGTGGACCGATGAAAGAGATATCCTCGAAGAAGATAAAACAGTTACGTAAGGACTTGACATAACAGTAACTCTGTGAGAGAATCTCTTTCATCAGGCCACACTGTTCCCCACCTCCTTCCTTCTTCAGGGTTGAAACAAAGGATTTATGTCTTGCTGCGTCCATTGCTGTCTTTCTGAGCATCATCTCTTGCCTGATATGCAGACTGGTGTGGTCTCTCTTGGTTCCGTAGCGAGAGGTCCCCCGAGCATGATCTCGGAACTGAGGAGAGGAGAGGAGGGGCCACCACATTTATGTAGACGTTGGCACATCAGGTCATCATGGGCGGCCCCTGGCATGTAGAGTTTCTGTGTAATCCTAGCACTGTCATGGGCATTGTTCCAAAGGTGTGGCCTTATGTAACTGTTCTTTCTGAAATCGTCATACACACAGCTAATGATGAGACGTATAAATAAAACCCATCATATTACCGGAGCATTCGGTAACTAGAAGTCTTTTTGTATTGAAACGGTCAGTCGCTCTATTTAACATAATATGCAGAGTGAAAACCTATACAGATCTGCGCTCTCCCATACACCATATCTATCAATCACATCACACACAGCTGTGCCGAACATCATGATGTTTTCTGTTGTTTCACACGGCATGTGATTTTCCAGTATTTTGTGGCAGCCAGTGACATGACACTGTTTTGTGCTTTGGCTATGCCGATACCCATATGCTGTCTCTTTTCCATTCCATAGTTGACCCTAGCAGTTCATTCTCTTCTTGCAATGTGTGTGTGTCTGTGGGCCTTGAATGCTGTTTGTCAGCCATCACATGAAACCCTCTCCTCCCAGAAATCAACTTTCACTTGGAGTACAGACGTGAGCTTCCAGGGGTAGTTAGGGGACACCTTGGGGAACATGATTCTGAATTTTCTTTTTTTTTTCTGGTGTACTGTTCCATTTATTAAAATATTTAGAGCAGGTTACAGAACTTTACGTGACCATTGCAGAATATCATAAACAAGTACATTAAAGATATAGATTAATAAGGCAAGAGTCTGAACTTATCCTATCGAGGTAATATGCCTTTCATATTAAAGTATCAAATATAAATATACAGCAATAAAATCATAGCATCTGGTATTCCCATTACTTATCTAAAACTCTCATTGTGCCATGAAACATAGAAAGTGACGGCAGAAGGAAACTACAAGGTCCATCTGGTCTGCCCAAGAACCTACCTGGTGCTATCCCCCATCCCCTCCTTTGACTTTCCGTATGCTACCTTTATATCTATCCCATGCATCTTGAACTCGTGTACTGTTTTGGCCCCCACTACCTCCTTGGGTAGGCTATTCCATGGGTCCACCACCCTCTCTGTAAAGAAGAAATTCCTGGTATCACTCCTGAACCTCCCTCCCTTCAGCCTTACGTCATGCCCTCTCGTTCTTCCGCTCTTTCAATTGGAAAAGCTCCTGAATGTTAACCTTATTTATACCCCTCATATATTTAAAAGTCTCAATCATGTCGCCCCTCTCCCTCCTCTGTTCCTTGGAGTACATGTTGAGTCCCCACAGCCTGTCCTGGTATGCCATATAGTGCAGTCCCTGAATCATTTTCGTGGCTCTCCTCTGCACCATCTTGATTCTGTCTGTATCCCTTTTGAGGTACAGTTTCCAGTACTGTATGCAATATTCCAAGTCGGGTGCACCAGCGCCCTGTAGAATGGAAACGCCAACTCCTTCCTGCGACTCATGATTCACACACCCCCCCCCGATGCAGCTCAGCATTCCACTTGCTTTTAGTGCTGCTTTTTTGCACTGTTTACCTACTTTCAAGTCTTCTGATATAATGACCCCTAGGTCCTTCTCCTGGCTGGTGGAGACTAGCTTCTCTCCTCCCAGGTGTGGCAGGGGGAACTCCCTGTCACGGTAATGGACAATCTTTTCTCATTTACTGAAACTTCTGTTGCAACAATTCTCTCATTTCTCCTTTTACTCTATCCCTATATATTCTAGTCTGGAAAGTTGGCCGCCTTTGGGTGCCCCCCCTTTTCTCTTAGCTATCACCCACTTTTATTTCCTTTTTTCCTCTTTAAAGATCCAGCTATAGGAAGGTTAAGAACGTGACCTCCACAACATTTTGATGAAAGGCTCCCCATGTGGGGATTATGAGGAAAAGTACTGGTACCAGTAATGAAATGCCCTGAGCAACAGTACGCCCAGTACAGGAATGTATAACCTGTTATTTGTCAGAGCAAATGGCCCTGACATTTGGTTGAGGGAACAGCCCCTTTTTATGTTTCTGTATCCCTGTAGTTTCCCTGCCGCTTTATAGTAATGTGTATAAAATTGCTGAGATTTTAAGCCGAACCCCGGCTGAGGAGAGATGCAACCGTTGGGTCCCGTATAAGTACAGTGGCTTTCTGTGCATGTTTGCCTAAAAACTAGCTAGAAACCAGCCAAACCCCTCAAAGAATATTGAAGTTACATATTGTTTTCTTCTCAGGTTTTTGGCCATACAACTAAACTAAGAGTGCAGTTACAAAATGAGAGGGAAGTTTTAATATAAGAATAACAAAAACTTGGGTCTGCTTTTTCTAGATGTTAGCAGCCCCATTCTAAGATATATTTTGCAGCAGACAGCATGGGGTAGTATGTCCCTGCAGAAGAGTTTAGGAGAGCATAGAATGTTCTGACCTTCTCCAACGCTGTACAAAAAGAAAAAGGCATGCTTTATGCTCTGCGCCAGGTGGATGCCAACTGAACTGTTCTCTATGGGGCAGCAGCGGCCCCTAGTGGCTAGTTTTATGTTATATCTTCTGTCAATCAAAAGTCGGTGGAAATTTTCCCAACTTCAAGTAAACTTATAAAAGCCCTACCTCAGTTCTGAAAAGAGATAGTCAGTACTTGCTGACTAGATGCAGGTGAAAAACAGGGGAATTTGTTACTGCACTTTGAAGTGGAAACTGAAGCAAAGTTTGCCACAATTTATATTATTATTTTTCTGCTTTATTTTATTTGTTTTGATTTCTTTGCATCAATTGTTTATGATGCAATAAACATCACACAAGCCAACATGTGTTAACCTGAATTGAACGCGTTGGTGTCCATCTGTTACCCTACACTCCTACATCAGGTAGTAATCATCTTTGGGATTGTTTCTGCCTAAGTGCATGACTTTGCATTTTTGGCGTTGAATTTTAGCTGCCATGTTTCCAACCACTTCTCCAGTTTCTTCAAGCCTGAAGTCATACTCCTCACACCCTCAGGGGAGTCCACTCTGTTGCAAATCTTGATGTCATCAGCAGCTAGACACACTTTGCCTTCTAGCCCATTTGCAATGTCTGCTATGAACACACTGAAGAGTAGGGGACCCAGTACCGAACTCTGCGGTACCCCACTGGTCACCTCCCTCTCAGCTGAAAATGCCCCATTTACCTGAACCCTCTGTTCTTTCTCTTGGCCAACTACTCACCCACTCAACCACCTCCCTGCCCACCCCATATGATCCAGCTTCTTTACCAGCCTTCTGTGTGGAACAGAGTCGAAGCTTTGCTAAAGTCCAGATAGATGACATCTACCACCACTCCCTGATCTACTATCCTTGTAACCCAGCTGAAAAAGTTGAACAGGTTTTTTTGGCAAGACCTACCTGCCATGAACCCATGCTGTTTTGGGTCTTGCTGCCCACTAGATTCCAGATGCATTATGATTCTCTGTTTGAGTAGTGTCTCCATCAGCTTCCCTGCCACCAACGTAAGACTTACTGGACGGTAATTGGCAGCCTCCTCCCTGCTGCCTGCTTTGTGGAGCAGGACCACTGTTGCCCTTTTCCAGTCCCCCGGTATGGTCCCACTCTCAAGTGATTTGGTGAACAGTTCTTCTAGGGGTGCTGCTAGTACACTCCCCAGCTCTCTGAGGACTCTAGGGTGAATCACATCCGGTCCCTGGCCTTGTCTGTCTTTAATTTATTTAAAGTTTCCAAGACTAGAGCCTCTTGGAAGGGGCTTGTGTCCCGCCCGGTCCCTGGGTGTTGCTGCTGTGCAGGCTTGGCCCATCCCCTGCGTTCTCTTTGGTGAACACAGAACAGAAGTACTAGTTTAAGACTTCTGCTTTATTGCAATCTTTTTCTACCAGTTTCCCTCCAGTATTTGCTAGTCTAACTATCCCCCCTTTGTTTTCCTCTTTTCCCTTATGTACCTAAAGAAGGCTTTATCTCCCTCACCCCTCCCCCATGCAATCCTCAGTTCAGTCAGGGCTTTAATCTTCCTTATTGCCTTACCAGCTTCCTTCTGTGCTACCTTATATGCTTCCTTATCCTCATCTTTCATTGACACCCTAAACTTTGTGTACGCCTCTTTTTTTTTTTCTCCCTTACTATTGCAGCCACCTCCCTGGAGAACCAGAGGGGTTTCCTTTTCCGATTTGCGTTGCTCACCCTTCTGACGCACTGTTCAGCTACCCCTGTGATAGCTCTTTTCAGATATTTCCACATTTCGTCTACTCCTTTCTCTTCCCTGCATCTAAGACTCTCTGCCAAGCTAACTCTCATCTTCTGAAAGTCTGCTTTTCTGAAATCTAAAACCCTGATCTTGGAATGACTAATGTCTTCACTAATGTTTACTTTAAATCCCACCATGATAGAGACATTCCACAAAATGACAGACATGACAATAGAGATGACCAGTTGACATAAACTGGAAATCTTATACAGCATCTTCATCAAGAGGAGGGACTTCAGATTTCCTAAGTGGCACCCCACCTCTACCTCCTTTACCCTGTCACTGTTAATTAAAACCAAGTCCAGGGCAGCTTCACCTCTGGTAGGAGTTTCCACAAGTTGTCGCACCCCTTCACCCTGCAGGGCCATTACGAAGTCCCTTCCTCTTGATGAAGATGCTGTATAAGATTTCCAGTTTATGTCAGCAAGTTAAAATGCCCTACTATCATTGTCTTGCCTATGTCTGTCATTTTGTGGAATGTCTCTATCATTTCCTTGTCCTCAGTATTCCCTTGCAACGGGGGCCTGTAAATGACTCCTAGCCTAATGGCTGCCCCTGATCCTGTCTCAACTGTTTCCCATAGTGGCTCTGACTCATCCGGGATCCCCTGAATCTCTGTAGCCTTGATTTCCTCCCAGACATATAATGCTACCTCACCCCCTTTCCTACCCTTCCTGTCTGTTTTGTACAGGTGGTAGCCTAGGATAGCCATGTCCCAACCATAGTTCTCTGTGAAACAGGTTTTCATCACGGCCACTAAGTCGAGTTTGGCTTCTGCCATGGTGACCATGAGGTCAGGGATTTTGTTTGCCAGGCTTCTGGCAAAGCAAAATCTCATGAATGGAATAAGGAACTGATGGTAGTTAAGTAAACACACCGATATCCTACTGTGACCCAGATAAGTCATAATCATACACATTTCTTAATTTAGCAAATTCAGTACCTCCCTAGAGGTTATTGCGCGCTCAAATACGTGCGAAATTTTGTTAAATAGATCTGTTTTATCCTCCAGAGTATAGTGAACTTTTTCCTCTCTTTGCAGAGATATCATAAAATTCATCCATGAATGAAAATCAGGTGGGTTAACATCCTTCCATTGCATCTAAATGCATTTAAAGGCTGCAATTAAGCCTAATCAGACTAGCCTTTGTTGGAAAGAGGGAATAGCAGCAAAAAGAGCCACCGTGACGTAAAATAATCCAATGAGTTCTCTTTTTGAAATCCCCCCCCACGGCTATTGATAGGGTAAATAGTACTTTATGCTAGAACCTATCCAATACCAAGCATGTCACCATCGTGTGTTCTAAGGTTCCTACTGATACAGCACATCTGGGAGATAAATTCGATAAATATGGGTTTAATCTGTGGGGTGTATTATAAATTCTATGGATGATATTAAAGTAAATTTGCTGGAATTAAGTGGACGTTAGTCCCCGTTTAGTAACATTTGTTATGTATTGCCATTCGTGCTCCATAGGCACTTGGCTATCTAGTGTGCTTACCTGATTAACAAAAGCAAATAAATAAATTATTTTACAATCAAGTTTCACTTCCCATTTAGTTTTAAGGTGGGATACATTGCAACCTACAGTAGGTTAATTACTAGGAAGTCATACATCTTTGAAATTAATTTAGCATTATTGGGGCTCATAAGCAAGCTTTCTAATACATCATATTTAGGGTTAGGTGATATATCCAGATCTTTTACTGTATAATCTCTAATTTGTAAGTATCAGAAGAAGTGAGATTTAGATAATCCAAAAGAGTTTTTTTAAAGAATCAAAATCCAAAAGGCCTTTATCGTTAAACAAGTCCTCCGTTTCAGCTAACCCCTTGTAATGCCAAATCATGAGAAGTGGTTCCGTCAAAGAGGGACTGAAATGGCCATTCGTGTATATTGGGGAGTGAAATGAGATCTTTGAGGACAGATTAGTAAGTATTCTAGCCCTATGCCATATTTTATATTGCATAATAGTACTATTACATAGATCCTTAATTTTCTGCTGGTGTGGACCTATACAGATATATAATAAATGCTTTATGATTCTGTATGGACAGGAAGCTAATTCAATTTGGCATGATAACTCATTAGTATCCTGATGAAACCATGTATAGATTGTGGCCAGATTTGAGGCAAAATAATACGGCAAAGTAGGAAGAAACAGGCCACCTAATTGCGGTAGCCAGTGAAGACAGCGCAGACTTAATAGTGGGGTACAAAACTGTGTTGTGAAAACGACGACAGGGAATGTATAGCGCGGACACAACAGCAATATCCATGTGGCTGTTTTCACTTTCCAAATGCATGGTTGAAAGCGAGCTGCTGCCGTGGCTCTGCGGATACAGCAACAGGCTGTGGATGGTGGCGGTGTCTACAGCCATCCCAGGTTCAGCTCTCACCTTGCCGCACTTAAGGATTATCTCCTGGTCAGCTGTCCGGCTTTATGCTGGGGGCAACCAGTTGAGATCCTCTGAATGGGTGTGGAATCTGGGCATTGTGCTTGGTGGTGAGCTGGCTCTAAAATCTCACGTGTCAGCAGTTGTCAAGTCCTCTTTCTACCATCTGAGGAACATTGCCCGGATAAAGCACCTTGTTCTGCCTGATGACCTTCGAACGTTGGTCCACATCTTTGTGACCTCGTACTTTGACTACTGCAATGCTCTATATCTAGGGCTACCGGGGTGGACATCCATTGCCTGCAGCTGGTGCAGACCGCGACAGCCAGATTGTTGACGGGTTTGTCGAGATCTAGCCATGTGTCACCTGTGCTTCGCAAACTGCACTGGTTGCCTGTGCAGTGGAGGATCACCTTCAAGGTCGCTTTGCTGACCTACAAGGCCCTACACGGACAGGGATCGCGGTGTCTGCAAGACCTCCTTCGACCCTACTACCCCCTCCACCCACTCCGCTCCTCCGATGAGGGATTGCTAGAGTTTCCCAGGGTCCGCCTTCAGACCTCGGAGGGGCCAGGGCTTTTTCTTACATGGCCCTGACCCTGTGAAATTCTCTACCTCGTCGGATTTGAGAGTGCCTGTCCACTGAGATATTTAAGTCTGCATTGAAAACCTATTTATTTGATTTGGCGTTTGCGGATACTGTTTAGAGGATAATTTATTGCACTGCCTGTTTTAATTTGCATGTTTTAGCTGTGAATATTTATGTTTTTATGCTGTACAAGCACCTTGGTATTGGAAAAGTGATTTTTAAAAATAAAGTCTGACTTGACTCCCCCAGCTGCCCCTCCTTGCCATCTCTCCGACACGTGCTGTATTATATACACCCTTCCCCAAGCTGTTACATCCCCTCAACTTACCCCCGTCCTCTTCCTCCTCCACTGAAGTGGAGTGCACCACGGAGTTCCTCCACTGATTCTGCTCACCCACCCGGATTACTCCCATTCCCTCACTTGTGCCTCTGCTCCGGAGGTGATTATATTTTTTGACGGGGAGAAAATTATTTTTGCAGGACATGTTCTCCTTGCTATTTTATGCACGCGGTTTGGTGTCCTGCTATTCCATCTGCACGGTTATCACAGTAACCTCTTAATTGCATAGGAATATACATTTTTTTCTGTCTTTAGCCTTGGCCTTATACCTTTCCTTTCCTGCATAGACCATTGTCAGAGTAAAGGCCTATGGCACATTCATATGGTAGAAAAATGGGCAGACTGGATGGGCCTTGCAGTACTTACCTGCCGTCAACTTCTGTGTTTCCTTAAACATTTTTTGATTAGGTTTTCTACGTCTTTTAAAAAAAAGAGTCCTTGATCGGAATAGGTAATATCTGAAACAAAAATAAATATTTATTTATTTAGCTTTGTTGACCAGGTAAGTACACTAGACAAGACATTTGCCTATTTTTAGGTACGACCTGGGTTTAGATAGGACATTCATTTTAATTCTTCGGCAAGGGACTGATTCTCCATTATATTCACTTCTTCATGTTAAAGTAAATTCTCGTGAACTTCGTTCTGATCAACAAATTAAGTTAAATCTTCCTAAGACTAAGACTAAAATGGGGGATAGTTCTTTTTCTTACTCTGCTGCTAAAAATTGGAATGAGCTTCCTATTGCTTTGTATGAAAATGTTTGTCATCAGACTTTTAAAATTAGGTTAAGAAATTATTTTTTAGATAAATTGTATTGTTGTTGTTTTTAATTATTATTTATCTATGTTGTGTTATGTTTGTTATATTGTATTTGTGATGTTGTTTGTTTATTTGTAAACATCTTGACTGTATATATATTCAGTCCCCGGGTCGTACATGAAAACGGGCCTTTGGCTCATTGTACTTACCCGGTAAACAAATGTTTAAAATAAATAAAAATAAATTAATAACATTGATGCATCCAATGAGAGTCAGTGGTAATGACACCCAGTGATCCAAATCTTTTTTAATTCTTGCGATCAGGGGACTAAAATTAAGGTAATATTGTTTTGTAAGATCTTGATCTATAATATTTCCCAAAATATTTTAACTGTGCAACGTTTTGAATATTATACCCTGGGGGGAATTGAAATGGGTCTGAGTGTGATCTGCACTCTTAAGTGTTCTGAATTACTCTAGTTAATTTTATGTCCAGAGGCTAGACCAAACTCAGACAATAACTTATTTAAAGCTATATAATTTTGATGTTTGTTGCTTTATCTGCAACCCTAACTAATGCATCAATGTAGTTTTTTGCAAATAATATAAAATATAAGCGGAATTGTCTTTAAATATCATGTTTTCTAAACTTTTCTCAAAAATGACACTCACTTTACAGCCATGGTGTTACCCTCCACTCATGTTGTGTAACCCTCAATGCCATTCTCATACCTCTCAACTGTTCTAGATTTCACAGAACATTCCGTTTATGAGGCCAAAATGGGCAGCTGTCATGCTCTCCAGCCAGCATCTGGTGTTTCTGGGCCTTTGTCCCATTTTCCTTATGATTGTGCGCGGTCCCACAAATGTCCTCTGAAATGTACCAGAGTGCTGGTTCCCTGTCCAGGTACCCCAGTCTCAGAGCCACGCTGACATCACGCACATGTACTCTGCGATTGGAGACCTACTGGGACATGCCAGGTGGACAGCTGAAGGGCCTGCCCAATTCTCAGTGTGTACAAGAGCTGTACTTTCTAGGAGGCATGTCAGGTGTGGACTGTAGCTGTAACTTACCTATAGTGCCAACTCGAGCATGCTTATCTAAACTAAGCTCCATACCACCCTACAAAATGCTCCCTAAACAGCCAGCCAGTCCCACCCATATATAGCACTGAAGGGCTGCACAGCGGTCAGCGTAGTAGACAGTAGCTGCCCTAAACTCAAGTGGCTGGTGATGTTTTGTAGCCTGCCTGGCTTTTGTTTTTTTTTTAATATGGATGTCCCTGGTGGACCTGGTCTGTATTTGGCCATGGAAAGCAATGGGTGAATTGCCTTGCAGGTCTCAGTAAAATAATCTGTTATTGTGCACTGGCTGGCTCGAACCTTCGGGGCGGAACTGCATGGCTGGTTCATTTTGTGCCATTTATCCTGCTGTGATAAGAGCTCTGAGCCTCCTACTCAGTCTATCAACAGACTCATTTCCAGCCTTTAAATGAACTGTATTTGTTTCCAATCCAAAGTGATTTCTGCCTGGATTGTTTTCATTCCCCGTTTCTAAGTTACCCACAGTCAGGTGCTCCACCTGTAAATTTATATTACTTCCCCAAATGCAACAGAGCTGCAGCAGACATCTCATATAACTATTTCATTGCCCCCCTAAAAATAGTAAAAAAATAAAACTGAAAAAAAAAATATATAAACATTGATCTTCTCAGTTAATTGTATGTGAACCATGTGGCATGCTGGCCTTGTTCAGAGTATCCGTGACCAAGAAGCAGTGCTACAGATCTATGCAGTTCACAATCTCAAAGATACTGCTGTATGCACACTGGGACTTATCTGCTAGGCCCCAGGAATTCTGTTGTTCTGCGGTTGCAGAATTTTCCGCAGAATTTGCATCATGCCACAGAATAAATATATTGCCGCAGAATTCATTGTTTTTGGTGAATTTTCATTTAAATATACTGTTTTTCCATAGTGTCAGGCTTTCTTTCCCATCTTGATTTCCTGAAGCCCCTCCTCTATGCTCAGCATATGATGTCATTGATGACATCACATCATTCTTAGCCAATGACAGGATTGCGTTCTGACAGATAAGTGAATAAATCATGCAGCAGAAATCGGAAAATGCTGCTGCAGAAGCCAAGGAGCCCTGCCGCAGAAATCAGAAAATTCTGCCGCAGAGCACCAGGGGCCCTGGTTATCTGCTTCCATTTTATTTAGCCAAGACATTTGTGGTTATTGGTTTCCTCAACACAGTCATACAGAAATAAAGTTGTATTTACACACACAATTTAACATGTGTGTGTGTGTGTGTGTGTGTGTGTGTGTGTGTGTGTGTGTGTATGTGTCAGTGTGTCAGTGTCAATAAAACTTATAATGGATACCATCTCATTTCAACTCCTGCTTCTAGTATCCCTCCTGATCTACCTGAATAGCACAAAACAGTAAAAACACAGTCATACAGAAATAAAGTTTTAGGCACACACACACACACACACATATGCACATTCAGTTTGTTGCTCTCTCTGAGTGACTTGTTTGTGAGACATTGTGATGGCACCAGGGGTCAGGGTCATGAGGACTGGATTACGTAGAAACATAGAATGTAACGGCACAAGTCTGCCCATTTAATCTCTTTTTTTTTTTGCTGCACACCTCACTTGATCTACAGCATCCTCTCTTCCCCTCCTTTCCTCACCCCTACAGTTCCCCCTCTCTTCCTTAACCCTACAGTTCCCTTGAGTCTGTCCCAGGCATTTTTGAACCCCTCCACTTTTTTTGCCCCCACTACCTCTGCCAAAAGGCTGTTCCAGGGACCCACCACCCTTTCCATGAAGAAGTGCTTCCTCACATCCTTCCTGAAATTACCCTCCAGCATGATAGCATGCCCTTGCTCTAGAGCACCTTTTCTCTGAAAATACCCTTCCTGTAAATTATTAACTCCCATTAGGTATTTAAAGGTCTCTATCATACTCCCCCCCCCCCCAGGTGTACATGTTTATTTCCTTTAGCTGCTCCTCTTAGGGCTTTTGATTCAGACCCTGCACCATTTTGGTGGCCCTCCTCTGGACCACCTCCACTCTGTCTATGTCCTTTCTGAGGTATGGTCCTCACAACTGGACACAATACTAAAGGTGGGGCCTTACCAGTGATCTATATAGGGGCAGCACCACCTCGCTTTTCCTGCTGGCGATACCTCTTCCTGTGCACCCCAGCATCCCACTTGCCCTACTGACTGCCTTGTCGCACTGCCTGACCACCTTTAGGTCACCCAGTATGACTGCTCATGGGTCTCTTTCTTGCGTTGTCTTTGCTAATATTGTTCTGCCTATTTTGTACTCCGATCCTATGTTACTGTGGCCCAAGTGCATTCTTTTGCACTTTTTTGCATTGAAACCCAGCTGCCATACCCTTGACCACTTCTCCAGTCTTTTCAGATCCCTACCAAGCTTCCCCGGAGTATCCACTCTGTTGCAGATCTTGGTGTCTTCGGCAAAGAGGCAGACCTTTCCTTCCAGTTGCTCTGCTATGTCACTTATGAAGACAGTGAAGAGGACTGGTTCTGGGGGTGGTAGAGACCCAGAGACCTGGCCAGTTGTGCTTCACATGGGCTCCTGCTGATAAACTTTATTTTTGATAAAAACACTGAGCTAATTCGCTTTTCTGCATTTAGCAAGTTGGAGTACTGCAATGCTCGTTTTCTGCTGATCATCTTGAGCCAAATTTCGTTATAGGGAAACAGAAGGGAGCAGCCAGAGGCAGTCAGAAACAACAGTTGCAGGGTGAGCACCTAACAAGCTTGAGTGTTGAAAGGCCTGGGGCCGTGGGTGGAGAGCCACTGTGAGCTACCGTTCTTGAAGCCGTTAATTACGATGGATTTATAGATAGAAAAAACTCTTCAATGACTAGAAGCCCAGATGCACAAATGAAGACTCTCTCCACCACGGTGGCAGAGGCTGACTCCCATTCTACCATGACCTTAGCGGTGGTAGCTAAGTTAACGACTGAAAATACACAACTACGCACCAGGATGGAGGTCTAAGAAAACGCAGCATGGGCTTCGCATGTTCAGCTGATGGATGTCTCTGAGGGTGTACAAGGCTATAACCTCATGAATTACATTACAGACTGGCAGATAAGCAAAGTGCAACCACTGGGGGACCTGGAATTACACTCTTTTACCAAAGCTTACCAGATCAACATGAGGGAGCACAGAGTGCTTCTAACACCCCTCGTATAGTTTTGCTAACAACGGCCAGTGAGGATGTTAAGAAGAGGATTTTGTCAGCCACCAGAAGTGCTCATCCGCCCACAATAGAAGGGCGAGATATTAAGCTCTACTCTAGACTTATCTTCTGCCACTAGAAACAAAAGGAAACAGTTTGACGCTGTCTGAGCAAAGCTGCGATCACTGGGTATAGTCAATTCACTTTTATTTCCAGCCCGACTCCGTATTGTCTATGGAGGTAAACTGTTTCAGTTTTTGGATGCCTCGGATGTTGGCCGTTGAAGTGAAAAAACTGCTGCGGAGTTTTCAATCCCATTGGAAAGCTTGAGCTGATACTCTGGAGAATGAGGACTGAGGGGTTTTATCCTTCCTTCAGCATAATTTTTATGGCCTTGTAGCATGCAGCACCAGGCAAGACCGAGATCTACTCTGCCCTACTTACAAACTCCAGTAGTGAGCTCTCCTGAAACTCTTATTATTATTTTGCTCTAATGTTTTTGCAAATGTTAGGATAGACTGCTTTCCTTGAATTTAAACTCGCTCACTCCTTGGGGAACTAAGCTGGCAAGTAACCTCATGGTGCGCTCAGCACACAAGCATTGCTGTATATTAGTACTGCTACCTGCAAGACCCTTTCATTTCCTTTTTGTTTTCCATAGCACGGTTCCCTTTTGGAGGCAGATATATTCATTTTGCTTTTTATCTTATATTGCTCAGTTGTTTAATGTTCAGAAGTATTAACTTTTCATAAGGGATGAGTTGATTTCCTGACTTATTATCGTTCAGAGTTTGTTAGTGGGATCCATGCGTGGGCACCTAAAACACTTACTTTATTAATGGGACTTTCATGGATTACTAGCAACTAGTTAGCTGCAGTTATCTCTGTCTTTGTAACACATACCTGTACCACCATAGTCATCCTGGCTGGCATTAATTGCTTTATTTCCTAAATGTTATCTGGTATATCCCCTTACTCCTTGGTGTAAAGATTAGGGGCAAAGATTACTGATTGTAATGTATATTCGTGAGATGCCTATCTCTGTAACATGTTCTTATACCTCTTATGACTATGTACTGTTTCTGCTGATTCACCTGAAAACAATAAACATAACATTAAAAAAAGAGGACCGGTCCCAGCACTGATTCCTCAGGTACCCCGCCGATCACCCTTTCTTCCTCGGAGCAAACTCTGTTTACCACTACCCTCTGTGTCCTGTCTGTTAACCAGTTTTTTTTACCCAGATTACTACCTTGATACCCATCCCTAAGCTTTCCAGCTTGCTTACCAGTCTCCTATGTGGAACGGTGTTGAAAGCCTTGCTGAAGTCCAGGTAGACCACATCCACTGCCCCTCCCTGATCCAACTCCTTGGTCACCCAGTGAAAGAAATCTCTCAGATTTGTTTGGCACCCCCCAAGAAACCATGCTGCCTTGAATCCTGTAAGCCATTCGATACAAGATAGTCCACAATCCTTGAGTAGGGCAATATGCACTTGTCTCCAGTAAATTATCCCCTCTTCCTTCCCCAACTATCTGTTTGATTATCAAAATGTATAGTCGTAGTTTGTATTGCTCACCTAATACAAATGTGTGACTGCTTCCTCCAACTCACCTGTATCGTGTGCCATTGTTTTATTGTCCCTGTATGTATCCATATTGTATGCCAATTATCGTATCTGTATTGTACGTCAATATTGCGTATTGTACACTGTTGTATAATGTTGTCCTAACGGGACCACCTTGTAAACGAGCATGCTCAGTGGAGTTTTCCTGCCAATAAACTTGAACTTGAGTAGTGTTTCCATCAACTTACCCACTGCCGATGTCAGGCTGAAAGACCTATAATTGCGCCCCTCCTCCTTGCTACCACTTTTGTGAAGTGGGATTACCTCTGCCCTTCTTCACTCCCCTGGGACATCACCGGTGTCCCGTGATCTGTTAAATAGATCTGTGACAGGTGCAGCCAGTACCTTCCTGAGCTCCCTCAGCACCTTTGGATGTACCCCTTCTGGCTCCAAAGCTTTGTCTAGCTTCAGGTTACCGAGTGCTTTATGGACTTTCTCCTCAGAAAACGGACTGCTGTCCACTTCTCTCCCCCCTCAAAGCCCCATGTGCCTTTTTGAGGTCCCTCCCCCTCCCCTTCTACTCTGAATACCAAGCAGAAGTATTTGTTCAAGATGTCTGCTTTTTCTTGATCCCCCTCCATACAGTCACCCCCTGCCTCCTTAATGCACAGTCCCTCCCTTTGTCTTCCTTTTCTCGCTCACATACTTGAAAAATGTCTTGTCCCCTTTTGATATTCCCTTCTTTCCTCAGTTTGTGCCTCTGCACTCCTTACAGCTTTGCTTGCCTCCCTTTGTTTTATCAGATTAGGTAGTTTGCTCTGCCTGCTGCTGTGAGTTGACCTGTCTGCGACATGTGCATGTGATGAATTGGATGGAGGCAGGGCAGGCGATGCTCTAATAAGTAAAGGGAAAATAAAATGATTAAAAACAGCCAGCCCGTCGGCGCAGCGGTTGGATTTCCTCTTGCGACGCTAGCAACCTGGGTTCGGGAGCGAGCTCAGGTCACTGGAGGGCCAGCTGGGGGAGGCAGCTTGAGCATCCCATGACTGCTCACTGTCTTCAGGGAGGGAAGGGGCTGTGACCCGGTGTTGAAGCGACCACTGGTGGAGGCCAGTGGTAGAGCAACATGTCCAGCGTGTTGGGGTAGTGTTTGTGACAGGCGGCTCTTGCCCCTGACGGGACGCCACGCACCTCAAGAAAACTAGGAAAATCGCCGCTGGCTGCTGGATGACGGCTCTCTGTTCCCTGAGGCCTCCAGAACCTTCCAGGGCCTCCTGTTCCTCAGCAGCATCCCGGGCCTAAAAGTATGTGCTGGGGTCATGTCCCCGGTGCATTCCCCCTCGGAGGAGGGACCCTCCAGTGAAGGATACACGGAATATCGAGAGGTGGAGCTCTTGATTGAGGATCAGAGGAGGGCTGAGTAGAACAGAAAGAGACTGGGGAACTTGCAGAGCCAGGCGATGGTACCAGCGAGCACGGAGCGGAAAATAGATTACACAGAAAAAAAAAAAAAGATTAAAAAAAAGTTTCTTTTTTGAATATAAAACTTAGCAGCATAGTCTTATGTTGCCTATGTCACCTCTATCTGAACTGTTTTTGACTATTGTTGCCCATCTATATCAATCCTCATATGCCAAATTATTGCTCGAGTATTCCTTCTGCCTCACTCAGTCCCCTGTTGTTGCTCCCCAGCCCAACTGTCCCTGTGGCATAATTCTGCACTTAGTTACCTCCGTTTAGTATGTTTATAATTCTTCACTGTTGTATAATGTGGTTGTTTGCACACCCATATCAACGTCCCCTTGCCAAATTATTTGCCCATGTATCCCCTTTGCTTCCCCCAGTCTCCTGTTGTTCCCACAGCTCAACTCTCCCCATGTCAATTTTTTCCACTTAGTCTTCCTGTCTTAATATGTTGCTACAATTCTTCCTGATTGTTCTGGACTCTCTCATTGTAAAATTTGTTAATGTATCACCGTGTACTTTGTTGTCCTACCAGGACCTCCTTGTAAGTGAGCAGCGTGCCCAGTGGAGTTTTTCCTGCAAATAAACTTGAATGGAAATTGAATTGACTTCAGTTTGCCCTGTTAGGTTTTATACTGTTTGCACATTTGCATATACATTTCCATTCGTGTCTGTGCAGTACAAAGTCTTTGCTTATCAAGAAATATGGTCATTTCTTTGTAATGTGTATTGGCATGACTGTTGAAAAAGGGCACAATTTACACACATCAAAAAAATGGTGCCATACATTTTGACCATTTGTCCCACATTTTGTCCCACATTGGCTGGTCTGGCGTTTAAGAGATATGACCATTCTCCTTCAAGAATTTGTCTAGTCCTTTTTTTTAATTACTTCATCTTTATTGCATTTATAATAAGCAGTGACATATTGTACAATCATCTGTCAGGCATCATTATTTTGTCAGATACATCCAGTGTAAATTAGGATAAGAAAATAGCCTAAACAGCTTGGATTCAGGACAGGGGGGGAAATCAAAATGAGGTACTTAAACAAACAACTTGTCCAGATAAGCTACAGCTTACTGAGGCTTTTTGGGGTCAAGTCCATAATGTTCAAAGTCCGAAAGTTTAACTCAACATCCAGTGCTGATATGTCCCCCAATCCTGATAAAGGTACTTCTAAAATATGTAGCGCTTCTGGAACTAATCGCACTATTTAACATTATATATCCTAAACCACAGGGAAACACAACGATGGATTAAGTAAACATCAGTGAACCTTAATCTTCAGTTCTTATATAGTAGAGACTATGCCACAGTATTAAAGAACAGTCAGGTTTCTGCATTTGAGTCCGACTCATTTAATAAACAACCTTTGGACAATTGGAACTCCCGAGCTATAGATTCTACTTTTTTACCTGATTCCAGTGGGTCACAATATTGAAAAGTCTTGCCTCCGTAATGGATGCGCAGTCGAGCCAGCATCAAGAGGGAATGCGAAACTCCCAAACCTCTTAAGCCGAGCTCGTACTGCATCAAATTTCTTTCTTCAAGTATGGGTTGCGAAGGATAGGTCTGGAAATAAATGAATAGTAGATCCGTTAAATTTGAGCCTGTCTGAGGACCTTGCCACTTGCAAAATTCGATCTCTGATGAGAGAGCTGGCCGTTACCAACAGGACCACTCTCGGTGCGTCGCCACATGGCCCTGCAGCCCGGGGTGTAATACAAAATGCCTTACAAAACTGTCCTTGCATGGTCTCATGGGGAATTTTGAGTGCAGCTGGCAACCAAACCTGCAGAAAGGTAAGGCGGTCTTCCTCTTCGCTAGCCTCTGGAAGACCAATTATTCCAACATGCGATACCCTGTTAGAGTTTTCCAACGCCTCTAATCTGTAACGAAGTTGAGCATTTTCCTGCACTAATTTGGACGTCGCAGTCGGGGCTTGCACAGCCGTTTTCTCTGCTGATACTGCTGTTTGACTGGCTGCTTCCAATTTTATGTCCTGCTCTCCAAATCTCTGGATGATCAACTCTATTTTAGAGTCAATCGCCTGCATAGAGGCCTGTAGTGCTCTCCAGGGGGGCTCTCCACTGGTGATAGCCGTAGAGGAACTCGAGGCCTGTTCAGTTCCTGCCGCTGCATTTTTGGGTCCACTTCCCATAGCTTTTTGGTTACGACCCATGACCGGATAACTTGAGCTGTTCACTGCAAAGGTCGGAATTAGTGTTTTCCCATAGCAAATTACTATTTTAAAGCAAATTAAAGGCAGTATAGTGCAGAGCTGTACCGAAGTGCGTCTTACCAGTATGCTGTTCCACAGCACCCCCCAAGAATTTGTCTAGTCCTGATTTGAAAGCCTGAATAGTGCTAGTTTCGTCAGCCTAACTGAATAAGCTAGTGTGTATTATCCACCATCTGTGTGAAGCAGTGCTTTCTAATGTTTCTCTTCTTCTTCTTTTTTTTTCATTTTACATACTTTCTCATCCCCAACTTGCTCTCATCAGCCATCTCTCTCTCTCTCTCTCTCTCCAAACCCCGTTACATGCTGTCCCTGGGACTCACCTCCAGCCTGTACAGTGCCCCCACAGTTTACATCCCCCCATGATGGAGCCCCAGGGTTCCCCAGGCCCAGGAGGGGTTAAGTCCGTTTGTGGCCGGTAACCCAGTGAGCAGTGCGGGGCCTTCGGGGAGAAGAGAGAGAAAGGTGGCATCACACTGCTAATGTTCAGGGACACTTCTTCTTCCCCTTAGGTCCCATCCACAAGTGCCTTGTGGGCGAGGACTAAGGGGACATCGGCACACAAGTGTGCAGACACCCTAGTCAGGGAGGCACTCTGCACACCCATGGTGGCTCTGCAGCACTACCACCTGTGGGTACCCAGGTGGAAGTATTGTAACGGAGCAAGTGGTCCTCCCTCCTCAGAGGGGGAGAGCATCCTCTGGAACACTCAGTCCCCTTCCCCCACCTGCCTCCAATATGTTACGTCTTATTCTGCCCCCCCAATGTAGAAGGCACACTCTCTAGTTCTGCTTGCAATAACCAGCTCAAACATCTGTGATACTGCACCCTGTCTGTCCCGTTTGATATTCAAACAAAAAGTATCCCCTGTCCGCTTTCTCTTTCTAAGCTAAATAATTCCAGTATGCCCAGTCTCGCCTCATAGGTTATGCCTCCTAAGCCACTAATTAGCTGCCTCCCCAGTTGAACCCTCTCAGTCTCTTTAGTGTCCTTTCTATACTGCAGTCACCAGAAATGGAGACAGTATTCTGGAATGATTCCTTTCATTACATTTGAAAATAAAGAGTGACCCAGTTTAAATGGTGGTGGTGGGAGGAGATTCTCCATACTTAGAATTCAGTCTCAAGCCATGAAATAGCTGGTTCTGTTGGGGCAGGGATTTCATGGCAGTAATAGAAAGGCAGCTTATCCTCAAAAGTTTAAACCTTGGGGATAACTGGCAAGCAGCTCAGAGGCATAATTTAACAAGGGGAGGGGGAGCACAAGCCTAGGCTCTGTTCCTGTTTTTATTGGAACTGCCCCCATTCAGTCATCTAAGGACCGTGTTCCAGTAAGTTGAAGACAGCCGTGATCAGCTGTCATGGGCCAGAACTCTCCAGCCAAGTACAATTGCCTTGACATTAGCAAATGTGCCAAACTTTAACCCCTTTAAAATTTTAGAATTCAGTGCATGGACTCGGGTAAGTTCAGCTGAGGGGTAATATTTCCTTTTTATGGGTCTGGAATGAAGTTATGGGCATGTAACATTTTTCGAAACTTGTTTTTCTCTTTACAGTTGGCTTGATGACTCGCCAAGGGTTTTTCAGAGCACTCCGAGGTATAAAAAAAAATATGCTTACCAGAGAACATTGTGTCAATAAATGTCCATGGTTAGAGAGTGCATGTGATTCTGACCTTTAACTTCTGAAATAAGGTAGTCTTAAGTGATGCATTCAGTTCTTAAAAATTAGCATTTCTTTAGTTTGAATGTAACCCCCCTGCAAATGGGGGTTCCCAAAAGACTTCCAGGAGCTTGCTTGAATGCTCCAAGCCTGAATGGTGTTTGGCATTTAAGCCATTTATCAGTGAGTGTTTTTAGAACCTCTGGTACTGTCTCTTTAAGAGCTGTCTGCTTGCAGACATAATTAGTTTGTATGGGGGACTGTGTGTTTCTTTGATTGAGTACCACTCAAGCTGCTGCCAATTCACTTCATTTTTGCAGTCACTAGGGTGCAAAGGAACCTATCTGACAGATGTAACTGTTTGCCAGAAATTATTTAGAGTAATAATGAAATTACAGTTTGTCTAACTCTGCTTTCTTTGCAGTCAGAACTGTGTCTGCTAGTTCCCCATTCTAGTTTTGAACTGCTGAACTGGACCAATCAGTGTGGGGTAAGCTAGCTCTAAAATGGTGCCTTGGACGAATCAGAACTTGGACTCATAATCTGAGCCAGCCACAAGAGGATTGTATGGGCAGTGACTCTGGGAGATGTAGTTTAGACTTCAGCACCTTTTTGGACCAACAGCAGCAGTCTATTGTGAGTGACAGCCAATCCAGTCAAGAACTGGGAGGAACTCAAAGGAAGTGCCCGGTTTTGTCGGTTGGAGTTTCAGTTGAGCTTTGGCAGTGAAGAAGGAAGGAGCCCTGTGCTTTTTCAGTGTGCAGTTTTAGTCAAAACGTGTAAGGCCCAGAGTTCCGGTCTGCAGCTTGTTAGGACTGAATCCGTCCTGTGAAAAGAATCAAAGGATCTCTGAAGAGTAGAAACCAGGCTCACCCTGTAGAAGACTGGAGGAATTGCTGAAAATTACACTCGGTCTGTCAGGAACTGAATCTGCTGTGTGTTCTCCCGGTATTGTGCAGTAATTGCGATCGGGATACAGATGCAGCCTGCCTGGTATAGTGCTTCTTTTATATGGATGTGTGAAGAGGTTTGTGCACCTCAAGTGAGCCCTGCTGACATTGAAGGACCCTATCTTATTTGGAGGTCGTGAGTACTAATTCAGGGTCGCTCCTCGTTGAATTGCCACATTAAATCCAAATGGAATTACTGTACTGCTGACTGTTTAATTCTCTTTTTCTCTGTGTGAAAGGGCCCCTACCAGCTGCCACCCGGTTTGGACTAGCCACTAGGGCTTGGGTACCTAGGGACAGTAACTGATAGGGATAGGCCTGTGCACAGAGCCATAGGTAGATTATTAAAGTGATAAGCTAATTAACCTGATTTCCCCTGTCCTTGTTATATCCCCTAAATAAATCAGAGCTGCTTGTTTCAGCAAAGTTATACTGCCTGAGGTACTTGTCTATGTTAAAGTACTGTACTGTGATTGTTGCACTGTATCTCGCTTTCAGGAGGTCCCAGTGCCGGAACCAGACCTGGGGTAAGTGTATACTGTGAAGGTAATTCTGATATATTGTGTGGGCCACTAGTGGGAAGAAAGGGGTTGCAGTGTCCCAGAGGGCTGTGACCAAGTTAGTTTAACTATTGCAAACCCTGACCTCTGGGTGGAGGCACCACATTGGATCCAGGCCCTCAACCTGTTAGTGGCAAATCAGGCAGGGTAGTAGCCCCTGGATAGCGCCATCTAGGGGTTACATCTTGGAGGCTCACCGCTGGATTGTGTGTCCTCTAGTGGCCATATTTAGAACCACTGTTAAGAAAAATGGGTACCCGACAGAAGTGGCTGTGCACCTGCTGGTGGAGTGGGTACTGGGAGAGATCGACCCCAAAATGCTATGCTTATCCTGGACATCCCCTGGTATCAATACGACACTGTGCAGGAGTACTTTCCAAGGTGGAAGGTTTACAAACCTGTGGTGGTGGGATGGCATGCTAACCTGCTCACCCACACTTTCCTGGCCCTAGTAGAGTTTAAGGATCCCATAGATAGCTCCAAAGTGCCACAGACCATTACCCCAGAGGGAGCCCTCACTGCTTGGAGAGTGATAACTAAGGACAGTAAAGACCCGGGGGGGAATCAGCCCCCACCACTATCTGAAACTTTTGAGGAGAAATTTGCTGAATGGTTGCTGGGAGAGGGGAAAACTGTGGAGGACTTGAAGAAACTATTCTTGCCACCTGGGGGTGTTCCTCCCCCAACACCCTCTCCTGCTCCAGTGCCCGTAATGGTGGCTGAACCAATGCAGACTCCTATTTCTGCACCTGCCATTAGTCACGACTCTACCGGGTTGAGGATCTCTCTGGCACCTCCCACCCCAAGGGAGGATGACTGGGAGACCTGGATAGATCTATGTTGCCCCTAAGTGCTAGAATGGCAGTGCTTGGAAGGCGTGCTGCAAAGAGGGTTAGGTGAGACTTCCGAGGTCCTGCTCCTGGCTACCATCCGTGCTAAACGGGCCAGTAACCCTGAAGCGACTGCACAGGCCTATCTTGAGGCCTTGGAGAATGTGTATGGGAGCCCAGATTCTGATGAGGACCTATGGTGGAGAGTAAGAAATGCACAACAGTACCAAGGGAGTTGTTGTCTGTGTATGTCTCTCGGCTGGAAAAATTGTTGCAAGAATGCCTCAGAAAGGGCAGTTTGCCAGCGATTGAACTGGACCGAACCAGACTGACAGAATCTTTAAGTCTGCCCCTTCTAGAACTGCTGTTGCTTCAGTTACGCCTGGCAATCGACTGGAATCCCCACCTCCTATGATGAGTTAATGAGAGAAATCGAGGAGTTGAGAAAAGCGCGACCTCGGGAGGTACCTGCACCAACAGCTGTGGCTACGACCGAGTGACTGAGGGTGACCCATCAAGTGAAGTTCAGGGGCAGAGGTTGACAGTCAATGAGTGCTCTGACAAGGAAAAAGATATGCCACAATGGGGCGAACTGTTGAGAGAGATCCGGGAATTCAAAAACAGTCCCTTTATGAAGGCCACGCCTGCAAGTACGGGCCCTGACCTATATCCGACTGCATCTGCTATGGGGGTGGGGGTACCCACCCATGTATCTCCTGCTGATAACAGCTCCAAACTCAATTCCTTGACCGTGGAAGTGGAGAAACTGACGAGATGTCTCCAAATGCTTATCACGCCGCAGACAGAGATGGCACCCAGGTTTCCAGTTAGTAATACCCCCGCCTGGCTCCCAGTGTGGCGCCTCGGCCAGCTCAAACTCCAGAAAGTATGTTTTGCTATAATTGTGGGAAAGATGGGCACATGAAAGGGAATGCCAGTCCCCAAAAGACACTGACAAAGTTGCATATAGGCTACAAGGAGAGCTTCGAGAAGAAATCAGTGGTTAAGAGGTGCACGACATGATCCCAGTGAGGGCACCAAAATGCTAATTCACGCCCTTTGTGGCAAGGTTGCTGCCCAGGCCCCTCACCGCTCCAGACTGGTCCAGAATAGTGGGTCCCTCCATGGAGACCACTGTAAAGGTGAATGGAGTGTCTACAAGAGCTGTATTAGACAGTGGCTCCAAGTGACAATTATGTTCCAGGATTGGTATCAGAAGCATTTGTCAGACGACTTTACAACCATTAGAGAGGACTGCATGTATGGGGGTTATGAGAAGGCCTACCCCTATTCCGGGTATATCCGAATTTGGCTGTCTTTCCCACCTCCGCGGCTGGAGTGGCCGAACAAGTAGAGGCCCTAGCCTTAGTGTGTCCCCCACTGGATTGTAAGATGGTGTCCTTTGTTGATTGGAACAAATGCTCATATGTTCGAAGGCTGGCACAGTTGTGTTATGAAAACAGGGTCAAAGACTAGTAGAGCTTTAAGAGTTCCGCTTTAATTAAGAAGGCCTACGAGGCACAGAGAGATGCTGAAAAACAGAACCAGAGGAACCGGTCGGAATTATATGGAAGAAGGATCCTGAGTCTCTGATCCTGGCACCAAATGCCCAGTGTACCTTACAGGAGAGGTCCGGATCAGAAAGGATGGTAAGAATAAAATATTAATGTTGGATGCACCAGGCGATGGAAAATTGCCAGAGGGACTGCTGGTCAAGCTTCAGTATTTTGCCCGCTAGAGCCCATGCTTATGCCAGAAGGGTAATGGTCCAAGTTCATAATGTGTCTGAAAGAGACATTCGAGTAAACAGAGGTTGCATCCTGGCTAATGTGCATTGTGCAGACACTGCAGTGCTACCCAGCAGCAAGAGTTCAAGGAAGAATGACAGAGTGACGCCTGACTTGTTTGATTTCGCACCCCGCTGCCAGCTGAATGGAAAGTGAGGATCAGTGAGAAGCTTGCCCAGAGAGACCAGGTGTTTTCTTTAAAGGAATGGATGTAGGATGCGTAAGGAGCTGAGCACAATATCCAGCTGCATGACGAAGACCATTTCGTGAGAGGTCTCGACGCCTGGCACCTGCTGACATAGATGATGTGAGACGGCATCTGCAAGAGATGTTAGCTGCTGGTGTAATACAAGAACCAGAAGCCCTTATGCTTCCCCATTGTGGTAGTGAGGAAAAGAATGGAACAGTAAGGATGTGTGTGGATTATCGCACCTTAAACCCGCGGACTATCCCTGATCAGTACACAATGCCCCGCATTCAGGATGCTTTGACTGCCTAAACGGGAGCAAGTGGTTCTCTGTGCTGGATCTCCGCAGTGGGTACTACCAGATCCCGATGGCCCCAGAGGACCGTGAGAAGACGGCCTTTATCTGTCCGGCTTGGCTTCTATGAATTCATGAGGATGCCTCAAGGGATTTCAGGTGCCCCAGCCACTTTTCAACCATTGATGGAGCGGCAGTGGGGACATGAACTTACTAGAGTGCCTGGTATACCTAGATGATGTTATTGTGTTTGGCAGCTCACTGGAGGAACATGAGAGCAGATTATTTAAGGTATTGGACCGACTGGAGGACTTTGGCCTTAAACTGTCCATTGATAAGTGTCAATTCTTCCAAACATCAGTAAAGTATGTGGACACATAGTATCCACCGAGGAATAGAGACCGCACCAAGTAAAGTTGAGGCCTTGACCACCTGGCCACAGCCCAAAAATCTAAAAGAACTGCAAAGATTCCTGGGATTCTGTGGTTATTATCGGCGATTCATCAAGGACTATTCAACAGTGATCCGCCCTTTACTTAACCTTACTCAAGGGTATCACCCAACCCACAAAAAATACCAAAAGTCAGCGTCCCTCAAGACTGAAAGAGTGTATTTTCATCCGAGTGAAGTATTTGGGGCCCGCTGGACTCCTGATTGTGAGACTGCTTTTCATGAGATCATATATCAACTTACCCATGCTTCAGTGCTAGCCTATGCCGATCCAAGAAAACCTTACGTCCTGCACACTGATGCTAGCTTGCAAGGGTTGGGGTCTGTGTTGTACCAAGAGCACGAGAATGGCCTGAGACCAGTGGCCTTTGCCAGTAGAAGCCTGACCCCATCCAAAAGAACTATCCTGTACATAAGTTAGAGTTCCTAGCTTTGAAGTGGGCTATTGTTGACCAATTCCATGAGTACTTGTATGGGGCTAAAATACTAGTAAAACTGACAATAATCCTTTGACCTATGTGCAGACCTCAGCAAGTTGGATGCCACTGGCCATAGGTGGCTTTCTGCATTATCTACATATGACTATGCTCTCGAATACCGGCAGGTCTGAACCACATAGATGCTGATGCTCTCTCCCGGAGGCCTGTTCCTCAGAATGATTGGGCCGATTGGCAGAACCTGACATTCGGGCACTCGCCGAAGTTTGATAGGGAGGAACAATGTCCACGGACGCAGTGGACTGCATGGTGGATTGCTTGGGAGCTCTGAGAATTGCATACCTGCTGCTTATTGCCACTTTTCTGCAATAGACATTGGTGCACTGCCTCAGCTGGACAATGACAGTATTCGGGGGCTCAATCTCGCATCCCATGATCAAAGCAGCTTTAGAAGCCCTCTATGCAGGAAAAGATGTGTCCAAATTACGCCCACTGATTTGAGAACTGCACTGTTATACAAAGAAGGTCCTAAGTTGAAACTGATCAATAAACTGTTATACAGAGAAACAGTAGACAGAGGGGACAAGTAGACAAACAACAACTAGTGCTGCCCACTGCCTTCGAGACTCAGTACTGAGGTCCTTGCACAACCACATGGGGCACCTTGGCATAGACAGAACACTTGACTTGGTGAGATCCAGATTCTATTGGCCTAAGATGGGGCTGATGTGGAGCAACACATTCGAACTTGTAGTCGCTGCTTACAGAGGAAAGCTTTGCCCCAGAGGGCTGCCCCCCTTGTTAACATCACCACCAGTGCACCCATGGAGCTGGTCTGTATTGATTTTCTGAGTTTGGAGTCAGATCAAAGAAATATCAGTAATGTGCTGGTGGTCACTGACCATTTCACGAGATATGCCCAAGCTTTCCCCACCAAAGACCAGAAAGCATCCACTGTGGCCAAAGTACTTGTAGAAAACTTTGTTCACTATGGGCTCCAAAGAATCCATTCTGATCAAGGGAGAGACTTTGAGAGTCGCCTGATCAAAGAGATGCTTTTCTGTGGGGAGTGCGAAAGTCCAGAACCACTCCTTACCACCCCAGGGGACCCACAGCCTGAACGCTTCAACCGCACTTTGCAGATATGCTAGGCACCCTGCACCCAAAGGACAAGCCTAGATGGAGCCAACAAATTAGCACCCTGGTACATGCTTATAACTGCACCAAAAGTGATGCCACTGGATTCTCCCCACCGCCTGATGTTTGGAAGAGAAGCTGACTACCAGTAGATGTGTGTTTTGGGGTCTCTCCTGATGGGGTTCAAGCTGACAACTATTTACAGTATGTGCAAAAGTTAAAGGCCCAGCTAACTCATGCGTACTCAACTGGCTCAAACCATGGCTGCCAAAAGAAATCTGGCCAACAAAGAAAGGTATGATAAAAGGTGAAAGCACAGGAACTCCAGGAGGGAGATCGGTATTGCTAGGAAATCTGGGACTGCATGGCAAGCACAAGATTGCTGACAGATGGCACCATCTCCTCACATTGTAGTGGGCAAACTAGATGATCTGCCAGTGTACAAAGTAAGGCCTGAGAATAATTCAAAAGATGTAAAAACAATGCATAGAAATCATTTACTGCCCATTGGACAAATCTAATTGAGTCTGAGCCCCTAGAAGATGCCCTCTGGACCAGTGACTAGAGCTGCTGCTAAGAAAAGATCAAGAAAGTCTGCACCTACAGAAGCAAAGTTAAAGTGTTCCCTCCACAAGTCCCAGTTGAGCATGACTGTCAGTCCATATCGGAAGAAAGTGAGAGTGACTTTGAATACTATCCTTCTTACGAACTGAGTCAATTGTTTCGGGCAGTCCCTAGTCAATACTGAGATGAAGCTGGGCCTTCTGACTGTCTAAGCCCCAGCTTCATCCCTGGAGCCAATGCTCCCAGAAAGTGAAGTGCAAAGCATCAGATCAGATGAAATGGAATCATTGTGCATGGTTGAACTGTTTGAGCTTCAGGGAGGAAATGATAGATTGGGGCAGACTGGTGATACACCAACAAGAAGAGTATTTTGAGTGCCCTGACAGTCCACTGCCAGTGTCCGAAAGCTCCAGAGCCAAATGTTGTGGACTCAGAAACTGTAACTCCTGGAGCTGAAAGTGCCCCAAGTTCTAGCCTCTCTACCCCATGGAGACTCCCTGACAAGGAGGACAATGCTGAAAATGAGGCTCAGAGTGCAGAGACTATAACAGTTCCCCTAGAAAGACTGGTCGAGCTGTAAAGCCTGTGGTGCACCTCAGTTATGATTCACTTGGGAGGCCTGTGGACTTGCCTCTCAATGTTGTCCATAAAGGAGTGTATGTGTCCCGAGCTCATTGCCCAAACTGAGCATCAGTGCTAACTCAAGTTACTTGTGTTGCCTTCTAGCATGGTGCCCTTGCCCCATCCAGCCCCAAGGTAACTGATAGGGAAGGGCCCCTCTTCAGGTTTCATGTACAAGAGGTAATAACTTGAGTTATGGTACAATGTGTATGTAATACTGTGTAAAGAGTGACATACTGCAAATGTTTCAGAAATGTGTTCTTGGTAAAATGATATATTGACTGATGATTACATGTGCGAGCCTAATGCAAATGTATATGGTTGCAGTTGAAACTTATGGGGGTACTTGCTTGACGCGGACGTCAAGCTTTCCCAGGCCAGGAAGGGTGTAACCCCCCTGCAAATGGGGGTTCCCAAAAGACTTCCAGGAGCTTGCTTGAATGCTCCAAGCCTGAATGGTGTTTGGCATTTAAGCCATTTATCAGTGAGTGTTTTTAGAACCTCTGGTACTGTCTCTTTAAGAGCTGTCTGCTTGCAGACATAATTAGTTTGTATGGGGACTGTGTGTTTTTGATTGAGTACCACTCAAGCTGCTGCCAATTCACTTCATTTTTGCAGTCACTAGAGTGCAAAGGGAACCTATCTGACAGATGTAACTGTTTGCCAGAAATTATTTAGAGTAATAATGAAATTACAGTTTGTCTAACCTGCTTTTGCAGTCAGAACTGTGTCTGCTAGTTCCCCATTCTAGTTTTGAACTGCTGAACTGGACCAATCAGTGTGGGTAAGCTAGCTCTAAAATGGTGCCTTGGACGAATCAGAACTTGGACTCATAATCTGAGCCAGCCACAAGAGGATTGTAGGGCAGTGACTCTGGGAGATGTAGTTTAGACTTCAGCACCTTTTGGACCAACAGCAGCAGTCTATTGTGAGTGACAGCCAATCCAGTCAAGAACTGGGAGGAACTCAAAGGAAGTGCCCGGTTTTGTCGGGTTGGAGTTTCAGTTGAGCTTTGGCAGTGAAGAAGGAAGGAGCCCTGTGCTTTTCAGTGTGCAGTTTTAGTCAAAAACGGTGTAAGGCCCAGAGTTCCGTCTGCAGCTTGTTAGACTGAATCCGTCCTGTGAAAAGAATCAAAGGATCTCTGAAGAGTAGAAACCAGGCTCACCCTGTAGAAGACTGGAGGAATTGCTGAAAATTACACTCGGTCTGTCAGAACTGAATCTGCTGTGTGTTCTCCCGGTATTGTGCAGTAATGCGATCGGATACAGATGCAGCCTGCCTGGTATAGTGCTTTCTTTTTATGGATGTGTGAAGAGGTTTGTGCACCTCAAGTGAGCCCTGCTGACATTGAAGGACCCTATCTTATTTGGAGGTCATGAGTACCAATTCAGGGTCGCTCCTGTTGAATTGCCACATTAAATCCAAATGGAATTACTGTACTGCTGACTGTTTAATTCTTTTCTCTCTAGGAAAGGGCCCCTACCAGCTGCCACGGCTTGACTAGCCATACTAGGGCTTGGGTACCCAGGGACAGTAACTGATAGGGATAGGCCTGTGCACAGAGCCATAGGTAGATTATTAAAGTGATAAGCTAATTAACCTGATTTCCTGTCCTTGTTATATCCCCTAAATAAATCAGAGCTGCTTGTTTCAGCAAAGTTATACTGCCTGAGGTACTTGTCTATGTTAAAGTACTGTACTGTGATTGTTGCACTGTATCTCGTTTCACAGGAGGTCCCAGTGCCGAACCAGACCTGGGGTAAGTGTATACTGTGAAGGTAATTTGATATATTGTGTGGGCCACTAGTGGGAAGAAAGGGGGGTTGCAGTGTCCCAGAGGGCTGTGACCAAGTTAGTTTAACTATTGCAAACCCTGACCTCTGGGTGGAGGCACCCGCCATTGGATCCAGGCCCCTCAACCTGTTAGTGGCAAATCAGGCAGGGGTAGTAGCCCCTGGGATAGCGCCATCTAGGGGTTACATGAATATGACTATAGTTGTAGTTACAGACATTTCTCTTTCTTTGACATTCCCATTTTTTTTCTCCCCGTAGCCCTCATCCACAGGTCAGGACTGATCTCCTAATACTACCCTGGCTGTTGTGCTTCCCCTAGTGCCAAGCACTGGCCCTCATGATCCTGGGGACCTGTGCGAAACTCCTTGCTGGCGCCCCAAAATCAGGAGCAGCCCTAAAAAATCCACAACCCTCCGGTGACCTCCCATATGTTTATGTTTGGATAGTTCGGGGTTATTTTTGTGCTGTCATTGAATTAAAATGTATTCTCCAACAGATGAAGAGATTAATATTGGAGAAATTTAGACAGAGACACAGAGGACCAGGTAGAAATGAGGCTGACTGGACAGTCGAAGCTTTTTGGTGACCTCTTTCTGCTCCCCATGCCCTTTGCGGATGCACAGTTCACACAGTGTCAAGGCCAGCTCTGCTGCAGCTTACCACGTACAGCAGGGTCCAAATCTCCGGGACATAAATGTAGTAGCTGGGGCAGAAAGTTGAGTGCTAGGTCACTGGAAATTTCTTGCCTGGCTGAGGAGATTTTCCCTGTGTTGTAACCCTGTCCTCCCAACCCCCGAGATGTTAGCTTACAAGGTCCAACCAAGTTCTCACACCCAATAGAGTTCAAATGCAGATGACCATTAGGTTCACTTCTTTTGTGCTTGTACAGTTTGTTTAGGTAAATAAACAGTCAATGATGGTGTTACATTTTGGGACCTGCAGTGATGCTTTGTGTGGGGGAGCATTCGGCACCTTTTCCTTGGATGGGTTGGGCTGTATGTTCATCAGGGTAGCATGCACTGTGATGTCTTTATGGAATTTTAGACCAGACCATGAATGCCCTCTGGGTGCTGTTTCAACAGGGCAGGGTGAATGCTTAGCCCCCCCCCCCACGCAAAGTACCGTTGCAGGTCCCCAAAATATAAAACCAGCACTGTCTGCCTATTTACATAAACATACTATACCATGCACAGTGCAATCACATTCATGTTAAATCATATTAAACCCTCATTATCCTGGCTGTCACTACTTCAGTTCTGATCAGGTTCTTATTGCGTATCAGTTCAGTTAGGAGGGCCAGACTCCTGTCGAGATTTTACTGGACACTTACGGGCACCAAACACAATCCCCATCAAATTATTTTTTGCTATTTTTCACAATTGCTCTGATTTATAGTCTGTGCCTTTGTTCCTCTGTATATAATGTGCTTCGTTTTTGTGTAAGCTAATGACTGTCCAAAGAGAAAGTGGTGTGGTAAAAGAAAAAAATGCAATGGGCCAGTTCCTGCTACACAGCATTTTGAATTAAAATGGTGACAAAGCAGTCTGCGATAAGCAGGCACCAACCTTTTCGTGATTTCCACTGTTTGTGAAATAAGCTCAACTTTGCACAGCTGGTAGAAATCACAGAAGGTTGGTACCTGCTAATCGCGGACCAGTTGTGCAAAGTTGAGCTTGTTTCACAACCAGTGGAAATCACAAAAGGTTAGTGCCTGCTTATCGCTACCTTTTCAGGAGCCAGAGTGGGTCGGTAATTATTCCCTAGGTGGACAGCTCTATCAGGGAAAGAGGAAGGGAAATTGTTTAACCAGGAAAGGCACACTAAGCCTGAGCTTGTTTCTAGGTGTGACCTGGGAGCACAAGGGTTAAGTGACTTGCTCAGGGTCACACAGTATGCAAGTGGGAGCTGATGGGATTCAAACCCATTCTTTTAATCCTTAACGCTCTGTAGGGTAGGAACTAGCCCATTGCAAGCTTTATTTTCTTTTTCTTCTTCTGCTGCTGGGACTGATTTGAACTTGAAATATTAGTGCACCTCCAATGGTCTCTGACTGCTGTAAGGATTCTGTAAGAGGAAAGGGTCCCTTGGCATTTTTAACGCAACCTATTTGGGGTATGCACACCACTCTCTCTTAGGACAGTCAGGAGCTGTGCCAAAAATTAAAATGGCGGGGATCATTTTCGGTGCCGTAGGTCAGTGTGGGGTAAAATCTCGACTGGAGTCTGGCTCCCGTAACTGAACTGCAAAGCTATTGAAACTGATGGAGTGACAGACAGGATACTGTGGCTTTGATCTGATTTCATATTAACTCTATTACATTGTACAGTATGTTTAGGTAAATAAGCAGACAGTGATGGTTTTATATTTTGGAGACCTGCAGAAGTGCTTTGCAAGGTGGGGCAAGCATTCTGCACCTCTGTCTTTGATGGGTTGGGCTGTATGTTCGTCCACACAGTATGCTTTGTGCTGTATGTTTGGAAATTTCAGACCAGACCATGAATTCCGACCAGACCATGAATACCATCTGGGTGCTGTTTCAACAGGGCAGGGTGAATGCTAAAGCACCGCTGCAGGTCCACAAAATATAAAATCATCACTGTCTGCCTATTTACCTAAGGATGCTGTAAAGTGTGCAGTGCAATCTCGTTACTATGAAATCAAATCAAACCCTCAATAACTTGGATGTCACTCCTTCGGTTTCCATCAGGTTCTACAGTGTAGCAGTTCAGTTACAAGGGGCAGACTCCAGTCGAGATTTTACCAGACACTTATGGGCACCAAACACAATCCCTATCAAATTATTTTTTTTTAATTATTCCTGCACCTGTATTCTGTGTAACATATGTTTTGGAAACATAAATGAAAGGGGAGAAGTGAAGCACGTGAAGCACGAGTTCGTTCTGTAACTGACATAGTTGATGCTCGGGATTCACTGCAAAAAAACACAGCAATTTGCCCAATGTGAAAAAATAAGTGATCAGCAAGGGAAGAAAGGGAACAGTAAAGAAGGAGGCAGAACACACTAAATTGGTAGAAACTGTTTATTAGCAGCACAAACACTGCTACATTTATAATAGAGCATCATACATTTAGCTTTCAGGTATTTCAGTACTGTAGCAGAGAGCGGAGCCTGTCAGTTATGTCACTGGGTAATTTGCGCTACTGCACATATGCGAAAGTGGAGCTGTGGAGGTGCGAGAAATACACACCACAGTAGGCATAAAAATAGATTTTAAGGTGAGGTATTCAGTAATGAAGGGCGGATAGGGATGTGCAGGTTGTAAATGTGACTGGAGAACAGGAGACAAATAGTGATATTGGTGACAATTCCCCTTTAATATGAATGAATGGGAAGATAATAATAGTATCCGAGAATAACCGTAATACAAACACTGGCACAACTTAAGGGCACTGAGGCAGTTTCTGTTAGTAAACCCCCAGTAGGAGACCTCCGAAATATACAGATAAACTAGCTCCCAGTTTCTCATAAAATTCACTGCATTAAGCCCAGAAAAATAATAACTATTATGAACTGGCGATCGTAAATGGAGCAATCTGATTAGCCGACAGCTCTTTAAAGCCGTGATGATATCGGGCTACATCATCATGACTTTAAAAAAGCTCCAGCAACCAGGCTCCTCGCTCACAAAATTTCCACTGTTACCAGCATTCTCCAGATCCCTCACTACCTTCATAAAAGTCTCCCCACACAGAATGTGTCCTCCGATCTACTACAACCAACCACATATGTAAAAGAAATAACAAAAAAAAAAAAAAATCAATCCGTTAGGGAGGAGAGGGGCAGCTGCACAGAAGTTGCGGTCGGTAACTTCTCACTCGGTTTCGATAGCAGCAGCAGCAGCGCGCGACTGACAGTAACGGGTGATTTTTTTTTTTCTGTCGCAAATAAAAACAAAGTCGGTCTCGATTAACACAAGAGCTGCAACTCCTCCATGTGGTTACTTACCAATGTACTGTCTATTTCACGCTGACTTGCATCATCGCCATAACATTTCAGTATGCGTCTCTTTATTCTTCATTTAGAAAAAACAGTAAGCTCCACAAATCCCTTACACGCCGCTTGTAACCACAAAGTAACAGAAACCTCTTCAAAATAGCCACAATTCACATCCGGATGCACTGTAGAGTGAGACATGAGTTCACAGGGACACAACAGTCCCACCTCTGTCAACTACCAGTATAATAGCACCACCTACTGTCTCAAGAACTATTTTATCAAAATGTGACCCTACACCACCCAAAAACTCATTTTATGACGTTTTAAAACCTGTTTATTTTACTTTTTATTTTAAAACTTTAAAGCTAAGTTCATAATGAATAAGGCACTCCAGGGTGTGGTATATCATGGGGATATCGTCATTTTAGATCGGTTGATCGACTGCCCGCGGCCTCGTGCCCAACCGTCCGAGGCGTGATGATATCCCACGATATTATACCACACCCTGTCGTGCCTTATTGCTTAAATATTAACCATTAGAGGAGTTATTTTATGAGACCTGTTCAGTAATAATGCTTCCTAACGTATTTTCTGCCATGCACAGCCTTAAACTTCATCCAGTACAATATAGCCCTCATCTTCACGTTTCAGCTGCTGTTAAACTAGTCGACAATTTCTGTTTCTGTTAAACTATATTGATGTCCACTAAATTCAAACTTGAGCTTTGCTGGGCAACATAAGGAGGATTTCACTTCCCATTACTTCAAAGCAGTGCATACATGATCAAAGGCCCCTTTCCCTGGCTTTGTAAGCTGACTTTGCTCAGGGAATAAAAGTACCTTCTGTCCCTTCAAATTCAAGTTGTCAGGTTTTTAGGAGCATTCATCATTCTGTCCCTGTCTCTGAGGCAGACTACCATGAGCATGGTTCTCTGTGTGAAATACTCTGATGCTCCCGCTGTCTAATGAAAATCCTCTATACCAAAAAAGAGACAGAGAGAGAGAGATAGATAGATAGATAGACAGACAGACAGACACCTATAAGTCGACCTCTTGTATAAATGAACCCTCCCCCCTTTTCCTTGTCAGTTTTAGCAAAATTTCAGACATTATTTTGTTGCCCAAATTGGATGGAAAACTCTGTTTTGTGACCAACGTCAGGCACAGAATCTGCCTTTGTGGCCAGAACTGGACACAAAAATTAAGTTACACCATTGCAAAAAAAAAAAAGATTTACCTTTGCATGTCCTGCAGATAGGCCAACCTCACAGAGAAGTCGAGTCCGCCTTCTTTGGGGGCCTATTTGTGGTATCAGAATCTAGACTCTTACATGAGTATAGCTCAAAGGAGCGCTCCCAACCAATCAAAGTGCTAGTTTCCTCTGCCGTGAGACACTCTTATTCTGCAAAGAGTCTTATGTGTGGCTGTCCTGAAAGTGGGCACACTCGGGTAACTTTTTAAAAAATTAATACATGATTGACCAAGCTTTTTTTCCTTACTCTAGATGGCTTATGTTGTACATGAGAAATGGCACTTTGTGTAAGCAGTCTTGTTTCAAATAATTCTTCTCAGCTTTATTGCAGTACAGCAGATAAAAAAAACACACCTTAACCTAGTCCAGCAGCCAGCCGTACTAACCCCAGTGCTTCGCATTTGTCCAAAAGAAAGTTAGCAATTTATTACATTGAATAAATAATTCATTACATTAAATCTATTCTTTTATTTAGCTGTAGCCCTTAAGTAACATTTACGCACTTTGAGATTCTTGAAGTCACTTTTTTTTAATGTTCTTTTTAATTTTTAATTGTCAAGGACAACAGATTAATAATAGACAAACATTCCAACATACATATCTGACATAATACATCATAAAACATAGGGTATATGGCTGTTGATATGAATACAAATAAATCCTTTACTGGTTTTTATGTGTTATATACATATTCCCTTCACAGTTCTTACAATGGGGGGGGGGGGGACGTAAAAAACGAAGTTAAAAGTTAAATATATGTGTTCTTATGTGTTCAGTCATCCATAATTTCCCACTGAGTTAAACTTCAGAGTTACAATTATCGTTTAATAAAAGTGCATATTTGAAGGTGGTGTGATATGATGCAAAGAAACTTTATCTTCTTTTGTTTAGAATGGAACTTAGAAACTGACTGCTGGGAAAATCTATTTCGGCTACCACTTCCTTCCTCCCTCTAGACAACAGGTCTCCACCCCGCCTCCTAGGGAACAAAATCTGCTCTGTGTTGCATGATGTAAAACACCCATAATCTCCATAAAATTTTGAAGCCCTCAACACAATGATTAACCTGTGCCATTAGCTTCTCCATCTTGTATATACCCAAGACCAGATCCTGCCACAAATTTAATGTAGGAATTTTAGGCGAGAGCCAATTTTCAATAATGGCTTTCTTTGCAGCCAACAAGCAAATGCTTAACAATTTCCTAATTGAGGGGGTATTCCATGGGGTTTCAGGGTTTTAAATAATTGATTAGCAGTTTTTTTCTTGGGACTATACTAACTATACAGAAAGCATTTATATAGGTTTTCTAGAAGTGTTATGTTTGTTAAACAAAGTGAGGCAAGTGCTATGCATTTTCACAATGTTTTAGAACGTTTATGAGCAAAGCGCTAATCAATTTTTAGAGTTAAATAAAACCCTGGGGTTTCATAGCAAGAAAAAAGGAATAACTTAATTGTTAAATGTATAGGAACCCCAAAAATGTCAGATAAGACCCCTTCAAGGGCAGAAAAGAAAGGAGCTAGTACTAGGCATCCCCAGAAAATGTGGCCATATGAGGTCGGGGAGTGTCCACATCCCTTCCAACAGGCAGAGCTACGCTGTTCCATGTCATAAGAGCAAAGATTAAATGGCGACTGACACATGAGCGAGTGCTAATCGCCAAAAACAAAATCATCGATTAGCACTACACTGACTACATCAAGAGCACCGATCAGACACCATACCCTATATACATATGATTTATGTGGGGGACTATTCTTCCACATAAAATGCATAGTTCCCCACCCCCCCTTTGTGGAGCCCCTTGCCCGCAAATAAATATAACAACTACAGGGGGGTGGACACTGGGAGGAGGAAAAACATGAGGGCAGTCATCACAGGAGGGACAACCTGCGTGGTGGGGAACAACCTTGGGGGAACGGGAGCTCAGCATAATAAAATTACATTAAATCGCAACACCCGGAAAACAAAAAAAAAAGAAACCTGCATACAGTCCCAAACCCGGGCTCATGTTCTCCATAGGCAGTACCCATATCCACCATGCCAGGCAGTCAGCTCGGCAGTGGCCTGATCAACTTCCCTATTTAGCTTCCTTTCTCTGCAATCGCTAACCTCCCTATCCTTCACTATTATGTTCCTCCTAACTCGCCATTCGCACTTCGCCATCTTTTCACTGTCGTTAAATATGCAGGCGCAAATTGAGCCCGCCCATTGAGTTGCTCAATTTGCATCGCCCATGTCACTGGATACCGGGCTACGCCTGACACTGTATTTGGATTGTATTGCTGGTACTATAAAAAAATCTGTTATTTTCCAAGAGAATTCTTTCCAGTTATATGATCTGGTGAGGGAATGTATATATTTCAAGTGTCTGTTACACGCCAAGTCTTCCAGCGAAATTTGTGTATCTTTTTCCCCATGCTCTTTTAACGGCATAAGTGGGGTCCATGTTTAACTGATGAAGTGCGCTGTAACTATAAGACAACGTATGGGGAGAGGAGCCAGTACCCTTTAGCGCTTAGAATATTATTTGTATCAATGTGGGGACAGTTATCATAGAAAAATCATTAGGCATTAGCCTTTTTGTAAAGGTCATTGCTGAAGGTAATGAAATCTGCCCCCCCCCCCAAGTAGTATTGTCATTGTAACTCTTCACAGAGTATTACTGCTTCCCTGCAAATTAAATGTAGGACAAGATACAGGCCAAGACATTCCCAATTTTTGAATCCATGATCTATTCTAGCACGGGAGAAAAGGTTTACATATAGTAAGGAGCACAATAAGAACCTGTTTTGCCGAAATCGGTGGGACTCCACCAGAGACCTCCACTTGAAGTCACTTTAAAGTAGAGAGATACTGTCAGTATTTAATTACGTGCATATGTTTAGTCAACTCTATTCTGTGACTGCAGCCATAAAGTAGAGCAATACATATATTAACACAGAGATGTGAGTGCAATGTGATTTTCTGCTATTCACATATTGAATACTGGTTTTAGAGAGGTTTGAATAATTTTTAAATTTTGATTGCACGTGCATTTATTTGTATAATTAGCACTCTAGGATAACAGAACCATGCCCCCTGAGGAAGCCTTGTGGCGAAGCACTAGGGTTAGTGTGGCTGGCTGTTGCACTGGGGTAAAGTATGTTTTTTTTTTTTTTATCTGCTGTACTGCAATAAAGCTGGGAAAAATTATTTGAAACAAGACTGCCTAGTGGGGCATTTAATTTTTTGATCACCTACCCTGTTGCTCATCTTTTATTTGTGCAAGGCTGTTTGTGAATTAGTTTTTGCTCGGATTATTTAGGTGTAGCACCCCCTTCTTCCATTGAGTGCTGGTTTTTTACTTAGTAGAAGTGACAACTTCCACCCTACCAACCATTGAAAATGACCCTTACATCAGGGGTTAGATGGCAGGAGTCCACAGGATCTCAGTTCCACCACCTCTTACAAACATAATTGTATGAGGTTTCCTGCACGTCTGTTAATCTTTCTCCATTAAATACTGTAGGAGAGTTTCCCCACTGAGAAATTATAGTTCACCCACCTAAAAATTTAGATGCGAGAGTTCCATCACCTAAATGTGTCCAGTTTAAGCACTGTCCTCCATTAACCATCGATTGCACAATGACTTGTCTATCTTCAGACCATACTCTCCCCACAGCTAGAATGATAGCGTTTACTGGCAAACAATGAACCTATTCTCATTCATCATATACAGTATGCTAGTACAGGGACTTAGGCCTCCTTTTAACTGGTGTACTAATGTGAAGAGTCATCATGCACTACCCATGAGCCTATTTCATATTCTGGCACAGGCTCTTGACCAGAAAAGGCTAGTTGTCTTGTTTTCATGTGCAACAGGGGCCACACCTTTTACAGACTCCTCAAGAGGTTGTGTCTCTACCTTATTTAAGTTTCAGAAAGACTGAAACTGAGGTGGACTGGGAGATATACCTAGAGAAACAAAGGGAGGCAGGAAGGAGAGGCAGGACAGCAAAGGCTCAAACGTAGGAAAGTATTGTCCAGGAGGTCAAGAATGGATATAAGACTTTCTTCAGCTGTGTGAGAGAGATTAGAAGAAGACAAGGGATGGTATAGTGAAAATTAGGAAAGGGCGGGGGAGAGACTGCGCAGAGGAAGACCAGGAAAATGTTTACATTTTAAATGAATACTTCTGTTCGGTATTCACAATGGAAGGGGAAAGGGAAAGCCTGTCATACATTAATAGGCATATGTGTGTGTGTGAACACAAGTTCATTTACGGAAGAGAGAGTCTGCCGTGAGCTGGAAGCCCTAAAGAAAACAAAAGTTGATGGGGTCAGACGGGATCCACCCAGGAGCACTTAAAGAACTGAGCACGGTGCTAGCCACCCCTTTGGCAACACTACTTAGCACCTAACTGGGTGGTTCCAGAGAAATGGAGATGGGTTGATGTGGTTCCTCTGCACAACAGTGGCAGCAGTGAGGAGACCAGCAATTACAGACCAGTCATTCTCACATCAGTAGTGGGGAGGTTAAGAGAGTCCCTGCTGAAGGAGAGATTGGGAGTACCTGGAGACATATGGGCTGTAGGAACACTGGTAGCACAGCTTCACAAAGGGACGGTCATATCAAACTATTCTTATAGATTTCTTTGACTGGGTAACTAGGGAAGTGGATCAGTGGAGGGCAGTGGATGTGGCCTATCTGGATTTCAGTAAAGCCTTTGACACTACACCACACAGGAGGGTGATAAAAAAACTTAGCCTGAGGGTGGGGGAGACAGTGGTGTACTGGATATCAGACTGGTTAAAAGATAAGAGGCAAAGGGTGGTGATAAATGGCAGCCACTCAGAGGATGGGAGCATGGCCAGTGGAGTACCACGGGGGTGGCACTGAGCCCTGTCCTTTTCAATATCTTCATAAGTGACATTACTGAAGAACTGGATGGTGCGTCTCTTTGTGGATGACACAAAAATCTGCAACAGGGTGAACACCCAGGATGGAGTGGAGAGAATACAAAGGGATCTGCAGAAACTAGAGAAGCAGTCTAAGGAGTAGCAGCTGGTTTCAGTGCCAAAAAGTGCAAAGTTGTGCACCTGGGGTTGGGTAACCCGGGGACTTTGTATAAGATGGAAGGGGGGTATTTAGAGTTGCCAAGCAGGAGAAGGACCTTGGGGTGATCATATCTAATGATCTCAAGCTGGCAGGCAGTGTGACAGGACACTAGGCAAAGTGAGACAAATGCTGGGATGCATAGGGAGGGGAATCTTTAAGTCAAGTCCATCTTTATTTCTTAAGCGCTCAAGCCTTTGTGCTCTGGGCGCTTTACAATAGTACAGGACAATAAATAAACACAGTTATAATCAGGGTCAATTCAATTTAAAATCATAAACAGGAGAAGGTAGGTGGTGTTGCCTCTGTATCGCTCACTGGTGAGACTCAACCTAGAGTATTGTGTCGAGTTCTGGAAGCCACATGTCTGCAAGGGCATCAAGAGGGCAGAAGCGCTCCAGAGAAAGGCTACTAAAATGGTGCGAGGTTTGCACAAGAAGCCATATGAGTAGAGACTGTGGTAGCTTGGCATGTACTCCGTGGAAGAGAGGAGATCAAGAGGAGACAGTACTGAGACCTATAAGTACCTCATGGGGGGGAACAAAGTGGGGTGGGGAGCCTCTTTCAAAAGAGGAGGAGCATCAGCACATGGGAGCATGCTATGAAACTTGGGGGGATGTGAGGAAATACTTTTTCACAGAGAGCATGGTGGACGCCAGGAACAGCTTGCTAGAAGAGGTGGTAGGGGCAAAGACAGTGGGGAGCTTTAAATGTGTGGGATAGTCACATGGATATTATAAGCAGAGGTAAAGGAGAGGGGAGGGACACCTGTGACCAAGTAGGTTCCAGGGTGTAGAGTTAGGCAGGGACAATAAGGTAGACTAGGTGGCCCTACTGGTTCTTGTATGCCAACACTTCCTGTGTTTCTATTTACAATCCCAAAATTTTGAACAGGTTTTCACCATTGTGGCTGTACCTATTCTTTGAATCTTCTCTGACGGTGTGCCACCATCCTGGTGTATGTTTAGAGCTCCTTCTGACTGTGGCCCTTTTTACGCTGTTACCTCACAGCAGTTCCTCTCTCTGACTCAAACAGATGGCGCCCACTTCTCTAGACTGGTGCTCTCACCTCATGTCTAGGAACATTTGTCAATCATTTACAGGACTCAACCCTTCGTAGTTTGCCCTCTCCAAGATATGTACTTATTTAAAAATGGTCATCAACGCAGCAAATGTTATCAAAAATGATATATTTTATCAAACAAATAATATACATAGGTTAAATAATTTACATGTCATCTTGTATTTTCTCTAGGTCAAGGTGTTTGACCTAGGGCTGTCAACCTTCTGTATACTCTCTCGCTCTCTCAGACTGACTAACTCGGGGTGGTTTAGTGCAGCCTCTTTTACTACTGCTAATACTGTATTCGTTTGGATATGCATTTCTTATTGTTGTTGGTCAGAGCTATCCCTTCCTCCTTGCTGTCTGGAAAATATGATGGTACTTGCATATTTTCTTATTGAACAGTTAGCTGCAATCAGCAGTTTTACGATCCATCTATTTCCTGTTTCATGGAAGCCTAGTGGAGCCAACAGTCTGTAGTTTCTCCACTTTAGTCAGCTGGAGGTGGGACGTTCTGTGTTCTTGGCTCTGGCAGTGAAATAAGTAGAGCACATGTCCAGCTACTATTGTTACCACCTGTCCTGATTTTCACAAACAGTCCTGATTTGGGCAGCTGTGTTCTGCAAAAAAACGTAAAATTCTACATGTCCTGACATTTTAGTAGAAAAAATGTTTCCTAACTTTCCACTAAATGTTGTAGAAAACTATAATACCTTAACTAAAATACTTTAAAATGATAAACAATAGAAGCAACCAAGAAACTGTAATACTTAGCCTTAATTCTGATTATGTGGCGAAAACAAGTCTGTTGCATTGGACGAGGTTATGTACTGGCCTGCGAAAAATCATGTTTCAGTAAGAAATGTCCCACTTTGGGCTTCTTAACAGGTGGTGACCCTACCAGCTACAGTGCGATAGTCAAAAAAATGTCAGGTCTCAAAAGTATAACCCTATCTTATCCCATAAACTTTTAGTGATGTCAACAAAAGCAGTCTAACAGCATACCTACTGTACTGTAGGTACTTATTATTGCTACATGGTCTGCACTGATGCTAAGTGATATACGTTGTACAACCATCTGCTACATTTCAAGTCTCTAAACAGATTTCTGTTCTGAATGAGCTGTGTGAACGGTCTGAAGGTAGTATTAGGCCAGATGATTTCCTGGCGATAATCAGCCTTAGGAATGTTACCCAGAACATTCCAGTAAGTAGTCGCTTTCGAAGATCCTGAAGGCTGTAGTGACAAAAAACACTATCGCAGTGAAAAGTCAGGATCTGTGGCCTATACCTCTTGACCCTCCCACCTTCACAGTGGTATTGTGAGATGTGGCCGTGCTACTGTACAGTCTTTGGTTCAAAACCCTTATCATTTAGAAGGTGTGCTACTCTCAGCAAATTGGAGAGGACGCCAAAAGACTCTAAACTCTCCCAGAGTACTCCTGTTCTGCTAACCACATTCCTGACCAAACCAGTTGCTCCTCAGTATTGAACCTTTTTCAATTCAATAAACTTTATTAAAGTTTAAGGAGCAGCATCGATGTTAAACAGCAAGTAAAACCATACAATGTGCATGTTGCTGCAATAAGTAAACCCCCAAAACCCCCCACTAAACAATATAAAACATCTCCAAACCCCCTAACCCCACCCCTCTCTGCACATAGAAGATTAGAAAAGAGGACTGCAAAGAGAAACAGTCATGGCAAGGGTAGGCCAGTGGGCTATGGTCGCCAAAGGGAAAGCAAGGTCCAAAGAGGTTCCCAGGTTTGCTGGAATACTTTGGGCTTATGACGCATGAATAGTATATGTTTCTCTAACTGAATGGCCAGGAGCACCTCTCTGTACCACTCCAAAACTGAGGGAAGAGAGTCTTCTTCCCAGTGTCAGAGCATGGTGAGTTTAGCCACAGATGCCAGCAACGTAAGATGCGCTTTTCTTATGCTCGGTGTGCCACTGGGAAAGAGGGACAGCAAGCAGCATTCTGGGGTAAATAAAGAATCTAGTCCTAAAACCGGATCAAGGACAGTTTTGATTGCATTCCAAAAATCTTGCGTACGGGGGCAAATCCAAAGCAAATGAAAAAGGGTACCCAGACTCTGTCTACAACGGGAACAAAGAGGGGAAGCCAAATGACCAATCCTGTGCAGTCTGGCCGGGGTGTAGTATAAACTGTGCATGATATTAAATTGAACCAGACGTAATCTATCCTACTTGATAAATTTGTAAACCCCTGTCCAAATTTTCTCCCAGAACTCAGCCTCCGCAGGGAGAGAGAGCCTGGACACCCAATAAAAACAAACCCCTGTCGGAAGCTGCAGGTCCAGGGTCTGTAGGTGCCTATATATGTTAGAGACGACATGTGGTTGATTTACCTCATCCAGTACTGTGACCAGTTCTTCCGAGGGGCGCAACATCCATGGTTTGGGACCCAAGAAGGTGATTATCGCATTCTTGAGCTGAAGGTATTTAAATATGTCCTTCGGGCAAAGATGGAGTTTATCCTAAAGAACCAGAAATTGGGCTGTGTCGTCCCCCTGGAGGAAATCCTGCAGTGTAACACGTCTCAATTGAGGAAGAAATGAAAGTGGGATAGGAAATTTGCCTATTCAAAAATGTGGACTATTAAGAAGGGGTTGGGCTGGACAGTGGTCCCAAGCCACCGAGAGATGTGCCTGCACTTGATAGAAAGCTTTAAGAGACCAAGCTAAAGGGGATCCTTTAAGTGCCTGTGGAATTTGAGCCGGGCGTAGGTGACTTAGGGCCAGCAAGGTACATACAGACATATGAGCCAAGTCGCTCTCTATGTCCAACCAAATAGGCGAATAGCCATTAGGTTGGTGGGGGGGGGAGAGCCAGGCTTAAACCAGAGGGCTATTTTGCTCAGGTGTTGAGCTGCATAGTAAGTAAAGAGGGATGGCAGGGCCAAACCTCCACGAAACTTGGCGGCCGTCAGTTTCAGGTTGGCCCTGTGTATCGACTTGCCTCGCCAAAGAAAGACGTTGAAGATGTTCCGCAGTTTCATAAACCAGGACCTGGGGAGAAAAAAGGCTAGCATCTCTAAGGGATACAACAATCTTGGTAATATATTCATTTTAAGAATATTGATGCGCCCCCAAAGGGAAAGAGGAAGAGCATCCCACCTCTCAAAATCAGCTTTCAAAACCTGTAGGAGGGCAGTGAGATTTTTTTTTTAAACATAGTGGAGATATCTCTAGCAATAGTTATGCCCAGATATGTGAAGGTTTTAGGTTCCCAAGTCAAGCCCAGGGTTAGACAATCTTCCTTGGTCACATGGTGGTTAAGCAAGAGTATTTTTGACTTGGAGAGGTTCAGCTTATAATATGACACTGCGGCAAAAGCCTGCAATTCTGTCAACAAACTGGGAATGGAGGTTATGGGGTCCTCGATATGTAAGAGGAGATCATCTGCATATGCTGATATGGTATATCTCCTCCCTGCCACTTGAATACCTTTTATGGAGGGCGAGCTCCGAATTCTTTGTATAAGAGGCTCCAAATAAAAATTAAAAAGAAGGGGAGAGAGAGGGCAACCTTGACATATGCCTCTATGGAGAGGAAAGGGTTGTGAAAGACAGCCATTACACCAAATGTGGGCCGAGGGGGAGCCATATAGGAGCTTAACCCATGTAATAAAATCCTCGGGGAGACCAAAATGTTTAAGGGAAGCAAAGAGATAGTGCCAGGAGATACGGTCAAAGGTCTTTTCAGCATCTAGGGAGACCAAGACCGCAGGTGTCTCGGAGGCCCTAGATGCCGAAATCAAATGAAGAAGTTTCCTTGTCACTCGAATGGCGGCCCACCATGAAGCCCACCTGTTCACGTCCTATGATCCCTTGCATAACCCCTGATAGACGATTAGCAAGGACTTTAGCTAACACCTTAATATCAGTATTTAACAAGGAGATTGGTCGATAATTATCTGGGGATAAGGGATCTCTTACTGACTTGGCAATTAGTGTAATTAGGGCCTCCAAAAAGGTGGGATCCTTAATTCCCTCCTTAAACCAGAGATTGAAGACCTCTGCCAATAGAGGTGCCAGTTGGGGAAGGCAAACCTTATAAAAATTACTCGGAATGCCATCCAGGCCAGGAGCCTTATCTGGAGCAAGGTGCTTTATAACCTGTTCCACTTCGCAGGCAGTAATAGGCATCCCGAGGTGTTCAACAGAGGCAGCCGGAAGGACAGGAAGAGCAACAGAGGTCAAATAGGCCCATATCTCCTGAGGCATAGGGGGATGACTATCTGAAAGAGAATAAAGTCTCTGATAAAAATCCTTGAATATTGAAAAGATACCTCTGGGGTCAGAGACTACCTCCTCTTCAGGGGACGGTCGCAGTCCAGGGATCGTCTTCAAGTATTCTGCTTGCCTTAACCGAAGGGCTAAAAGCCGGCCCGCTTTCTCCCTTGACTCTAAGTAAGTAAGCTTAGTGCGATGGAGACCCAGCTCCGCCTTTTGGGCCATTATATCCGCAAACTGGGACTGCAATCAGTACAGGTGTGCCCAGTCGGAGTCTGGGGAGGTGCGCCTTATGGAGTGTTCTAAGTGGCAGATCTCACTTAGGAGAGCATCCAAAGAAGCTTTGCCCCTTCGGGATCTAATAGTAGCAAGGTGAATAAATTCACCCCTAAGTGCACATTTGAGCGCTGCCCACACCGTGTCAATCCTGTCTACTGAACCTCTGTTATTTTGGAGAAAGTCCGAAATAAACTGTTGGGTCTGGGTTAAGGTGGCAGGAATACAGAGAAGTTGGGTATTAAGGCACCAAAGGAAATCTTTGAGGGTTCTCGGCTGTGGCAGACAAGTATTGGAACTTCTAGGATGTGGAGGTTTTGCTGTCCTCCCTTTTATCCATTAGTAAATGTAATGTACTATTTGAGGCTCTTGACAGCCAGACTGACCACCTGTTATCTCTAGTCTGGGCCTTCCTGGTCTTACAGTTTCTAATTAATGCACTTTTCAACCCTGGCTCAAGTCCAGTCTTCAAGGTTCCAAAACGCTCCTAGACACCAGGCGCAAAACTGAGTTATCCTCCTCTCCCAAGCTGCTTCATTTGTTTTACGATTTAAAAATGATCTGTGAAGACCCTGCAAGATGCAAAAGTGACTTGTTTCCACAGGTGTTCTGGGATGGCAGTAGTTGATTACAGTACCTGATATGAGACCCATGTCCTTTCTATGTGATCGCCTTATATGGTATTTTTAGACATAATACACAGCCCATCTGTGGCTTGATGCAGACATTGTGTCAGTTGGGGGATGGAACGTGTACTTGTGTGTATCTTCAACACTTTTGCCAGTGCACTTGTAGCGTACCCTTGCTTCAGTACATTTGCACTGATGTTTTTGTTATTAGGTTGTTTTGCTGGGTCCTGCCAGAACAGGCATAAACATATCTGAGTTCTTCACGCATCCATTCCGTATGGCTACAACCACCAGAGCAGCTAGTCTCTCCATGGATAGTTCCGCTGTTATAAAAGTGGCTCATTGGTCAGGTCAGAGCACCTTTCAGAAGTTCTGTTAGAGACTCTCAGATTTCAGCAAGCTTTTCTTAACTTCTTTGGCAATTAGACACTAGATGATTTTATGTCTTCATTACCATCCATCAGGATTAAGCACTATTACTCCAGAATGCTATTATATGTCACAGAATCCACCCATTTATTAACCAAGGTGAGAGTTTATGTTGGGTTGGAATGTTTAAAAAATTGGAATAAGTGTCGCCTGCTCCTATCAAAATCTATGGTCACTGAAATCAGTAACTGACTGTGTAGCTGTGTGAAGGTGAGAAAAAAGGAGACCACGCCAAGAGTGGAGTTCAGTCAATTTAGTAAAAGAGGGAAAAACTCCTCTTCAATTTTTGTTTATTTAGGGGAAGATTTTCATCTTGCAGTCATAAAAGCATATTAAGGGGGGCAGCGTAGCCAACTGCCGAGCATGGTGCAGCAGCATTGCAGAGCTCCACTATACTGAAAGTTTATGATCAGACTTCTAAGAGTTTATTATTGAATTTTGATTTAAGAGTGTAGGAACCTGTAAGAGCTCATCAGAAGGAACCAGGCAATACCTTTCTCTGGCAGGAGAACAATCTGCAAGCACTATGGGGAGATAGAATAAGCAGGCAGGTGGAGCTGGAGAGGGAGCCCAGCCGAAGGAACAGTGTCCTGGACCCAGTAGAGTTGCAACAACCTCTCTTAAGCCAGTAGCGTGGCGGCATTGCTAACCGCAGCAACCCGGGGCTTTGCTGGTGCAAATGCCGCTGTGTGGACACTTACTATATCGCGTAAGCCGCCCCTGCACTGCTCGGTAGTCCCAGAAAGTCTAGGGACACATTTGGGAGTGAGCAGTTTAAGCGGCCGTGTGGACAGGCTGCACTGCTCGCTCCCACTTGCGGGCGCTTCCATCTGCTGACTGCCCCGACTCCCATCCCCTCTCCAGTGCATCTTACATTGGCGCTGAGGGGGGCTGTGTAGACGTGTTAGCCAAGCGTCTTTTGGGTCCAGGGCAGCACTGCAATGCTCCAAAGAAGGAACAAGATCAGCTGTGTAAACACTGCTTTAGAGATCGATCCTGCCTAGCCTACAAATGCTGCTTTGCTGAAGGCAATACAAGCCTTAGACAAAAAATGGAGGATTTTCAAATGCAGATGAAACTGATGGACAATAAAATCGGAGGTCTCACTACAGAAACACAAACAGCAAGTCACACTGCCAAGCGGGCTATCACCATATCCACTGAGCTTACCAAAGAGCAATCCTTGCACCGCAAACATTTAGAAAATCTGGAGAATACTGCCCAGGCCACACATCTGAGAATTCTGGGGGTCCCTAATGGCTCTGAGGGAGATAATCCTAAACAATTCTTTTGGCAATGCATTACTGAGCAGTACCAACACACCAGTGCCTTCCAGATTCTGAAAATGTACAGGATTACCCCAAGAGGTGGAAGATTTCACCTCCAGGCCGGCAGCAATCTACTAAGAACTGTTTTGGTATTCTAGGCTCAGTAACTGAAAGAGAACGATATATTACTAAAAGCCAAACAGAAGGGCACAGTAGAATGGAGTGAAAGTTAAAACCACGTCTTCCAGGACTTAAGCTATGAAACCCGCCAGCGAAATGTTGTATTGCAAATGTGCATAAAGTGCATATTGTATGGTGATGTGACTACTTAACGGATGTATACTGCAGTGTATTCAGTAAAGTTTAAAAAAAAAAAAAAAAAAGGCATATTAAAACCTGGCCCGGTAACATCAGCTCCCTCTATTCTACCAACCACTCTGAGCCCCCAAGGTGTGCCTCCCACTGTAATAGCTGGAGCAGTGGGAGTTGTTTCAAGCTGTGGCCAAGCCTTACGGAGGGGTAGTGGTGGTAAGCGGTGGTTGGAATTCCACCCTAACAGCAGGATGATGGAAGCTGCACCAAGAGGGCATTATTTATTGATTTATTTATTTGACATACTGAACTGCTAACAGCTTGTTTCCAAATGCGTCCAGTGGGTAAGGGAAAATGGAAATAGCTGAAGGTGGCAAAAATTACTTTACAAAAATAGAAATCATATACAGTATTGATTCCACCTATTTGCCATCATTAATTATGATTATGCTCCTTTCATATAAGTTATAGCTGTATATGACTTCTATTTTGGAAAAGTTTTGATGGAGTCCGGGTCCGACTGCGGCAGCTGGGTGTGCAGCACATTTATATGAAAGGAGCATAACCATAATTAATGAAGGCAAATAGGTGGAATCGATACATGTAATAGATAAAATTGAATTATAACAGGAAGGAGAAAACTATTCTTACATGTATAGCTTGAAGATGAGGGGTACAAAATGGTCAGGGCAACTAGTGGGGCCGGGGAAGAAAGACGAGAGGTAAAAGATCAGGGTCAGCTGCAAGTGGGAGAAGAAAAGTCGTGAAGAAGAGACTTTAAAGAGAAAGCAGAAGAGGCAGAATGGATTGTCGGGAAGGGAGGACCAGAGCTGAGGAAAGCGATGTGAAAAAGCAGATAGACAAGCAATAGATTTTCTAGAGTGAATGGGAATTATTACTGCCGAGAGGGTAAGAGGAAGAAGAGGGAGAGGATAGTAGCATGAGCAATATTTAAACAAAAGAAAAACAGCCAATCATCAGATTTCAAGAAAAATATAGGTTAAGAACAAGATTACCTAGTTATAAATTCAAGGTTATCTTAGTTTCTTTTCTTTTCCTTTTTTTTGGTGATGGTCTTATTGGTGTCCAAGGCAGAGGTGACTTCTTCTGAGGCAAATTTCAGTTGCTGGTCAAACTTCAGACATTGTTAAATTGACATTCCAGTTTTCTAGATTGTTCATGCGTGCATGCTGTACCATCAGTTTTGCAGCTTTACTGTCCACCATTTAAATAGATGATTTAAGTAGTCAGTTTTCATATTGATATAGTCTCTAGACTAGATTCTTGTAGGCTGGTTATCTCCCCCCCAACCCCCTTCCCCAGGTTTCCAGCTGGGGATCAATGTGACTATGTGTGCACTTACCCAGGGGGGAAGGCGAGTGGAAGCCTTCACAGCTGAAGCCAGTGTTGCTCTGTAGTCAACTGGAAAGGAGTGTGCAGATGTTGGGCAGCGTATGCTCTCCGCCTCTGGTCCCAGGGTAGGAAACCAAGATCTGCTCACTGAGCTGGCCCGTCCAGAATAGAATTTAAAGAGGGCAGGTTATCACATGATGCAGCTGACACAGACAGAAGCAGCAGATTAGAGCTCTGTTAGGATGGAACAAACTCTTACGAACATACATAACGAACATCGAAAATGCCAGCAGAAGCAGGCCTACACGGTCTATCGAGTCTGCTCGAATGTGCAGCTAGCCCCTTAACTTCCAGCTGCCCCTCCTCCTCCTCCCCCCCTTCATCTTCTTAACAAAAGTTGAATATTTAACTGGAAATTGAATCATTTTATCACATCTAGCAGATACATCAACTTTCTGGGATGTCAGATTGTGAAGATCTTCAAGCTCTGAGCCCAGAAACAGGTGCTTAACCTCCTAAAAGACTCAAAGCTGGGACTCCACCAGCTTAACATAATGGTGCCAACAACCTTGCCGACCAGCTTAGGAAGCTGCTCGCTGAGATGGTGTCCGTATGGTCCATAGTCACCAACACACAGGCAGATTTTAGGCAGATGAGAGGTTTCAACCATGACTCAACAGGTGTCTGGCTGTGAGGTGATAAACTCAAGCCTGGAGGACCAGCTGGAAAAGCAAAAAAAACTGACTGGTCTAAGATACACATAGGATAAAATAGCTTGAGAAGAACATGAAGTACCAAGAAAATTGCTTCTGCCAAAAAAACATTTTAATGTTCGGCCTGCCAGAGGGAAAAGAAGGTAACAAGGTAGTGAAGTTTGTCTACAAACTACTGATGGACTTATTTTAGCCTTCTCCAAGAAGCCAAAGCTACATACTGGAAGAGCACAGGAAGGTCAGTCCAGCAAGCCAGCACCATCAGAGAAACTGTAGATACTGGTCTCTATCTTCCTGAACTTTCAGGAGAAGCTCAACAAAGAGCAGCAAGCCAGGCGAATGCCCACCATTTCATACCAGGGCAACACTTTGAACATGTACAATCCCCTCAGCCAAGGAGTCCGGGACAAACGGGACCTCTTTGCAGATGTGAAGGCATGCCTTCACAAGACAAGTATGTGCTTTCACTTAATAAACGTTAATGCTTTCACTTAATGTTTTCCGCACCCATTAAGGCTTACTCAGTGGCGAAGTAAGCCAAGGCAGCCTTATGTAAAGTATTTTCCAATATCTTCTGTTCCATTGTCCAGTCAGCCCAGCAGGCAGAACAGTGAGCCGTCACTAAATACGATGCATCTATATGCTGGCATTAGCCTTTGCCTAAGAACTTACTGTGCATCATACAGTACTCAGGCCTGGACACAGACAAAGCCAGAGACCGATTCACAACTGGCTGTGAAGGACTGTGCACCTCATGGGTGTAGCCAAGCATACTCCAAGCACTCCATGGTGTGCAATTTTATTTAAGGGGGGTAGCAAATAGGCTTTGAACTGCTTCCTTTTTCCGTGAAAACTAACAAAGAAAATACTGAACCTTTCTGTAATTTTATTCATAGGAATTGAAACTAGAAGGACTGGTCACTAATACTGTCTTTGCATCCCAAGGACAATACAGTTTTATAGGCTCTGGGCTGGTACGTGAGTGTCTTAGGGAGCAATGCAAGGCATTTGTTTTTACCCATGCATGGCAACAACCATTGTCATGAGATACAAAAGTTGTGTTTATTGTATTTATTGTGACAAAGGAGGCAACAAACACGGTTTTGGTGTATATTGTCTGGCTACACCATGGGGGAAGCACACTCTAACAATGGGAGAGGTGTAGCAGTGAGTCCACTTGGTGTGCAGATCTGAAATCCATGGCTATACCCCTGCTTCCAGGCCACATTTTTGGTTTTTTTTGAACATGGAAACATTTACCCCACAGCCAACGATGTGACCTGCTGTCCCTCAACCATGGTAAAGGCAGCAGCCCTGAGGGCCTTGACAGTTCAGCTCCACCACCATGCTGCCCCTGCAGTCGCTTTCTCTGTTTCCTCTGTCTTCAACCTCTCTTTTCGCTTAGGCCTGATACTTAGAGCTTAAAAGTTTGCTAAAGCTCTCCCCCCTCCACAAGAGGAGACTCTTCCAGCCTGGGAACCACTAGCCTATGTCTCTTTTCCCCTGCCATGGCTAAAGTGCAAAAAGGGGACCTGCTATCCCAACTCTCCTTGATGTGCTTGTATGTGTATATAGTCCCGTTGTGCTGTGGTTGGTGTAAAACCATGCAAGCCACTCAGCCGCTTCTGTACTGGTGTCAGCGTGGCTCAGTTGGTAGCACATCCGCCTCTGGATCAGAAGGTCGTGGGTTCTCGTCCCACACCGGGATTGAACTTGCACCTAAAATGCTGACATCCGAGTGCAGTATTAGGCGGGTGCTGTGCTGCTGGGGTGTGCCGTCCTTCAGATGAGACGTTAAACTGAGGTCCCTGCTACCCATCCTGGTGTTGTCCCGGTGGGTGTCCAGGTGGAAGTAAAAGAACCCAGGGCACTCTTTGCAAAGAATAGGGAACATTCCTGGTGTCCTGGCCAATATTCCCGTACCCATAAACTGGTTCATGCAATTATCTAGACTGTGTGTGGGTGTTAATGTGCAATATGGCTGCCACTATACATTCAGTCACTTCACTACCAGTCTAGCATTGCTTGTAAAGCGCTTTGGGATACACTGTGTATGAAAAGCGCTGTATAATGCTGATTCTTCTTCTACTGTCTCAGCCAAGGCTGACTCCATATGATAACCCTCTCTTTGTGCCAGTAGGGTCTGGGCAGAGCCCAGGGAGACTCTCTGTATCAAGGGGTAAGGTGGTATGCTCTTCAGAAGGTTCTGCACACATTAGTCACAGATCTGTACTCCTTCCCTCGGCCATGACGTGAGATCAAATTGGCCTCTGTCCTGACAGAAAAAATATCAAACTGCAAGGGCCTTTAAAGGAAAGCGGTCTGTATGAGAAACACCCACCCTCCAAAGCGCCCCCGATTAGGCTTTTCTGTTAGTAAAGAATTTTTTTTTTACATGGTAACTTATTTTATTTTATTTGAAGTCCACGATCTGAAAAATGGCGGATGGTGCGGCACCATTTAGTGTGATAGTGCGGCGTCTCACCGTTCGCTTCAGTACATTTGTATTGGAGCAAGCGGTGAGGCGCCGCACTGTCACACTAAATGGTGCCGTGCACCATCCGCCATGTTTATGGATCGCGGACTTTTCCAAATTAAAGTAAAGTAGGTTACCAAGTAAAAAAGACAACTTTTCTAACAGAAAAGCCTAATCGTGGGGTAAAGCTTTGGGGGGTGGGGTGTTTTCTCATGCAGACCGCTTTTCTTTAAGCAGTTGTTACTCTTTACCGACATATTCATTTACACACACAAGAACCCAATCCCCCAAATCTCTCCTAGTTAGCACAGTACAGACAGGTTCAATCCTGACACCGGACATGAGTCAAGACCTTAGGGTCCCTTCGTATAGATTTTATCTTTCTCACATGCCTTAGAAGACTCAAGACCCCTTCTTTTTCTCTTATCACACCAGTGAAGTTATACCTCGGGTCAGAGTCTGTTCTGGTCTGCAGTAAATTTGCTAGAATCTCTCACCCTTTTTTTTTTTTTTTTTTTTGTTAGTTATTTAACCAGGAGTAGCACACTAAGCTGAAAGCTTTTTAACAGGTGTGACCTGGGAGTACAGGGAAGTTAAGTGACTTGCTCAGGGTCACACAGTATGCAAGTGGAAGCTGTGGGGTTCAAACCCAGGTCTGGTGTGCTGGATGTCACCAGATTTGCAGCTCAGAGCCTTAAACCACTGTGCTATACTGCCTCCAATTTGCTATGTGCTTTAGGCTTTCACTTTTTCACACGTACTCTGTGATGTTGTAGTGTCTGGTCAGCTGGTGGTGCAGGAGGCACCATCACCCCTGTAGGAACTTCAACTCTGGTGCTTCTCTGGTGGATGGCTTTGATGGGGTGTCCTGATCCTGGAAAAGCCGCAGCTGTGCTGAGGCCAGTCTCTCTTGCTGGAGCCTGAAGTCCACCCCTGGGATGGGTGCTTCACATCAGCATGACTCTACTCACTGGCCGGTGTGTTGGGTACAGCGTGGCAGCACATGCTCCAGCCTGCCCTCTGGCAGTGGTTGGCAATGGTTCTTCTGAACACACCGTAAGCATATCTCCTACCTTAGTCTGCAACTCAGCCTCTCTCACCAGGTCTCTCTCCAACATCACCTCAGCAGGCAGCATCTCTCGACACAGGACCGCAGATGCCCCCCCCAAAAATGAACACAACATCTTTGGTGGGACCCTTCCTGAGCCGCAAGGCTGCTAAGGACTCCCCTTGAGAGGAAGCGCCTCAGGGCTCCCACACCCTTCTGGTGTCTCCCTTACATACTCCCAGGAATTAACCATGATCTACACTAAATGCTTTCAGACTCGTTACTCCTGGAGTCTCCACTGTGATGATGGGCCTGTCCTTGAAAGCTACCAGGCAACTGAGCATTGAGATAAGTTGGTCTCAGTAATTGGAAAAATTGACAGGTTCTCTGTATGAGGCCTGTGGCCCCTTAGAAATCTGGCAAGGGACCTGAGGCTTCTGGGTTCTTTTATTCTCACAGTGAGGGGATTGTATCCAGTGGAGATATAGCATGGTGTCTCCACTCAGAGAAGAGTTTTAAGTGGGCCACAAATGATGTATCCATACAACCGTCTGGGATTTTGTACCTGCCCACCTCCCCACTGATAATTTTTTAATCAGGTAGCTTGGTACTTCAGAGCCATATTAATCATTAAAAGGAAAATGAGTTAAATATTGGTGCTACGCACTGAAGGGATGTGTTAATGATGATGTGAGGTATTTATTGTTTTATTGTATCTTGTAAATTGTGTCATGTTGAAATTGTAAGAGTATATTTATTGTATTTTACTTTTTGTAAAGGACTGTGACCAAACAATAAAGATTTTGATACTGATATTACTTATGATATGTACTTTTTCCTTTTCGACAATCTTTGTAAATGAAATCACTGCTTCCAAGACCTCCAGTGACGTTGATTTTAATAAGTAAGTTGCTAAATGGTCTGGTTCATACTGTAGCTCGGCCAGAATATTTCCCAGTGTATTTTGTCTTGCTTTGTTGTATGATGGGCATAGGACCAAAAGATGGAATATGGTTGTCACTCTCTCTGCTGCTGAGGTCCCGGACTCACTCGCACATCTTGGCTTCTGAAATCCTCACTGGCCAATTGGATATAGTGCCTGCTACTGGATCTGGACTTCAGCTTCAATTTGTTTTTCTCCACACTGGTTTCTACAGCATCATTACTAGGATGGCTCGCATGTAACTCTCACTCCTTTTCTCACAAGGATCAGTAGCTTCTCTTTGAGGTCGTCTCCATACTCAAGGCCTGTAATGATGCAGCATAACCTCTCTCAGGACAGCAGGTCCTGCCTCACTGGGATCTCACTCTTAATTTTCCAGCCATTCGGCATAGCCCCCTTCTTATAGCAGCAGTTTAGAAACAGCTCCTATTGGTCCACAAGCTGTCACAGACCACAACGTCCCATAGGTCCAGAAAAGGCACCGGAATCCACTGTCCCATCTTTTCTAGAGATCTTTAAGTTAGCTTTTGCCAGGGATGCTTTTGATTGGCTCTTTCTAGGGGTGGAAGGGTCACAGAATGGAGGCTTCTGCAGAGTCCAAGACAGTTGTTCAGATACACTGCATGAATGGGTTCACAGCTCCCTGCAGTTCCCCCAGTCCACAAGTGGATTCTTGGGGGCTCATCACGTCACCCAGATAAACCCCATCACAGTGGGGGGAGTTACAATGATATTATCTTAAACAAGGGGGAGTGCAAAGAGTTGATCATACTGAGTGGCAAAACGGACACTGAGGGAACTCCATGAGACACTCGGGGGCAGGGTGTCGGGAAATACTACTTAACAGAAAATGTGGTGGAAAATAGAACAGGCCTTCAGAAGTTATATTTGCTAAAACAGTGAGGGGTCAAAAGGGGTGGGACAGATACATGGGAAGGGTGCAGGAGGGATAGGTGGGGAGAATGGAAGGGGGAAATGACTGCTGGAGCATTTCCCTCTAATAGATATGTTCTGGTCCAACTGGATGGGCTGCAAGACCTGCATCCCCCAACAGTATATGTATTATAATGTTAATTCGCCTTGGGCACCAATCATCCCAGTGGTCCTTATTCCAGACACAAAGGACCACTGCACCAGTCCTTATTGTGTAAACAAACTGAGGCTATAGAGTTTTTTTTTAGCCTCTGCATTGCGGAAAGCAAAAATGAAATTGAAAATTACCTGAACCAGGGCATTTTCTGTTTTGCACAGTTGCTTTAAAAATTTAGCACATTATAGTGACTGAATTCTCCAAGGCTGCTGCAGACCTAATTTGTGATTAAATAAAAGTAGTAGAACCACAGAATCCCAGCTGTGGATATTTTTTTTGGTGTCGTACTGTCATAAGTACTGTATATTGCATCATGCCGTCAGTACCCCTCCCCAATATGTGAGCAGTAAGACACGACAGGGTGTGTGTTGAACAGATATTACCACACGCCCAGGGGCGTAGTAAGACCGAGTGCCTTCAGCCCCTGGAAGTGCAGTAGTATCTGTTCAGCACACACCCTGGAGTGTCTTATTGTGCTTATAAAATGGACACCTTTTTAATCTTATAAAAGTTTAGACAAAAAAGTTTGTTTATATGTAGAAAAAAATATTTAATTATGTTAATATATGATAAAATAGTCCTTCCGCCTATATAAAAGTGACGTCATTATGTAGTTGCGAGTGGTACTTCTGATTTAATTTTGTTGCACTACCCCAGTACTCTTGTGTACTTCTTTTTTCTTTTTCTGGTTTTATTTTTTTTAATAGGAACAAGCTCTGACTGGGGAACTGAATCTGAGGGATGCTGAGCGGGGGAAAATCCAACTGGTGCCGTGCCCTACTGTTTGAATCCCAGTCTGGTGACTGTTCCTGTGGGCACTTGAAACTCCCAGCCCGTACGGAGCTCAGGCTGCAGCCTGCTTTGTGCAGGTGGGAGTATTCTTGAAAGTAAGACAGCAGGTGTGGTGTGAAAGGCACTGATTGAAGCGCCCCCGTTCTTTTAGTACTTACAGGTTTTGCTACGGTCTGTTTTTTTTTTCTACTGGGAAAGAAAAATGAAGAGCAAGTGGCTCCAAAGCTTTAGTGGTCTGCCATGGTGCCAAAACAATGGCAGCCTTTAAAAAACGAATGTTCCATGCCTAGCTCTGAACATTCCATTTAAGGGCATTGATTTCTTTGCCTGTACTTTTTTTTTTCTGTGTTTAATACATATATGGCACTGCTTTTCTAGCCAATCATTAGCCTTATTTTGCTGTGCCCATTTTATAATACAGTATAGTCAAGTTCAGAACACATAGCAGGCGTTAGACACGTTGTCTGTCTTACGCTGCTTTGAATCTTCATGGGAGCATCACCTACTGTATGTGTTTTTTTAGGTTTCTCTTTTTATTCACAAACAGAACATAAATCAAGTTTCATAACGGGAAAGGGCTTCTGCAAACATTTTCATAAAAGGGACTAGGTTGTAGGAACGTTTTCGTGTGGGAAGGGTGTAACGTGGATGTAGTCCTTTACAGGTTGAACTGGTGATTAGTTATTTATAAATTCAGAGGCACATATCACGTCCGTTTTGTGTAATCACTTCAGTGGGCTGAATGTGCAAAAAAAGGATGGCATGGGACGTGGAGTGTTACGCATCTCAGCCATGTGCTCGTTAAGTGATAGAGACAGAGTAGGCTGCTGAGAGGGGAGGTAAGAGAGATACAAGGAAAGCATCCACTGTTAGACCCCCACCCCAACCAGCAAAGCTCAGAATTTCACTGCTAGCTAGAATCAAGTTTATACAGTTGATATGCTAAAAACAAGAACTGGTTACTGCTGGAATGGATTTGTCTTGCATTGGAGGACTGTTGCAGGATTATATGGTTTTGAGAATGGTGTGATGGGTTTATAGTTTAACATTACAAATTAACATTCGGTATGAGCAGTGATAATTGTATGGGTGCTAGAAGCATGTGTACAATTTGTCAGTCCAGCAGTGTGACATAAAACTTAGATATGGGTTTGAATTACAAATGAAATGTTAGAAAATGTACCTACAAATCATTCTGAATGCGGCTACAGTATATCGGACATCGTCAAACTCCTTTATTCAGCTATTTATTGATTGATTGGTTCCGCTCATACCTTCTGGGCAGAACCCAATCGGTTAAAATTGGCTGCCCCATTTCTCCATCCCTCCCTATCAGCACTGGACTCCCCTAAACATATAACATAGAATTTGATGGCAGATAAGGACCGCTTGGCCCACCCAGTCTGCCCATTTCCCTACCTACTGGATAAGCTGCAGATCCTAGTTAACCAGCAGCCTACTTCTTCCTACCCCCACCCCTAGAATTGCCTTATGACTGTCCCATGCATGCTTGAATTCCACCACTGTTTTTGACTCCACAACTTCCTCCGAAGGCCGCTCCATGCATCCACAACCTCTCTGAAAAATACTTTAAATTACCTCTGAGCCGCTTCCATCTTCAAATTGTGCCCTCTGTTCTTGCACACCTCTTTTTGAAAGATGCTACCTCTTGGACTTTGTTGATTCCTTAAGGTACTTGAAAGTTTCTATCATGTCCCCCCTCTCCCTCCTTTCCTCGAGGCTATACATGTTAAGCACCTTAAGTCTGTCTTCATATATCTTCCGGTGCAGACTCTGCACCATTTTAGTTGCCCTCCTCTGGACAGCTTCTATTCTGTCTATGTCTTTGCAGAGATTGGGTCTCCAAAACTGCACGCAGTACTCCAGATGGGGTCTCACCAGCTGTCTGTACAGAGGGATAACAACTTCCTGTTTTCTACTGGTTTTGCCTCTCCCTATGCATCCCAGTATCCCCCCAGCCCTCCTTGCTGCCCTCTCACATTGCTTGCCCACCTTTAGGTCATCTGATATGACTACCCCCAGGTCCCTTTCCATTTTTGTTGTTGTTAGTATCTCATCCCCATTGTGTACTCTTCCCCTGGGTTTTTGTTTCCCAGGTGCATTACCTTGCACTTCTTAGCATTGAATCTAAGCTGCCATACATTTGACCATTCCTCTAACCTTGCCAAGTCCCTTCTCATCCTTTCCACCCCACCTTGTGCATCAACTCTGTTGCAGATCTTTGTGTCATCTGCAAAGAGACATACTTTTCGCTCCAGTCCCTCTGCAATGTCGCTTATAAAGACATTGAAGAGGACCGGTCCTAATACTGAACCCTGCGGTACCCCACTAGTAACCCCCCTTTCTTCAGAGTGGACTCCATTTACTATTACTCTCTGTGTCCTATTCTCCAGCCAATTCTTTACCCAGGATGTAATCTTGGGACCCACTCCCAGGCTGGCTAACTTGTATATTAATCTTTTGTGTGGCTTTTGTGTGGCCCTAAGGCTCTGTGCTTGGTCCCAGGGCCCATCCTTTTCTCCATTTTTCTAAATAACCTCTCTATAGTTGCAAATGTTCACAGCCTTTGCAACAATTGACCCTGAGGGTGTAACATTTTTGTGGACTATCTCAACATGAGCTGAGAAGTCCAGGTGCTGGTCTAGCCATAACCACAGGTACAAATGTTGCAAAGGCTGTGAACATCTGTATTGGTTTGCTTCATAGACATAAGCAAAGTCTTACCCTGGAGGCCCTAAAACTCACTCTCCAGAGTACAGTGGTCTCTCTTGTTGGCTACGGCATAGTAGTCTATGGCTCAACTACGGACACAGCCCTCCACCGTATAAAAGTCGCTCTAAATAAAACCTGTCAACTCTTCACTGGCTCTGCATGGCTCACACATACGTGTGACCTTTATGAGCAGGCTAACTGGCTCCAGTTCACAGGTAGGGTCAGGTTCCAAACATACCGCCTGGCCAAGAAAGTGTGTCTGGGTCTCATGCCAATGGGTGTCCAGAAGCTCCTTACTCCCTATGAAAACAGCCGTTCCACCAGAAGCTCAGGTAGCACAGTCTTTAAACTTCGTAGGTGTCACACCTCCCTTGGTCAAAGAGCTTTTGCCCACCGTGCTCCCAAATGGATTAATAATCTTCCTCCTGCCATCTCCTCTGTAACAGCATTAGGCCCCTTCAAACCTGAGCTCCGAAAAGATCTCAGTGCTAATGCCAGCTGTGACTGCTTCCCTTAGCCCCTCAATTGCTGTTTTACCTCGTGCCTAGGCAGCACTCCCTCATGACCACATGGCCCTTAATATCCTGCAGTTGTTGTTTCTCTCCCATCCTGTGTCTTAATCCTTCCTCCATCAAACTCCCCTCTGACTCCACCCCCTCTTTTCTCCTACAGTCCTCCATCTGTCTTCAGCCCAACCCCCAAAAAAAAGCTTTGACAAGGCCTTCCTGGGCTGATGTTTCTCTACTTCTTGAGCGGGTGAGGTCGCTCTGGGCTGGTATAATCCCTGTACAATGCCCTCCATCCTGACAACACAGTCTGCTGCAGTACCCCTCTCTGCCTTTCAGGCATCCCAGTCTGAGTTGTCCTCTGTCCCTTAAACTGCCTTAACCCTCTCAGATACTCTTTGTGCTTATCATAGCCTGTTGACTTAGTCCACTGTCTTTGTCTTCTTCTTTATATCTAGATTTATACTTACACTCCTATTTGTTATTAGCCTGCACTTACAGTTCTACTGAATACCTAAATGTCCTTTTTTTTTTTTAAATCACTATTAATGTAATTCTGACATGGAACCTATGTAATGAACTTGTTCTCAAAGGTGTTAATCCGAGAGCACAATAAATAAATAGTCTGTACCTCAGTGTTCATCCACATGTATGCTGGTGATGCAATACTGTTTGCCTCTGGATCTTCCCCCTCTGATCTGATGGCCTGACTTCAGCTGGACTTTGACAATGTCCAGTGTTGGTTCTGTTCAAATCAGTTGGCTCTAAATGCAAAGAAGATGGTCTCCATGACCTTTGAACCAGGCAAAAACTCTCCAGACTTACAACTGCCCCTTCTTTTCACACCCTTAATGGCCCCCCCCCTTGAAGATATCCCATCCTTCAAGTACCTGGGGTTATAGCTAGACCAGCACCTGGACTTCTCGGCTCATGTTGAGACAAGCCACAAAACCTTACACCTAAAACTGGGGGCTTTGTATCGTAACCATGGGTGCATCCCCTTGCCTGCTTGCAGAGCCATATTACAGAGAATGATTCTCCCCATCTTTGACTATGGAGACACAGTATACAGCACTGCTCTTAAGTCTACACTGGCCAGACTGGACCCACTCTTCCACTCATTCCGCCACTTTGCTCTTGACTGCCCCTCTGCACCCACCACTGCTCCCTTTACTCTGCCCTCTCTCTCTCTCTCTCTCCCTCTCCCTCCCCACGCTTGAGGCCAGACGTCTTACTCACTGATCCTCCTCCCTGGCCAAACACTGGCTTGGTTCTCTTCCCTCCTATCTCTCCTCACTCCTTTCATGTCCTTCCCCCTCCTCCTACTCCCTACAAAACTCTTAACTATCACCTTCTCAATCTCCTGCCTAGGTCGACTACAGTTGGTTAGGCAGCTTTCTCCTACCGTCTCATTGAACTGTGGAACTCCCTCCCCCTAACCACCCACTCTGCCACTTCTCTTCACTCCCTCTCCCATCTTCTCTGCAGGCTTTACTCGCCCACCTGCAATTGCTCCTGATTCTTCCTTCCCTATGCCCTCTCTCCCTAGTCCCCCCTTTCTGACCTGTACCCACACCACTACCTCACTGCTCAACCCAGACACAGTGTTAGATAGGGCCAAAAAGGGAAAAGGTTGCAGCCTGCCCAGAAATGACCCAATTTCCACCTGACAGTGGGTCCAAAGTGGTGCACCTGTCTGTAACAATAGCTGAAAGATGGAAAAGTAAACAATAAAAAAGTATTTTCACTTGAAAAATTTATGCTTCTGTACTGGTAACATTTGTACTTGAGATTAGGTTTTGATCCAGTTGTTTCTCATTTTGACCCACATTTTTTACACCAGTGGGTCTAATTCAACCCATAAGAACATAAAGTGCTGTCAGAAGGGGACCTTGAGATCCGTTTAGTCTGCCCATGAAAGCTACCCCCTCCCAGTTTCTTTGCTGCCTTAGGTTTCCACAGTGCCTATGCCATGCTAGCTTGAACTCCTCCACTGTCTTTGCTACCAGAACCTCTGGGGGCAGACTGTTCCAGGGCTTCACCACCCTTTCCGTGCAGAAAAACTTACTGCTGTTGTTTTGAAACTACCTCCCTTCAGGCACATGTTGTGCCCCCTTGTCCATGTATTCGTTCTTTCCCTGAAGAGATCCTGTGTTTGTACTGAGTTGATACCTTTGAGGTATTTAAATGTCTGAAGTCTAGAGGTTAGAGTAATGAGCTGTGAACGAGCTTGGTACATCCAGCAGACCAGACCTTGGTTTGATTCTCACAACCTCCACTTGCATACTGTGTGACTCCGAGCAGGTCACTTAACCGTCCAATGCTCCCAGGTTGCCCCTGAAAACAGGCACTTGTGCCTAGTGGGCCTTACCCGGTTACCAAAGACTAAAATAAAATAAATAAAAAATAAATATCTCCTCTGTCCCTTCTCCTCTCCAGTGAGTACATCCTAAGATGGTTTAATCTTGATTTATACGGTTCTTCATGTAGTCCATGTATCATCTTCGTAGTTCTCCTCTGCATGGTTTCCAGGCAATCCTTGTCTGTCTTGAGATGCGGTATCCAGAAGTGGACATAGTACTCTAGGTGAGGCCTCACCAAGGACCTGTACAGGGGGCTATCACTTTGCTTTTCCTGCTTGTGATACTCCTCCCTATGCATCCAAGAATGCTGCTAGCTTTTTGCACTGCCAGGTTGTCCTTAAATCATCAAGAGTACCTCCAGATCCCACTCTACCTTGTCAGCTGTTCTCCCCCCCTCCCGGGTATAATTCCAGCCTAGGTTCTTCCTCCCCTGGTGCATAACTTTGCACTTCTTTGCATTGATTTCAATGTTTTAAAACCCCCAGTGCTGTCACTGGCTCAACCCCTTTCCACCTAATTATTATATTCCTCCTATGTACTTCTCTGTGTTTGGCTGTAATATGCCAAGGCATTTTGGCCCCTTGCTGGGCATCTGTTAGGCCTCTCTACGAACAGCTATCCACAACTTGTAAATTCAGTTGTATGTCTAAAATTGTAAATGTTTAATTGTTTATATTGCTATAATCTGCATGTTTATTATGCTTCCTTCTTCTCACTGTATAGTCTGCCACTCACCACTATGTTTTATTTTCTTCCCCCTTGTCCCCTAACCCACCCACCACCACCACCACTGCAGAATGCACATGGATACAAGCTGCTATTCAGCTCAGTATGTCTTTCCTGGTAAAACTTTTGAAACAAATAAATAAAATAAAAATGTAACTTTTTCCACAGAGGTAACATTTACAGAAGTGGGGAATCACGTAAACAGCACTTAATGTTACAGTGACGGTTTTGTGCCTCTACCATTTACTACATTTTTTGACCATCCCTTTCTCCCATTTCTTAAGTGGCCCTTTTTTCCTTTAGCACTTTTTAAAGATGTGAAATAATTAATGGTGTGCTTTCTTAAGTATGGCTGCCACAAGGTTTCTGTCAATATTTACAGTGGGTTTTGAACAAATATTGTTTGACGTCACTTTTCCTGTGACTATGATGATGAAGTTGCATACAGCTGAAACTGTTTGTCACCTGGAGGGTCATTATATACAAAGGGCTGAAGCATGACACGCAGTGCTGTCAAGAGGGCTGGCAGATTGCTTCAGGGAGGGGGGTATGACCAGCAGGGCAAGAAAAGTAATCCTGCTACTTTTCAAGACCCTGGTTAGGCCTCGCCTGGAGTACTGTGGGCAATTCTGGGTTCTTCAATACAAAAGCGACTTTAAGGCAGGCAAAAGGATGCAACACAGGGCCACCTTAATGATCAGGGGTGTGGGGAACAAAAGCTGTGAGTAGAGGCTGAAGACCTTTATCATGTTCACCAAGGAAACAGTCACGTCTGCATGCTTGTGTTTGCTGTGTAGATATTGGGTCTAGGTAGCATAGCTAGTGCCGGGGTGAGGGGTAGAGAGAAAACAGGATGTGCCGCTCTGTGGCTGCAGGAGACAGCTGTGTGGAACAAAAAAGCACAGCAAATGTTCCCAGTAGGAACCTTCAAGGCAGTACACATTGTCACAGCAACTTCTGCTTTGCACATTCCAGCTCTGTGACTGGCTAAGTAGAGCAAAGTGACCACAGAGAGTAGACAGTATTAGGAAGGAGATGGCTAAGCCTCTGATTGGTGGAGAGATGGACAAACCCCCAAATGTCCCATCACACAGTGATAGCAATATGTAAGGATTACGTAATGGGGTCTGTTTTTGTCCCATCACACAGTGATAGCAATATGTAAGGATTACGTAATGGGGTCTGTTTTTCTGACAGTCTGATTGTCTAATGAGGGTCTTTACCCATGGGGAATCCTGTAATCCACAGATAAAGACCCAGTAGCCAGAGAAGCCCCTTCACACAAAAAAAATCAGTCAGTTTTGTCAAAAATGTAAACAAACCACCCCCATTCTTTCCCCGCTAAGCACTTCACAAAACAGGGTACCAAAGCGTGTCTCAACTCGGCTGTGTACGAGTAGATATACTGTAACTTTTACATCAGCAAAACCAATTTCCTACAAGCTAATAGTGTCCTGAGTGGGAGAATTTCAGTGCACCCTTAAAATGAGCGCTGTAACATGTTTAATGTTTGAAAAGTAAAGCCGAAACTCTGGCCATACGCATTACCATCGATGCTACTGCACATGCTTGGAGGAGTCATGGTTTAAGATTTCAGACATGAGATTAAACACATTAGAGCGCTCGTTGTAATACTGCACTCTGTACACCGTTCTCTTGTAAAAACTGCTTTTGTGGATATAAGTTAAAAAAGTGAAACTCCTAGAAGCAGCAGTATACATGTATTTCAGCACCCTGTTCAATGTGCAGATGCGGCTGGGAGGAGTGCGCATCCGGTGATTTACTCGAGAGAAGAATTGTGTCACACTGAGTACACAGGGAGAAGCTGAGGGAGGCAGCAAAGGACTGTTTTTTTTTTTTGTGTGTGGTGTAAGCATAAACTGAAAATAAAACATAAAATGCAAAAAACTACAATTTTCTTTATTTTTTTCTTAGAAAAGTGAAGGGGGAAGTTGTATAATCACAATAATCCCACTTCAGAGTGTGGGTTATTGCGGGATTTACCCACTTCTGGTGTGGTCTACTCACTCAGCTTGTGGCCTCGTGAGCAAACCACACCAGGTGTGGGTATAACCCACACCCTGTTGTGTATTATTGCTTAAATAATCCACAGTCAGGTGTGCAGCAATATTGTAATAAGCAAACAGTGTGGGTGGGTTGTAAGGCCTGAGGCACAGCCAAGGGCCTTCAGCAACCCAGGAAATTATTATAGCATTGACGCACACCTGGAGTGGATTAGAAACATTGAATTTGTTGGCAGAAAAGGACCACTTGGCGCACCCAAACTGCCCAGATGCTCCCTGCCTAGTCTGTCTCCATGGACTCTAACTATTCTATGGTGTCCCTCCCTTCTCCCTGCCTATTTACTAATATTTATCTATGTCTGTCCTATGCATGCTTGAAGCCCCCTACTGTTGTTATCTCCACCACTTCCGCTGACAGTCTGTTCCAGGCATCTACAACTCTCTCAGTGAAGTAGTACTTCCTCACATCCCTATTAAACATCCACCCCCGCCCCGCCCAGCTTCAGTGCATACCCCTCTGGTCCTGCTGCTTTTTCCTCATTTGAAAGGGACTCCCCTCCTGCATCCTGTACACCCATGTGAGGTACTTATAGTCCTTTATCATGCCCCCTCTCACTCTTCCACGGTGTACTAGTTGAGATCCCATAGTCTCTTCTCATAGGATTTTGGTGCAACCACTGCACCATTTTTAGATGAGCTCCTCAAGACTGACTCCACCCTGCCTATGTCCCTTCTGAGGTGCGGCCTCCAGAACTGGACACAATATTCCAGGTGGGGTCTCACCAGCGAGCGACACAGTGACAACACCACCGTCCCTTCCTGTTAGAGATGCCTCTCTCAATGCATCCCACTGGCCCTACCCACTGCTTTGTCACACTGCCCTGCCACTTTGAGGTCATCAAATATGATAACCCCAAGGTCCCTTTCCTGCTTACTGCCAGTAACCCCCCTCTCACACACACACACATTCTGTACTCATTTCCTGGGTTCCTATGCCCTAGGTGCATAATTTTTAACTTTTTGGGGGTAAACCCCACCTGCCATGCTGTTGACCACTCTTCGAGTTTCCCAAGGTTCCTACATATTTTCTCCACCATCTCCTGAGTGTCCACCCTATTACAGATTTTGGTTTTAGCTACAAAAATGCATTCCTTCCATCCCATTCCATTTTTTCTGCAATGTCTCTTATGAAGACATTGAAGAGAACAAGTCCCAATACTGAGCCCTGCTGCATCCTGTCTGTCACTCTCCCATCATTAGAGTGAGTGCTGTTAATCACCACCTTCTGTCTCCTATCTGTTAACCAGTTTCTTTAATAGTCTGCTGTGTAGCATAGTGTCAGAGGCATTACTAAAGTTCAGATAGGTCACATCCATTACCCTTCCCTCATCTATTGGCCTGGTCACCCAGTCAAAGAACTCGACCAGATTCGTATTGCATGACCTCCCACCATAAAGCCATGCTGCCTGTGGTCTTGCAGCCCATTAGATTCAAAATACTCTACCAACCTTTCCATTAATTTCCCCAACACTGAGGTGACACTGACCAGTCTACAGTTGCTACCCTTCTCTCTGTTGCCACGCTGTGTAGAGGGACCAGGTCAGCTCTCCTCTAGTCCTCTGGACCATGCCTGTTTCTAGAGAGCTGTTGAATAAGGCTGTCAGTGAGGCACCTAGCACTTCTCTGAGTTCCTTTAGTGCTCTTTAGTGTATACCATCTAGTCCCATGGCCCTGTCCACTATCAGAGGTGCAAGTTCCTTCAGGACTCTTTCCTATGGAAATGGATGTGTGCCCACCTTCCCCACCTTTTTTCCTGCCGTTCCCTAGTGGCCTCCACTGTGAAGACAGCAGAAGTGCCTGTTCAGGATGTCTGCTTTCTCTTGGTCCTGTTGAGCACAGTTCCCCTCCCCTTCCAACCTCCTTATCTTCAGCCCCTCCCCTTGCATTCCTCTTCTCACTTATCTACCTGAAGAACGTCTTATTCCCTTTAGCTGCCCCCTTGACTATCCTTTTCTCTGCCTGCACCTTTGCTCTCCTCACTGCCTTTCCCGCTTCCCTCTGTTTTACTTGGTATAGTTCCCTGCTGTCCTCCCTCTGTGTTTCTATATGCCTCCTGAATGCCACCCTTTTTTCCTTCACCATCTTGACCGCTTCCTTAGAGAACCGTAACAGTCTATTTTTCCTTCTGCTTTTACCTGCTTCTTTCGTGCAGAGGCTGGTTGCCTTAATTATGCCCTCCGTTACTTTTCCCACTGTACCTGTACCCAGCTGTACAACTGTGCTTACTCTGCTCCGCCGATGTGGGATTGCTAGAGGTTCCCAGGGTCTATTTGAAGACCTCTGGGGCATATGCTTTTGCTGCCTCGACCCTGTGGAATTCTGTACCTCATCGGATTAGGGAGTGTCAGACCACTGATAGTTTTAAATCTGAATGAAAGATTGATTTATTCAACCAGGCATTCCCTGATTAGAGTGGTATTTAGACATACTGTATTTTGTATTTTATATGGCATTAGATGTTTTACTGTAATTTTATCTGTATGTCTTGTATTTTATCTGTGATTGTAAAGCAGTCTGATCCCATGGAAAAGGGTTGATAAAATGTATTTATTTGGAAAACGTTTCACCAGGAAAGACAACGTGCGCTGTAAACAGCTCATTTCCAGAAGCGTACTGAGTGGGTGGGGGGGGGGTACAAGAATTGAGAGAACGGACAAACACATAGCAATAACAGAGCAATACAAGTACAATTACTAAAACAAAACAGTGTAGTACAATCACAGAGCAGAAATAATCCAGATTAACCGGCCAGGGTAAACAAAACCTATTCGGATATAGCGTACATTGCAACAACCCAAGAGCAGGTGATCCAGTAGGGTAAAGGTTAGAGGATGGATAACACATTTGAAGTGCTAGAAGTAGTAGGCTGAGCACATGATTTGAAGTGCTATTGTATACCCAAGGGAGGGCAGTTATAAGACAAGAGGGCAAGTGGACAGGCGAGGGGTAGAAGATGGGGGATGGAAGAAGGAGAGAGAGAGAGACAGCCAAGATCTAACCCCATCAGGATGCTGAGAACCCTGCAAGGGGACAGGACCAGGCAGAAAGGGAGGGGAGAGAAAGAGAGCGGGAGGTAGAGAAGAGAAGGGTGGATGAACAGGAGGGAGGAGAGGGATAGGGAGGTGGAGGGCAATGGATTTGAAAGTGGGGGAAAGGGAGTGGGGAAAGAGAGAGAGCCAATCTATACCCCTTCAGGATGCAGAGAGCCCTGCAAGGGGTCAGGATTAGAAAGTGGGGGAAAGGAAGAGGGTAGAAGAGAGGAGCCAGCATCTATACCCCTTTGGATGACAGAGAACCCTGCAAGGGGACAGGACCAGGCAGAAAAGGAGGGAGAGACGTGGGTAGGGAGGAGGAGTGGAATGTGTGGGTGACCGGAGGAGAGGGATAAGGAATAGAGAGGCTGGAGAAAATAGGGGTAAACTAGGAATGAAAAAGGAGAGCATCATGGGGGGTAGGTGGGAAAGGACAGCAGTAGAGTGTAGAAATAGCACAGTAGGCTATGGATGGTAGTAGAGAGTCAAAATGACACAGTAGGTTGTGGTAGGGGGTGGGAGGAGGGAGGTATAATAGGTGGTAGCATGTGAGGAAGTAATCAGAGGAAGGGTTCAGTTAGAAGACAGGAGGTTAAGTCAGGGATGGAGGAGTAGGGGATAGTGGGCAAGGCTGGGGAGGGTTGCGAAGGGGGGCTAGTAATAAGTACAGTTAGGAGAACAGAAGTAAAGTAGGACTAAAGGATAATGCGCCAGGGTTGGAAGAGTTGAAGGGGGGGCTAAGAACAAGTGCAGTTAGGGGAACAGAAATTTTGAAGGGTTAAGGAGATTGAAGATGGGGAAGAGGAAAGTCTGATAGGAGGTGGCAGTGAGTGAAATAAACGTTGATTGATTGATTGACCCCTCCCTGGCAGGGGTGTAGCTAAACAATAAAAATGTGTACACCATGACCATGTGTGTTGCACCATCGGACACAATAAACACACATTTTGTACACCACTGTACTGTCTGTTGCCTCCACCTGTGCACTGGTAAATACAGTTGTTATACATTGCTCCTACAAGACTCCCACATTCCATCCCCAGTGCCTGTATTGAATTGTTCTTTGGTTGCAAAGACAATCTCAGTGGCCAACCCTTGTAGTTGTGTCTGTCATGTATGACATTACAAAAGGGATAAACTGGACTTGTGCTGCATTGCATTAAGCAATTTGGCAGTGTAAAGCCTTGTTGTTGTCCCCCATAAATAAAATTGTACACCATGGAGTATATCTTCCTACACCCATGCTCCCTGGCAATCCCCCCACCCACCCATGATGCAGTTTCAGAGGCAGTCTCCCATTTGTTTAAAATCTGCTCTCCTAAAGTCCAGGACCCTCATCATCATGTAGTTTGCCTCTGTTCCTGTCTTAATGTTAACCCTTAGGCTGCCGGAAGATTTAGAACGTATAGGTTTGTAGGACAAGATACTGTAGTCCAGAAAATATTAGCGCCCCAAAATGTTAGCTGTGCCCATTCCAAACTTATCCACAGTCTTTTAATTACACGCTTCGGCTAACCGCTACCGATTACATCAATGATGTGCAGTACCAGTACATTGCCAGCAGCTTTACACAGCAGTTACACACCATAATTGACAGTAATTGACAGTGTACTGTGATTGGTTTGTAATAGCAACTGGTTATTACAAAACCAGCTTAGCCTTAGCCTGCCCTTGTCTCCGTTGTTGATCGTTACCTTGTGCTCTGTTGCTCGTTTTCTTCTTCTCTGTAATGATGTCAGTTCTTTGGTGGGTAAAGAAAGGAACAAAGAGGGAATACCCTCTCGACATGGCTGATGTGTCACGCGAGCAGCTGCTTCGAACCGGACTTGACTCAGATAGTGCTTCTGCAGTAATAAGTGAACTCACAGCCTGCACCCCACCACCCCCTAAGTGGAGCCGCCCTTCCAGTTACACCTCATATGCTGGAGAAGTACGCCATGAAATCGGGTGGTATGCAGCAGAGAATGGTGTAATGGCTGCGGTCCGCTTTTGCAATCTCAGGTATGGCAACAATATTAATGAGTCCACAGTCCAGAATTTTAAAAAGGACTACAAGGCGCGACTCCAAATGGCAGCTGATCCTTTGATCCTAAAGCCATCGTTGCCCACTAAGGTATGAAGCAGACCCACCTTGCTCCTTGAAGATGTTGAGGAAAAACCGCAGTTCATAATTCACAGCCTAAGGGCTGAAGGCGCAGTTGTAAATGCAAGGGTGGTGCAAAGCAGTGGCCCTGGGGATTGTTAAAACTAACAGCCCCCATATCCTGGCAGAGAATGGTGGTACTGTCAGCATCACCGCCAAATGGGCATGGGGATTTCTAAATCGCATGGGGTTTAGCCGTAGGAAAGGCACTAAAGCTGCAAGAAGGATGCCTTTGGATTTCATGCAGCTAAAAGAGGCTTTTCTGCACCGTATTTCCAAAGCCTCAGCACAAGAGCTTGTCCCGCCAGAGATTATTGTCAGCATAGACGAAACTGGTGTTTATATCGTCCCTGTTTCTCAGTGGACAATGGCTGCCACGGAATCAAAACAAGTGGCAGTAACAGGAGTAGGGGATAAATGCTAGGTGTCATTGATGCTAGGGGTGCACACTTGCAGGAACTCTGTTGCCGCCACAAGTCATCTGTTGTGGCAAAACCCCTGCCTGCCATCCATCCCACAAATTTCCCCAAGACTGGTGCATAACGTGCTCTGCCAGTTACTGGGCAAATGAGGAAACAACCCTGCAATACATAAACGAAATACTGGTGCCACATCTTGAAAATACAGAATTGATACTGGGTCTGCCACAACAGCAGAAGGTGGGCCTCATCATGGATCTATTCCGAGCCCATACAATCCATACTGTACCCCAACAACCAGAAGAAGCAGATTACATATCTATTTTTGTTCCTGTCTCTTGTACCGACCTCCTACAGCCGCTGGACATATCGCTCAACAAATTTTTCAAGGACAATATGAAGCAGTGCTTCACAAAGTGGTATGCTGCTCTTATTTCAAGTCAGCTGGGTGATGGTGTACGGGTTAAGATAGACTTGAAAATGACCACAATAAAGGGAAACCATGCTTTGTGGCTGGAGGAGAGTGTGACAAAACTTAAGGACAAGAGAGAAAAGTGCATTCGGGGATTTATGGAGTCTGGAATATACGGCACACACGAGCGCTGTCTGCATGTCCCGATAGGTGAGTTTTAATACTGTTAGTAGCAGCAAGTTGTAACATGCTATTAAGATCTTTTGCTGCTGCTACTACAGTAATTTTTATTTTAATATTGTTTCAGAGCCATTCGCCGCAGACTAAGGAGTAATTTGGGAAATGCCGAATGCAGAAATGGCAACATTAGGAGCAGCTCGTTGAGCATGAACATTTTTATTTTTTATTTTCATTATAGGGTTTTTTGTTCATTGTTTGTTTTGCTGTGATTTCTTGGGTATTTTTACAATGTATGATGTTCATTAAACTGTGTTTTTGTTGGGCAGTGATTTTGCTAGATTGTTATTTTTCATTCGCCGAATTATTAGCGTGCACTAAATATTAACGGGTCGATCAGCACCGCGAAGAGCCCGAGACTAAAAAGACAGTGAATATAACCAAAACTACAGTATCCCATTGGCTGCAGCCTAAGGGTTAAACCACACTGTACGATGATCACTGGTACCTAGGGGACTGCCCACTGTAATGTCTACAATGTCATCTCTGTTTATAAGCACCAGGTCCAGCACTGCCTCATCCCTAGTGGGTTTATTGACTAGCTACTTGAGAAAAATCCCTTGTAGGGAGTCAAGGATTGTAGGGCGTCAAAGATTATTACATTTTTAATATTCATAAAATGGTCAAAAGTGGTATAAGTTCACTTATGCCATTGACAAGCAAACATAAAAAGGGGACCAAGAGAGAACATGCTCTCAATCTGCCTCATACTCAGTCATCAACAAGATCAAACAGGATGAGAAAGGACTTGGCAAGGTTGGAGGAATGGTCAAATGTACGGCAGCTTAGATTCAACACAAAGAAATGCAAGGTAATGCACCTGGGAAACAAAAACCCAGGGGAAGAGTACACAATGGAGGGTAAGATACTGACAACAATAAAAATGGAAAAGGATCTGGGGGTGATTATATCAGATGACCTATAGGTGGGCAAGCAATGTGAGAAGGCAGTAAGGAAGGCCGGGGGGATAATGGGATGCACAGGGAGAGGCATCAACAGTAGAAAACAGGAAGTTGTTATCCCTCTGTACAGGCAGTTGGTGAGACCTCATCTGGAGTACTGTGTGCAATTCTGGAGACCCCATCTCTGCAAAGACATAGACAGAGTGGAAGCTGTCCAGAGGAGGGCAACTAAAATGGTGCAGGGTCTGCACCAGAAGACATATGAAGAGAGACTAAAGGAGCTTAATATGTATACCCTTGAGGAAAGAAGGGAGAGGGGACATGACAGAAACTTTCAAGTACCTCAAGGGAATCAACAAAGTCCAAGAGGGTAGTATATTTCAGAAAAAGAAATGTGCAAGAACAAGGGGGCACAATCTGAAGATAGAAGGGGGATGGCTCAGAGGTAATGTGAGGAAGTATTGTTTCATGGAGAGAGTTGTGAATGCATTGAACAGCCTTCCTGAGGAGGTCGTGGAGTCAAGAACAGTGGGGGAATTCAAGAATGTATGGGACAGACTTAAGGCAGTCCTTGTGGGGAGTAGGAGGAAGTAGGCTGTTGGTTAGGATCTGCAGCTTATCCATTAGGTAGGAAAATGGGCAGATTGGGTGGGCCAAGCGGTCCTTATCTGCCGTCAAATTCTGTTAGTCTGAGACATTTGAGCTGATGTCCTCCAGCAGAATGCGTGAAAAGGCCCCAAAGCACAGGGGTGATTAATTTATGGGTAATGTTAGAAGGATTTTTTTTCTCAGCCTAGTTGCATGGACAGCTTGTAGCTTGACTTCGACAAAGTTCAGCATTGGTTTGCAAACCACCAACTGTTTCTCAACACCAAAAAGACGGTCTCCATGACCTTCAGCACCAGTCAGAGACTTACCAGGTTTCCCTCTCTACCATCCTTCCACAACCTTGATGGGACTTTTCTCGAGGACACATCCTCCTTCAGGTATTTAGGTGTCTAGCTGGACCAGCACCTGAACTTCTCTGGTCATATCGACGCCATTCAGAAAACATTGCGTCCCAAACTCGGCACCTTATTCAGGAACCGTGCCTGCATCCCACACACGGCTAGGCGTGAGATTGTCCAGAAAATGATCCTACCTATCTTCAACTACTGTGACGTAGTCTACAGTGCTGCCCCGAAGTCCTCCCTGGCCAGACTAGATACTCTCTTCAACTCCTTTTGTCATTTTGCCCGTGATGCCCCCCTCCGCACTCATCATTGTGATTGCTACTATGCCCTATCCTTCCCTTCCCTGACAAACCGATGTCTCTCTCACTGTGCAAAATTCACCTCCAAGCACTGGTTGGGTGAACTTCCCTCCTATCTCTCTCCTGCCTTTACAACTGCACCCCCCTTCCCACTCCCTACGATCTACCAACTCACGAACCCTAGTGGTCCCACACCGCTCCACTCTTATTGGCCAATCGGGTTATTCTTATCATGTCCCAAAAATCTGTAATTCACTTCCTCCTCAAATTAGCCACTCATCCTCTTGCTACTCCATTAACTCTGCCGTCAAGAACTTCCTTGCCCCTTCATGTGCCTGCCATGACCCTCAATAATCCCCCCACCATCTCCCCTAAGCCCATATTACCATATGCCTACTCCCCACCACTCCTATTTCCCTCTGATCGTGCGACTCCTAGTCCCCTACTCTCCCTCCTCCTAAAGTGTTCCTCCCCCTTCTTTCTCTGCCCTTAATCTATCTCCCTCCTGTGAGCTCGATCACTACCTTGTGCAGGCAGGATCCATAGCGCATGGTGGGTAACAACTTTACCCCCTTTCCCCTATTTCTCCTTTTACTGCACTCCATCCGTCACTGCTAGGTCACTGCCTTGTGTAGGCAGGGTCACCCAGCACACTGGTGGGGTACTACCCCCCTACTATAGTTGACCTCTGCCACCCCTCCCACAACACCCCCCGCATCACTATATATAAATAACTCTCATCCCTGTAACCTGTGTCCTACCAGTAGGGCTGTCCACCACCCTGCCCAGCTAGGGATAACAGGACACTGTTGAATTTCAACTTCCCCCTTGGATACCCCCACCTACAGTACCTCTCTCTCATCACCATGCCGCACTCTACCTCTCCTCTCCTCCTACCCACCCCCCTTTTCCGGTTAACATAGCCTAACACTGGCCTACCCCTACACTCAATTAAACACTTATAACCTACCCCAGTACCCCTCTTATATGCAGTTTAGTTCTTCCTGTCATCTCTGTTTGCCTCGAAAATTGTGTTCTGTCTGCGACTCTCCATAAATTTCCTTTCCCTTCTTCCATTCTGCCCTCTGCAATTTTTCGTTCCCTCCTTCCATTCTTTCTCTCTTTACTCCAATCACTGTCAATCTTGAATATCTATGTTACAGTAATGGCTACCAATTACTATTGGGTCACCTTACCATACTGTTGCCAAGTTATTATATGTGTTCTAGTGTTACCAACTGTCACAAACTGCTGCCTCTCAGAATCGACCAGCTCAACTTTTCCAAACTGTGGACAGGCTGTGCAACCCAGCCTGTCTGCAGTTCTGAAGAGCTTTTTCGCAAATAGAGTGCAATGAGCTTGCGCGATTCTTTGTGAATAAGGTGGCTGACATCATGTCAGAGATCCTCTTGACTCGCTCTGTGGGAGTTGCTGATGATCGGTGCTTGGCTGCTTCACCTCGTGTTTCCTGGTGTTCCTTTGACCTACCGGAGCTCGCGGATGTCATGCAGATTGTTCAGAGTATGCGCTGTACATGCTGTAGTTTGGATCCAGGCCCAACTTCCCTGATTAAGGGTTGTTGTGATACTATCGGTCCGGTCCTGGTTCAGGTAGTCCAGTGTTCCCTTGATTCAGGTGAGTTTCTTAGCTCCCTGAAGGAGGCGGTAGTAACACCCATCCTGAAGAAGGCTTCTTTGGACCCGGACTCTCTGGCCAACTACAGACCTATCTCAAACCTCCCCTTTATAGGGAAGGTCATTGAGAAAGTAGTGGCGATGCAGCTGGAGGACCACTTGACCATCCATAACATCTACAAACCTCTCCAGTCCGGTTTTCGAAAGAGGCATAGTACCGAGACTACTCTGGTTCGGGTGCTCAATGATCTCTTGATGGCGAGGGATCGGAGAAGCCATTCTATCTTGGTGCTCCTGGATCTCTCTTCAGCCTTTGACACTGTGGACCACGCAGTGCTGCTTGGGTGCCTGAGATCCATTTGTGGCCTGACTTGCATGGTTCTCAAATGGTTTACATCTTTCCTCACTGGCAGAATGCAGAGAGTGGTGTCCGGGAATTTTTCATCTGATCTACTCCCTCTGTCATGTGGGGTGCCTCAGGGCTCAGTGCTGTCCCCCATGTTGTTCACAGTGTGTATGCTGCCCCCTCGGAGACATTGTAAGACAGTATGGGCTGAGGTTTCACTACTATGCTGATGATACCCAGCTCTACCTGTCTTTTGCATCTGACCAGGATAGCGCTCTCTCAATACTTAACAACTGCCTCGCTGAAATCCAGGAGCGGATGAATTCGAGTTGGTTAAAGTTGAATGTGGGAAAGACTGAGGTGTTGGCTGTGGATCCAGGTCACTGGATAGAGGGGATAAGGGTGGGTCAGACCTCGGGGCTTTTACTGGGGGGCTCCCTGATCCTTTCCTCTGAGCAGGTCCGAGACCTGGGGATGATGCTTGATGACAGGCTGACTTTATGATCTCAAGCGTCAGCTGTCGTCCAGTCCTCCTTTTACCATCTTAGGAACATCGCCAAGATCAAGCACCTTGTTCCATCTGGGGACCTGCCTACATTGGTCCACGCCTTTGTGACCTCGTGCCTTGATTATTGTAACTCCCTATACGTAGGGCTTCCGGGGGTTGATATCCGCTGCCTGCAGCTAATGCAGAACGCTGCAGCACATCTGTTGACAGGGACGTTGCATGCCTCCCCTGTCACGCCTGTGCTGCGTGAGCTGCACTGGCTGCCGATTCTGTGGCGGATCACCTTTAAGGTCGACTTGCTGACTTATAAAGCCCTACACAGACTTTGCCCTGACTACTTGAAAGAGCTTCTTGTTCCTTACTGCCCGGAGCGACAGCTCCGTTCGGCTGACGAGGGGTTGCTAGAGATTCCGAGGGTGTCTTTAAAATCTTCTGGGGCCCGTGCATTTGACTATGTGGCCCCTAACCTCTGGAATTCTCTAACCCGTCATCTTCGGGAGTGTGCAGCTGTGGGGGGTTTTAAACAAGCGTTAAATACCTTTCTGTGGTGCCAGGCTTTTCCTGGTTAGTATAGTGTGACCTATTGGTTTGTATTTATTTAATTGTATTTTGTGCTGATTTTATTGTTGTGTCTGATTTTATTGTGAAGTGCCTTGATTTTTTGAAAGGCGCTATATGAAATAAACTTATTATTTATTATTTGCTATATGTGTCTTCATCTCTACTATACTTAACTGTTGCATTGTTAGCCAATGTTATCCACCTGTAATCCCTCCTGCTCTCATTGTATGCAGGTAAGCAAATTGTATTCCAACATTGTAACATTTCTCTGTATTCTATCCCATTGTTCCCTATCCCCCAGGTCACACCGGGAGACGAGCAACTTGTTGCTCAGTGTGCCTTCCTGGTGAAACATTTCAATAAATAAATAAATAAAACAGTAGACATAAAGACATTATGAGCTTTCAAAGTAAGCCTGGACAAAGTTTTGCTTACCAAGGGAAAACACACTTTCTGTTTGGTTCTGGGTTCCTATTTTCAAAGGACAGCATTCCCACCCCACCTTGGTTTGTGCCTAGTCTTGTACTGGAGACATGGACCAGCTACCTGCTTAAACTGGTTGAACTCACATGGTACCCTGAGTAATAGATTACATAGGGAATCCCTATAAATTAGTACGTATTTGCACAACATATGTATTCATACCACTTTGTGAAACTGGAGAGTGGACTGGAGGGAACAAGAGTCTCTTTCAACTTTAAATTCCTATTACAACCACAGGACTGTCTTGTGAACAGGGTTGTAAAATCCTAATGACATGTTTCCTGTATAAAATAAAGTTTTATCTATCTATTACGTGTGCTGGCCTCTGGGACACAATGTAAACCCTAATATGGTAAACATAAAATGAGATGTGGCACCACATACAGTGCCGCTCACTAGGATTAAGCACTCTGCCTGAGATGTCAGTTTACAGCGTGATTAACTGAAGTAAATGACATTGGATTATGTTGAGTTCCTAAACATCACTACTGACTGTAAAAGTACTTCAAATTTGACACGGGAGGGGCTCTAAAAACAAATTTATTTTGGGAGTGCACAATACCTTGGAGCTTGACATATCTAAAAAGAAATTTTTCAGTAGAGACTACTGGTTAGAGGTCAGCACTATGCATGTTTAAATAAATACATTCTGAGATTAACTTTTCCCAAGAACTTTATTAAACATTGCTAAACATTGTACAATAATAGAAACAGAAACAGTCTCACACAGAAGGCAGTCCAAGAAGATGGTACAACGGAGCTCAGACCAGAAAGTGCTTGCTTACTGCTAAAGAAATGCACTATGCATAGTGTGCCCCACAAAATCAGGATTCCTGGTAAAACGGTTTAAATACCTAGCTAAACTCACAGGCCTGAAAAAGAAGAGCCAAAGAGCTTGGCTACAGACTACTTGCTGCACACTGTGTCGCAGTTAAGACAACTGGTTTGTTCCATTTGGCTGGTGGCTTCCGGGTGATGATGCGCTCACGTATTGACCTATGGGATCATCTTCAGAGCTTTTCAGGCCTGTGAGTGTATTTGTGCTACTGTACTTACTCATTTTCTCTTTTCTAATTATAAGATGTTCTACCTGATAATATTTGGTACTATGTGTGGAACAAGACTGTACCCTGGAGACTGACGTACCTAATTTTGTTGCCCTTCATACATAATCAGTGCTGTGTGTGTCCTCAGATTACAACTGAACAAAAAGAACCACTCGCCGGCCAGATTGGGCACTAGTGATGTCACAAGGAGTGAGATCACAATGCTGATGAAACATGATGGCGACTAGATAGGTCAGCTTCTAGGGAACATGTTGCTCTGTGTTTCACACCTAATACCGGCAGGTTGAAAACGTTCAATTTAGCTACAGGAAAAAGGAAAACGCTTACTAGTTACAAAGTAACAACTGGCTATTTGTAGAAATTAATAATGTTTTCTGAATGCTGCTTTTGACGTTAGTAGCTCTTCAAGAGTAATAGCTTCTTTCTGTCAAAAAAATTATTCCTCAGAAGAGTCTCAAAGTCCCCAGCATAATTATCAGACAATGTCATAGTGACTAGTCTCCTTGGCTGTGACTTCACAAACCTAAAACCTTTTTACGTCTCCTGATGCTAAGGTATATGCGAGATATTGGGACTGAGTTAACAGGTGGCAAACACATGATACGGTAGCTGTGGCTTGACAGCTCAGCAGTCTAATCATATGCTGCCAAACTGTGTGTTGGCACCCAATTAGAGGGCACACAGTTTGATGGTAAGAAAAAAGGTTTGTCTCCCCATACGATGCACAGGGGTAATGCCAAACTTCACCCAACAACTAACACACCAAAATCTGGCCAATGGAAAATCATGTACACAAATGCTCACAGCCTGGGAAATAAGATCCCAGACCTGCAGGCAATAATGTCAGAGGCTAAACTGGACATAGTAGCAATTAGTGAGACGTGGTTTACCAGTAACCACACTTGGAGACTTCAGTACCTGGCTATGTATTGTTCAGAAGAGACCGAGGTGCAAAAGGGGGAGGAGGGCCCTGTACGTTAATGAAAATATCAAAGCTACAGAAATTCAGAATACACATAAGGAGCCAGAAGAACTGTGGGTCACCCTGAAACAGGAAATGGGACAGCCATAAGAACTGGGGTTGTCTACAGGCCCCTCAGACCAGAGGGAGGACATAGACACATTACTTTTAGAAGATATACAAAACATGACAGCTAAAGGGAGGTTCTGATAATGGGAGACTTCAACATGCCAGATACAGATTGGTCAATACCAGCAGGAACATCTGCCAGAACTAGACTCATAGTGGATTCCTGCAGGGGAGGGCCTCAAACAACTGGTACAGCAACCCACAAGAGACAGGGCTATCCTAGATCTAGTACTGACTAACAAAGAAGGGATCACAGATCTCCAGGTAGAAGGTCACCTGGGGCCAGTGACCATCACATGGTATGGTTCAATTTGGCTACTACATCTAAATCATCCCATTCCAAGGCAAAAATATGGGACTTCAGAGGAGCTGACTTTGATAAGATGGCCAACAGAGTTAAGCTAGCCCTGGCAAAAAGAAACACAGGTGAGGAGGTACAGGCAAAGTGGGCAAGCATTAGGATACAATACTTGAAGCAACATCCCATTGTGTTAGACAGAAAAGGAAGTGCAAAGAAGAAGGAAACCACTTTGGTTCTCAAATACAGTAGCAGAAAAGGTCAGAGCCAAAAGGCTGGCCTTCAGGAAATATAAGGGAACACAGCGGATGAAGATAGGGAGGCATACCAAACTGCCCTAAGGGAAGCAGGGAAGGCAGTAAGGCAGGCAAAGTCCCAAACTGAGGAAACACTAGCACTAACAGTAAAAGAAGGTGACAAGACTTTCTATAGATACATTAGTGAAAGGAGAAAGTCCAGAGGGGGTATTGCTAAGCTTAATGGAGAAAAGGGAGCATGTGAGGAGGAGGACCCTGTAAAGGCATCTATCCTAAATAGATACTTTTGCTCAGTATTTACTGAAGAGAAGGTAGGGCAGGGCCCACAGCTCAGCATCATGGACACAGGAGGGAAGGAGGTGAGCACTACTCCCTTCACAAAAGAAAGGGTCCTACAAGAGCTTGCTAAGCTCAGGGTGGATAAGGCAATGGGACCTGATGGCATACATCCCAGGGTACTTAAGGAGCTAAAGGAGGAACTAGCAGAGCCATTAGCAGAATTGTTTAGTGAGTCTCTGAGCACAGGAGAGGTCCCAGAAGACTAGAGAAGGGTTTATGTGATCCCGCCTCCACAAGAGTGGTAGCAGGGAGGAGGCGGGAACTACAGACCAGTCAGTCTTACCTCAGTAGTGGGCAAGATTATGGAGGCACTTCTTAAGGAAAGGATAGTGCAACACCTGGAACTATAGGGGCACAGGATCCAAGACAGCATGGGTTTACAAAGGAAGGTCCTGTCAAACTAATCTCATAAATTTCTTTGACTGGGTAACCAGAGTGGTGACCAAGGGGAGCAGTTGATGTCGCTTACCTTGACTTCAGCAAAGCTTTTGACACTGTTCCACATAGAAGATTGATAAATAAGCTAGGTAGGCTCGAGGTGGGTCAGAAGTTGGTCAACTGGGTGGCAAACTGGTTGACTGGCAGAAAACAGAGAGTGGTGGTAAATGGTATACAGTCAGAAGAGATGCAAGTCACAAGTGGGTACTCTAGGATCAGTCCTGGGGCCAGTCCTATTCAACATCTTCATTAGTGACCTCCGAGATGGACTAGAGGGTAAGGCTTGTCTGTTTGCAGATGACACCAAGATCTGCAACAGAGTAGATGATCCAGATGGGGTGGGCAGAATGAGAAGAGATCTGGATAAACTAGCAAAATGGTCAGAAGAGTGGCAACTGGGATTTAATGCAAAGAAGTGCAAAATCATGCACATAGGGAAGAGAAACCCTGAAGCCACTTATAGGCTGGGAGGGGAGTTGCTAGCAGTCACAAAGGAAGAAAGAGACTTGGGCATCATCATCACTGATGACCTAAAATCATCCAAGCAGACCTCTAAAGCAGTAGGTAAGGCTAGGGGGTGTTAGGTGTATTAGTAGGGGTATCACAAGTCGTAAGAGGGAGGTAATAATCTCTGTACAAGACATTGGTTAGGCCCCATCTGAGTACTGCGGCAGTATTGGAGGCCACACCTTCACGAGGACATTAACCAAATTGAGGCAGTCCAGAGAAGGGCAACCAAAATGGTGCAGGGACTGCATCAGAAGACATATGAGGACAGATTAACGGAGCTCAATATGTATACCCTTGAGCAAAGGAGGGAGAGAGGTGATATGATCGAGACATTTAAACACCTTAAGGGCATAAACAAGGTGAAAGAGTCTAACATGTTTAAATATAAGAAAATAGCAGGACAAGAGGACACAGCATGAGATTAGAGGGAGGCCGATTATGGGAAATGTGAGGAAATTCTTTTTCACAGAAAGGGTGGTAGATGCATGGAATAGCTTACCACAAGAAGTGGTGGCTATGAATACAGTGCAGGGCTTCAAACAGGCATGGGATAGGCATAAGGGAGCAATACAAATGACTATGAATAGATAGGTCACTGACAGAGCAAAGGCCGATGGCACATTTATAAGGTAGAAAAAGAAATGGGCAGACTGGATGGGCCTTGCGGTCCTTATCTGCCGTCAACTTCTATGTTTCTATGCACACAGTTTGATGCAGCCAGTCTGCTAAAGAGCTCCTGACCCCATTGTGACAACTTTGAAAAAATGTAATATTTAGACAGAGTTTACCTTATATTTAATATTTTTTTCTCTAATTCTTACCCTCACTTCTTTATTACTAAGGACATTTGATGTAAACAGGATTGCTGCCCTGTCTATTCTGTCTGCTCACCTACACCTGACATCACAGTTCTGTTTATGACATCACAGTCTGTTGCTGTGGAGATAATTGTGATAGCATAAACAGGGGATTATGATGTCGAGTGTAGGCAAGCAGAAACAGCAGAGAATGTCTAAAGGGTAGTAATCATCTTTTATACAACTGCCTTCAGTAATAAAGAAAAAGAGGGAAAGAAACATAGATAATATATAAAATACATACTGAATTGTGTCTAAATTTCACATTCTTTTCAAGTTTTTCTAATGGTGTCAGTGGCTCTTTAACGGAGACAACAACACCCAGGAAATGGAAGTCCTTTGACCGCAATTCTATTCTGCAGCAGTCCTGTACATTTGTGGAAACTACAGTTCCCGGAGAGGGATGGGGGTTATACTAAGTATCACTATAACAAAGGGGAGTTTGGGTGGTAAAATTCTTATTTCCCTTTGTTAACAGAAAACTACAAATGAAATAAATAGGCCTATGATTATAATATTTCATAGGTTATAATGGTAAGGTGATTTTATATTACAAAATGGCAAGAAAAAGTCTAGAAATGTCATTGGATGAGAGACATCTCCTGACTGTGCATAAATCTCTCTAAATGCACAGTCAGGTGCCGAACCTCATCTTCCTCCCCCCCCCCAAAACTACTTAGAGCCATTTTATAAGTGTAATAAACCCCTCCAGGGTGTGCATCATAGAATTTTAATGCACTTCCCTGAGGTATAAGGACACTCAGCTTTTGGCTTCATGTATTACTACGCCCCTGGGGCATGCATTAAAATCCTATAATGCACACACTGTTGTGGCTTTTTACTTACACATCTTACCCCAAGGGTTTAGAATGTATTGCTGCTATTTAGAAAGATAACACTTGGAAGAATTCATTTACCTACAGATTTGTTAAATCTTGGAATGCCTCACCTGATTTGTTCAAGAACTGTGACTCAAGCCTCTCTTTCAAAACTCATTTGTTGGATGTGCTTACTGCCTCAGAAAACTATCATTGTTTTTAGAGTGTATCATTCCTGACAATTTATGGCTTATACAATGTTGGATGTCCTGTATTAGTGGTCTGCTTACATAATCTGCATAATTTATGTATGACTCTAGATTCTTGCCAAAAGGATCTTTTGCCTAATAAAATTCAGATTCAACTTCTGCAACAGCTGTAGGCTGTGCAGTAACCATCCAGATAGCCTTACGTACAGAGTATTGCAATAATTGAGTCTTGAGGTCACAGAGGAATGCCTCAGAGTCACCATGTTCTCTTGCACCAGATAGGGCTTAACCCGGGAGATATTCCAGAAATGGTGAGCTACAGCCGAAACATGATGTTCAAGAGTCATTCAGGAGTCCACAGTGACTCCCAGATTTTTAACTCTATCCACAGCAGACTGTGCCACATCATTTAAAGATGGTAACCCTACAGCATACTCCTGACCTGTTGAACTGCAAGAGCCAGGTTCTACCAGTAGCAACTCCATTTTGGCAGGCTTGTGATCCACCAGCTGAAGGCTGCTTAGAAATTTCTTGAAGGTATTTGCTCTAGCACAGACTGCATTTTACTTGTCTGGTGCAAAAAGGAGGTACAGCTGAGTAATCTCCGCATAGCACTGAAAACCCTTGCCATACTGTCAGATGACCCACCCAGAGGCAATATGTACACTGTGAAAAGCATGTGGGGACAGAACTGATGCCTGAGAAACCCCCTGCAATGGACAGCAGCAGATCGCAGTGAGAATGATCCCATCATAACCTGCTATGTCTTGTTGGACAGGTATAACTTTAACCATTTCAAGGCTTTTCCAGAAAGTCCTCTGCATTACTCAAGGTGTTTCATCAACATCCCCTTATCCACATTATCAAAGGTTGACGCCTGATCAAGGAGAACAACAATAGCTTGCTCCCCCTGATCCTTCACAAGGAGAAGGTCATTGAACACCTTCACAAGCACAGTCTCTGTACTGTGACAAGGCCTGAAACCTGACTGGAAAGGTTTATAGATGTTGAACCTTATGGGCAGTAGCTGTGCTGTTAGTTTATTGAAACATTTTGACTAGTTGTGAGTTATAACATTTGAGATACTGAATGAGGGAGTTCAGTTCTGTGTTGCTGGGCACCACTTTTCTACACTTGAAGCTGTCCTGTTCTAAAAATGCGTATTTATACTTACTGTATAATAAACTTGCAACTCAGACTTGGTGACTACGGTGGAGGACATGCTATATTTCATTTAAAATTCTCCATACATTACTGTGTTGGGATGGCTGACTGGTCTAAAGTGCCAAACTCAAGTAGACAATTCTTCTTCAAAATGGGTATTCTGCTCTCTGACTAGAGGTGTGGGTTCACAGCGCACTTCTGACACACCAGTCTTTTAGGATGCCATACAGCCTAGAGGGTTAAAGCACCAAGCTGTGAATTTGGACAGAATTATGGGTAGACTGGATGGGCCTTGCGGTCCTTATCTGCTGTCAACGTCTATGTTTCAAAGTCAGCTTCTATTGGAGACCCAGAAAACCTGGATTTGAAACACACAACCATCACTCACATACTGTGTGACCCTGAGCAAGTTACTTAACCTCCATGCGCTCCCAGGTTGCACCTGAAAATGAGCTTTGGCTCAATGTGCCTTTCCCAGCCCCCAAAAAATCAAAATAAATATGAAATACCTAGGATCTTTTCTACAAGAGGCAACACTACATCACGGTCTTCCCAGGTTACCACTCCACTGAGCAAAATCTCAGGGTAGTTGGCAGCAACACTTGCAATGTCTGCTTTGATACTGTGGGTGGGCTACTACAGATGGTGCTGGCTTGATTTTACAACCAAAAAGTTTATTCTTTGACTGTCATATGGCAGCAGCTTTCCTACCACGTCAGACTTTATTTAAAGTGAGTGCCCAGTTCTACTTTAAGCCAGTTCTGTAGGCGTGGGAAGTCGCACAAGATTGTGGTGGGAGGGTGATGGGCAGACAGGGAGGGGGAACCACTGGGTGCCAGGACTGTCACGGCCGAGGTGGGGGCATTGCAGTAACTGCTAAGGGACCAGGATTGGGTGCCAGGAGCCATGCATTTTTTTATAGCCTTGAAAAATGTTGTAATTTAATTGCTTAACACCCTTGAATCTACTTCTCCTCTTCATTCTCATCATTCCTATAAACGGGCATGACACATATGGTTAATTCCAGGCAGCATACCTTTGCAATGAAAAGGCTGGGAACTTAGCTTGTATCCCTTGGCCCTCTGGAGACCTGGGCCCCAAACACTGGCCCTTTTGCCTTCTCCTTAATCCAGCCATGACAGCAGTACAGTGGACAATACTTACTACATGGTTGCTCAAGCTGTCTTGCTCACGTGACATCCCTTTGGTGGCCATTTTAGGGGATTGATAGAGTGAGGTATTAAAACAGAAGAAACTTTATGTACATGTTTCTAATTGCTACAAACCTGCATTTATCTTCTATAAATCAATGCAGTTTTAACTTTACTGAACACAACCCTTACCTTAAAGGCACATGAAGCCTTTTTAAAATTTTAAAAAACAGTTTGTTGAACTGTGCTAATATGGACCCCCAGATCCCTGTCCACAATCAGTTTCATTCATTAAGATGATACTCTGACTCCTTGATTTTTTTCTTGCCCACGTGTGTGTCATAGTGTATTTGCACAAATTAAATCACATCCCCCATCTCTCAGTCAATCCAACCAATCTACTCCTCTCATGGTCACCTCGCTCTCTGTTCACAGCTGATTCCAGAAACCGGAGAATATCCTAGCTGGCTGCCATTTTACGTTTTGTCTATTTGCAGCTGCTAGACCACGTTTATTTAAATCAGCAGTGGTTAAGTATTTCTTGACTATACAAATTACCAGAAATGGAGCGCTTTCAGTTTCTGTTTCTGTCTGTGCCCTTTCACCTAATTGATCAGGACCACCCAAAGTGAAAGGCGCAATCATTTCAGCACAAAAGAACAATCCTCAGTTTCCTCCGTACAGACGCCATTTTCACTTTTGGGCTGTTATGCTGCATTGTTTTTGGGAATCGTTTTCTGTAAATTTAAGGTTCTTTCAAACTGGTATGTCAGAGAGATGTTGTGGATCTTCAGTTTCAAAAACTGTAAGACTTGTTTCCATCTCCTGGCAAGGGCAGACTGTCACAAGCTTTGTTTAAATTGTTTATGTCCACAGCACAACTTTAAAAAGTGTTTATAAAAAAAAAAAAAAAGCTGGCCTGGTGGCACTGGATGTCTTACCTCTCACCACGCCAATGACCTGTATTTGGGAACAAGCATGGGCCATCAGAGGTCAGCATGAGGGGGGAGAGAGCGGTGCAGGACTGAGCTGCCAACAGGCAGCTCTCCAGGGAGAGAATTGTGCTTCCCTCAGCTCTTGACTGCCTCACACTGGAGGCCAAGGGGCAGTGCAAGCTGAGGGAGCCAGGGTGCTAGGCCATTGGGATGGGAGGAAGGGACTGTTACTAGAGCAAGAGGGCTTGTGTGCGCCTCCACGCACATGCGCCTCCCTGTCTGGGGCCCCGGGGAACTGGGGAAGGGAGAAAATGTGGAAAACCGGGGGCCACAGCAGGATGATGCCTCCAGGCCGGTCAAGGGGTCCACCAGGAAGCGCAACGCATTCAAGATCCCGAATGACCCTGGAGTCCAGTAGGGTTGGCAGGCAAGCAGCTACAGCCCGCCGCAGTAGGATAAACACCTATATGGAAAAAAAAAGTTTAACAGAAAGATACCTTCTGAGTCTGTCTCTGTGTCTGTCACCTAAAATTAATAAAAAAGGCTCTGAGGGAGTTCCCAGCAATGGTGGAGAGCACACATAGATTCATAGATTTTATCGGCAGCTATGGACCTCTTGGCCCACCTAGTCTGCCCGTAAACATCTCCTCTGGGAAAGGTGACAAGAAAAAAGATAAAGTTGCACAGCTATCACAAAGGCTTGTTAAGGATAGTTCAGATATCAGGGTGTCCAGAAGGGGGAAACCTGAATCCAGTGATGGCAAAAATAAAAGAGCCTTAGAGTGGGCAGTGGAAACGGTGTCTGCCAGAAAGAAACTGAAAGAAAGTTATGTCACTGCCTCTCCTTCTGCACAGAGAAAGGAGCAGGCAGATGGCAGAGATAAAATGCCCTCATCATAGGACATATCAAAAATGTTGCAGTTTTTCCAGGTAGTCCAGGCCATGGGAAATTTGAACAAGGAACTGGATAAACATTACCACAGACAAATGCATACTTGAAGTAGTGGACCAGGAGTTGTGTCTGCATCAATTTCCAAACCTGCAGAAACAATTTTCCTGCTCACTCTACCACAAAAAGAAGTCTGCTGGAACTGGAAGTAAAAAAAAAAAAAAAAAGCTGCTAGTATCAAAAGTCATAGAAATGGTCCCTGCCTCCCAGTTGTGCAGGGACCTATCCTCAAGATACTGTCTGACCAACAAGAAAAATGGGAAGTGCGACCCATTTTAGATCTCAGGTGTCTGGACAAGCGTTTGAAAAAAAAAAATCAAGATGGTCACACTAAGGACAGTGGTACCATCTTTGCATAAAGGTCATTGGCTGGGATCCCCTGGATCTGAAAGATGCCTATTTTCAATATTCCAGTCAGGCAGTCTCACAGAAAATATCTCGGATTCAATCAATCAATCTTTTATTTATAAAAAGTACAGTTCCAATTTGATCAAAGCGCTTGTACAACTAAGTAACGCATAAAAAACATCATAAAATACAATACAAACAGATTATGATTATAATTAAAAATGTACAAACATAACATCACATAGCAAGTCAAACAAAGTCAGAAAAAGCTAATTCAAAAAGATGGGTTTTAAGTGCTAGTTTAAAACTCTCAACGGTCAGGCACTCTCTAACCCAACGAGGTAGAGAATTCCACTGGGTAGGGGCCATAAAATTAAAAGCACGGGTCAATACCAGTTCATAGCTGTCCCATTTGGTCTCACCTGAGCTCCAAGGGTTTTCACAAAGTGCTTGGCTGTGGTGACAGCACATCTGAGAAAACAAGGCATGGTGTTTTATTTCCTACCTGGATGACTGGCTAGTCTCAGGAAAAACAGAACCAGAGACAAGGTGCTCAGCTCAGTTGGTAAAAAGCACCTTGAAGAACCTGGGATTCTCGATAAACCTACAGAAGTCCCAGCTGGAGCCTGATCAAGTGCTAGACTTAATTGGGGCACAGCTAAATGACCTGCAGGGAAGAGCTTTCCTCCTGCAAGTGAGAGTTACAACTTTGATAGCAATAGCAGTCTTTCACAGCAGGTCAGCCAAGACCTGCAAGAGACATCCCTACAGTTACTAGGTCACATGGCCACATCCACAGCTGTGGTCCTATAAGCCAGGTTCCAAATGAGAGATATCTGGTACCACTTAAAGGACAACTGGTCTCAAAGATGGGATCATTTTTCAAAGTTAGTGCCAGTAACAAAAGAACTAGTGGAATCTTTGGAGTGGTGGTGGGAAGAAAGCATCCTCAGAGAGGGCATTCCCTTCCCTCAGCAAGCATCAACAAGTATTCTTACTATGGATGCCTCATTCCTGGGGTGGGGTGCCCACCTGCAGGACCTCACAGTGAATGGCTCATGGAGACCACAGGCATCACTAGAATACATCAACCTCCTGGAGCTCAGAGCAGTACTGCTAGCAGTGCATTCTTTCTCTTCCCAGCTACAGGGTCAATCTGTCCAAATCAGGCCAAACAACACCACAGCAATGTACTACATAAACAAGCACGGAGGAAGAAGATCCTCAAAACTGTGCACAAGACAATAATGATCTGGGTCCTGGCATATTACTTAGAAGCAAACATACTTGCAGTGCATCTACCATGCAGAGACAGTATCCTGGCAGCCAGGGAAAAAACAAATGTGTCTTAAACCAGGAGGTTCTGGCCACAGTGTTCGGAAGGTGGGGCACTCCCAGTATAGACCTGTTCGCATCTTGGGAGAACTGTCAGCTCCCTCAGTTTTGTTACAGACCACCAACCAGAGGGACAGTCCCAGAGGACATCCTGGTACTGGACTGGACAGAGAAGTTTCTGTATGCCTTCCCTCCATTCCCACTCATTCAAAAAGTACTCCTGGAACTCGAGAGGGAACCTGAAACAACGATCCTGACGGCTCCAGACTGAGCCAGGCAGGCCTGGTACTTAATGCTTCTGGTCCTGTCTAACAGGAATCCAATCAGCCTGCCACTAAGCCACACTCTGTTTTTTTTCCAGAGCTGAATAACATTCCTGAACCTCAGGACCCTACGCCTGTAGGCATGGTTCTTGAGGAATTAGTTTTCGGGATTGGACCTTTCACCTTTCAGTCAAAGTCCTGAAGGTGCTTAAGGTTTCAAGGAAATCAGCTACCAGGATAGCATATTCCTACAAGTGGAAATGTTTTTTTTTTTTTGGTGTGCCCCCCCAAAAAATGAAACCAATAGAGGCAGTGTTGCCTACAGTTCTGGAATAGCTAGTACACCTTTAGTCACTAGGCCTGCAGACTTTAACTTCAAAGGTGCACTTAGCAGCATACCTATCAGCTGGCAAGGGAAAGTCTTTAGTTTCACAACCTATTTTCAAATGTTTTTTTTAAAGGTCTCACAACCTATTTTCAAATGTTTTTTTTTAAAGGCCTCAGCCATTTGTATCCATCAGTGAGAGACCATGTCCCACTGTGGGACCTCAATATATGCTTTGCCCAGCTTATGAAAGCTCCTGTTGAGCCTGTGGAAACTGCTGACCTGAAATATGTCACATGGAAAACCATATTCCTGGTTGCAGTGAACTCTGCTGGGGAGGGCAAGTGAATTGCAGGCCTTCTGCACAGAGCCAAATTACATAATCCAGTACAAGGATAAAGAAGTTCTTAGAACCAACAGAAAATTCCTACCAAAGGTGGTATCTGAATTACACCTGAATCAGCCAATGGCCCTCCCTGTACTCTATCCCGAGCATTCTAGTCCAGGTGAGGAAAAGCTGCATAGCCTGGATCTAAAGCGAGTCCTGACTATCTATGTGAACTGGACAAAAGAGGTCAAGTCTCAGATTACCCAGTTTTTCGTTACCTATGGTGAGGTTGGCAAAGGCAAACCAAATTCAAAGAGATCTCTGTCTAGCTGGATAGTCTCTTGCATTCAGTTATGCTATGAAAAAGCAATGAAAATTCCACCAAGTGGCTTAACATTCCACAAGAGGTACCTCTACCTCAGTGGCATCCCATTGTTAGACATTTAAAAAGTAGTTACCTGAAAAACAGTACACACCTTCACAAAGCATTACTGTTTGGACACATAGTTCAGGAGGGGTGTTTTGACTTGTAATTTATGAGGTAGGCCAGCTTTGGAGTTTCTGTCTTGCAGAACCTTTTTCCTAATTAGGTTCTGGACCAAGCTTCCCAAGTACTGCTATTGAGTCTGCATAAAATGTAAACATTAAGCGAGTAATTCCTGGGGTTAGAAGAAAAAAATTACTCATCATAGTAATGTTGTTTCTTCTTAAGGGACCATTCACTGTGTTTACACTCTCTGACCCTACCTCCCCTTCGAGGACCTGAAATAGGTTCACACGAGAATCGGTTCCTTTTTTTTTTTTTTACTTAAGTTGTTTGAGCATTACAGTTGCAGTCCCGACAATTGTAAGCTTGTTGTTATTATTTAGATTGTATAATTTCACAAGTCTGGTTCAATTTGTTTGGTGTTTTTAAAAGTTCTATAAAAATGTTTTTTTCTAAAATTTCTGGTAGCCTCCTTTAACAGGTTTCACTAGCCACTGCTCCACCCTGACACGGACACACATCTGAGCAAACGGCCAGAGTGGAGCGTGGCTGTAGAGTTTAGGCATAGGGTCTATCTCCGGGGTGTCACTCTCAGCAGAGATTACTGCATAAAGTGTAAACATAGTGACTGATCCCTTAAGAAGAAACAGCAATACAGTAATTTTTTCTTCTCTGAGTAACACTGGGTGCATCCCATGTGACCTTGCCACCTGAGATGTATTGAGAATGCTCAATCTTATTGTTACGTTATCAGCTTCCATTGCTCCTGCCTGTAATCCCTTTTTGGGTGTATAGCACCTCTCTACAATATTTGATTTTTGATTATTTTTAATTAAAAACTGAACAAGAGTACTTGTTCAGTACCTGGGCCATATTTCTCATGCCCAGAACCTGCTGCCATCTATTTTCATTGGGCCTACCATCCTATTTGTCTTCCTTTTACTGTTCACATAGTTACAGAAATGTTTGCCATTTCCCCCCAATCCCATGACAATCCTGTGTTCGACTATTCTTGTTCCTTTAGAATACTCTGTTTATATTGTTATTTACAATGATGATTGGAGGACTGTAAATGGTAACAAGAATTGCACTAGTAGTGGTGGTGAGATTGCATCTGTAACAGAGGAAGGACGGCATCCATAACTGGGGTGGGCAGAGGGGTATCTGCATTGGGCAGGAGCATGGAGGGGTTGGATTGGGAGATGGGGGTATTGCAGTAGTATGGGGGGCTTGGATCGGGATTGGTGGAGGATTAAATTGGTGTGGTCAAAAGGGGCACTGGATGCATGGGAATGGGTTTTGGGTAGGTCAGGGTTGTGTAAACTGTGGACATTTGGGTTGGGGTGGAGGGACTGTGGTCATTCGTTTCAGGAGCTGGAGGTGCCAGGGGACACATTCCTAGGGAGTGCTTGGAATAGGACAGTGAGCAAGAGGGGGTGTCACTGAGCACAGGGGAGTCGTTGAAACAGGGGCACACTGGGTAGCCAAGTGCCACAGATGAAGGGCATGTTGCTGTGCTTTATAGCGCTTCGCCTGTGGCCCCTCATCCTTGTGAAACTAGCACCCCTTAATGTACCTCGAAACTGGTTGGTGGAACAACACAGCAGATATAAAGCACCTGTTTTGTATGACTCCTGATTGCGGCTCAGAACAGACTTGGAGTATGTTGTGTTCCTATATCTGTCTTGACAGCAACAGGAATTGCCTATGGCAAATCCTGAAGGGCCCTGCATTAGGATCTGGAAGGTTATAAAGCTTTAAAAATAGTTTACACAGGCCCAATGGTGCGGTGGGCTGAAGCACCATGTGCAACACCACCCACCTCACCAGTGATCCTGGTTCGGGAAACAGACCAGGATCACCGGGAGTCGGCCAGGGGAAGGAGGACTGAACATCCACAGACAGTCCTCCTCCTTCAGGGAGGGGAACACAGTGAGTCACTGTTTGCCTGCCACCCAGTGGAGGCTGGGTGGCACAGCATTAGCGGATACTTCTTAGATTGCCGGGGGGGGGGGTAGGCACTCGAGTACATACAGCGTCTGCATGCCGTAAGCCAAAGCATACCACACATTCCCGACCTCGGGGACAGAGATCAAAAAAAGTATGGTGGAGAAACTCTTGAGCACTAATATGATGGTTGGCGCCCGTGCAGCCTCTGCTGCACCACCTGTGGCACCTACTCACTGAATGAGGTAAGTAAGTAGTGGGGTAAGCCCGAGTTGATGATAGAGTTGGGGGTCACCGTCAGAAGGGTGGATGCTCAGGAGAAATGGGGCAAACAAAGGATGGAAAGAAAAAAGAAATTTGAAAACTTTATTTTTGAATATTGCATGGGCTGTGACTCTGCAGAAAAGCATATGTTTCATTTTTTTATTAACTAGGGGTGGGTTAAGTAGATGTGAAAAAACTGACCTGTAGCAGTCAGCGACCAGAGTCAACCCAGAATGACATTTATTTGTGAAAACATTAACATACAAGTACTGTGATGGGGCATGTAAGCCATAACCAGTGACCGGAGGTGTAGTAATGCTGAATTACTGCACAATCCAGGTGGGTTGTTGGGTATGATGTGTAGCAGAGTGCCTTTAACCACCTGAGTAATGCAGTAATTTATAGTATTACCGCACACCCTGCAGTGTGTTATTGTGTTGATAAAACTGTTTTTAAAATGTTAAAAAAAAAAAAAAAAAAAAAAAATCTGAACCACGCAGAAATTGGCCATTAATGCTCGGTCAATTGACCATTGTTGACCAATCAGATTGCTTATTTAAACAAAGCCATTTTATAACAATACAGTAGTTCCTTCAAAAAAAATGCATACACTTCCTTATGTTGAACCCTGCTGTTCTTTGCTGTTTCCAAATCTATTTATATTGTGGTACCATACACTCCTACCAATCTAAATTCTGTTACGGTAATTTGCATATATCTACCAAGATACTTTGCATTATTGGGATATGGGAGATTTCTGTGTATGTGGTGACAAATTTCATTTTGTGTTGACCCTGTTAGAGCTTGAGTGTTGTGTCCTGATGCCCCCAGTCTCCTATGAGGTCAGGGAGCATCGTGTTACATGCTAGTTCATTTTAGTCATAAGAACTGGGGTGTGAAATGGTAGGCACTCAAAAACCGCTAAGAATACTGATGAAAACCTGGGGTATACATATTTAATGGAGCTCTTCTTTATTGTTTCAGATCTAAAAAAAAAAAAAATATGTTCATGCAGATTCAAAATAGTTAAAAAAAAAAAAAAAAAAAAAAAAAAATGGCAAGGAAAAATCTTGAAGCATCAGTGACTTGGAAACATCGCCTGAGTGTGCATTAAAAAGCTAGCGGTGTACTGTCGGGTGCCGGATCTCATTACCAGGGGAAAATAACTTCATCACCTACAAAATCAGGGACTATTTCATGTATATATTCCGTTATTTAAATTGTATTTAGACAAATTATTTTATGTCATACATAGAAGTGGGAGGCAGTATAAGGTAGTGGTTAAGAGCACCAACTTGCAAACCTGGAGAACTGGGTTTGAATCCCACAACCACCACTTGCATACTGTGTGACCATGAGCAAGTCGGTTAAACTTCCCTGTGCTCCCAGGATGCACCTGGAAACAAGCCTCGGCTTAGTGTTTCCTTCCTGGCTAAAAATTATAAATTAAAAAAATAAGCAGCGAGTCATTTTATAAGTGCAATAAGCCACTCCAGGCTGTGTACTAAAGGGTTTTAATACACATCCCAGTGATTGCAAGGGCCCCTTGGTCCCATGTCTCACTCCTCTGAGGCATGCATTTAAATCCATTAATGCACATTCTGCCATGGCTTAGTGCTTACGTAAACAGTGGACTGCCTGGAGGCCCAACGGTAGGGCCTTGTGCCAGCAAGCAGCAGACCTTGGTATGGGAGTGCTCTCTGGTCATGTGTTGGTAAATGGCCAGAGCTGGGAAATGCTGTCATCGGCAGCATGACCCAGATTAGGGAGGTTGGTGCCACACTCCACTACTGCGGCCACCCCCTGTGGTAAGCCATGGAGCTAACTACCTCACAGGGGGATGCGGCCTCTGATAGGCAGTGCATAGCACCAGTGGGGAGGTGGGTGGTAAGAGGTCTGTGGGAGAAAACCAGACTTAAAACTAATTGTTTATGAAAAAAAAATCATTTAAAATCATTCTTTTTTTTTTTAACATTCATTTCATTTGTACTCCTTACCTTCATGGCGGGGGGGGGGGTTGTACCTATGGTTCCCCTTCAGCCCTTCGGTACCCCACTGGCCGCAGCTCCCATTCTCAACCGCCTTCCCCTACACACAACCCAGGTCTCAACCTAGTGGGTACTTGCCTCTCACACTGGGGAGTTCCTGGTGAGCTGGGCTGGGAGGGAGAATCTTGGTGCGTCTGGTGTGGGGCTGGTAGGCCGAGGCCTCGTGTGTGCCGGAGGATTCCGTTTTCCCTTATTCCTCCTTCCACTTCTGTTGTCAGCAAGGGCATGCAATGACATCTAGGATGTGGCAGCATGTGCACCCACATGCTGCACGTCCGACGTCTGCCCCGCCGTTCCTGTGATCTGCGCTACTGCGCACCATCCACTGGCCACCACTAGGAGCCAGTGCTGCAGTGGCTCTTGCCCCCCACCCTCCCCAGGAGAGAAGAGCTGTCCAACGGACGCTTAGTCCTCTCCTCCCCAGTCAACCCCCTGGCAACCCTGAGCTCGCTTCCGACCCTGGGTCGCCAGTGTGTCGTAAGGTGTGGTGTCCAGTGCCTCAACCCTCAGTGCCACCGGGCCGGCATTATTTAAAATCATTCTATGACTTATACCACAATAATATGACAGGAAGTGACACATCTGGGGGATTTGGAAGTGGTTTACACTGTTGCAGTTAATGTATAACCTGATATTTGCCACTTGAAGCTTTGCAGTTGGTAAGGGTGTTACGATTTTAAAATTTATGGGTGAAGTGTCCACTCTGCACTTCACGGCGTGGTCACTTTGTATAGAGTCTGTACCTTGCTGGAAAAAACAACTTATAGTGAAGTATGGACTTTGCCTTTTTGCGGCAGGAAAAAGTCTCTATGATGTGACGAAGTCTGCACAGATGTTTATTTTTCCATGAAATATGGACATCACAAAGCAGAAAACCCCACAAAGTAGCGTACGTCTTGGCAAACCTCCATGAATCCCATATTTTCTTTTACTTCGCACACCCCTTTTAGCTGCCCTTCAGGTTTCAGGGCACTGACTTTCTGTCAAAACTGCACAATAAATATGATTTTGTTTGACACTAATAAAGCTTCTTTAAGTTAAACTAGTAAAAGAAAAATCCCATTAGTGCATATCTGCTATAGCTTGAAGTACGCAGTATGCTTTTGTGTGTATTTCAATGAGAGGCTGTATGGATAAAAAAAGAAACACAGTAAACCAGAGCTGCCATGTGCAGGCACAGACGTGGACTAGAACTTAACATTACAATGCAGTGGAAATGGAACAAAATAGCTATTTAAATAATGAAGCTGTCTTGCTGATGTGACATTATAAAAACTGTCTGCAAGCCAAAATGTACAATATAAACCATCATGTACTTACAGAACTTAGGGAACATTCAGTGCTAATCACGAAAACAAATGTTATGTCCTTACTCTACAACTGAGTGTCTGCAGCACGTCTGATCACTCTAGAACAAGTGGTGCTCAGAATGCTGCCAGTGTGTTTAAAAGCATCACAAGCTGCAACTTGAGCATAACTGGGCCACCAAGACTGAGATTTTAATAGTCTCCCAAGGTGTTTTAACAAAATAACTCTACCGAGTTGGATCACAGTTGAGTGCGGAGTTTGGGAGATGGCAAAGATGTTAGCTCAAGCCAAAACTTATGCATAATTATGTCAGCACGGACAGGATTATAATTCTTTCAGGAAGTGTTGTTAATTCTTGCCTACAGTATGTTTGATTGAAACTGGGTATGTAGTCCTCAAGATATAAGGGATGGGGAAGCTGTTTAACCAGGAGAGGCACACTAAGCCGAAGCTTGTTTCCAGGTGTGACCTGGGAGCTCAAGGAAGTTAAGCGACTTGCTCAGGGTCACACAGTATGCAAGTGGTGGTTGTGGGATTTAAACCCAGGTCTCCAGGTTTGCAGCTCAGTGCCTTAAACCACTGTGCTATGCTGCCTCCTTATAACCAAAATGGTAACAGTGAATCAGTAGCCCCAGAACCCTTGCATACTAAGTGATTGTAATGTCCTCAGCAAGTGTTTTTAGTGAATACGTATACCAAGTTTGGGTATTACTGGACAAGCTGTTCTCAAGCTACTGACGTCATACTGTAGCAAATCACGAGCTGCCGTAGAACTTGTGAGTAACTAGGTCACCATGGCAGGACTTGTAATAGGTAAAGCAGACGATGTGAGAGAGTGGGTGTAATATGCTGTGTTAAAGGAGCATTACATCCTTACATATTGTAAATGTTTTTTGCTTTCTTGTCACCAGTCAACTCCATTTCTATAGCCGTTGTGGGGTGTAACCAGTTGTTTCAGGATATTTTTACCATTAGCAGTAGTACTTTGTAACTATCTTGGGTGCCTCCATTTTCTGATTGTTGAAATCTCAGTTTGTTCCCAAGAACTGCATTAGCAGTGAAAAGATGATGGCACTGAGCCCATTCACACTGCATCACTATGCAGAAAGTCTGAATACCCCTAAAAACTCTCAGGAAATGCAGAATGTGAAAGTGATTTACAAGAATAATAATCCTGCTGTACTTCTCCCATGAGGTTTTTGAAACTGATTGAAGGTAAATAGGGGTGGGGAGTATTTCACACCTCTCCTGATATTTGTTTTGTTATTCTAAATTGGCAAACAGTCATACCATTGGGTGCTGACACATCTCACTGCTAGTGCAGCTTTTGGGAAGAAACAGGTTTTTTATTTTACAGGAAATGTTGTATTCACTGTGCTGTACAAATCAGGGCATTAATAGAAATGAGTCTCCGACTTGCCAGCCTGACAACACAGCAGCAGTGCTACCACTCGCTATGCTATGAGCCCAGGGGCCAGCTGGGGGAGGGAGGAAAACTGAGAATCCCAAAGGATGCTCTCCTCCGGGGTAAGGAGGCAGTGGCCTCTGCAGCACGATCGCTGCCTAGGGACCTACAGGTGGCATCACAGTCAGAGCTGCTCATAGAGGTTCGGGAGTTGTTATTTAGCATTTTGTCATGCACAGTGCGCCTTGTTCACATCTCGAGGGTAGATCGTGCTGCTCCTTGATAGTGAAATTCTGGGGCTGGCCATGGTGGTGAACTGAGGGCAGTGCTGGTGAGGATCGGGAGGGAATGGGGGAGTGGGGTGGTTGGGCAGTGCCATGAGTGGATTTTTCCAGGAGATCTGGGATGGGCGCTATACCACAGGGACAGTCATTGCATTATTCTCAGGGAAGATCGGGATCGTGGGGAGTCCACTACACTACCAGGGATTATACGTAAGCATCGGGAATCGGGGGCACACTACCAGGGAACATCTTTTTAAAGTACTGGCATGATTTTAAAACATAACTTTCCTTTCAGACACTGCAGCGGCACCTCGCCAGGTGTCAAATCACTAAGGCTGATGTACAGCTGTGTCCTGTCACCCCCACTGCCTCCTCCCATGCCCGTGTGCTCCAGGGCCCTTCCTGGCACCATGTTTCTTCCACCCCACACACACTATCCCAGCCCCTCTTGCCTTGTGCCAGGTCGGGGGGGGGTTCGTCTACCTGCAGCAATGTTGGCAGATGTGCTGAATATTTGGCGCACCTCCACACTTGTGGCAAACCCGGGGACTTTGGCGCCGGGACCTTCTTTTTTCTGGAATCGAGCACAGGGTCCCTGGTGCACCCAGAGTTTGCTGCAACCCTTAGAGCGACGCAACTTGGGTCACTAGAATAAGGGGTCTTTTAAAATTGGGCCCAGTGTCTCATAGACCTGCTGGATTTGGGCTTGCAGTGCTGCAAGGCCTTCTGTCTTGAATGTATCAGAATGTACCAGCCTTCCTCTACTGGTTTGGGACTGCTTGGGAATCATTCCAAAGGTGTGACCTAATGGAAGAGATATCCTCGAAGGAGATAGAACAGTTACATACTTAATGTAACAGTAGATCTTAGTAGTTGTAGTAAGTAGTAAAATATTTTATTCATAAAATCTTATGAATCAGGATTTGCTCGATTGAGCTAAAAAGCTCATTTACAACGAGGCCCCATAGTACAGAAAGAAAACCCTGTTTCGGTTTCATTATGTCAACCACATTACAAATCCATTAGATTAATACAATATAAACACCTATATAAGTGTAACCATTAGAGTTGATCAAACAAAGAAACAATAGTTACATACTGTAGTACTTCATTAATCAACATGCTTAATACAGTTACATGCAACCATTTGTGTTAGGTTATGCAACACAGTCTGGATTTAAGTGTTTTGTTTTCCAAGCAGATTTTTATCCCTTTTCAAGTGTTTTTCCTCTATGGGTGTTCTTAGTTTGTGTGGGATACTATTCCAGGCTAGTGTTCCTGCATAATAAATGGAGTCTCTCCCAATTTCTAGGTTACATCTTTGGATTTCCAAATCCATACCAATTGCAGATCTTAGGGGAATCTTTTTTTTCTCTACAGACCAAGTTAATAGATATATAGTTTGGGAGTTTTCCTTCCAGTCCTTTGTGTATAAATGCAATTAGACATTCCTGTCTTCGTTCACTCAATTTTTGCCAGCCCAGATTATCATAAAGCTGACAACTGTGTGTCAGACACGGAGCACCAAGAATGAACCTGGCGAGCCTGCCGTTAACAGACATCTAGTTCGCCAGGTCCCCCTTGGTCCCTCCTGTGTACAAAATATCCCTGTAGTCAAAAATTAGTGTTATCATAGAGCTAACTACACACTTCTTTGTCTCTTGTGATAGACATAAATTTGCCCTATACAGGGCCCCCAATCTCCTTCTCACATTTTTTAACAGATAGTCAGTTTGTACATCCCATCTTAGGGAATTATCTAACCCCAGGCCCAAGCATTTGTAAGATGTTGTATCAGGGTTCTCCCCAGAGTAACAATATCCAGTGATTCTTTTCTCTGTTCCTCCATAATTACATGAAAACAGCATTGCTTGTGTCTTTTTTGGGTTAGTACCAATTTGCTATGATCAAAAAACACTTGTAATTCATTAAATGCCCGCTGTAATTTGTCTTATATTTTCTGTACTGAAAACCAGATGTGTAAGTATTTGTATCATCTGCGTTTAAATGATACAGAATGGATGGATCTGAAAAATGTAAATTATTGACATAGATGTTGAACAGTAAAGGGCCTAATGTAGAACCCTGGGGGACCCTGGAAACAACAGGTACCAATTTTGATGAAAAATTTCTTATTGAAACTGACTGTAAACTTCCCTTTAGATAGGAACTCAACCATCCTATACTGTCTCCTGCCACTCCCAGTGAGGCCACCCTGGACAGGAGAACATCGTGGTCCAAAGGGTCAAATGTTTTAGATAGATTTACATATATAACTCCAACCGATGTCCTCCTGTCCAGGGCCACCTGCACGGCATTCTCTTTGAGAGAATCTCTTCCATTAGGCCATGCCATCCCTTCCTCCATCCTCCTTATGATTTAGTGAGGGTTACATAAGATATTGTGCCTGATTCTAATCCATGCATCATATACCCACCCCTGTGCCTCGCCTTGTATGCCTGGGATAGTCTCATCTCCTGGTTCCCCATGGGTGGAGGTCCCCCAAGTCTAATTTCCAACAGGGAACTGAGAAGATCTGGAGCCACCCATGTTTATATAGACACTGATGCATGACGTCATCGTGGGAGCTCTCTGCTAGCAAAAATGTCCAGTCTGCCTTGTTTATTCCATTCAGGAACTTGAAAGTCTCTGTCATATCCTCTCCTCTCCCTTCTGTTCTCCAGTGAGTACATGTTCAGTGCCTTGAGATGCTCCTCATAAGACCTGCCCTGTTGGCCCTGAATCATCTTCGTCATCCTTCGCTGCACCATCTCCAGACTGTCCTCATCTTTGCTGAAGGGAGAACTCCAGAACCGGGCCTCGCTATTGATGATTTCTTATCTTTTATTCTATTTGTATCATATCAATTTGAAATGCGAGTAACCAACCTACCAGGCAAGTCCATCCAAATGTAACCCCCCTACAAATGGGGGTTCCCAAAAAGTCTTCCTTGAGCTTGCCTAAATGCTCACTGCCAGGCTGGTGTCCTGCGTTTTAGCAGTTTAAATGTGATTGCCAGAGAGTGCCTGTATAGCCTCTGTGTACTGTCTCTTTAAGAACTGCCTGGATTGCAGTCATAAGTAATCTGAGAGGGAGCTCTGTTGAAAGATGTAACTATTTGCTGAAAATTATTTAGAGTGATAATGATAATGTAGTTTGTCTAACCTGCCTTCTTTGCAGCAAGGACTGTTTTGTTTATCTCCACTATCTTGGTCCTGGACTGCGAATTGGACTAATGAGTTCTGGTGGAACCTAAAATGGAGCCGGACTACAGGAGCTGTCTGGAGTCAAAATCTGTCGGAATTGTAGTTTTGGGCTTTTGGCGCCTTTTTGCACCTGAAGGGGGAGCCTTTGTTGTGACTGACAGACAGATTAGCCAACCAAACCTTTTAGATTCTGCGGGAAGTCCCTGGCTTGCTGGCAGTTGAGTCAGATCTCAGTTGGGAGCTGAATTAGCAAGAGCTTGAGACAGTCAAGCAGCCGTCCGAATAGTTTCGCGTGGGAGAACTGTGGAAAGGCCTGAGTTGTGGCCTGCATGTCTGCCTGCTGTCCCTGAGAGGGAGAGAAGAGAATTATTTTGGACTAAATCCAAGTTTGTGAGAACGAAGTAAGCCACTGATTTTTTTTACCAGGCTCATACCTGAAGAAGGCCGAAGATTTGCTGAATGCAATCGGCCTGTCAGGATTTCCAGCTGCTTTTGAGTCCCTGGTTTGTGCAGAGACCTTGCGATCATGACCGGAGAGCGGTTTTCCTGGTACAGTAGAATTTCCTTACATGTAAATGTGCTGTGTATTGAAAGTGGGTCGTGATTTGGTTCCCCACTATGTGAACTGTGTTCTGCTTGCTGGAAGCTTTATCTAGCCTAATCGGACTGAATCCGCGTTCATCTCCATTCGGCCGGGGCCATGCCACGCTGGCCCTGCCAGACTACCCCACTGCACAGAGAAAGCCACCAACAAGAGACCTGCTTGGGAATCAGCCCCTGCTCCACGCTTGAACAGGAACGACGCCTCGGCGAATCATGTGGGCTCTGCTTCTCCTGGCACTCCAGATTAACTACCTGCTGTCTCGATTTTCGTCCAGCCTGTGTCCAGTCTTGGGTATCATGCGTAATCATCAGGGTAGCTCCCTGCAACAACAGCCTAATCTAAAAGTGTGCCATCTGATTGTCTTGTTGTTTTGTTTTCACGAACTGAGCCTCCATCTCCGGATTACAAGTAGTGTGTGTGTTGTGCATGTTGTTTTCTTCCATCACAGGGCCCCAACCATCTGCAACGTTCCTGGCTAGCTCACCAGTCTCCATCTGGGTACCCAGAGTGTGTGACTGTTTATGGACCCTGAAGTGCATGCATAACTGTTTAAGTGATGGAGCCTTTAAGCAAATTAACCTGATTACGCCCCTCCCTTGTTCAAGCCCCTTAAATAAATCAGATCTAACTCTTTTTTGCATTTACCCTGACTGTGGTTCCAGTTTGTGCAGTAGTACTGTACTGCTGTTACTTGCTGTGTATAACCTTGTTTTACAGGGGTCCCCAGGGCCGGGCCAGAGGATAGCCCTGGTGGTAAGTGCAAACAGTGTGGGTACTTGTGTGGTGTATCAGGAGTATTGTGAAAGTGATTATTGTGTACTGTTCTGGCCACTAGTAAGGAAAGGAGGGGGGGTTACAGTGTCCCGGAGGGCTGTGCCCAGCTTAGCTTGACCACTACCAACCCTGACCTCTGGGTGGAGGCACCTGTTTCAGAACTCAGGCCTCTTAACCTGCTACTAGCCAAGCAGGCAGGGGTAGTAGCCCGTGAGATAGCGCTACCTAGGGGTTACACAAATATTTAAGTGTTCTCCTTAAACCTGTATATGAAGATACCAATAAATCCTGCCTGATTAGCTTGAATATTATGTGATTACCACTATTAATGCCAATATCCCTGTTTCATTTGAATTTATTCACAGCCCATGGAATAAAACTATGATGGTACCATGATGATCAATATCTGTCTGGTAGAGACACTTCTGGAACTGTAGATTTATTATGGCACAAGAGCTGAAAGCAGTCCACTGAGGCAAATCACGCAGTATGACTATGTACTGAGAAATCCTTACCTTAAACCAAGAGACTACTTCCATAACACAAGGCACCCAAAGTTTCAGTGCCTAGAACACTATAGTTGGACTGTATTGTTTATTTACCCAGAAAAGCCTGGAAGAGATGAAGCATGTCATTTTCAGTGATGTCCTCTTCCTAACTAATTACTGTATGTTATGTACAAATCTGTTATTAATGAATGCCAATATCACGTTTCATGATAATTGGTTAGTGGGTAATGGTGTGTTGTAGGCATGTAACATGTGTCATAGGTACATGTCATGCATTATGTATGCATGCAACAAGCATGGTGCATGTATGTAGCAGGTGTAATATAGCTACACATGCAGACACACACACACACACACTGTATAATGTGGTTCACGGCGAGTGATATCTGGAGGAGGAGATGCAGACAGGTTTCATGAGGACAAGTCCTAAGCTGCACTGCTAGTGAAATCTATGGGGTGGATTCATTGCCACTACTACAGGATTACAGCAGATGAGCGATAACCATGTAAGCAGGAAAATAGCATAACATTCTGCATGGCCTTTTCCGTGGACTCAAAGGGATAAAGTAGTTCTGACAGGGCATAAAGCACTCTGCACTAACTGCTCAGCTCCTAGAAGGTTACAGTCATTTTTTTAAACAATCAGTATACTCAGGATAGCCCAACAGAGACATAAGATCTAATTTTCAGTGGGGGGGCCTGCTTCTACCAAGTTTTATAGCTGAAGGGGCAAGCAGTGGGAGATCAAGTGACTTGTTCAGTTTCACATAGCATGGCTTGGTAACTAAGTTGTAATTAACCAATAAGGCATAACAGGATATGCATTATTTTGGGTAATGGCACTCCTTGGGAAGTAAGGCAGGAGGTGAAGCCAACTGCATTATCCACCAAAGAAGGGCCAATATCCCACAGTTATGCACACCCTGGAGTGCCTTAATATGATTATAAATGTGCTACCATTTTTTTATTTTAAAACTGAGCACTGAACATGAGGAAGGTATAAATTTGTGCCCTGTGCTGTTGTGCTGGACAGTCATGTGATTGTTTTGATCATGCACGTGTCTTGGTTGATCTTACGCATTTATAATTCTACTTTAATTTGCTGCAAAATTGGCACCATGACTCTGGGCCGATGAAAGCGGAAACAAAACCTTAACTGTTCTATTGGGATAATTTCACAATAACAACAGCTCTTTTTAAGGTACTTACACAACCCAGATACGGGAGCAAAAGACTGAGTTAGGCTTAGGAATGGGATGGGTACTTTTACTGTGAACCAAAACACTAAACATTAGTTATGCTTATGTAGCATTGAAAACAAAGGGTCACATTGATTTTTTTTTTTTTTTTTTTTTGCCTGGTGGTAAAATACTGTTTTGGGGAAAGCATTTTTCTAACTTTCTTATTAGGGATGTTACTCAGGATTTCATAGGAAGCAGAAGCGAATGGAAACCATAGTTCATCTAGTTTGCTGCTGCACTAATAAATGGTTGTATGAGTATTTTTTTAACCAAGAGAAAAGCTCTGTTGAGTGAGCAGTGTTCATTTACAAGGAGGTCCTGGTTAGGACCGGCAGTAGTGCAGCAAATCACAGGGAACAAAGGCAGCAAAAAGAAGCACACTGTACAGAGGACAGTATACAGGTAGTGTCAGTGCCCCAGATAAGGTGAGTGCTAGTCTATTTTACCCACCGTTTTTAAGAAAATATTCTTCAAGAAATTTTTTAATGAGCGCAGATGCGTATCCTTACACCTGAAAATGCTCTATAGCCAGCAAAAGCATGCTTCATAACACTATTATTACTTGAAAAGGAGAGTTTTTCCTCAAGATGTGAAGCACTTTTACACACCAAAATTTAATTTTACTCACCTTATTTAAAAAATGGAGAGTAAATTACTCTTGCCTGCCAAAATTATCTGTAGCACTGAGCAAAGTCATAATATCATAGGTAGAAGCATAGATACAGAGTGTAACATTAAGCAATAAGCCACGAGGGGGTGTGGGTTATCAGGGGATTTACCACAGCTGGAGTGGTTTGCCGAGCGCGGCAGTGGTTAAATCGCCAGCCTTGATAATCCCCTGATAACCCACATCCTCCGAGTAGCTTATTGCGATTATACCAAGGTTTATTTTTTTTACTATGATAAAATACAAATATTAAGGAGATTGCTTTGTTTTTTTATTTATATTGTATTTATTCCTGTGCTGCAGATGTTACAGATGATATACTCATCAACAGCCATTGGTTATCAGAGGATTTACAATGGTGCTAAACTCCCAGTCTGACGATTTCATTGGCTGTTCACTTATGTCCATGGTATAATTAAGCAATAAGGCACGACAGGATGTGGTATATCATGGGATATCGTCATGCCTTGGGTGGTTGGGAACGAGGCTGCAGGCCTAGTGCGTCCAACCATCCGAGAAGTGACGATATCCCATGATATACCACACCCTGGAGTGACTTATTGCTGTTATGAACTGGCTCAAAATATTTTTTCATAAAAAAATAAAAACATATTCATAACCTTGTGAAAATTAGTTTTTTGGGGTGTTGGGTGACTACCTTTCAAGAAAATAGTTCCTGGAAGGGTCTGGGCAGCAGGTGGCACTGCTGTAACTGTAACTGACGTTTGTGGAGGAGGTGCAGCTGTGAAGTAAGACTGTACCAGCCCTGTATACTGTGGTCAGGAGCCAGGGAAACTGTGTGTGTTTTTATTTTTGTTCTTAAATAAACTGTAGACAGGATTTTGTAATGCAAGCCACCAGAAGGGGACGGAAGATGACTGAAATGGAGCCGACTGAGTAGCAGGGAGACTTCTCGTCTTTTCAGCAGATCGGTAAGTTGCTAGTTGTCAGTATTTAGCTTGGCAACTGATAGGGTACACACAGGAGTTTTGAAGTAAAAAACAAAAAAAAAACAATGTTTTTCCTAGCGCTACTATGTGTGGAAAACGGGTGGTTTGTCAAGCAAGCGCGCGCCTCTAGGGAGAGAGTGAGATGACAGTTGCATGTAGAAGCGGCGAGTGCTTCATTTTAAAAGAAATGGGTTGTAGTGTGGCAGTACATTTCAGTTAACTGAGGCTGCTACAAAATCTACATTCCTTTGTAGTGGCAGGAACACGGGGTGTTTGTGTGGGAACTGAAGGAACAGGTGCGGATGTGATTTCAGGAGAGTGAGGAGGCTGGTGACCAGAGGTTTTCTGAAGCCGTGATGATGTAGCCCGATATCATCACGGCTTCAAAAACCTCAAGGCCAATCAGCTTCCTCCATTTACGATCTCCAGTTCATAATTAATGCTAGATACCAAGTGCAGAGCTGGAGAAGATAATTTTCAGTTTACTATGGCAGAGGGAGCAACCCATGACAGCATTGTCCCAGGAGGTTCTGTCTCTATCAACAAGTACATTCATCCACACAGTGACTTTCTGTTAACACCTTAAAAGAACTGAAATTAACCAGAGTGTTCAGTTTAAGGGAGGTTTGTAAATTGTTCTAAAGAGTGGGGGTTGTATTTCTGTTTATAGATCGTACATTGCTCATTTGTCATACACCTGGTGCCTTTTTCCTCCAGTGGCCTGTCTAGTCTGCCTTTGAAGAACTCTATGCTGTCTGCCACTACTAGCCTCTGAGGCAAACTGTTTCATACTTTTGCTACCCTCTTGGTGAGGTAGTGTTTCCTCATCTCCCTCTGAGCCTAGCTCCCTTGATTTTGAACTGGTGCCCTCTTACACTGCTATCCCCTGTAAGTTGAAACTAGCCCTGCTTCTCATTGGGCCTCTCCCCCTTTGGTAATTTTATGTCTCTCTCTCAGATTCCCTCTCAGGCTTGCACCCTTGAAAGAGAACAGGAACATTTCTCCCTGCCTGCTTACGTAAATCCCCTTTTCCTTGTAGGGATGTCACAAGTACTCAATATTATACTAACATGCCAGCAGAATAGGCCTAACAGTCTTTCGTGTCTGCTCATTTGGTCAGCCCCCACCCTGGGAGCTGACCTTGCTGCCCCCCTCACCCTCTCTGGCTTCTCCCTTCCCAGTCCCGGCTATTCTCGCTGCACTGGTTTTTGCTTCCAGAACCCTTCCCCTGTACCTGTCCCACCCCCTCTTGAACCTCTCCACCGTTTCTGCCTCCACCAGCCCTCTGGGCAGTGCATTCCATGGCTCCACCACCCTCTCGGTGAAGTAGCACCTCCTCCTTCTCCCTGAATCCTCCCCAGCTTCCACCCATGCCGCCTAGTTGCCTCCTCCTCTCGAGCACCCGACTGCTCCTCCCTATTTACCCCCTTCATGTACTTGAAGACCTCTATCATGTCCCCCTGGTCCCTTCTCTCTTCCAATGTGTACATATTTAGCTCTTCGAGCGTCTCCCCATAGGTCCTATCCCCCAAGCCCCAAATCATTTTGGTTGCCCTCCTCTGGACCCTCTCCAGGAGTTCAATGTCCCTTTTTAAATGTGGCCTCGAAAACTGCATGCAGTGCTCGAGGTGCGGCCTCACCAAGCAGTTATACAGTGGGAATATCACTTCCGTCCTTCTGGAGGTGAGCCCCCTAGTGATGCATCCAAGCATCCTGTTGGCCTTTGCCGCTGCCCTCCTACAAGTCTCCGAGTTGTTCATCTTGACATCCACCACCACCCCCAGGTCCCTCTCGGCCATCGAGACTTGTAGCATTTCCACCCCCCCAGGGTGTACACTTGGCCCGGGTTTCTGGCTCCCAGGTGCAGTACCTTGCATTTCCCTGCATTGAACTTCAGCTTCCGCTTTCTAGACCACCTTTCCAGACCCTCCAGGTCCCCCTGTAGGGTCACCCTCCCCTCCTCCCTATCTACCACCGCTCCCAGTTTTGAGTCATCCGCAAAGAGATTCATCTCACTCCTGATATCCTTCCTTATCTCAGAGACGTAGACGTTGAACAGTTATATCATAGTATTTTCCACTGGCAATAATTTATCATTATAAAAAAAAAACTACTACAAATATTGTGTTGTACAATATGCCATCTTGAGCTTTTCACCTCCACTGGTCCGGTAGTGCATCCCTTTCTGGGGTGATCATGATTCCTGATTCCCCCACAGCACCAATCAGATTCTCTTTTCTGTAGCATTAGAAATGTCACAAATTGCTGTGATTAGCAGTATATGATCACATGTTGTTATAATTTTCTATTGCTCTTTCATAGAAATAGTGCTTCCTGATCTTTCCATTGAATTTCTCTCCTTTTAGTGGCATTGAGAGACATTTTGTTCCTTTGTTCTTGTATATTCTGAAGACCTTTGTTTGATCTGACAATGTTGGCCCTTTCAGGTATTTAAATACTGTGATCCTGTCTCCCTTGAGTCCTTACGGCTCATGTTCTCCCAAGTCCTTGACCACCCTTAGTCACTCTCATTTGGACTTTTTGGATCATTTCAATATCCTTTCCTTAAGCAGGGTACACAGTACAACAGATCTCAAGATGGCGGCCTTGCTGGGCTAACTGACATTTGCTCCTAGAAACTCCCAAAATTTTTAGTCTTTTTTATTGAATTTTTAGTTTGTTTTAGCTTCAGTTAGTTAGTAGTTGTTATATTGTTTTATTTTCTAAGTCCACAGTAAAAGCTTTAAAGGTATTAAAGAAATAGGCTTGCTTTTTTAGTTTCAGTGGGAGGAGTTCTACCCTGCATTTAAGTTGGGGTTCTTGTTGTTACTGCGCTCCCTCCGGTTGCTCCTATTCAGGCAACAGAGTAACTTTAGAGTTGTTTTGAATTCTCATCCAAGTTGGAAGAAGAACTGAGTTTGCTGTTCCGACCTGCCCATCGCCGTCATTTTTATACCCCTTCTTTGGGGGGTTGTAACCCGATGCCTACCTTTGACTACCTACGATGATTCATTCTGAGAGTCAGGAAGAGAGTATTAGCAGGAGTGATATTGAAGGACTGCTGGAGGTGTTCGGTGGTGGAAAGACAATCTTTGGCTTAAGAAGAAGTCACGGAAAGGTCCTTCCCGATCCGTGTGGCAGCCTGGGTATGGGGTTGGAGGCCAGCGACCGTAAGGTGGTCGGTCTCCGTGACCATTTGGGATGTCTGCTGGAATCGGAGTGGGTTGTTCTGGAGTCTAGCTGGAAAATTGAACTGTACCTGGTGGGGACCTGATTTCGGTGCAGGCTGTCTGGGGCCTGTGATTACTTTGGGAATTAGTGAGCTGCCAGAGGGCAGCTGTCTTGTTACCCAAAGACCGGTGCATTGACTAGTAGCTGCTGGAGGGTGGCTGCCGTGTTGGCTATGGTTGGGGATTGCTTGTCTCTGGGCGGCCTGGTCTCTGAGTTGGGTCCTGCTTTAACAGGTAGCTGGCTGGCCTGAGGAGGATTTGTATTTTCTTCTTTGGAAAGAACTCTTGGTACTGCTGCTATCCACATCAGAACTGGAGGATTGCTTCACACTGTAAACTGGAAGAAATCGGGTTCTGGGCAGGTTGGTTCTTTTGGTTCTGATTTTGGTTTGTTTTATTTTGGAACTGGACTGGGTAGTGAGAGTACCCTTTATTTTTAATCACAAACTGCGTTTAGACTGGATTACTTGATTGTTGGCTAGTGAGTGTACCACTTCAGGTGAAAATGTTGGCCATGGCTTTGGTGGATTGAGAGACCCTAAAGCCTAAACTGGAAAATCATTTGGGGTTTGCATAAGCCCTTAACTGTCTAAAGGAAGGACTCCTCTTTATTCTGACACTGTTGGACTTTTGCAATAATTGTTTTTATGAATTGGTTTACAACACATATATTAAGTAGTAGGATTGAGTTTGGGGGATTGGTTGATATTTTGTGTATTTGGGGGGGTTGGGTAGTGTGTGTATTGGTGGGTGAATGTGGGGTGGTGAGGGATTGTGTAGTGATTACTTAATTTTGATTATTGTTCGTCATTTAAAGATGTGGTCATTGTATGACTGAGTGTGAGTGTGTTTATAACATAGTGTGTGTCTGTTGTGGGATTGAGAGTTTGATGTGTAGATCAGTACGGGTGGTATAGTGTTGTGTGGAGTGTTAAACTGGCTATATTTGCATGGTGTGTGATACATATTTGGGTAGTTTTGAAGATTGTGCTGTATGCTGTCTGTTTGTAAGGATGTGCTGGGAAGGTGTGACGATGGTCAGGCACTATTCCCCTACCAGGCTGAGGGACCTTCATCCTTTTAACTGTCCTCTGCTGTCCCCGGAAATATATAGGTTGTGTCAGGCTCTGGGGATAGCTAGGAGGAGGAAGGTCATGTCAGACAAATCTAATAGATTTCTTTGACTGGGTGACCAAAGTAGTAGACCAGGGAGGGGCTGTGGACATGGCCTACCTAGACTTTAGCAAGGCATTTGACACAGTCCCACACAAAATATTAATAGTCAGATTAACCAGCCTGGGAGTGGGTCCCAGGGTGGTAGCCTGGGTAAAACATTGGCTGGACAACAGGACACAGAAGGTAATTGTAAATGGAGTCCACTCTGAAGAAAGAGGGGTTACTAGTGGGGTACCGCAGGGTTCAGTATTGGGTCCAGTCCTTTTTAATGTCTTCATAAGTGACATTGCAGAGGGACTGGAAGGAAAAGTATGCCTCTTTGCAGATGACACAAAGATCTGCAACAGGGTTGATAGACAAGTAGGCGTAGAAAGGATGAGAAGGGACTTGGCAAGGTTGGAGGAATGGTCAGAAGTATGGCAGCTAGGATTCAATGCAAAGAAGTGCAAAATAATGCACCTGGGAAACAAGAACCCAGGGGAAGAATACGCAATGGGGGGAGGTAGTAATGACAACAAAAAAGGAAAGGGACGTGGGGGATCATATCAGATGACCTTAAGGTTAGCAAACAATGTGAGAAGGCAGTAGGGAGGGCTGGGGTATACTGGGATGCATAGGGAGAGGCATCAGCAGCAGAAAACAGGAAGTTGTTATCCTCTGTACAGACAGTTGGTGAGACCCCATCTGGAGTACTGTGTCCAGTTCTGGAGACCCCATCTCCACAAGGACATAGACAGGATAGAGGCAGTCCAGAGGAGGGCAACTAAAATGGTGCAGGGTCTACAAGAGAAGCCGATGAGGAGAGACTAAAGGAGCTTAATATGTATACCCTTGAGGAAAGAAGGGAGAGGGGGACATGATAGAAACTTTAAGTACCTCAGTGGAATCAACAAAGTCCAAGAGGGTAGCATCTTTCAGAAAAGAGACGTGCAAAAACAAGGGACACAATTTAAAGATGGGGGCGGTTAAGGGGCAATGAGGAAAGTATTATTTCACAGAGAGGGTAGTGGATGCATGGAACAGCCTTCCTGAGGAGGTTGTGGGGTCTAAAACTGTGGGAGAATTCAAGAATGCATGGGACAGACATAAGGCAATTCTTGTGGGGGTAGGAAGAAATAGGCTGTTGGTTAACTAGGATCTGTGGCCTATCCTGTAGGTAGGGAAATGGGCAGACTAGATGGGCCAAGCAGTCCTTATCTGCCATCAAAGTCTATGTTTCTGTGTTTCTATGAAGGGGGGCGGGAATTGGAAAGGAGAGGGCGGATTGGGGTGGTGGGAACAAGGAGATGCTCTGGAGCAAAATGGGTCCAGGAAAGGAATCCTTCCTGCCTGGTTCCCATACTCAAGGGATCTGCTTCGAGCAGGCAATTGACATGGTCTTCTTCAGTTGCTCATCCCACTCAGATGGTGCTATGCAATGCCAGGTCAATTAAGAATAAGTCTGCCTTAATAGCGGATCTTGTTGGATCAGCAGACCTGGTTTGCATCACCAAGACCTGGCTGGATGAAAATGCTGGTCCAGTGTTGGCTTCAGCAATTCCGGCCAGGTGCTCAGTGATGCACCGTCCGAGAACGGATCGTAGGGGTGGGGGTGTAGCCATTTGTTTTAGATCAGAACTGGACCTTATGGAGGTTCCAGTAGGGACCACCAACTCCTCTGAATGTATCATAGGCGTGGGCGTAGGGTGCAGGATACTTCTCATCTGCCGTCCACCAGGAGATGGGAAAGTTTTCCTGCAGGACATTATGGATGTCATCGTTGACGTGGTATTGGGATCCCCCAGATGGTTGACTCTGGGGGATTTCAATTCCTGGGTCAACGGTGAACTCTCGCAATTTGGTCAGGGCTTCCTCCAACTAATGTGTTAATTGGGCTTTACACAGGTTGTTACTCCGCAACCCACATTTATGGTCATTCATTGGACTTAGTGTTCCTTCTGAGGATGGAGATCTCCGACTTGGTGGTGGAGCCAGTCAGGTGGTCTGACCATCACACTGTGGGGTTCAGTTTCATGGCTTCCCCCAATAGGCCTGCCGCTATGGAGATGGTCCCGTACTGCCCTTTAGGAGGATGTGTGACCACGGATGGCCTGATGGCGGTGCTGGACCTATCGAGTATACTAAGTGAATGCATGGATCCAGGGAATCTAGTACTCACCTATCACAAGGAGGTGACAGAGGCCTTGGATTCCATAGCTCCTGTTCGTGTTTGCCCACTCACTCTTCGCCCAAGGTCCCCATGGTTTGATGGGACCTTGAAGGAGATGAGGAGGGTGGGACAAAGGCTAGAGAGGGGCTGGCGGAAATTGGGACTGGAGTGTAACAGACTTAAATTGATAGACCATTATGTGGTCAATCAATTGCCAATCACCCGTGAGAAGGCAGAGTTCCTGTCCAGGGAGATTGCCACTGCGTAGAACCGACCAGCACTGCTCTTCCAGACCATGGAGAGATTGTGCAGTCCAATATGCCTTCAGTCTGGTGGAGCTTTTTCACAAGAGAAGTGTGATGAGTTCGCCCAGTTCTTCACAGATAAGGTTGCCACCATCAGGTCCGGGATCTGTCCGATCCCCTCTAGTGGGTATTGTGGAGGTTGGCGGGAGGTGGCGGGAGCCCAGTTTGCCTGGTCTGACTTCAGCTGGCCAGAAGTCATGGATATCTTGAGGGTCGGCCAGACTTTGCAGCCAACCAGCTGTAGTTTGGACCCAGGCCCTACGTACCTTCTTGTAGGGTGCGTAGATGAAATTGGCCTGGTCCTAGCCGAGATAGTCTGGAAGTCATTGGGGGGGGTCTTTCTGGATCCCCTAAAGGAGATGGTTATTCGACCCCTCCTTAAAAAACCCTCCCTTGGCCCGGACTGTCTGGCTAACTACAGACCTGTCTCTAACCTACCCTTTTTGGGTAAGGTTGTTGAGAAGGTGGTTGCGCTGCAGCTGGATAATCATCTGTCCAACCATATCATCTATGATTCTCTCCAGTCAGGATTTAGGAAGAGGCATAGTACTGAGACAGCCCTTGTTCGGGTGCTAAATGACCTCCTAATAGCGAGAGGTTGGAGGACTTGTTCCATCTTGGTCCTCCTTGATCTCTGCAGCGTTTGCCACTGTGGACCATGGTGTGCTGCTGGAGCACCTGCGGTTCATCTGTGGACTATCTGGAATGGTCCTCAGATGGTTTTGATCCTTCCTCGAGGGTAGGACTAAGAGAGTGGTGTCTGGAATTCATTCTTCAGTCTCTCTCTCCCCCTATCCTGCAGGGTACCGCAGGGCTCCATCTTGTCACCCATGTTGTTTGCAGTGCATATGCTGCCATTGGGAGAGATCATTAGGCGGCACAGTCTGAGTTTTCACTGCTACGCAGATGATACTCAGCTGTACATGTCCTTTGTGCCCGATAAGGATGTGATCCTCTCGGTATTTAACAACTATCTGTCCGAGATCCAGGACTGGATGAGTGCCAGCTGGCTGCGGTTGAACCCGGCTAAAGCTGAGGTGTTGGTTGTAGACCCAGATCGTTGAGAGGCGGGTTTGTCGGCAGGACAACCTTCTGGGCTTTGGCTCGGGGATGTTCAGTTGACTACCTCAGAGCAGGTGTGGAACCTGGACGTTATTTTTGATGATGACCTGACCCTTAAATCTCAGGTGTCGGCCGTCGTCAAATCCTCTTTTTACCATCTGAAGAATATTGCCTCAGTGAAGCATCTGGTTCCTCCTGATGATCTTCCAACATTGATCCATGCCATCGTAACCTCCCACCTTGACTGCTGCAGTGCCCTTTACCTAGGGCTACCAGGGATTGATATCTGCCGCTTGCAGCTGGTGCAGAATACGGCAGCCAGGTTATTGACTGGTACTTCTAGAACCAGTCATATGACTCCTGTGCTTCATGGACTGCACTGGCTGCCAATACAGTGGCGGATCATCTTCAAGGTCGGGCTTCTGATCTATAAAGCCCTACATGACCAGGGACCCCTTTACCTGCAAGATCTCCTTCACCCTTACCACACTCTCCTTCCTCTCTGATCCACTGACGAGGGATTGCTAGAGAGTCACAGGGTTCGTCTAAAGACATCGTGGGCCCAATCTTTCACTTTTGCAGCCCCCAACCCTGTGGAATTCTCTACCTCATTAGGTAAGAGATTGCCTGACCGTCCAGAATTTTAAGATGGCGCTAAAAACATACTTGTTCAGCGTAGCATATCCAGATAGTTTTTGAACTGAATATTTAGCCTGGCACACTCAAAACTTACTGAAGTTGATATTTATGCTTTTGTAGTTTTGTGGATTTTAATATTCTGACTGTTATGTGTGTTTTGTTATTTGTTTTGTTTTTGTACAGTACCTTGATTTTGGAAAGGCACTTTTATAAATAAAGATTTCATTCATTCAGATATGGGGACCAGTATTGCACACTATACTTGAGATGGGACCTGACCAAGGATCTGCCCAAGGGCATTAAAATATCCTTTGATCTTCTGACAAAGTTCTTCATGAGGCATGCACACTGCAATTCTTTTTGCCTTCCTTTATGCCACTCTGCACTATTGGTCTCATTTGACTATGCTACCTCCAGCACGCACTTTTCTCTGTTGACTTTCGGTTATCTGTAAACCATTTAAGTATTATTTTACTTTTAAAGGCTTCTGTCCAGAGTGCATGACTTTGCATTTCTCCACACTGAAGTTCATCTGCCGTCTCTGTGCCCACTCCCTCAAATTGCCCAAGTCTTTCTGCAGCTAATTTTTCTCCTCCTGCATTGCAAGTACTTCTCACATCTTGAGTGTAATTAGTGAGCTTGGTAAGCCAGCAACTCGTGCCCACCTCCAAGTCACTTATAATTGTAAAGGAAGTATATTGAACAGTGTTGGGTCTGAGTACTTTTTTCCATGTCGACAGAGTGCTGTTAATTATACCTCTCTGTTTCCTATCCTGCAGCCAGTTACTTGCCCATTGCATTACTCGACCAGCTATACCACTCAGTTTTGTGAACAAGCCTCCTTTGTGGGATAGTGTTAAATGCTTTGTAGAGGTCCAGGTACACAACCTCCACAGATCTTTTAATGTCAGGTTCCTTGGCAACATTCTCAAAAAATGCAATAAGATTTGTCTGGCAGGATTTCCTGTAGCAGAAACTGTATTGATCAAGGTGTTTTTGTTTTGCAAGTGTTAAGTAATTTTGTTTCTTATGACTGTTTCGAGTAGCTTCCCTGGTGTTGATGTCAGGCTTACTGGCCAGTAATGCCCAGACTCTGTCTTGAAGCCCCTTCTAGATATTGACGTCATGTGGGCCACTCTCCAATCCTCTGGTACTGTACATAGGCAGATCTTACTGACTCATAGAAAATCAGTGCCAGTGTCGTATACAGTTGTAATACATTTGTTTAAAGGACACTGTCAATCTTTTTTGCATCATGTTATTTCTAGTCAAAAACCCACATTCTATGATTGCTTACCTTCGCAACAGTTCAGCGATGTTGCTGGTTGTTATATCATAGAATCATAGAAATCTGGCAACAGAAAAGGACCCACTGGCTCATCGAGTCTTCCTCTCCCCCCCACACTCGTCTCCTTTATCCAGAGACATCCCTCTCCTCCGCCTGCCCAGCCCTATATGTCTGTCCCATGCCCTCTTGAACCCCTCCACTGTTTCAGCTCCCACCACCTCTTCCAGCAGTCTGTTCCAGGTCTCCACCGCCCTCTCAGTGAAGTAATGCCCCCTCACATTGCCCTTAAACCACCCACCTACCAATCTTAGACTATGACCCCTAGTTTTAGCACCTGCTTTCCTTGTAAATCAGCTCCCCTCCTTCATCCTGTTTATCCCTTTCATGTACTTAAACGTTTCTATCATGTCCCCCCATTCCCTTCTAGTCTCCAGAGGATACATATCCAATTCCGTCAGTCTCACCTCATAGGGTTTTCTATTCATGCCATGCACCACCTTGGTTGTCCTTCACTGAACCTTTTCCATCCCTTCTATGTCCTTGCATAGGTGAGGTCTCCAGAACTGGACCCCGAACTCCAGGTGTGGCTTCACCATGGTTTTATTTATTTATTTTTTTAATCACGATATTATTTGTACCACCTCCACGGACCTGGCAGGGGCTACAACCCCCCCTCAGAGGGGTACGTCCTCTGGCCCATCATGGGTCTTGCCGGGTCCTGCTATTTTTTCTCTGTTTTCTCCCCTGTGCCCTCGCCATCACAGCAGCTGTCTCCACCTCCGCGGAGGCAGCCAAGCACCCTGGGTGTGGGCCGAACCCCTCTTGTTGTGCTAACGCACGCAGTATAAACCACCCACCCCGAGGAAGGAGAGCAGTCCTCCAGACGTTCAGTCCTTACCTCCCCGGCTGACCCCCGAATGACTCGAGTCCATTCCCGAACCCGGGTTGCTGGCTTGGCATGAGGAGTGGCATCCAGTGCTTCAACCCTCAGTGCCACTGGGCCATCCATTCACCATGTTTTTATAAAGTGGCATCAGCACCTCCCTCCATCTGCTTGTTGTACCTCTCCGTATGCACACCAGCATTCCATTCACTTTGCTCACCACCTTTCTGCATTGCTTCCCCACTTTAAGGTTGTCCGAGATTATAATCCCCAGGTCCCTCTCCTGTTCAATTGCCGTAATCTCCTCTCTCCCCAGAGTGTAAATGGCTTTTGGGTTATTGTGCTCGATGTGCATTACTGTACATTTTTTGGCATTAAATTTCACTTGCCATGTTTCCAACCACCCCTCAGGATCTTTGGGTCCGCCCTCATTGCCTCCACACTACACACCCTCGGGGTATCCACCCTATTGTAGATCTTCGTATCATCTGCAAATGGACACCCCCCAGCCCCTCCACAATATCGCTGATATAGCTATTAAAAAGAATGGGTCCCAGCACCGACCCCGGGCCACTCCACTTGTCACCCTTTCCTTCCTGAAATGCACCCCATTTACCACCACCCTCTGGCTTCTGTCCCCCAAACCAGTTTTCCACCCACCTTGTTATTTTCGATCCCACCCCTACTCTTTCCAGCTTATTTACCAACCTTTTATCTGCCGCCTTTCTTAGTAGAACTCAAATGCATGGTAGTGTATAGTTATACCCAACTTTGTTTCATATCCTTGATCTACACTTATTGCATACTTCCTGAACATTAGATACACCCAGAATAGTGCAGTCAGTCATGATTCAATAGACTCCTATACTACAACTGCGGAATGTGTAGCTATCTGTGTTAACTTGGGGGGCATTTCTAAGTCCAGTAAAGATGCAGTGGGAGTTGATCAAGGAATGTAAACAGACATGTTTTTGTCTGGTAACATCAGTATAGTGGGCAGTCTGTTTTTCACTTTTTAAAAGAAAAAAAAAACAGAATCAAGCTACCAACTACATCAGCAGTCTCTACAGAATGTGAACAATCATAACATGCATTTTTTAAACTAGGGACACTTTGAGCCCTTATGGGGTTGACGGTGTCCCTTTAACTTTGACCCTTTACGGCAGTGTCAGTGGCTCAGTAGGTAGCACACTCGACTCTGAGGCCGGGAGATCAAAGGACTGTGGGTTCAGTTCCCACATCTGGCACTTGGGTTAATATCCCAGTACTGACACTGTAGTGCAGCATAAGAGGGGTGCTGCACTTCTGAGGTGCTGTCTTTCGGATGAGACGTTAAACCAAGGTCCCATCTGCCTGGATTGGTGGTAGTTCAGGTGGATGTTAAAGATCCCATGGCACTTATCGAAAAGAGTAGGGGAATTTCCCCAGTGTCCTGGCCAAATTTCCCTCATTCACTAAAAATACCACCAACAGCTTAATCTGGTTTAAGGTCAGTTGGCATTCATCTGTATCCCCCTCCCCCCGGGTCGTGCCTGAAAATAGGCAGGATTTGTCTAGTGCACTTACCCGGTCAACAAAAGCTAAATAAATAAATAAAAATAAACTAGAAAAAGTGTTTTTTGACCTGAGTATAGCAGCTTTAAACCTGCTTCTATTGAAAAAACACATATTGTTCCCACTAAAAATGGCAACCTTATGTTTCTTTTTATTTTTCTATTTACTGTAATATTCCACATCTAATACAAAAATGTTTCATACAGATGACATGGGACTGATAAGTTTTATGCACAGAAATATACAAAAATGTCCTACATATTTTAGAATATGCTTTTAGCTATTTAGCTTTACTCCTCCTTCCATTGCTTGCTCTTCTATGTCAGTCCATATCTGTCTCGACCCCTCACCCTAACTCCCTTTGCACTTATGACTGTTCTCTCAAATTATCCTTTTGTACGGTACGCTGTATGTAACACCTGTCTCATGCAAATGTATGCTCTCTCAGTGTATCTTATTGCACGGTGCCTTATTGTATAGTACACTGTATGTAACACCTGTCTCATGCAAATGTATTTTAATGTTGACTTGTGTAACTGGAATGTATGTATTACTGTTCCATCCTCATTGTACCCCCTCCCCCCAGGTTGTACCAGGAGACGAGCAACTTGTTGCTCAGTGTGCCTTCCTGGAGAAATATTTCAATAAATAAATAAAATTTCAGTACTAGTGGAGCATCATAGTGTTGATAACTTATACCATATTCCTGCTTGGGTGGAAAGAAATAAAAGCAACATCATGATAAATGCTTTCTCCATGTTTTGTTTTTCATTATAAAATGGGTCAGGCATTTTCTATGTCCTGACTGGCTGACAGGTGCCTGTGGCTGTATCCTTATCAGGGCATATTGTTCCAACCAGCACCTCTTCAGCCAGTCAGGACTGACAACACCACATATCACTGTGCAAAAGTACGCTGTATTGGGTAAAGCTGGAACCCCTGCCCGCACTCTGCACTGTACTGGCCAACCTGCAGGACCCCCCTGCTCTGTAACAGTAACCAAGTTCAATTCAGTAAAGTAAAACACAAGTATGAGCTCTGCAACTTCTTTAAGGAAAAGCCACTCGCAATCTTTGCTTCAGACGAGCCGACAGAGGGTTTATGTGACAAGGGTGAGGCGAGAATGGCAACTGCTAAAACGGCGAAGGCATTTCAGCAACTGTTAAAACGGCAACAGTATATTATGTCTACTGCATTAATGGCAACAATGTGCATATGCGGGGGGGCTTCGCACCCCGCACCCCCCCACACCCTCTTACTGTTTATAATTAACTCCGAGGTGCTAGGGGGGTAAGGTCCATTATCACCATTGGTGCAGTAGCCATAATATACCATTGCCGTTTTCACAGTAGCCAAAATGCAGTCGCTGTTCTCTCCACGCCATTTTAACGGGTTACGCCGCCAGAGATCTACCGAGCATCCACGTGAGCTGTCCAAAAAAAACAGCTTTGAAATAAAAGTCAAAACAGACCTGCACCTCTACCAGTTTTGCTGCCATTACTATCAGACCCATGCCTCCACCAGCCTTGCTGCCACGATTATCAGCATTATTTAAAACTACCACATTAAACACAGATCGGGACGAACTTGACAGCAGCCTGTCAGAGAAAACTGCAACGTTCTATGCTTCCAAAATGTGCAGCGCTACAGTTTCCTGCGGAGGCTAGTACAGGACTGGATCACTCCTGCTTCTTGCCATTGAAGCTGGTAAGAAATGTACCCCCCTTCCCAAAAAAAAGCAAACAGTAGTAATAATCATTTTCTGCAGGACTATGTATGTGGGGAGGGGGGTGATGACAGACACGCCGCTTCCTGCTCTGCAAATGTCACTGAACACAGCTGCAGGAAGAAATAAAAAATAAATAAATAGAAACAGTGTTTGTGTGTGTGTGTGTGGGGGGGGGGGGGGCAGCATTGCCCAGTAGGGGGGAACACACCATTGCCCAGTAGTGGTTTTGCAGTATATGACAAGGACTACTTTTTGTTATTTTCTCTGTGTGATTATATTTTTTACTGTATTTATTCACAGTTTCTTATGAATTTTTTTAATTAACTATTTTACTGGGGGTGCATTTTATAAGCCCAGTAAGACACTCCATGGTGTGGGTTATGGCCTGATAAGAGCGTACCCAGATTCTAAAGGCGCTTAGCGCAGGCACCTCGTGCCTCATAATGCAGCTGGGGCGTGCTCTTATCAGGCCATAACCCACACCTTGTCATGTCTTATTGCTGGCTTAACATGCTGGCACCTTAGCACTTATGCTGACACCTTAAACAATTCATTTTTTGTCTAATAAAAAGTTGTTTAAGCCCATTATGACTCTGTTTGCCTGTTAAAATATGTTTCAAGTAAATAAAATTGCTGACTTTTTTTTTTCTACCAGCATACGGCATTAAGTGTCACCAAGTAACTCAAAATCAACATGAAACCCCATTTTTGCTGTTTTTAAATGTTTGGATGACTATCTTATACTGGGCCTAAAATTATAGATTGTATATGTGGTGTAGAAACACCAGGAAATGTCCTTAGGAGCTTGCATATGCTGGCTGCATATTAATGGTTTAAAGGTCAGCACCATGTTTATTGCATACAAAAGGAGGTAATTAAACTCTAAATTTAGCTGGTCTCCTACAACCATTAAAAATAATGCAGTTGAACAAACGGCGAAGAATGGTGTCACATCATAACATGATCCTAGTAGATTCTTTTGTATTTGCTGTACCTTTATCTCCCCTCGACAGATCAGCCCCGATCGACCCTACTTTGCGCCCAGCCCCGTCATCCACCGACCCCAAGACTTACCCTACCTAGTTAACAGCCCTGGCTTGCCCCCCCAGGGTGGGACAGTTGGTAAAGGGCCCTTCTTCCTATCGGTCAATGGGATGCGTTAACGGGGTGCCACGGGTCAGTTGGTGTGGGACCTGCAAGGCGGGTGGCATCCTGCTCGGCCCGAGTTTTTCCTTTTTCAGTCTGTGGGAGGTGGGACGTGCAATGACATCAGGGGCACGCATGCCAATGTCTGCCCCGCTTCCCCTGTATATATGAGCGCTGGATGTTGGACCCTTGGTCTCCACCAGAGGTTGGACAACGACCGGGAGCTCCCCCCCCCCCCAAAGGAGGAGAGCAGTCTATGGGATGCTTAGTCCTCCTCCCCTCAGCCAGCCCTCCTCCCCCCAGGCTCCCTTCCAAACCCGGGTTGTCGGCGTCACAAGTGGTAGCGCAACCACTGTGCCGGCAGGCCAGTCCAATCACAGTAGATTCTAATCCATTAGCATTCTAAAACATGTAGGCCATTTCTATATATTTTTGTGCATATATCATATCAGTCCCATGTCACCTGTATGAAACATTTTTATTGGATACATTTAAAACATTTTTATTATCATATTTTCATAGTTCAGATGTTAACTTTAGACCTGCGTATTGCAGTGTTTTACAACTTTTTATGTTCTTTGGACACTATTTCAACTGAGCTTTGGCTCAGTGTTTTTTCCATAAATGAAATGAACCCCAGTTGTCACATTGCTGCTTTAATTACTCAGCAGATTTTAATACCCCAGACATTGGGGGCATTCTATGGAACAGTTGCCACTCACTACCAACGAAAAGGGGCGTTTCCTGGCAGCCTAGCAGGCATACCTTCCAGATGTCCCACATTACAAGGGAGGGCCCTCATTTTACCCCTCAAAACTGCTGTGTTCTACAACCGGCCCAAATGGAAAATGTGTTGCCCACACAGAAAAGGTGCTGTAACCCCAGACGTGAAAGTATAAATTCACGACACGCTATTATGTTAAAGCAACATTAAAAGTGAACAAATAAAGGCACTCGTTTCCACAGTGATCAGAGCTTGTACCTCCATATTTGGTGGTGCATCTCACATTTTGAGTGCAAGTGTCTCACATTTTCCCATATACTGTACCAGTGTCAGTAGGTGTGCTGGTAGGACTGCACCCTATGATCGATCTTTGAACAAGGATTAGCACTGACATGACTCCATTGTAAGTAGGTCTTACTACAGTGGTGTTGCAGCTTTTATGAAATATGTGAAATTGTAATATTTCTAAAAGCATGTCTACCTAATGTGCTTATGTAAATGGTCACATGAATTCAGACTTGCAGGGACCCAATAAGAAATGCTACATAGAAACAGAGACACTGAGAGCGGATAAACAGCGAGGGTCCATCCAGTCTGCCCAGTGCCCATATAGGTATTTCTACTTCATCCCTCCAACCTAGTGTTTTTGAGGGTTATGCTATTCTGCCACTCCCACCCCACCTGAATCTCCAATCTCAGTGGTTCCCCTAGTGGAACTTTGTGTCTCCTTGCCCTGTACTAGCCATGTCTGAACCTGTTTAGTGTTCCTGCACCGACCACTTCTTTCAAAAATCTGTTCCACAGTTTCACGACCCTCCCTGAATTTACCACCCACTAATCTCCAGTCAGGTCCTCCCATGATTGCATTCCTATTCCTAATAAATGTCTTTGATGTCTGCTCTATTTGTCCCTCTTAGGAACTTATGGGTCTCTATCATGTCTTCTCTCCCCCACCTGTCCTGGAGTCAGTTATATGTTCCGTGACTCCAACCATTCCTCATATGATATGCTCTGCTGGCCTTGGATCATTTTGGTTACTCTTTGCTGAACAATCTCCAGCCTGACTTCTGTGTCCTGTTTTATATGTGAACTCTAGAACTGGCACAGGATTCCAGGTGAGGCCTTATCAGTGACCTGCACAGGAACAATATCACTTCCCTCCTTCTACTATCAAACTTCCTCACAATACACCGTAGCATCTGTGTTTCCGCTCTGCATGCCTTATTGCACTGATGGATTGCTTGAAGGCATAATTTATGATGACTCCCAGATCCCTCCCCTCAGTTGTAGTGGCTAGAACCCCCCAGTCCAGTAATCCATCCAAGGATTCCTTTCCCCATGCGCATCAGCTTGCATATCTTTATAGTGAATCTCAACTGTCATATCTTTGACCACCTCTCCAGCTTTTTCAGCTTCCTCTGTAGATCTCGCACCCCTTCCTCACTGTCCACCCCACCACATAGTTTTGTGTCATCAGCAGAGAGACACATCTTGCCATGAATACCTTCCCCTGTATCACTAATGTACATATTGAATTGGACAGGTCCCAAGACAGATCCCTATGGCACCCTGCTTGTGGCCTTCCCATACCCTGATTCCCTTTACTACCACCGTGTGGTGCCTACCGTCAAGGCAGATCTTCTTCAGGGATATCTCTGTCATCAGGTCATACCTATGGAACTTTGCCATCAGGTGTAGGATTACATGGAAGCTTTTCTGCAGCAGTCTAGTAGGGACCACCCATGCCGACATCAGGCTCCGATGGCACAGCCCTGTATAAGCGTGGATGGCCCCACCTCCAACTCAGCTCTTTCCTGCCATTGACCATTCATCCACAGACTCTGCGGAAGCTTTGTCGCTCAGTCAACTGCCAAAATTCTACTTATCTTTTCTTTTGTTACAGTTTAAAGTGATTCTTTTTGGTTTTGTATGTCGAGAACTACTCCTTCGTTGTCTCTTTTCTGTTGCTGCGGAAAGATTTCTTCAACTGACAACCACGGACTTTGTGTCTGCTGTCTCGGGTCTGGTCACAACACTCTTGCCTGTGAGCTTTGCCTGAAGTTCAGTCTCATCACCTGGTGATGACGTAAGAAAGCCCTGCAGAAATTCCTCATGGAGCAACAGGCAGCCGGCAGAGAGCAGGGGTGTTCCAAAGCTCCCCCCCTTCCAGTCACTGACATGCTCTTCAGGCGGTCAGGCCACGAAGGTCCGAGACAAGTCCTCAGGGAAACATTCTCATTGGGATAAGGACCAGCCTAAGGACTGTTGCCCCCCAACAACGATCCCAGTTCCTGTTGGATTCTCCGTCCTCCTCCTCTTCTCCTGAGATCGCACCATTGAAAGCTTTGGCTTGGACACCTCTCTCCATGCAGGCCTTTGTTCCTATCAGGCCCCTATGGAGGAGAGTTATCCCAGCCTTCAGTCATCTGCCCCAGTCCCGCCCCAATACCTCTTGAACTGCAAGGTCCGCAGGCGTTGGGTCCTACCGCCTCTGCTACGGCTAGTGGTGGTTCATTGGAGCTGGGCTCTTTGCACTGTCTGTTGATACCTGTGTCAGCAATGCTTCCTTACCCTGCTGTCAACCTCAATGCGGTTCTTACTTCTATGACCTCAGCTCTTATACAACAGTTTGTTCCACAGCCTGGGCCTTCATCGTCCTTGCCATCGGATGCTGCTTCAGTGTCGATACTAGTTCAACCTGTCCACCTCGTGCCCTCTAGAGAGCTGTCGATACTCTGACCATTGGTCCGTGCTGCACAACAGGCTGACGTAGAGGAGGAATATCACCCTATCATCCTCCCTGAGCAAGAGGAAGATGTTGAGGTTGATTCCTCTGACAGGTCTGCTGTCTCCTCCAGAAGTGAGGACTCAGTCAAACACACCCCAGGTTCTTCCGAAGAGGACCCCTCCTTCTTTAATGTTATGAAACAGCTCTCCTCCACTATGGGGTTCCATACTGAGGAAGAGGGGGTCATAAGGAGGAACCTGGTGGATTTCTTGGAGCTCCCAGAATCTCCACCCAAAGTTATTCCTCCCCAGCTTCCAGCACTGCATGATGCTGCCGGTGCTGCCTGGCATAGGCCCAACCTGGTACCTGCCATGCCCAGAAAGGCTGATAAACTTTACCAGGTGCCCTTAGGGCTGCCTTTCTATGCAGCCCAGCTGGAAACTGACTCAGTGGTAATCAAGTCAACTCAGGACAGGTCTAAGGAGCCCAAGCACCTTAGCCCCTCCCCGGATCGGAAATCTCATAAGATTGACCTCTGCGGCAAGAGGACTTTTGCCTAGCCACTTTGGGCCTTAGAACTGCCAACTATTTGGCTCATATTATTAAGTTCCAGAATACTCTCTGGAGGAAGGGAATAGCTGCTGCTCATGCCCTTCCTGGGGGTTCCCAGAGACAAGAGCTTCTCAAAATTCTCCAGACCTCTGAAGATGTTAGTAAGCATCTCCTCAGAGCCACTTATGATATAGCTGATACTACAGCCAGGGCAGCTGCCACTGGCATTTGCCTTAGAAGGCATTCCTGACTTACAGTCTTTGGCTTTGCTGCTGATGTCCAGTAAAAAGCATTGAATGCCCCTTTTGTGGGTCACAAACTTTTTTGTCCTGATGTACAGGATATTATTAATGACCTGCCGGCATCCAGCAGGGCTGTTAGGTCAGTCAGGTCTGTCCACTCCCTTTCTCATACCCAGCCCAGGAGCAGACCGAGGCCCTCCTTTCGTATAAGGTCTCTCACAAGTCTGGCTCCAAAGGAGTGGCTGGACGGGGATGCTTGGGAAGCGCATAAACAGAAAATACAAAAAAAAAAAAGAGAGAGAATTTTCAACAATGGCAATACCTTACATTTTCTGATACAAGTTTCAAGGTGTAAAGAACGTGTCCTTAATATCTTACATGCAGTCAAATGGTGTACCTATCTATATTGTTACAGCCTTTTCCCTTATCACTGCAGTATTACCAAACTATGTAACATCTATAACCTGTCTTGTAACTGCAGTTAACTAAGTTACACAGGGTCTCAGAATTTATCTTCAAAACTGGGGTGTAGAACAGGAAGGGGAGGGTAAGTAGTAGGTAAAAAGTTCCTGACGGCAAGTCATTCGCTGTTTCTCTTATTTTGTGTTTGAAGCGGTCTATTAGTCCAGAATTGAAGTACCATATTCATTTGCCAGATAATGCTAGAACAGGAGCAATCTCACTTTATGTTTTTCCATTTGCAACCTTAAGAGGACTGTAATACACTCCACTTGCATAATTACTTGACAGATCATCATCCAATTAGTTCTCAAGGGGGGCGTTTTGTCTAGCCATTTACATGTTATGACTGTAAGTGCGGATATAATGATATTACAAAGATATTTCTCACTGCTAGTGCTGAGAGTAGGAGGCACTGTACCTAAAATCACTGCATGAAAGGTTCAGTCAACTTGTTTTTAAAAAAAGGGGTTTCAACTATTTTATCTATAATTTCCCAATAGATCTTTAGGGAGCAGAGACTTTATTTTTTCAGTATAATTGGAAGTTAGATCATGTGTTCAGTCTCCTTAATCAGCCTACAGTGCTTTTCTTTTGTTTTTTTGTTATTTCTGTTTATGCCCCCTTCTCACTCTGCCTGGACACCTTCAGGTCCCCACAAGACCACACAGCCATCCCCCTGACCTGCAAGTCCCAAGGTGCTGCACTCCCATTAAGTCTTGGCTTACACCCCCAAGCAGTGACGAGGTGACGGCCTTACCCTTGAGCTTTCTGTGTTTCATCAGGCAGCCACTCGACCAGCCGGCAGAGGATCATGTTGGTGCCCAGGGGACATCCTCTCCGGGTAAGGCTACTCCTTTTTCCAGTTTTTCTGTCTTCCAGCCCACAGGAGTCACGTGGACGAGGGTTCAAATGTGCACATCACCAAGTGATGTCACATGCAGCCAGCGCGACTCCTCCCACCCTAGTCATGACAAGCCCAACAGCCTCTGCATCCAGAGGGCAATGTGGCATCGACAGATGGGACCGTCCCTCCCTGAGGAAGGAGAGCATCCCCTGGGATGCTCAATCCTTCCCCTCACCATGGCCCAGGCTCACTTCTGAACCCGGGTCACCGGTGTTGTGAATGGTAGTGCTTCTGCTGTACTGAGAGGCTGGCCTGAACACTCATCCCATTCCATCTCTAAGGAACCTGACATGGTGACACTAGAAGAGAATGGGGTGAGCGTTAGGGGCCGATGACCCTAAGGCACTCCTCGACGCTTGTTGATGTGTGGAGAGTAGGGGTTGCGATGGTAGGGTTATGGGGTGGGATGTTAGGTTGGAAACCCTAACACCCAATTTCACTGCCTTCCTTGCTTTAGTAAGAACCCTAACTAATGCATAAACAAAGTTTTTTGCAATGAATATAAAATAAATGTCTTGGTGCTTACGTTAGGAAGTGGGTTGTCATGTCTCCCAGTTTCATTTGCATTCCCTTGGCTATAGAGTTGTTACTTTTTAATACAACATCCAATTCAAACAACATGAAGCCTTGCTGTATTCTGACTATATGCAGTTAGCCCCAGCACTTGAACTGCTCCAGAGAGGAAAGAGTTAACTCTATGCAGAAGCATAGAACTTTGAGCTCAAGCTCGGTTTTCAAACCTCTGTCTCTGGTACTCTGCAGTGTAACCGTCAGATTCTTTACTCCACCTAACTGTGAAGTCGCTCCGGAGATCCCTCCTGCACTTCAGTTCGGTTCTAGTTTGAATCGTCATTTTTTTCAACCGTAATCCTTCCTTCGGTATTCTTACCTCTGTCTCGGTAACAGTAAGTGGTAGCAGTAGGTAGTGTGATTTTTTTTTGTGTTAAATTCACCAGAAATTGTTTTCGTTTTCGATTCTTTTCCGGTCGGTCCAGTTTAGAACCAAACTTAATTGTAATTGTTTTTTATTTGTGTTTATATTGAGGTTACCGGTACTTATTGGTTTCTAAAAAAATCTGGTTTTTCGAATTTTTTTAACCGACCCATGACATGGTTGGAACCAATAAGTTTTTCAGTTGCCTGGCTTAACGCTGTTTAGGGTGACTTTTTGGAAATATTAGGCATGTCTGAGAAACCCAAAAAGAAAACCGGTCCCACTGGGTTTCAGCACTGTATCAAGTATAAGGAGGCCTTTCCTAAGGCCGATCCTCACCTCGACTGTGTATATTGTCTGGGGTTTGACCACCTCAAAGAAGACTGCCAGATTTGTAAGGACTTTCCCAAGGCCACTCTTGAAAAACGTTTGAGTAGGCTGAGGGAGAGGGAGGCCGAGAAGTCCTCTGACCCGGATGGCCAGCCCAGTTCGGTTCCAACCAAATCTGAGGAGGTGCCCACTGACCTGGGCGATACCTCTTCAGGCAAGAGGAGAGCCGATTCCGCTGAGTCAGTTCCTTCTAAGAGAATAAGGAAATCAGCCGGTTTGGATCCAAAAACCCCTGTTCCGACTGCTGAGGAGATAGCGAAAGCGATTTCCATTGTACAGTCGCTTTGCCCTGTTCCGACCGAATTGACATCGGTTGAAATGCGATCGGTTTGGTCAGAAGTTGGTGCCTCAGAAATTGACCCAGAGGCATATTATGAGGGCGATTGGAAGGAGGATGAAGATGAGGAAGAAGGAGAGTTTGCAGGCCTAGATGAGCCAATAGAGCCTGACATCTCTGCAGACAGGTCTTCCAGTGTTTCCCCTCCCAGGCTTTCTGAGTCCCCTTCCCACTTCTTGTTTTACAAGAAGGTGGCTGAGGCTCTTCAACTTCCTATGGAGGAAGCTGATCAGGATCAGGAGGAACCTGATTATATGGAAATGATGGATGTGCCAGAGTCAAGGAGAGTGTCTATACCACTGCATAAGTCCCTGGGGAAACAGACTCTGAAAATAATGTAATTTCCTACTTCCATTCCTCCTGTGGATATAAAAATGGACAGGAGGTATGCCCTGTCAGGTCCTGGTATGGAATTCCTTACAGCACATTGCAGCCATGTTGGGGCAGTGCAAGCTGCAGCCTGTGGCCAGGCTAATACTCCTCTGGCATCTCACCCCCCAGATAAGGATTCCAGGAAAGTGGATGCCATGGGCAAGAAACAATACTTGGCATCCTTTTTGGGGCTCAGGCAATAAAATTACATGGCATATACAGTCAGGTACCAGAAATCGATGTGGGATACGGTTCTGGAGTTGGCTAGGAATGCCTCTCCCCAGCTAGCCAAGGAGCTGGAGCAGGTGGCTGTAAATGGTATAGAGGCATCCAAAGTTCAATTTCATGCTGCTGTGGACTCGAATGATGTCCATTCTAGAGTCATGGATACATCTATCTCCATGAGGAGAATTGCTTGGCTTAGATGTACCAATTTTTCACAGGATACCCAGACTAAGGCCATGAATTTACCTGTCACTGGTAATTCTCTGTTTGGTGAGCAAACAAAGAACTACATGAAGAAAATGGACGAATATAGGCCCACCTACAGGAGTGCTGCAGCTAAAGAAAAGCAGACCACTCCTCAGAGGCAGCTATTTAGGGGCAGGGGCAGGCCTTTTCATAGGCCTTTTTAGCAAGCTCAGGCCTCCTCCTCTTCTTTCCAACAGAGGGGGTTCTTTAGGGGAAGAGGCAGGCGTAGGATGACTAGGACCCCATCATCCACACAGTCTAAGCCCCTTGCCAAGCAGACACCCTGAGGTATCAGTCTGGGTTGCCTCCCCAATTCCAGCAGGGGGCAGGCTTGCTCACTACTCCCAGGCTTGGGAGTCTATTACTTCAGAAAAATGGGTCCTGGAAGTAGTGAGCCAGGGACTTATCAGTTTCAAAAGGTTCCCAAAAATTAGAGCAAGGTCCTTCAGTCCTCCCTCTGTCTTGTAGACAAAGGCCTAAGAGGCAGACGTCTCATCTCTTCTGCTTCTGCAGGCAGTAGAGAAGGTACCTCTTTGTCACAGGGGAAAAGGACTGTATTCCAGATACTTCCTCACCCCAAAACAAGACAGGGGAGTGGCAACCCATCCTAGATTTAAGGTACCTGAACAAACATTTAAGAAAACCAAAATTCAAGATGGTGACTCTGGGAGTAATTCTTCCCTCTCTGAGACCAGGAGACTGGCTAGTCTCTCTGAATCTCAAGGATGCCTACTTCCATATACCTATCAGACATTCCCACTGAAAGTACCTCAGGTGTGAGTTGCCTTCAGGCCATCACCAATTCAGAGCTATGCCTTTCGGCCTAACATCTGCTCCGAGGGTGTTCACCAATTGCCTTGCAGTAGTGGTAGCATTCCTCAGGAGACAGGGTATTCTTCTGTTCCCATACCTGGACGACTGGCTCCTAGTAGGCCAGTCCTCAGACCAAGTCAAGTCAGCCTTAGAGGTCACTCAAAGACTTCTAGAATCCTTGGACTTCATTCTGAACCTAGAAAAGTCAGTTCTGGAACCAGCTCAGCTTCTCACCTTCACAGGGGTGGAAATAGACACTATTCAGGCAAGGGCATTTCTCCCTCTCTCAAGGGTTCAGTCCCTTGTCACTCTGGCTTCCTCTTTTCGTCCCCTTGTTTCTCATCCAGCGAGACACTTTCTACAGTTACTGGGCCACATGACAGCATCCACAGCTGTGGTCCAGGGAGCAAGGTTTCAGATGAGAGACATTCAGTTTCATCTCAGATCCTGTTGGTCTCAGAAAAGAGACCCTCTCTCCAAATTGGTTCCAGTGTCTCAAACTCTAGTTCAGGCTCTCCAGCTGGAGGAGGACGACAGTCTTCAACAAGGTGTTCCATTTGTCAGTCGGGCTCCTTCAGTGACTCTCGCCACAGATGCCTCTCTGCTAGGTTGGGGGGCTCACCTAAATCAGTTTACAGCTCAGGGAACCTGGTCTCACCAGGAGTCCCTTCTACATATAAATCTTCTCGAATTGAGAGCTGTCTTTCTAGCACTTCAGACATTCTCAACTGCTGTTCAAGGGGAAAGTAGTGCAGATCAGGACAGACAATACCACAACCATGTGGTACATCAACAAACAGGGAGGCACTCGGTCCTCAGCCTTGTGCACAGAGGCCATGAAGATATGGTCTCTGACTTATTCCCTTCAGGCTTCTCTGATGGTTGTGCATCTTCCAGGGATGAGCAACATTTTAGCAAATGCTCTCAGTAGGATTTCTCAGGGTCATCATGAGTGGACCCTGAATCCTCTCATTCTTCGGGTCATTTTCAAGAGGTGGGGTACTCCAGAGATAGATCTCTTCGCAGCCCCGGACAATCACCAACTTTCTTTTGTTGCAGGCCTCCTCCTCTGGGCCCTGTCCCTCAGGATGCTCTCTTGTTGGATTGAACAAGCAGGCATCTCTATGCATTTCCTCCTTTTCCCCTGATATTCAGGGTCCTGATCGAGATCAGGTCTCAGCCTTGCAGGGTGATTCTAGTGGCTCCAGACTGGGCCAGACAGTCTTGGTATCCTATTATGTTGTCACTGTCAGTAACAACGCTGTTGCGTCTTCCCAGACTGTTCAATCTTCTTACCTTCTCTCAGGGGAGGATCCTTTACCCCAATCTTCAGACTCTCAGGCTCAAGGCCTGGCTCTTGAAGAGCTACAATATGCAAGCCTACACCTTTCTCAATCGGTCTTGGACATTTTAAAAGTTAGCAGAAAACCTGGTACCAGAAAGACCTACAACTCCAAATGGAAAAGATTTGGGTTTTGATGTTCCCAGAAAGAGGTTCAGCCAGAACTGGCTGATATTGCCACTGTACTTGACTATCTGGTGCATCTTAATAGTTTAGGCCTCCGGCCTACTACTCTCAAGATACATTTGGCAGCTGTGTCTGCCTTTCTTCTGCTGGTAAGGGCGCTCCCCTAGCTTCCCATCCAGTTTTCAAGAAGTTTTTCAAAGGTTTAGTACATGTTAATTCTCCCTTTTGGGAGTCTACCCCTTCTTGGGATCTGAATATCTGTATAGCACAGCTTACGCAGACCCCTTTTGAGCCTTTATCTTCGGCAGAGCTGAAATACTTGACTTGGAAAACTGTATTCCTGGTAGCCATTACCTCTGCCAGGATAATCAGTGAATAACAGGCTTTATCAGTGGAACCTGATTTCATTTCATTTCACAGGGATAAGGTGGTCCTTCGAACCAACATAAAGTTTGTTCCCAAGGTGGTATCAGATTTTCATCTGAATCAGTCTGTCATTGCCTGTATTTTTCACTGACCATTCTTCCTCTGGGGAGAGAAGATTACACAGTCTTGATGTAAAGAGGGCTCTTAGTTACTATGTGGAGCATACTAAGGACCATAGGAATGGCTGTTCTCAGTTGTTTCTCACCTATGGAGAAGTAGGAAAGGGCAAACCAGCCACCAAGAGAACTGTTGCCAGGTGGATTGTCTCCTGTATCCAGTTCTGCTATTCGAAGCTTGGGAAGGAGCCTCCCTCAGGCCTGAGGGCTCATTCGACCAGAGGTACAGCTGCTTCGGTCGCAGCAGCTAGAGAAATACCTTTAGTGGAAATCTGTAAAGCAGCCACCTGGAAAACTGTTCACACATTTACCAAGCATCACTCTCTGGACATTCAGTCTAGAAGTGATGCTAGGTTTGGCACAGCTGTGCTGCAGATCCTGTTCCCAAAATTGGTTCTGTGACTCCCTCCTCCAAGGGGGTACTGCTTGGTAGTCTGCATATAGTCAGAATACAGCAAGACTTCATGTTGTTTGAAGAAAAAATTACTTACCATAGTAATGTTGTTTCTTCTAGTGGAGTCTTGCTGTATTCTGACCTCCCTCCCTGCCTCCCCTCCTGGAACCTAGTAGTTTTGGGATGTGGATGGGCAGGCATAGTGCTGCACCCCAGAGGTGTACTCGACATGCCCTTTACCTTATTAAGGGTTTTATTATGAATGCTTTTGCTTGTTTCACTATCCACTTATTTTCTTTTTGGGGTTCTTGACTTGAGTCTTTTGACCCTAAAAAATCTGTTATTGCCATTTGGCACAAAAATTTTAGAAACAATTTCTACCTGTTTTGAATTAGTTAGTTTAGTGCTCGTAAGAATCTGATGGTTACACTGCAGAGTACCAGAGACAGAGGTTTGAAAACTGAGCTTGAACTCAACGTTCTATGCTTCTGCATAGAGTTAACTCTTTCCTCTCTGGAGCAGTTCATGTGCTGGGGCTAACTGCGTATAGTCAAATACAGCAAGACTCCATTAGAAGAAACAATATTACTATGGTAAGTAATTTTTTCTTCTGCACCGTAGAGTGCTGATGTGCTATGTAAATTTGCCATCTCTTGTGACAGCCAAACACACTACTACGTCCCGTGATATCAACATCTGAAATGGAAGTCCATCAATACATCAGAAAGTCCAACAGCTGCTATATGCACATGCTTGTGGTAAAGCTCCTGATTACCTAGTATAACTACACCCTGTACTCATCATGTTATATAGACTTTGGAGAGGATAGCTGTTACTGACTGTAGTGTGTCCAGGATAACCTTGGCTTCTCCTGAGGTGTGTGAGGTTTTTTTTTAATTAGTGTTTTATGTACCAGAACTAACCTTCCTCAGCCCCTACCAGTTCGGCAGGCACCTAGTTCCTACACTGACACAACCCCCAGAAGCTCCCCTTAACCGCTCCATTAGGGGGCAGCCAAACCCCCTCGAGACTTTGCCGAATATGGTGGCAGCGAAGTTCCATCTTGCTGGGCAGGTGGAACATAAACTGAGTACAATCAGCATCACCTGCCAGGGCTGTCCGCCCCTCCCCCGATTTACCCTGCCCCAGATGCTTTGCTATGAACTTGCACCACTAATGGACATGTGCACACCACAAGGCCAGTGTGTTTCCCCTCCCACTGCTGTCCTGATCTGGCTTGCACCTCCTGGACACTCCCCGGTGGCACTTGCACAGCGAGGAATAGACGTTCTACCACCCCAAGAGAGAAAGCCTCTTATGTAGGCTCTGCCATTCTCTCCCCACTGGCCCTCCAGCATGCCGGGCGTGTTTTGAACCTGGGTCACTGGCGTAGTGAGCAGCAGCCCTGCCACTGTGCCAGTGGGACAGTCGGCATGCAAAACTTTTTTTTTTAATTCTTTTTCCCTCCTGGTCACTTGAACTCTCTCAGTTGCCCAAGCTGTTTCCACCCTGTCTGAGATCCTCCCTGCCTGGGAACCCCTGCACCTCCAACCCACCTGCGACACACACTTAGGCAACCCCCCCGGCTTGCACCTCCTGAGGTGGGGCCACCTTCTGCTCCTCGGTGCCTCTTTACAAGTATCCAGTTACCTTAGGGCTGAGCTGAAGATCGGGAGGCATCAGGGTCCGGGAGGGTAGGATCAGACATTGGGCGTGATGCTGGAGTACGATGTCATCTATCTATTCACCAGGGGTTTTCCTTGTTCTGTGTGGTTAATTCCGTGCCCCCCCTCCCATCGGTGAGCACGGATGTGCCATGACATCCAGGGGAGGCGCACACGCTCCCATGCACCACTCCAACGTCCACCGCATCTGGCCACCCCTTATGTGGAAGACTTATCAGTGCAATACCTCCCAGTTGCTGGAGCCCTCAACCCTCCCCTTCCCAGAGAAGGTGAGCTGTCATCAGATGCTTGAACCTTCTCTCTCCCCCCCAACCTGGCTGACCCCCCCCCAGCGCCTCGGGCTTACTCCAGAGCCCGGGTCGCTGGCATGATGCAAGGTGTGGTGTCCAATGCCTCAACCCTTAGCACCACTGGGCTGGCCCTGTGAAACTTCTTAACATGAGCCCTGCTTCTAAATGAGAAGTCCACTGCAAAATTTAAAAAGCAAGCAACTCCATCTCCATATTTATATAGGGTTCTGTTTATTGAATACTTTAAAATAGACACTTGTACTTCCAACATTTCATGACTGTGTCGCTTATTCAAGGAATTATGATTGCCCCCCCCTCCTCCCTTGGTGGCTGAATAGTTTGCTTATCCTTAAGGCTGGCCCTGCCAATGAGGAGGATCCACAAACTCCTGAAGAGTAGCAGTGACCCAGTGGAACAACTGAACCCAGCTTCCTGCTGACCCACAGGAACAACCTGGCAGAGGGCAATGAACTCCGCTCACCAACAGGACAAGCAGTGCCTCGGCCACTGCGCTAATAGGTCAACCCCTTAACACAGTGATATTTTGTTTTTTCTGTTTTTCTCCCCCTCTGAACTGCAGCAGCCCCATCCACAGTTTAATGGTGACCTCCCAGCCCCACCTGCGCCTTCTCTATCACTTATCCTACCTCCTCTTACCATTGGCTTCCGCCTTCAGAGTGGGGCAGCGGGGAGTTGGCCAGGTTCCCCCTCAAACAATTCAGTTTCGGGAGGCAGGTGGGCACTTAGAAGCATCAGACACCAAGAGTGCTTGCAGCGTCATCCCCCTCACTTGCAGATGCTTTCCTCCAGTTTTTTTTCCTCACACACCTAAGATGCTAGGAATGGGGCTCACGGCAGGCAGGCACATGGAGACATTACTGCATGCCACCTGAGCCAGTTAGTGTCACCCCTCCCATTTTCTACTCCTGCCTGCACCGCCACCGTGGACCCCAGGTGGCAGTCACGCAACAGGAGCTGGAGCTCAGTCCCTTCCACCCCCCACCCCCGCCAGCCCTCCGATGACTTGGGGTTCATTCCTAAAGTTGTCACTGGCTGCGGCACCAATGGGCCGACCTTTAATGCAGCATTTTACAACAGCGGTAGTTGTTAGTGACCATATAATTATTTTGCAGCATTATAAAGTGCATCTCGAAAATCCTGTAACCTCGTTGGTCAAAACATGTCACATGATCGTGTGTAAATCCTTTTTTTTTTTATAATTTGTGTCAGATTCCCCAACTCCCCCTTCCCCCACAGGGGCTTAGCTCCCACCCACGCCACATCCCCATGCCCAGGCTTACCTCCCTGGACAGGGCCACCGGGCGGGCACCCCCTCCCCAAGGTCAGTGGTAACTTGTCCTGGCTTAACCTCCCAGGCTGGGTCCACTGGAGCGGGGCCCCACCCAGCGGACACAGTAGGCAGTGGAGGTGGTGGAGCAGAGCTTCATGCTTCAGGGACCGGCATTTTGTAAGCTGTATCGGGGCAGGGATGTGCAGTGACTGCCAGTGTCCGCTTCGTTCCCCCATGGATACGGCGCCAGCACTGTGGTTCTTCTGGCCTCTGCTAGAGGTCCGTAGCATGCCTGACACACAACCCCCACCCCCTGAAGAAGGAGAGCAGTCCCTGGGATGCTCGATCCTTTTCTGGCCGGCCCTCCGATGTCCCAAGTCCGTTCCTGAAATCAGGTCATCGGCGGCGCAGACGGATGCCTTGCCTCTGTGCCGGTGGGCCGGCCCCATTTGTAAATCCCGCAACAGACAACTGGTAAAGATACCAGTGATCAAATATTTACTTTCTTGGAACCTAATTCATTTTTATTTTAATTTTTAATGCAGGCTCATTTTATAATTGCAATAATGCTCTTCAGGGCATGAGTAGTAATGGGATGTACACATTTCTTGGGTGCTTAAAGTTACTCGGCTGTGCCTCGTGACACACCACACAAGGCGTGTGTAAATCCCACAACAACGCACGCCCCATCATGCATTACTGCATAAATGATCAAACAATAAACATGGAGGCGGCTACACACAGCAGGAAAGGACCGGGCCAAGGCAAACAAGGAGAAAGTGCCACAGGCAGGCGCCTCGGACACAGTCTCTGTCTGTCAGTGGTCCATGAAAGTAATCACACGCGCAGGGTCACTGCTGAAAGAGTTTTTATTTGGAAGAGGGAAAATCCAAAGTAGTAATCCACAAGATCCGAAACAGTGAGGTGGACGGACACCCTCCCATGGAAGATCTAACCCACTGTCATTTTAAAACTGTTTTAACATTGCTATAAAATGCCTGCACTTTCGGCTACCAATCAGTCTTGGGAAAACACTCATGCGCGAAAACGTTTTGACGTTAGATCTTCTGGGGGAGGGTGTCCGTACACCTCATTGTTGTTTCGGATCTTGTGGATCGCTACTTTGGATTTTACCTCTTCCAAATAAAGGAAACTTCTTTTCAACTGGCAATCCTGTGTGTGGTTACTTTTCCTTGGATCGCTGACGGACAGAGATCGTGTGGCCGAGGCTTCTCTGCCTGTAATTGCTTAAATAATGTTTGTGTGGCAAAAATATCAAGATTTGTAAGTTTGTTTTAATTTTCTTTCATTCCTGTACCAAGATACGGAATTATAAACATTTTTTAAAAGTTCTCACTCCGGTGCCATGCCCACCATGACAAAATGTAAATATCTTGGTACAGTGCTGTGTCGTTTGCCATCAGAAACATATGGTGACATCTTCCTAATACAGCCACGTTATGAATCTAGCATGTGCAATCAACAGGTATCCTCAACGGGAGAGATTATTAAAAATTATGAGTGGTGGCCATCTTTAATGACATCAGTCATTAATTACAAAATTAGTTGTAATAGCTGTTCTATAAATCTGAGAAGACTATAAATGAAATGAGCATGAACCTAAGGATTTCAGAAATACATTTTTGCCTAAAAACAGCGGGATGTATTTTTGTTGCCAACTAACAAATACCACTGCTTTAAAACCTGCTAAAACACTGCCTCCTTATTACTGAAAGCAGGGTGGTGTTTTTTCCCCTTGCTGTTGGTTCTTTCAACTAGGAAACACTGCGCAGATCCTCTCGGGCAGGTTTAGCCTTGTACAGAAGCTGCGCTGTACACAGGCCATCAGGGCAGTTTTGATTGCTGACGAGTTCAGACTTAATTGGAGAGGTAGGGTTCATTAAAGGACGACTGTGCTTAGCCCTTGCAGAATGTTTGCTAGGCAACCGCCTGATTGCAGTGCTTCAAAAATATTTGTACAGGATTGAAAGCGACAGGTTTCATGTCCTTATCTGAGCACATTAGAGCTCTTGAAACACTCTGTCCCTGGGCTGGAAGAAAATGTTCCAGTTACAGAATCATTCTGGTCATAATTTTCAGCAATGTTGAGTCTGGAAAACACTTCCACCCTACTTTATGAAAATGAAGCATGATGTACGGAGAGTCCATTATTATTGGTTATCCATGTTAACTGCTTTCTTATAAAGTTCTCTTAAACATCATAATACATTTTTTTTATTTCTAGTTCTCAAAACTAAAAATAGTTTTGACATTGGTCATTTTTTCTAAATACCCAGAACTGAAATTTAAAAAAGTTTGTAGGTGTGGAGGTGGATGGAGGGGCTTACATACCACTCAAGCAATGTAAGAACAACAGTCAACATAGTAATATAATAACAAGAATCCCTGCAATGGTTAAAAGCGAGAGGTGTCACTTTCTAATTATTATAATTGTTTTTTTATTCTCTACTTTTTCTCCTTGGCAGGGCCACTGTTATTCTTCAGCCCTAGTCACAGCCCTCGGGACTTCCACCGTCATCCATTGCCGCGTAATCCCCCAGTTACCCCTGAGTTACCCCCCCGGAGGGTGGGGCAGCGGCAGCAGTCCCCAATCTGCACTGCGGGACTAGTGACTGGTCGGGGATGCGGCAATGACGGCTAATTGAAGCCCCGAGGAGGGCTTCACTTAGACAGTGGCCTCCGCCTGCCTACTCCTTTTTCTGTTTTTTTTTGGAGGTGGGGATGTGCAATGACGCCAGTGTCCGCCCCACCTCCCATGAGATGAGCGTCGGTGACACGAGTATCTCCTGGCCTGCGCCAGGCACTTCCCCTCCCTCCCCCCAGAGAAGGAGAACCGTCCATGGGATGCTCTATCCTTCTCCCCCCCCAGCTGGCCATCAGATGACTCGGGTCCGTTCCCGAACCCGGGTCGCTGGCATCGCAAGCGGAAATCCAACCGCTGCGCTGGCAGGCTGGCTCACTTTCTAATTAATTATTTGAAAAGTAACCAAACTGCTATGTTAGGTTAAGTTGCCATTAGTAAAACATTTAAGTTGTGATTTAGGAACTCTGTTGAGGCCTTGCATTTTGGCAGGCTTTTGTGATGATTTCACATCCTCACAAACCCTAAAATTGTGCAGTGAAACTTGGGAGAGCCATACCTTTCTTCTGTTAGGGGAGCATCCCCCAGATCTTACTTCGAGAGGGCTCGTGCAGTAGGTAATAACCTAGAAGACTTCGCCCCCTGGTGTCAGGACCACACAGAAACTTTAGCTAGCAGTGTTTGATGGGGAACCGCTCACCCGACATCACGTAACGGATGTCCACGTGACCCTATATAGTGGGCGGTCCCCACGCTCGCCTTCCAGTTCTTTCCCACCGTTGTCCTGTTCATGTCGGACCTCGTGGAGATCGTACACTACAGTTCGACTGCTTATCGGATGAGTATTAGTTTTTTCCTTTAAATTTATCAGTATTTCATAGTTTTTGTGCATGTTGTTGTCTGACGGCGAGCATAAAAATAGATGCGCTTCCTGCATCGCACAGCTGCTGCACAAAGATTGCCATACTCTCTGCCTCTTCTGCCTAGGCCTGAAGCACAAGGTTAAGGATTGTGAGACCTGTTCCAACTTCAACCAGGCCACATGGAAGCGACATCAGCAGGCCCTCGAGGCTCACATACTCAAGCAAAGAATTGCCTCAATGGAAAAAGAGCATCAAAAACTCTGTAGTGCTTCCTCCACACCTCAAGAATCATCCAGGCATAAAAAGAAGAAGGAAAAGGAGAAACACTGGGACCAGGACAGCTCCTCCTCCCACCCTCGGGGCCCCTCGGGTGAGCAACGGTCTTTTTCCTCTGGAAAGTTGTCTGCTGTGGCCAAGCCTGCCCTGCCTCAGGAGCAGTCCTTGGACCCCCAGCTGCCACTTGTTACGGTGGCTGCGGGTGTCTCGGCTACGTCCGAGGCCTCTGACGCACTTAGACCCAATTTCCACCAGTATGTCTACAGTGTCTGGTGGGGCTCATAAGTCACTTGTTGGGTCTTCTGATGAGCGCCCAGCCCAAGCTGTGTCGTCAGGTTCCGGAGTCTCCGGGGGCCCAGCCAGCATTGGTCAAAAAGTCAGACATCGGCTCATCCGAAGTTTGCCGACCACTACAGCCGATAAGTCGGGCGTCAGTTCTACTGATGTCTGCCCGACTGATCTGGCGTTGTGATCCGGTGAGGGCCCTGACGATACCCAGTGGCTGGATTTGACTCTGCTATCCCCGGTTGGGTCCCCCCACTGGGCCTCCCCCTCCTTCCTGGTGGAAGAGCTTCCTCTGCCCTCCCCAGACCAGAGGGGGGACAGGGGTCATCCATCTAGTGACATTTTTCCAGGCTCACCTCCAGATCTAACATTGGAGGTCCCAAGTAACCCTCAGGGGTCCCTGGCACCAGTTTTTCTGACAGAGACTCCGACCCCAGCGCCATGTCTGCCGCCTGCCAGTCTGACGTCTGACCCGCTCCTTCCGAGTCCTTCAGGCTCAGGTTTTGGGGCACCCAAGGGTCCTCTGTCAGGGCCGCCGGCGCCACCGTCAGGCCCTCTGTCAGGCCCCCCCCCGTTGGGTTATCCAATGTTGCATTTCCTGACGTACACTCCATCAGGCTATGTCCCTGTCAGAATTCCATATTCCATGGAATTCACCTGCTTATCCCCCTCCGGGGTACCTGTCGCACTCCTTTCCTATGCCGGGTTACTCGATGCCGGGGTTTCCTATGGGTTACCTGCGGTCTACCAGTCCCCCCGCATCAGCCTCCTCCTCAGGCTCCAACGGACTTTAGGGCTATTGTCCAGTCCTGGTGGTCTGAGACCAAGGCCCAGCTCATGTCAGAGCTGGATAGCTGCCAGTCTCCCAGGGAGGTTCCCCAGAGTCCAGGGGTTCAGCCACCCTGGCCTGCCCCCACACAAGGTCTGGACGGGCCCTCAAAAGGAGCCGCCGTCAGGCCAGATGCAGGAGAGATTGCTCCTGACCCCCAGGAACCAGCCTGACCTGACGTCTGGTCCTTTGATTCGGGTCCGGACTCTGATTCTGACTCCTTCTCCTTGGCGGGGTCGGGGTTTGAGACTCCACCTCCTACAGAGGAGCCTCGACCTAAGGAGTCCCTAAATCCCCACCTGAGGATCCCTCTTTCACAGACCTGCTCAAGAAAATAGCGGAAGTCTATGTATGGAAGTCTGATGCTCAGGACCCAAAATGCCAAAGGCTAGCAGAGCATCTGGACATGTGGGAGTCAGCTCCTGTCCTCACTCCCCCCTGGTTGGAACCGCATGAGGACCTGGCATCCACATCTGGATGATGCCCTCCTCGATACCAGTGGTAGCTTAGAAGGCCGACTGGATGTACCGAACACCAGAGGGGAAGGACCACCCTAGTGTCCATCCTAAGGCGGACGCGGTGGTCTTTGCTGCGGCCCATGATCAGGCTTCCTCCAAGCCAAGGCATATGAGCACCTCTCCTCCTGACAAGGAGTCGAGACAATTGGAACAGGTGGGGAGGAGGTGAATAAATCTAAACAAAAAAGAAAATACAGGATTAAATGGATTTGAATAAAAGGATATGAAGCATATTTTTGGGTAGAGTGAGACTTATTTTTGAACTGTTACTTTTATCAGTTATGGTCTTACTCCTTATCTCTTTACTTTAAAACTAAAAAGGAACCTTGAGAGACTTTACAGTGGATTTACTCCCAAGAGATGCCCTGGTCCACTGGAGCCAGAAATAGAATGTATATAAAAAAAAATGATAACAGAAAAGACATTATTTCCTCTGGCTGCTTGTTGACATCTGACATGGCAATCCATTGTAATACAGCTGCTACTGAAGAAATAATTATAAGGGGCCTCAGAAAAAAGGGCCTGGATACACGCAACTCATGTGTACCTGAAGTGTACCCAAATTTGGCCACACATGGCCAAATCCACAGCCCCTGGACGAACCCCATTTCCATATGTGGAAGAACACAGAGGGGCTCGGCTAGTTCGAGGCTGGACACTGCAGATTCAGTTGGTTGCCCAGGCCAGGACAAGCTGAAGTCCTGCTCCATGCAGGGCAGGGAAGGGAACTGTGGGTTAGGCAGGTCTCCAAGGACTGCAGCATCCACATACAGGGGAGAAGTATTTACATTTTTTTCCAGTGTCCAGCCCCCCAGGTCAACAGCTGAAGGTATAGTCAGGTCGGACAAAGGTCTGGGGGGACCATATGTAGTGGCTGCAAAAAATGTGATGGCAGAGTCCCCCCCAGTGTAATGTTACTGCCCTCCACACCCCTTTCATGATACGGAAAATGTTTTGATTTTTTTGGTACTACAGGGTGCTCCACATGTGCAGAGGAGGCTCTCCATGCTGTTGCTGGACTTTAACATGTTCAGATGATGTCAAAACTCCTTTGTAGATTTGGGCCAGAAATGTCAAGCAGAGGACAATGAAGTCTGATGTAAACAAGCCGTTCAGAGTAGATGGAGTCTAGGAACAGTGATCCTGTTTTCATGTTAATGTACTTAATTATAACAAAAAATGGAAACTACAGAAAATATGTGATAAAGTTTCAAAATATTATTTCTCCCACCCGACACACACACTCCCTTAAATTTTGCCCCCAGATGGGACTCTTACATTTCAACATGTTGTGTAAGCATTTGTCAACATGAGTTCTAACATGATAAGGAGTCCCACATTCTCCCCCCCGAGTTTAAGGTTCAGTGTCCCACATCTTGGATGATGTGGGGGGAGGGGAAATTGTTTAACCAGAAAAGGCACACTAAGCCAGAGCTTGTTTCCAGGTGTGACCTGGGAGCACAAAAAAGTCAAGTGACTTGCTCAGGGTCACACAGTGTGCAAGTGGGGGCTGATGGGATTCAAACCCAGGTCTTCAGGTTTGCAGCTCGGAGACATTAACCACTGCCCTATACTTGCCTCCTTTAGCATGTGGTTAAAAGATGGGAAGAGCTCATTTCTTATGTTGACAGTGATCCTGTTGAATTGTGAAGAAAAGCAGAATTTTCAAAAGGGTCCACACAGGCCGGCACGGTGGCGCTGATGGTTGAGGTACTGGATGCCACACTTCGCGCTACACCAGCAACCCAGTTCGGGAATGAGTCTGGGTCATCAGGGGTCGGCTGGGGGGGCAGGAGCAGGATTTAGCAGCCGCTGGGCAGCACTTCTCTCCTGGGGTGGGACCTCATCACCCCCTGCAGTTCCACTGCCCCCAGGTGGAGGCCTGAGAGTAGTGCAGCCGGGTGGGTGGCATGCAGGGAGGGGTGCTACGGAACCGGGGCATATGCGTGCCTCCACAGGTGTACGCGCAGCCCTGGCACTAGGGGGAGAAAATTCAACAAATGGAGCTGGCAGGCTCCATGAAACTCCAGCCACGGTCCTGGTGATGAGGTCGCGGGTCGGGATGGATGTGAGCCCTCCAAAGGGTGGGATGGAGCTGCCTGCCAGCTCCAGGGGGCATAAATACAATATAGAAAAAAAAAAACAGTCAATCATGTTTTATTTTTAAAAAGTGCAATTCCTTTGCAGATCAAAGTGCTTGTACAATATAAAACACGACTTAAAACAAATAATTAAAATACATACGTGCATACAATCAGTAGCTAAAAACTGATTTATTAAGATAAAACAGCCAACTAATCAGAGGCAGGAAAGGCCATGCTGAAAAGATGCGTTTTAAGAGCAGATTTAAAGCTCTCGATGGTCAGGCACTGTCTAATCTGACGAGGTAGAGAGTTTCACAGGGTAGGGGCCATAAAAGCAAAAGAATGGCCCCCAGAGATCTTCAGTCGAACCCTAGGAACCTCCAGGGTACAGAGTGAGTGGAGGGGGTGATGGGCAGAGCAGAACTTGCAGGTACCGCGGTCCCTGTCCGTGTACGGCTTTATAGGTCAGTAGCCTGACCTTGAAGGTGATTCGCCAATAAACAGGCAGCCAGTGCAGGCTGCAGAGCACAGGCATGACATGGCAAGATCTTGATAAGCCAATCAGTAGCCTGGCCACCGCATTCTGTGCCAGCTGCAGTTGGCAGATATCAACCCCCAGTAGCTCCAGGTAAAGGGCATAGCAGTAGTCAAGGCAGGAGGTCACAAAGGCATGGACCAAAGTTGGAAGGTCACCGTGCAGGACCAGGCGCTTGATCCAAGCAATGTTCCTCAGATGATAAAAAGAGGTTTTTACAGGGTCCGCACAAGATGCATCCACCGCTATTTTTAAAACACAATTGTGTCTCAAACTGCTAGGCCATCTGTTAAAATTACCTAACATAATGGCATCCAGAGTTTGTATTTGCAACCAAACTTGCAATCGCCTCCATTTTCTGCTGTAGATTGTGACTTTTTTGTTGTAAATGGATGCAACTTCTGAAAATAGTAGCAGGACTGCTTGTCGCATGTGGGTAGACACAGATGCAAGCGCAGCATACATTTGCATCCCAAGTCCAACCCTTTTGAAAATACCTGACCAAGATTCTTATTTAAATCAATAAGAGATTGTCACGGAGCACGAGTCGGTGCTTGGACGAGATGGACATGTTATTGTGAGCTCCGTCGTAGCCTTCCCTATTTAAACAATTATTTTTGCACAAAATTCTTTTTTTGTTTATGATTGGAATACTTGGCAGTGAACGTCCTTGAACCTTTACGTTTAAAATATGGTCGGAACGGACAACGGACTGAATAAGCAAATCGCCTCAAATTAAGTGCTGTGGACTAGTTAAAATGTCGACCGGGAGGTCCTGTTCACCAAGATTGCCTGTCTTGCAGCATCAATTTGATAGAGGCTATATTATACCATTTGAAAACTTTGCTAATAAAAACGATATCCTAGAACTGAAAGAAATGCTATCTGAAATAAAAATTGGGCTAGCTGACGTAAATGCCTTAACTACATTCTTGTCTAAGCAGAATGAGGAAATGGGTATTCATATTGGATTTAACAGTAAAAAGATTGAAGAGCTTATAAAGTCTGTGGTCTACCTTGAACAACTGGCAAGTAAGCAGATTGAACAAATATCTAACTTATTACAGAAGGTGGATGATTTAGAAAACAGAGGTAGGAGAAATAACTTGCATATTCTAGGGGTACTGGAGGGTGCTGAAGGACTGAACATGACAGTTTTCTTACAGAATTTCATCCTGGATCTATTGGGATACAAAGGCCTTGGCTCATTGACGTTGAGATGACCCACAGATCCTTAGGAACTAAGCTGTCAAATCAGAAGCCCAGACCTATAATTGCTTATTTGTTGAGGTTTTCTGTACAGGAAGAAATTATGAAAGTGGCCATGGAGAGGAGAATGTTAAACTGGAGGGGGAATCGTATATCTATATTTCAAGATTTTTCAGCGAAGGTAGTGGCAAGGAGAAAGGATTTCTTTGATGTAAAGCAACATCTGAGAGAACTAGGACTGCAGTATTTTTTTAAATATCCGGCCACGCTAATGGTTCAAGATGGTGGGGGCAAATTCACGAAATGTGATACAGTTAATGAAGTGTGGAAATTTCTGCAAAGGTATAAAGGCACACAATGTAAAGATTCTTCACAAATTAGGCCAAACCACCAATTTTCAAACAGTACAAATGATCACAGTGGCTTAGAATGTTGTTGTACTGACCCTCGCACAGATCATAGCTGCTGTCAGTCTAAATATCAGAGCTCTGCTCGAGCTGATGATTAGTCATGACCCCTCCTCCCTCTCAGCACAGATCCACGACTCCTCACCTGTATTCAGAATTTTTCCAGTCCAGCAAGAAATCATGGGACAAAAAAATATAGCGGAAAACTAGGCAGATGACTCGTCCCTCCAACATCCCTCATTTAGCACAGACTCCTAAAAATCCCAAGAAAAGAGAGCAGAATAGAGAAAGTGATCATTTGCTGTCGAGTAGAAGCTCGCACAACTCAAGACGACAGGCAGGAAATGGGCATAGCAGTTCCAGTCGTGGATGTACCCAAGTTAAACAATCCCCAAGGATCTGTACGTTCTCAGGGAACTAAGAGTAAAAAACAACATGTTGCACCTACAGCACTTCCTTCTCTGCAACAAGACTCTTGTCGGACTCTACTTCCGGTTTGATGGAGAGCAGGTTAACTTTAGAATGCACAGTTCTCTCTGTCAGGATGTCTAGTCACTGGAATACCAGGTCTACAAACTTTTTTCACAAACTCAGATTGGGTGAATAGTGCGATAGTCAGCTGAATTTACTATTTGTGATTAAATATAGATGTAGATGATTCCTTTTGCCTTCGATCTTTATTATATTGAAAGTAAAAAATTATATATTCTTCAGACAGTAACAACAGGTAATTGGGACGCAATGAACTATCAGCCATCTTTAAATAGTAGCAGAATAATGATTTGTAAATTAATGCAGGGATGTTTTATGGGCTCAAGATACTTACTGTTCTTTAAACTGTTATCTCTAATTCTATACTCTCTTTAGGCTGTATCACCTCAGAATATGACTATCTTATGAGGGGGTAAGAAGGGTCACTGAGGTATTGATTTTACTCTGAGTACAATTTAAAATGGTCACCTTATAGCAAAGGGGTGCCCATTATCAAAGGAGCACAGCATGCCAGTTTAAAAACTGGTAATGGCTTGATTTGCTCATTGTTAGCATGGGCAAGCTGGACAAATGCAGCGGTTAGCATAATGTGGTGCAGGGTATGAATAACCAAGCAGTGTACCCTAAGAAGGAGGTGTGCAGACCTTCACTCGTTTCCTAAACTCTTTTTTCATATCTTGCTTATGTACACTGATTTCTACAAGTACAGAGCTTGTTTCACATGTTTGCATTATTCCACTTTATACTTTAGTTAAATAATATGGTTGTCTGCAGGTGTTGGCTGAATAAGTATTTGTTGTACAGAAGTTATAGTTGAAATTTTAGGGAAGGGAAGCATCTCACATTGTCCATCACAGTCACTCTAAAGCTTTAAGTCAGTGCTACCTTGGTCTTGTGTCCAGTAGTCATTTCTGACTACACAGTAGATACTAGCCTACTGGTTTTTGAAGCCTGTTGGGCCAGTATTATGGCTCTTTGAATTTGTATCCTACAGAATATTTACATGCTTATTTTGTCATATAAGCAGTGAACTGATCTTAAGTGCATTTAAGTAAATAATTATATTTGGAATCTTATATTAAATTTATTGTATTTTCTCTGTATCTGTGAGCAGTTAGACTTATATACAGTTATGTTGTGCCTGTATACGAGCAAAAGGTTACTCTGTGTTAACTGTTAAACTTACTTAGATAGGTGTTTGTATTATTATACAGAGTTCTAGTTTGGAAACTAGGATTAGCAAGGGTTTATTATTAATCAATGTCAGTGCTATTTAATTATTAGTGACCTAAAACTTTATAATTGTTTGTGTAGCTAGGCATCATTGACAAAGTTGTTTTTAATAGCGCTATAGATTACAGGGTTCCTGTTACTGGCACACTGCTATTTATAGAGCTGACCTTTTCTTTTTCCTTCTTTGAAAAAAAAAAGGAGCTCTTTTACAGTCATGGTTAATTACAAAATTGTCTCTTGGAGTGTTAAGGGATTGGGACAGCCTATTAAAAGGAAAAAAGATACTAACATATCTGAATAGAAATAAGGCAGACATAGCCTTTATCCAAGAAACACATATGTTACAAGATGAAGCAGAACTTAAACGTCTTTGGGTGGGTCAGGAAGAGCATAGTTGTCTCAACACTAAACAATGCGGAACATCCATTCTGATATGAAAAGGGGTGAATTTTACCAAGCATTCACATATAGCAGAACAGAATGGAAGGTTCCAAGTTTTGGCAGGTACTCTGGATGGGCGGAAAGTGTTTTTTTTTTTTGTAATATCTATGCACCTAATTGTGGTCAAGAAGTTTTCTTCAGTCAAATGTATGTAGAACTCACCCATTTCCTGGACTATGAGGTCATCTTTGCAGGTGATTTTAATTTGGTCGTAGATCCAATCTTAGGTCTTCAAACAAGGTAGTGCAGTTAGAAACTAAAGCCAGGGTCGCCCACAGGAAAATATTTCTAGACCTATCCTTGACAGACAGCTGGCGACTAGTTCACCATAAAGGTAGAGACCATACTTTTTTTTTCACATTGACATCAGTCATACAGCAGAATAGATTATTTCCAGGGCAGGCCTTCGCTAGGTGCAAACTGTGCCCCCCTGCACCTTGGGAGCCCATACTTTTTTCTTGAGGAAACAAAAATAGTTTCAAATATTTAAAAATGCCTAAATTTTGTTATAGATGAAAATGTTTACCAGCAAATCAAAGTGGAAGACAACTGTCTCTGCTACTATTACAAAAGGTGGGGGCAGCTTTGTTGCAGTGGAAAAGATCAGGTTAAGTAAGTGCTAATGGTGTTAATGACCAGACTTTACAACTCCCAAGTTGACTGCTTTCACAAACAAAGGGCTGTATTGACAAGAGAACTTGTTTGTAACCTGGACATGTAGCTTAAACAATGAATGATATGACAAAATCTGTTGCAAAAGTATGTGAGCACTCAAAATGGCTCAAAAACCTGACCTGCACAGAGAAAAAAAATCAGATTTCCTGATAGGGACCCTGAAAACCTGATCACCAGGTAAAAAACCTGACATGTGGCAACCTTACAGGTGTCCCATGATTTTTTTTTTTTTTAAAACCAGGAGAGACACACTAAGCTGAAAGCTTGTTTATAGGTGTGACCTGGGAGCACAAGGAAGTTGTAACTTACTCAGGGTCACACAGTATGCAAGTGGGGGCTGTGGGATTCAAACCCAGGTCTCCAGGTTTGCAGCTCAGAACCTTAAACCACTGCGCCATTCTGCCTCCTATGATAATCCTCTCTATTCTCTCTCACACCTCCAGAAAAGTTAAGTTGTTTAACTTGTTTGCAGATCAAAGTATCTGAGGTGTGAGTGTCCAGTGAGGATGTCCATGTCCTTACAGAAATGAATATGGCAGTAGTACTGTACTTACTTAAGTTCTGGCTCCAGGCTTAGTCAGATTCATTTCCAATGGTGAAGTCAAATAATCCAGTGCAGTCAATGGTACTAATTAAACGATACTGGTTAAACTAGTAGACCTGCTACTGTTTTATTAATACAGGACAGGAGGGTTAGTTAGGTGTAAATGTTGGATGTGTGGAGGGGGGCCCACAGGGAATGGAGTGATGGGGTCCGGTAGGGGGGTTCACAGGAGCCCAGAATGATTAAGGCTGGCCCTGATTATTTCCTCCTGTCAAACAAGTTAACAAACTCTATCATTGAGGCGGACATAAACAACATATCCATTTCGGATCACGCCTTGATTGGTGTTGTTATTGAGTGGGTCAGAAGGGGAGAGAAAGCACACAGGTGGACGATGAATACTTATTTACAAAAAGACAAAAAATTCATAGAACTTCTGGAACTCAAGACTAAAGATTATTTTAAAATTTTAATGACAATGATACTGTCTCTAAAGCAACCCTAAGGGAAGCCTATAAAGTAGTTATCAGAGGACAGACTATTGCTTATGTCTCATGAAAAAGAAAAAATGATAAAGAACTGAATGATAAAGAAAGCACTCTTAAAAAGTTAGAAACTCTTTCAAAAGCAAACAAGACTCCTACGGGCGATTTACTGCACAAAATAGCCTGCATCAAGTTTGATATAAATTCTATGTATATAGCAAAAGCAGAATATGCGCTATTTAGAACAAAACAGTCCTATTGGGAAGCAGGTGAGAAACCTGGTAAATTGTTGGCAACAAGGCACAACAAATGCAACAACAGAATACGATACCAGGTATTCAGACTAAAACAGGAACAGTGGTGACCTGTAGTAAGATCAATAAGAAAGAGTTTCTTTCTTTTTTGTAAAGGTATTTATGCTCACTCAGGAAAGAATAATCCAGATCAGATTAACTCATTCCTCAATACGCTAGAATTACCCTCCCTCATTGACCAAGAATAATTAAGCAGTGGCCATGATTTATTCCTACTGGCCATCTAAACTACCCAAATTTAACTTTTTAAAACAGCCTCATTCAAGTCAATGTACACTCACCCCCGCGCTGCTCAAATAGTGATATCACAAAACGCGGTAGCGCGGGGGCGGATCGGGGTGGATCAGTCAAGGCACAGGTACCAGGAAGTGGAAGGGATCAGCGTGGCGGAGCTCCACGGAGCAAAAATACAATCCCTTTCCTTCCAAAATGGGGACGTTTCTGAAAATAATTTATTGCAGGATTTAATTTGGGGGGCAGGTAAAGGATATTTGTGTTTCTTGGGAGGCGATTTAGAAGACAGCATGATAGTTGCTCTTTAAACTGTACAATTTGGACCTGGTCTCAAACTCTAATTGTTGGCACTGTAATCAATCAAATGCTGGACTTGCTCACCCGCTATGGGGTTGTGCAGATATTCAGGGTATCTGGATGGCTGTACATATGATCTGTAGCAATCTAAGCAGAACCTGTCTCATCCTATCCCCAGCAATTTATTTATTAGGATGTTTTCCTGATCACTGTGATTTAGATACACATGAATGTATATGAGTTTGTCTGGCTTCATTAACATTTAAACGACTGTTGTTGAGGAATTGGAAATCCCCAAAAATTCCACTTTTAAAAGAATGGTATGATAACATGGCAATATTAGCCAGTGATGAACGTATCAATTATAGCATTATTGATAAACTTGATCTGTTCCAAAGACTCTGGGCGCCCTTCTTGGAGGTAGTATGTTAAGGATCATCCGTAAGAGGGTTCAATTTGAAATGTTAATATTTCCAACATGTTACTGCTATTAACTAATGTGAAAAAACAATCTGTATCTTGGTATTTTGATTTCTTAGTACCTGTACTGAAGTTTTAAAAACTTAAGTACTTATTTATTTATCGTTCTCCTCTTCTATTACTTACTGTACATCTACAAATTGTCACTATTATAACATTCTTGTAACCTTAGCTGTTACTTTATTTTGATGTTTACTTTATTGGAAAAACAATAACAATTTATGATGAAAAAAAATAAGAGATTGTCAAATTTTTTTCTGTTTCTGAGCATGATCAGTTTGTTTCCACTAGCTTCACTGAACACAGCTGGTGTTGCAGTGTTGTTACACAACACCCTTTCATTCCATGATGAGGATGGTATCATATTCTGACATGGAAGCTTTTAAAAAGAGCACCTGTGCTCAAAGGTTTTTCTAATAATAATAAAATAAAAAAAATTTGGTACATACACTGGATTCAAGAAACTTTCATTTTTGTTTTACTGCAGCTTAATACACAGCAGATACACCCATCTGCTCTCATCTACATTCTCTTCTTTTTCGGTATACATTTTATCTCGTCATGAGGCACATCTCCCATTTCTTGCAAGGGCAACCATCCAGCCCCATCCTTCACTAACTCCTCGCCCGCTTTGGAGCTGAGTCTGGTTGCCGACTCAGAATCCCTGTTCTAACATCATCTTGTACATGTTGCACTGTTGTCCTATTAGTAGTGTGTGGGTCGAGGTGGTAAGGTGGAGGTTGGGGGTAGTGATAGGGGAGGTCATGAATGCTGGGGGGGTTTGAGGGGCTTTGCCCCCTGACAAACAAACTGAAGTGCAAGCTGTCATCCTGTTGCCTTTACAAATGTTACAACGTGCTGAGAACTTATAAGACAACAGATGAGTTTGTGGATTAGATTTAGCACAGAATCTAATCAGCCATTCCTATGAGTTATTGTCTGCATGCATTCCCTGCTTTCCTGCATGGCTTGCCCCCCCCCCCACTATGGTGGGGCCAGGGGGAAGGCTTACTCCCCAAGGGACTCACAGTCTTATGGGTGGTGGGGTCTGTGGCATAGGCCCAATTGTGCTCTGGTTGTCATTCAGACTGCTTCTCCCTGTTGTGTCCCTGCCCAACCTCAACCAGTTCCATAGTGCTGCTTATGCTGCTGTTTGCCTCTGACAGTGCAACAGAACCTGGGGAGAGAGAGCACACCTGTTGGTTTGCTAAAAGGGTCATTGTGGCTTCTCCTCCCTGGTCTGGGAAGTGCTACATTGGCAACTCTGTCTCCTAGTTCCAGTCACTCGACGGTGTGCCCTGAGTTGGCTCCTAAATGCATATCACCAGCAGGTGGCCAGATTCATATGTCTTCTGACCAATGATGTCATACATCCAGTGCTCAGTTCTTAACCCCATAGTTACCAACACAGCACTCTTCAAACATTTGCAAATTTAAGTGCCATACTGTGTAACATTATACTGGCACCTCAGAATCCCCTCAGTGAACTTAAAAGTAAAAGGGATACATGACCTTTTAAAAAAAAACAATTATTATCAAAAGGGGTTGTCCGTTTGTAGTGTCAGATTCAGAGGTGGATGACATAGGTAGGTTTGTGAGGGTGTCTGGTGCTATTCATAGAGAGCTATTGCGTTTAATAAATATTTATGCACCTAATGAAGGGGCTTCTCGTTTTTTTATGGAAACCTTTGGTAGGTTGGCTTCCTTGCCCCGGGACAGATATTATTAGGCGGGGAATTTAATTACGTGACGCACCCTGCAGTGGATAGGTCCTCCCAATGTGCTGTTACTCATAAGGTTGCCAGTAAAACTTTGCAGGCCTTAATGTAAGAGGTAGGGTTGGAAGATGTCTGGAGGTCTCAGCACTCCAGGGAATGAGATTACACTTATTTTTCCTCATGTCCAGAATTCTTACTCCAGAATAGGTCTCTTTATGACCAGAAGTCTCTACTATACTCCATGGTGAATTCTAAAATCCTTAACATCATTAACGCCAATCACGCCCCGATCTCAGTGCAATATATTCCTAAATGTGATACTAGAAGAAAGTTACGGGAACTGAATTTGTCCCTTTTGAATGATAAGTAATTAGTCTGTAAAATAGCAGACAGCATTAAGGAACTTTACATGGCAGAGCGTAATGCAGAATGCTCAGCCAGGATCAGATGGGAAACTATTAAAATGGTGGTTAGGGGTGAGTTGATTAGTTGCGCATCTGGGAAAAAGAAATTGGCAGTTAATGCATTCCAGATTATTACAGTCGATTCAGGAGTTAGAATTAGAACATAAAAAAGATCCAAAAGATGTTAAGAAATTGTCGTTATTGGAACGCACCAGGGATGACCATTGTCGATTTGAGGAAGAAAGGGCTGAGGGTGCATTACGTCTTACAAATCAAAAATATCAGGAGTGGGGAGAGGGCAGCGAGGTTGTTGGCATTTAGATTGCGGAAGGCAACAGCTGATAGAACGGTGCCCAGTATTGTAAATGAAAAAAGTCCAGTAGAAAAATGCTTGACTCTTTCAGAGATAGATATTTTGCAAAAGGTTATACTGTAAAACTATTTATAACCACGTAACCTTTATATCGCGGACTTGCCCTGGATGTCATGACCGTGCCAAACATCAATCGCACTTTGCTACTTATTTTGTTTCTGCTTTATCACAGCTGTCTTAGTAAAAATGTCTTTGGTGCGGTGGCTTAGCACACCACCAAAACAGCCGGTGAAGTGCGACTTTACAGCACTTCAGACTGAGGACTGAGAGTGGGGGGGGGATACAAAACTGGGCAGTAATTAGTGTGGCTAGTCCTGTTCCCACTTTTAAAGACTGGTGTGAACACCGTGGGTTTCCAGAGTTGGGGCAATTTTGTGGTTATTAGAGAAAGATTCAGAATTCTAATTAGAGGTGAGAGTAACTCATCGAGAGTGAGGACAATAAGCTTGAGATCTAGCGAGTCTCCACTGTTTCTAGTTTTCCCTAATACTTGGTGGTATTTTTTGGCCTCGGCTTTAGTGATGATCTTGAGGTAGAAGGGAAGGGCTGGAGCGAAAAGACTCCAAAAATGTATCACCAACTTGATTCACCTGGATCAGATGGAGTTTATTCCACAGCATCATTTAACAGACAACATTCGTAGACTGCTAAATGTTATGGCCCACAAACCTGGTTCCTCCATATCTCAGCTTGCTATTTTTTTAGACGCGGAAAAGGCATTCAGTCACCTTAACTGGTCTAATTTAATGACAGTCATGGACCATATGGGGGTGGGGAATGGATTTTTAACCTGGATAAGGCTGCTATATGACAGTCCAAAAGCATGGGTCCGCATCAGTGGAACTCTGTCAGATCAGTTTAACATAGAAAAGGGCACACGGCAGGGTGGTCCTCTTCCCCATTATTATTTGCCATCAGTATGGAGCCTTTGGCTGCAGCTATTCAACAAGCGGAAGACATTAAAGGTATTAAGGTTAACAGATATGACAATAGGATATCATTATATGCTGATGACACCCTGGTGTATCTCTCCAACCCAGAGAGCTTCTTTCCACCCTTCTCTAACCCAGTTCAACAGTTTGGGGACATTTCAGGTTTTAAAGTCAACACAGATAAATCAGAAGTTTTGGAAATTAATGGCCTGATTTCTCCCCGCATAAAGCAAATATATTCCATACAAATGGGTAAAGGGAAGGGTTAGAAATCTGGGGGATTCAGATTCTTAAAAATGTAAGTTTATTATACGCTCACAGTTATGGAGCCTTAAAACGCCAGGCCTGGGACAACCTAAATAGAGGGGAAGCACTTCCCTTGAGTTTTGCTAACCTAATAGAAGCTATAAAAATTAATGTTCTACCCAGTTTTCTTTTTCCTTTTTCCACATTACCTATCCCTATTCCCACTAAAGATTGGAAAGATTTAAAGAAAAAATTATCACGATTCATTTGGGCGGGATAGCGGCCAAGAATTAGGTGGTATCTCCTTATGGAGTCAAAGTCATGTGGGGGATGGGGATTTCCTAATCTAGAGAAATACTATGAGGCAGCTCAGTTGCTCCCAATACTAAAAATGTTAGCTCCAGGTCACATAGGAGGTTGGCCGGAAATGGAAGAGGGGGCTCACCCATGTCTCCCACTGAGGATGTTGCCATGGATGGTGACTTTTCAAACCCTGGCACAAATCAACAATCCATGGATGAAACATAGTCTGAAAATGTGGCTGCGAGCTAGGCAGTGATGGGAGGTGCCAGGTAGGGTGTGGAGGTACATCCCCTTGAAATATTTACCTGGAGTGGTGGATTTGTTGGGGGGAGTCAGTTTTGAATCCTGGGACAGGAAGGGATTAGTATACTTATCTCAAATGATAGACGATCCGGGTAATCTGAAACCTTTTGAATTATTAGCAGTGGACTGTGGGCTTGCTAGGGTAACTTTTTATAAATTCCTACAATGTAGGCACTATATTCTCACAGAAATTAAGCTTCAAGAACTCATACGAATGCCCTCACTAGGAGTTACCCTATTCAGGAATAGAGGTCATAATGCAGAGACTAAGTAATTTATAACGTAGGTATGCTCCTTATTGCAGGAAGGAGAAGGTGAAGTGGCTAGGGATACTATGCAGATCAAATGGGAGACCGAGCTGGGCTATTCTATACCCCCTCAAATGTTGGGAAGAAATTGGGGAGAGTATTCATAAAACCACACACTCCATATCACGGCGGGAATTCCGCTGGAAGATCAGCACTAGATTCTTTATCACCCCGGTTATCTCCAAACATTGTGGGACCCGCTCAGAAGACCTTTGTTGGTGACAGTGTGGGGAAAGGGGTAATCACTATCACATTTTCTGGTCATGTATGCTCCTGGGTGAATTTTGGGAGGAGATTCAAACCAGGCTAATGAAGATGTTTTCACTTACAGTAGTCCCCACATTTGAAAACTTGGGTTTGCCACCCACCAAGCTATGGAGACCTGACCAAAAATATATATTTTTTTATTCTTGTAGCAGCTGTTAATAAGACAATAACACGAAACTGGATGACAACTAATAAACCAAATGTTAAACAATGGCAGTGCATTGTGGACCAAATTAAAGGGATGGAAGCAATTATGGCTAGATTGAAATTTCAGTTGGATAGATACAATACTGAATGGTTACCATTTTATTCTTATATTGAAGAAGTGGAAAATATTCCCATCTTAGATCAATATTTATGCTAGGGAAAGGACGGGGATCTTCGTGGCTCGGTGGTTGGAAGATGGCAAACAAACTGTCTGTGGATTCAGTATCTGACTGGTAAATGTATTCATAAAATACAGATAAGTGAGGTTAACCCAGATTTAAAATTCAGAGTACACAGAGGACAGATTTATACAATGGAATAAGTTGTGTTATTTCTTATATTTTATTTAGCATTGGTTTACAGAGATATGAAATCAAATTTTTCTACATTAGATCTTTAATGGACAACAAGATCAGTGTCGAGGAATAATGCAAAGACTTATGGGGACTCTTAGGTGGAACAGACTGGCTGTCACGATGGATGAGAGACTCTGGTTGACTTGGTGGTTGTAATTAGGTTACTTGAAAGGGTTCTCCTGAATAGATTTCGGTTCTTCAGATGGGAATGGATAGTCAAGCTGGAGCTCCCCTGAAAGAGAAGGACATAGTAAAGACAGTCTGTCTCAAAATTATTTTGGAATTTGCATCTTGTATTAAGAGTCGATACTACTCTTGAAGCAATTAATTCATTGTATGTAAATTGGAAATGTGCTAGAATGGTATGTCTGGTCTGTGTAACCACGTTTATTAATAAAAGCTTCAAGTTAAAAAAAAAACAATTATTGCAATGTTCATATCAGCAGGGACACTTTTTACTGTGATGAAATTAGCATTTATGATTAGGATGTTTCAGTGAAAATGCAGGATTGTTAATACTGCGCAAAAAGGGCCCATTTGTTTATTTAAGCAATGATGTATAATAGGGTGTTGTGTGTAAAAGGAATATAGTCATGTGATCAGAGTCCACTAGTCATAGGACAGGATTTTCCCAACCCAACTAATGTTAGTAAATGCAGGCATTTTAAAAACATTTTTATCTTTGTTTCTTATTAGTTTGGGTATGTAATAAGGATGGTGACAACCAGCAGTTGTAAAATATTTTGCCCACGCTGGCCCATCAGCACAACAGTAGCATTACTGCTCACAACGCTGATGACCTGGTGTTAACACCCTAAGATGTGGCATTGGAGAGCCGGCAGGAGGATTAAGTATCCTGGAAGACTCTTTGGGAAGGGGGGGCATGTGGTTGCGCAGTTCACACGGGAGGGAAGAATGAGCGCTGTAGTGCATCTGACTTGCTGGTACCTGAAGGCGAATTGTGCATTTTCAGTGAGGGTGAAAAAAAGAGTAAAAAGGCCATTGATTGGGCAGATGGTGCTATGCTTGTCTAACACGATCAATGCAGGCTCCTTCCCTTGTCCGCCAGATATGACCTCAGCTGCCTCTACCCAGGCAGGCAGCTGGATTATGGGGGGGTTGCCTGCCATGGAGCAGAAGGTGGGGGAAAATGGGGGCAATGCTGCTGTGGCAGATGGCATGTCCCAGGGTTTTGGGGGAGTCAGCTAGAAGAGCCTTCATGGATGGAAAGGCAGCCCAGGCAATGGCTGAAGAAGGTCGTGGTCAGAGGACCACATGTGATAAAGAAAAAGAGGAGAAACAAGTCTCCCCTGATGTGCTGCCTTTTTTTTATGCTCCACTGCCTTGGGAAACTCTTTCCAGCATCCTCGGTGGTTCCCAGCCACTGCTTCCCACCGTGACATCCAGATCCTCTCTACTCATGCCACCCAGCAGCACCTCCGATTCTGAACCCCCTGGAGGTGGGGCCGCCCTATCCACCCGGGGCACTCTATCTCAAGGGCAAAGTGCCAGGCACACGAGAGGCCCCGTGCAGAGGAAGCCAGTCCGGTATTGGGAGTGTGGGCTGGGAGGCCGAGGTGCTTTCACCTATCCCCAGGAGTGGGGATTTTCTGCTTTATTCTTCAGTTCCTGTCCCTCAGAGTGTGGCTTGACAAGGCAGTGTTATGCCGTAACTCCGCCCCCTGCATCCACGGCGTCGCTACGCCGGGAGCCTCAGACCGCTGTCAGAGGCTGCTCCAGGAGCAATCACTCCCTAGAACCCTCCCCGGGAAGAGAGAGCAGACCTCCGGATGCTCGATCTCTTCCCCCGCCGACCCCCAATGACCTGGGCTCGTTCCCGAACCCGGGTCACCAGCGTGGTATAAGATGTGGCATCCAGCGCTTCAACCCTCAGTGCCACCGGGCTGGCCATGATGTGCTACTTAAGCATCATAAAATCATTTAAAAAACAACATCAAGTCATGAGCCTGCATGCTCAAAAAACATCTGTTGCACTACTAGGACATAAATGTGGTCTTCAGCAGGGTGTTTCAGCTTGTTGAAAGAAAGATTTGGAGAATAGCCAGAGCTGTGAAGGACATGGTAGATCTCCAACTGAAGCTACAACTTCTGCACTTCAGACCATAGTGGACTGGAAGCAAACCACTGCAGTGATAGGCAGTATAGCACAGTGGTTTAAGGCTCTGAGCTGCAAATCTAGAGACCTGGGTTTGAATCCCACAGCCCCCACTTGCATACTGTGTGACCCTGAGCAAGTCACTTAACTTCCTTGTGCTCCCAGGCTGCACCTGTAAACAAGCTTTCAGCTTAGTGTGTCTCACCTGGTCAAACAATTGGAAAGAAAGGTAGCTGACACAGGAAGTACTGAAGGCTGTCCTGTCACTGCTTTGAATTGTGATTCAAGTCTCATTCCTAATCCATCTGCAGCTGAGGTTTTTACTGCTATCAGTATGGAGATTGATGATTTTGTTTATTATAACTGTCAAAACTGTTTAACTACTACCGCAACTTCAAAGTAGCAATAAATCCCTCTCTCAGTAAATGCCCTCCCCCACCACTCCCACCTCCCTTGCTGTCCATAATCCCCCGCTCTGTGTATATTATCACCCATATGTGTGCTTTTACCTAATCCATTCTTTCTGCTCTACCCATCTCAAAGCTGCCTCCTTTTCCTCCTATCCCTGATCTCCAACTCCCCCTACTCCCCCGTACTTGTCTGATCCCCCTGAGTAATCCATCCCCTAGTGGTCTGACAAATTTTTGTTTTCTTGCTTTCAATATCGTCATATGACAGTATAGCGTATGGTGGAACATTGTTAATGGTAGAAATCCATCATTTACTAGTGCTGTTGTACCATCGATGAGACGTCACATCAATGGTACAACAAGATGGAATTAGGCTGCGCAGCTGTCTTGTAGGCATCTCAGTCGATCGAGTGGGCAGAATGCAGTTTGAAGCCATGCAGCTATTGACAATTGCTGATTTCATTGTGTAATCCACTCCATGGTTTAAAACCCCCTGCTCTGCAGATAAAGCTGTGCTTCTCCAGCCTGCTAAATTAATGTATGTTTTACCTTTGTGTGGTTCTTGTGTGCCTATCCTGCAGGTTGTTTTTCCCTGAAAAAGCAAAAAAATGCTCCATGCCTCATTCACGACTGCCTACAGTTTTACAGCAAACTTTACTGGACATTTTAAGTTACATGAGGTTGTCTGCGTTTCAACTTTACAGCAACTGTTTACTGTTTGGCCCTTGTAATTGAGTTAAATAATTTTTTTATTCCCATTCATCCTGTGTCTGTTTGGTTTTATGTTTACCACTGGAGAGCCTGTGTCTGTTTGGCTTTATGTTTACCATCGGAAAAGTCTAGCACGTAAGGTAAGAAAGCATTAATTGTTAGTGGTACTGTTAATGTTAGATGTGTACCTTAGCAATAACAGAAAGGCTGTAACATAAAATAAGGTGACATCGATGCCCATACACTACAAAAGACAATGAATGTGCATCGATGAACAACCACGCTAATGTGGCATCTCGTGTTTACCTTGGCAGCTTTTGAAAACCTCTTGAGCTACGGTCTCGAGGTTTACGTGAATTGCCAAGGTAACCACTCAATGCCAGCATAACGTGGTTGTTCATCAATGCCCATTCACTATCCTCTATGTTCTGCATTGTAATATATTATCAATCTCCATTTCTTGCATTTTCCATATATTGTATTATAGTTTATGGTTTGGTGCTATTGTAGATGGAAATCAATGAACTTCCAAATGCTGTTGTACCCCACAAGTGATGTCAGAATGCTGCTGTACCATGGTAGCAATGTTGAAATGCTGTTGTACAATAGTAGTGATGTCCGAATACTATTGTACCATAGTAGAGATGTCCAAATACTGTTGTACCCCAGTAGAGATGTCAGAATGCTGTTGTACCATAGTAGAGATGTCTGAATACTGTTGTACCATAGTAGAGATGTCAGAATGCTGTTGTACCATAGTAGAGATGTCTGAATACTGTTGTACCCCAGTAGAGATGTCAGAATGCTATTGCAGGGTTTTAAATAATTGATTAGCAGTTTTTTCCTTGGGACAATACTAACTGTGCAGAAAGCATTTATATAACTTTTCTAGAAGTATTATGTTTGTTAAACACAGTGAGGCAAGTGCTATGCATTTTCACAATGTTTTAGAACTTTTATGAGCAAAACACTAATCAATTTTTAGTTAAATAAAACCCTGTATTGTACCATAGTAGAGATGTCCGAATACTACTGTACCCCAGTAGAGATGTCAGAATGCTGTTGTACCATAGTAGAGATGTCCGAATGTTGTACCCCAGTAGAGATGTCAGAATGCTATTGTACCATAGTAGAGATGTCTGAATACTGTTGTACCCCAGTAGAGATGTCAGAATGCTGTTGTACCATAGTAGAGATGTCAGAATGCTGTTGTACCATAGTAGAGATGTCTGAATACTGTTGTACCCTAGTAGAGATGTCAGAATGCTGTTGTACCATAGTAGAGATGTCTGAATACTGTTGTACGCCAGTAGAGATGTCAGAATGCTGTTGTACCATAGTAGAAATGTCCAAATACTGTTGTATCCCAGTAGAGATGTCAGAATGCTGTTGTACCATAGTAGTGATGTCTGAATACTGTTGTACGCCAGTAGAGATATCAGAATGCTATTGGTCCACAGAGGTGATATCAGAATGGTGTTGTACCACAGTAGCAAGAGACTTGGGCATCATCATCACTGATGACCTAAAATCATCCAAGCAGACCTCTAAAGCAGTAGGCAAGGCTAGGGGGGTGTTAGGGTGTATTAGTAGGGGTATCACAAGTCGTAAGAGGGAGGTAATAATCCCTCTGTACAAGACACTGGTTAGGCCCCATCTGGAGTACTGCGTGCAGTATTGGAGGCCACACCTTCACAAGGACATTAACCAAATTGAGGCAGTCCAGAGAAGGGCAACCAAAATGGTGCAGGGACTGCATCAGAAGACATATGAGGACAGATTAACGGAGCTCAATATGTATACCCTTGAGCAAAGGAGGGAGAGAGGTGATATGATCGAGCATTCAAACACCTTAAGGGCATAAACAAGGTGAAAGAGTCCAACATGTTTAAATATAAGAAAAATAGCAGGACAAGAGGACACAGCATGATATTAGAGGGAGGCCGATTATGGGGAATGAGGAAATTCTTTTTCACAGAAAGGGTGGTGGATGCATGGAATGGCTTACCACAGGAAGTGGTGGCTATGAATACAGTGCAGGGCTTCAAACAGGCATGGGATAGGCATAAGGGAGCAATACAAATGACTATGAATAGATAGGCCACTGACAGAGCAAAGGCCGATGGCACATTTATAAGGTAGAAAAAGAAATGGGCAGACTGGATGGGCCTTGCGGTCCTTATCTGCCGTCAACTTCTATGTTTCAATGCTGGAATGATGTCTTCCACAGTAGTGATGTCATAATGTTGTTGTACCACGGTACATACAGAGTCAGAAAGAAAGCAAAAAAGAGATAGATACACAATGGCCTGATTCAAAACAACAAGTTACTCACCAGTAGCTTAGTTCTAGGAGTGGTATATTGCGTACATCCACACTTTACAAAAACTGAATTGCAACACTGTGTGACAGCATCTTTACTTTAATATCTACTTTTTTTTTTTTTTTGTGGTTCTTTATTTTTGAATTTATAATTGGGGCATTGGGGTACTGTGCCATACGAGGGGAGGAAGGTTTTGTTGACTGCTGCCAGGCAACAGTCTAGGGGAGATACCAGGAAGAGATGGGTTCCGGCAGTTCCGGGGGAGCACTGAGTAAAACTACACAAAGCACTTGCTTGACTTAAAACCCTACACCAAACAGGGAACTACACTTGTGAAAAGACAGAGATTCATCTGTCTGTAGTTAAAAATATTAAAAAACTCTAAAAGAAAGCACTTTGCAGCAAGTGGTCACGTAACTCTGGGGACATGTTTCCGGGTCGTTGACTACAAAAGGGGATCCCAGAGCGAGCAGGGTGAGCTCATGCAGGGCGAGTGTGCGGAGACGCGTGCAGAGACTCGCACGTCTGCACGTGCCTTGTGTGTCCTGCGTGGACGAGGGCAACTCATTATATCTCTGAAGTAAACAGTATATGTAAGTGCTGGGAGCAACAGCTCTGACAGTTGTTTATAGTAAAACTATCTAAACTATTTCAAAACAGTTTCCAGTACTGGGAGATATTTGTTTTACAAAAGCAGGTGCTTTGTCTCTTTAAAAAGCACTTATCCCAAAATTAGTAAAACATGGAAGCATATAACCCCTCAGAAGATTTCCTAGCTATTCTGTGTAGTGATGGCACAGTATCAAAATGTTGTAACTGCTTGATGTACTCGACTAGTATATCTGACCCTAATCTTACCAACTATGTCTGCCCAAAATGTATCGAAATGGGACACCTATTAACTGAGGTAAAAGCACTAAAAGAACAGTTCAGAGAGAATACTCTAAACTTGGTAAACACTGCACCAAAGGAAAAAAGGAAAAGAGATGTTGAAATAAATAAAAATTGGGGGCGGAGCTAGCAGCCCAGTCAGAAGCAGCAATTATCTGGAGCTCTCTACATTCTGCTTTATTTTTATAATAAAAGCATCATTTTGTTGCCAGATAGACTTCATATTTCCTGAAATCGATTGCAGCGAAGACACTGCATCTAGAGAACTGAACTTTACTTTGAAAATGGGTCGAACAAAAACAAACAAGCAAGACTTTTTCCTACCACGCTCCTCTAATGCCAAACACCAGACAAGTCACCAGGCCCAACTTCAGCCTCGACCTCTGACTCCACTGGAGCTACCTTGGCCACCTTGCAAATGGCAGTGAATGCCCTTTCTAAAATGGCACAACAAATGGATCAAAAACTGGATGGCTTCTCAGGAAAATTTCTAACGATGGAACATAGACTTGATGCGATGGGAGAGGTAAAGAAATCAGCAGAGGCTACAGCTGGAAAAGCCCTGGCTGCCACGGCTTCCTCATTAAAAGAATAGGCCGCCTTGAGAAGCCGCGTGGAACAACTGGAAAACTCAGTGAGGGCTGCAAATGTTCGTGTGCTTGGTCTCCCCAAGGAATCAGAAGGGGCTTCCCTGATCAACGTTTTCCAAACTTGGCTAGAGGGACTGTTGGATACCTGAGTTCAAAATAATTAAAGCATACCGGATTACCCCCAGAAGACCTCCGAGTAGCTTTAATAACCCCTGAACTGTATTACTTACTCTACGGTCCCCAGGAGAATGGGATTTACTGTTGGGATCACTGAGGAACAGGGGTCCGATCCATCTGGACGAGGCTCGTATTTTATTTTTCCCAGATGTCTTTATTTATTTATTATTTATTATTTATTTATTTAGCTTTTGTTGACCGGGTAAGTGCGTTAGACAAATCCTGCCTATTTTCAGGCACGACCCGGGGGAAGGGGATACAGATGAATGCCAACTGATCTTGAACCAGATTAAGCTGTTGGTGGTATTTTTAGTGAATGAGGGAAATTTCAGCACACCGGGAAATTCTCTACTCTTTCGAGAAGTGCTATGGGATCTTTAACATCCACCTGAACTACCACCAATCCAGGCAGATGGGACCTCGGTTTAACGTCTCATCCGAAAGACGGCACCTCAGAAATGCAACACCCCTTTCATGCTGCATTACAGTGTCAGTACTGGGATATTAACCCATGTGCCAGATGTGGGAACTGAACCCACAGCCCTCTGATCTCCCGGCCTCAGAGGTGAGTGTGCTACCTACTGAGCCACTGACACTGCAATGTCTTGTACACTACCCGTATGAGACGGAAGGTATTTGATGGGGTGAAAAATTGATTGAGGGAGCTGGGGATTACTTACTCCCTTGCCTTTCCAGCTCATCTTTGATTCACTGTCGGGCACTGCCAATACCAATTTTCTGACCCGAAGGAAGCTGGTGCATGCGTCGAGAGAATAATGGCTAAACGGCAGCTGGAGCCTTGCTCCTCGGAGGGAGAAGAATCTGAAGGAGACTGAAATGTTTTGGACTTTGAGTCAGGTTAAAACTGTTTCATGGTCTTGTTTGTTTTATCTTAGTCTTGAATAACTCAAACTTTTACCATATCGCCCTCTAGAATCTGGGACATTAAGAAAAGTTTATGCTCTCTGATGTCATATTAATCTCTCCTCTTTTTGGAGCTTATCTGCTAGAATGTCTGCTTTATAAACATTTACTAATTGAATGCACTGTATTGTAAATCTTGTTAAAGTGTTAAGTTTTGAATGCTGAAATATAGTGTAGTGTTCTTCATTAGACACAAGCTGGGGTATGAGGTGCATTCTGCCTTATTGCAGCTCAATCTTTGCTGTAGTACTGTTATTTCTGGGAGCCCTAGAAAGGTAAATCCTTTTAGCTTGGTGCCATTTAATATATTTCATCGGGGCACAAGCTGGTCTTGGTGCAAGTGAAATCTTCCTCTATAAGGCACCAGTCATACTTTCTCAGTGGAAGTTATTAGGGGGCTAATTTCCCGGAACACTGTAGCCAGCACCATACACCCTCATTGAGTTCTAAGGGGCGCTCTGGATTGAAGACTTCTCTTTTATACTAAGGTTGATAACAACTATAAATAGACCTTTTTTTTTGTAGGTTATTCATGTTGATTCCACTATTTCTACCCTATACAGATTGGGCGTTGGCTGCATTACAGTTCCTGAAATAGATGTGTTGATTACTCTTATAAATTGATAGATGAATCTCCCCAATGCTGTACGAATAGAATGGATAGTCTCTGTCCTAAGTAATGTATTGCTGATATTATTGTAACTCTGTATACCCATTTAGGATCGATGTATTCTGTATGCTCATATACTAACTGCTATAAATAAAAAGTACAAAAAAAAAAGAAATAAATAACGACATGGAAGCTTCAGATACTGAAAAAGAAAGACATACGGGACAGCCTGACACTATAGAATGGACAACGGTAACAAAAAATCCAACAAAAAATTGGAGGAGGGCATTAGGAAAGGAAGATATACATCTAACTAACAGATATGCAACTCTACGTGTAAGTGAAAAAGGTCAGGATGATGGGCCTGCTGAAAAAGTTCTTGTGATTGAGGACTCGATCATGCGCAGAACTGACAGTGTGATCTGCGGAAGTGATAAATTAAACAGAGAGGTGAACTGTTTGCCTGGTGCAAGGGTAAAAGATGTCAGAAAAATGCTCCCAAAGGTAATAAACAAAGATGACAAACAGACTGTGGTGGTGCATGTAGGAATAAACAATGTTGGAAGGGATCATGAAAAGGACATTGTGGAATTAAGTGAGTTTATAAAAAGTAAGGGTCAAAAGGCTGTGATTCTGGGATTCTACCGGTATTAAAAGGATATGAGGAAAAAAAAATAACACAATACAATGCATAAATATTCAGCTGCAAAATAGGTGCACTGGTGAGGGAATCCCATTCATCAATCCACGTTATTTTTTTTTCTCAACAAAAGCACTTATATATTTGAGATGGACTACACCTAAGCTCAACAGGCACTAAAATGCCTGCTTAGATGATAAATCATGAACTACCAACCATAAGTTTAAATTGATCTCAGAGGGGGAGGGTCATCCATAGAGAACAACATCAAAAGCAGTTACCTGACAAACACCCCAAAAAAGGCAAACACAAAATACTGTGCATTGCTATTTAAGTAATACCAGAAGCCTAAACAACAAAATGGAGGAATTAGAGATGATATTAAAACCTAACGATAACACTGATAGGGCATTCATCACTGAGACATGGTGGACGGGATGATAATTTGGGGAAAGAAATTCAGGGTTATCAACTTCTTAGATGTGATAGGACTGGAAAAAAGAATGGAGGTGTGGCAGCATAAATATATCAGAAACGGTACGCACTATGATCATCTCTGACAAAATAAAATCTGGGGGTAACAGTGCTTAGACTTTATGGATTAAAATTTATTTTTTATTTAGTTGTTGTTTACCGGGTAAGTGCACCAGCCATAGCAATGACTATTTTCAGGCATGACCCGGGAAGGTACAGTACAAACAGGCTAGGAGGCAGTATGGCGCAGTGGTTTAAGGCTCTGAGCTGCAAATCTGGAGACCTGGGTTTGAATCCCAAAGCCCCCACTTGCATACTGTGTGACCCTGAGCAAGTCACTTAACTTCCTCGTGCTCCCAGGGTTGCACCTGCAAACAAGCTTTCAGCTTAATGTGTCTCACCTGGTAAAATAATTGGTGTAAAAAAAAAAACAGAGCAGGCACACAATGCAATACAAATGTTGACATAATTGAACAATAGAATACAGAGCAAGTATAAACAGTAGACACTAGATTACAGAGCAAATAGCTATAGACAAGGTAGGTACGGTAACAGTGTAAAAAATATACTAGAACAGAGTGTACAAAGACATTTTGATAATCAGGGCTAATAACATATTGTCTGATTTGTGGAAAACAAGGTAAGATAGTAGTAGTACTATGTTATTCATAAAGGATTTATGTAGAATAGTAAGAGAGGGAAAGGGAGATAGAAGTGCAAGGCCAGAGTAGAGGTTTAGGAAGAGGCAGGTGAGAGGGAAGGAAAAGGGGAAAGTGCTGTACTTTCGAAGGGCACAACAGAAGTGGCAGGAGAGGAGAGGAGAGGCTAGGAAGGAGGAAAGGGCTGGGGGTTTGAAGCAGGCGCATCTGTAGGAAGTGGCAAGATGGTTACGTAATCCTTTCTTAAAGGAGGCGTGGGATGAAGATTGGCATAGGGCTAGTGGGAGGGAGTTCCAGAATAGGGGGGGCATCTCTGGCAAAAGCCATAGCGCCTTTGGAGGAATTATGTCTGGGGATGAAGACAGGTGCATTGTCAGCAGACCACAAGCCATAGCTAGGTGTCAGATTAAGGAAGAGACCCGCCAGGGGTTTGGTTATTTGTAATCAGACAATATTTTCAATGACAGAGCCATAAGCATAAAGATTTAGCTCTGAAGGATGAAGCCAACCGAGATCAGAATAAAGGAGACAGTGGTGTTTCAGTCGATGAGAGGAGGATGCATAGCGACAGATATTGTTGTATGTGACATCCCATTTTTGAAGGCTTGATTTGGACACAGAGGTATAAGTGGCAACCCCATAAGTGAGCGAGGAAAGGAGTATGCCACGGGCAATGGCAAGCCTTGCTGAGGGGGTGAGCATATAGCTGGTTCAGTATGCTATCCCAAGTTTAGCGTTGACCAGCTTGCAGGTCTGTTGGATGTGTAGATCGAAGTTTAGTGATGGATCTAGTGTGACGCCCAGATATTTAAATGAGTTCACCACCTCTAGAGTTAAACCATTGGAGGAGGAGACTTTAAATTTAGGTAGGGAGAGTTTAAGCTTGGCATTAGAACCAAATAGCATAGCTTGGGTTTTGGACTCATTTAGGACAGGTTTGTGACTAGATAGCCATTGATGGATTTGCTGAAAGTCAAGAGAGAGTTTTTGATTGATGTCATCAATGCTTTTATCACTAGTGTAAAGAACAATGTCATCAGCATATAGTAGGGAAGCAGTCCTGTGGAGGTTAGTGGTGATGTTATTGATGAAAATAGAGAAAAGCAGAGGCCCAAGGATGGACCCTTGTGGCACCCCAATGTTTATGGTGGCTTTGTCCAAGAGGGTGGAGTTATATTTCACAGTTTGAGTCCTGTCGGATAGGTAGCTGCCAAACCACCTTACAAAGTTATGAGAGAGGCCTAGTGATCTAAGGGAGACTAGGAGGATGGAGTGGTCAACAAGGTCAAATGCCTTGGTCATATCAATGAAAATGGCCCCAGTGAGAAGGCCAGAGTCCATAGCCACTAGGGTATCTGACATAAATTTGAGAAGGGCGGTAGTGGTGCTATGGCCCTTGCGAAAGCCATGCTGGGCCGAGGTAAGATGGTCATATTTCTGGAGGAAATCAGTTGTTTGAGCGGATACAAGTTTCTCCAGAATTTTATTGAGAAACTGATAGGATGGCTATGGGCCTGTAATTTGAGGGATCTTTATGATCTCCTTTTTAAAAACAGGGGAAATCCTTGCTACCTTCCATATATCCAGGATATAGTTCTGGGACAGGGATAACGTGAACATTTTGGGTAGGGGCAGATAGCTTTAGGAGCTTGGGTTCTGGGTTGTCTGAGCTGGCTGCAGTGTAGTTCCCCTTCCCATAAACTGGTTCATGCAATTATCCAGGCTGTGTGTGGGTGATGATGTGTGATATGGCCGCCACCACACATTCAGTCACTTCACTACCAGTCTAGCATTGCTTGTAAAGCGCTTTGGATGTATGAAAAAGCGCTATATAAATGCTAATTCTTCTTCTTCTTCTTCTAGTGTGAGATTTTATTTAATAATCTGAGCACCTCACACCTAGAGACCACCTTGAAAAAGAAATGAGGACCACTGACAGTAGATGAGGTGGATATATTCGATTGGACGGGGAAGGAGGTGTAATTAGATAAGTCAGAGAATTTATCATTGAAGAAATTGGCAATGGTACGGGGATTATTGCAGTGGACACCATTTAGTGACATGTCATTAAGGGTGGATATCGGAATCAAGCCAAGAAAGAATTTAATATGGGACCAGAGTTTCTTCGAGTTGCCATAGGAGTTGGTTAATAGATCTTTGCAATAAGAACTTTTAGCCTTTTTGATGTCCTTTTTGCAGGAATTGCGCAGAGCCGTGTAGGTATTTAGGTCAGAGGATAGCCCTGAGCTCTTGTATCTGAGCCAGCTTTTATCTCTGTTTTAGCTTAGCAAGAAGGTCAGATTTTAGCCAGTGGGTTTGCCTATTTTTTACCCAAGTTACTAGTTTGCAGTGCTTATCCTGAAGCGCTAGGAAGTGTGTCATGAATAGATTAAGGGAAGTCTGAGCATCATTTGGTATTAGAAGGGGGAACCAGCCAGTTGCAGCAATGTCATGGAGGAAAAGCTACGAGTCTAAATTCACATAGTTGCTGAAAGTAATGAGACAAGGTTTTGATGGAATAGGCTTTTACCCCAGATACAATAGGTAGGGGAGTGGTCAGTGATCTCATCGGGTAGTACACCAGAGACAATAATGTTTTTAGGGTGGTTGGTCATCATCCAGTCCAGCAGTGTGCTCGTATTAGAGTGTGGGGTTATTCTGGTTGGATCACATATAAGCTGGTGCAAGTTAAAACTTTGCAACCTGGTCATCAGTGTTGATTGGGTGTTCCCTAGCCAATTAATATTAAGGTCCCCTAGTATAAGGACGTCATGTTACCCAGCAAATCGTCTAGTCCCTTTTGACTGTTGGACGGAGGGTTATAGGCACGTGCAATATGCAGTTTTTTGGTAAGAAGAGTATGAAGTACCCCACAGTGGGCTAGTTGAGATGATTTGATGGCAATGAGATGTAGATGGTCTTTAAAGTAGACAGCAGTACCACCCCCTCTCTTGGGTGCAGGTCTGTAAAGTCTCAGGAGGTTATAGGATGGAAGGGAGCACAGACAGTCTGGAGTGGAAGAATTTAGCCCGGTTTCAGTCAGGCATATGATGTCAGGCTTGCAGAGGGAGGCCCAGGATTCCAGATCAGTAAGATTGTGAGTGAGTCTCCTGATATTATGGTGTACTACAACCAGACATTTTGCGTTGCTGATCAAATCAGTTGTGGCATATGTAGGTCCTGGATTGATTTGAACATCACCAGAGAGAAGAATGGCGAGTAGGAGGAGGTACCAGAGTTTGCAGCACAGGAAGGGACATGGGTTATGTGTACTCAGGTGACACTTTTTTGGGGCATAAGTAACTAGGTGGAGCCAGGCTCTGTTAAGTAGTACTGGGGAGGGGTCACAGTGGGGGGGTTTGAAGTAGTAAAATATTTGAAAAGAAGTAGTCGTTTGACAGGAACTTAGGGACCGTAAATACAGGTTGAGGTAAGGAGAGCATAGATGGGTGGAGCAGTGGCAGAGAGGATGCAAGAATGAACAGCATCATATGCTGGTACATTTTTAGCTACCTTAGAGGCAGAAAGAGGTCAGTTAAAACTGGAAGCAGCCAGGAGAATTGACGAGGGACTGTAACTTAAAGTAGTCCTAGGTCACCAGAGGTTGGCAGTTCGAGGGATAGGGTGACCTTAAAATAGTAGTCCAGGAAAGACTGGGATAGGTTGACCTTAAAATAGTAGTCCAGGCAAGACTGGGAGAGCGGCAGCAGACTAGCCTATTCAAGGATTGGCTATGTAAAGGGGATTAGATATCGTAACCAAAGTAAAACAGACAACCCCAATTGGAGAAGGGTTAACTAGAGAAATAGTTGACAGATAGTGTGAGGGGGCAGAAATCAGAGTGAGAGAAAATTGGGAGGGTAAGCTACCCTGACAGCACTGAGGCACACAGAGGCAAGGAGCAGTTTAGTGTGGGGGTGGTGAGTGGAATAAAGTAGGTAGAGAGGATCAGATACTGCAGAAAAGTGGAGTAAGAACTAAGTAAAAGCTGAGGAATTACTTAGGGGAGTGATTGTATTGAGCAGCAGAAAAGTGGGCTAATGAGGAGAGTGGAGTGCCGAGGAGGGGGGGGTTAAAGTGTATTTAAAGGAGGCGGGGGTGGGAAAAAAAATATGTAGTTAAAAGATTAGAACTGCCGAAATCAAAAGCAGCCGTACTGAAAGCGCCTAAAACTGCAGTTTGGAAGCTGAAAAAAAGGCACTCCAATCAGCAGACAAATTCACAGCTGGTGGACCAATCAGCTATGAGCAGCAGGGGCGCTACACCAATCAGCAGTTAGCAGACAGAGGAGCAGGATAGCGGTTAGTACCTCAGCGTGGATCCGTGTAGGGGGACCAGGAGGACAGCTGTAGATGCTGGATTTCAGTCAGGCAGTGGCTGGTGTGGCGGCCGTGAAGCTCCGCCTTGTAGAGTGGGGTGCCGCTCGGGCAGTGCAGTCCTAGGGGGCAGGAGGAGAGACTAGGTTGAAATAGAGAGTCAGACAAAAGACCAGTGGAGGGGGGCTGGCGGCAGGCCGACAGCAGGGGGTAGAGGTGATCAGGAAAACAAAAGACCAGGGGCTAAAGATAGACGGGAGGGGATTGAAAGGATTAAGTTAAAGAGTGTGCCGTTGGCCTAGAGGGGGCTGAGAGCAGAGAGGGAGTAGGGAAATTACAAGCAGAGTTTCTTAGCAATTGAGCAAGCAGAGATGTTAAGAGAATATTGGGGGCAGACTGGTAGTGGCGCGAAAAGTAGGTTAGATTGAGAAGTAAAAGTAGGCAGTGAGATCTGAGGAAGAAAGTAGAAAAAATTTGAAATTGTTACTGTAAAGGCAATAGAAGGGAAACTGTGCAGAAATAGACAGCAAGTTAAAATGCAGGCACTATACTACGATAGGCTAAATGATCAGTTGTAACACAATATGGCAATACCACAAAGTACATTGGAAAAAATATAGTCAAAAGATTGGAACTGCTGAAATCAAAAGCAGCTGTGCTGAAAGCACCTAAAACTGCAGTTTGGAAGCCAAAAAAAGGTGCTCCAGTCAGCAGACAAATTCACGGCTGGCGGACCAATCAGCTATGAGCAGCAGGGGCGCCGCACCAATCAGCAGTTAGCAGACAGAGGAGCAGTATAACGGTTAGTACCTCAGCGTGGATCTGTGTAGGGGGACCAGGAGGATGGCCATAAATGGTGGATTCCGGTCGGGCGGCGGTCATGAAGCTGCACCTTGTGGAATGGGGCACTGCTCAGACGGTGCAGTCCTCAGCATGGATCCATGTAGGGGGACCAGGAGGACGGCCGTACATGCTGGATTTTGATCAGGCAGCGGCCGTGAAGCTCTGCCTCATGGAGTGGGGTGCCGCTCGGGTGGTGCAGTCCTCAGCATGGATCCGTGTAGGAGGACCAGGAGGACGGCTGTAGCTGCTGGATTTCGGTCGGGCAGCAGCTGTGAAGCTCCACCTCATGGAGTGGAGCACCACTCGGGCGGTGCAGTCCTCAGCATGGATCCGTGTAGGAGGACCAGGAGGATGGCCATAGATGCTGGATTACCTGGTTACGAAGGGTTGCATGGCGCTATGAAGCTTGAGGCGCCGGGCGGCGAGTCCAGTCATAAACATAGGTGGAAAGCATACTATAATTGGTATATGTTACAGACCACCTAATGCAAGCAATGTGATATTTGAAGCAATATGCTCAGAACTTGAAAAAGCGTGTGAATTGGGGGGGGGGGAGTCATTTTTCTGGGCGATCTGAATTGTAATGATATTAACTGGGACACAATGAAGGCCTCAAAGCCACATAGTAAAAAGTTTATAAGAATGACCGAACAACTTGGCCTAAAACAGTATATTAACTCTCCAACTCATGGAGAAAACACCTTTGATATAGTACTAAGTGTTAACTCTCCAACTCAAGGAGAAAACACCTTTGATATAGTGCTAGGTACAAACGAAATAAACGTCACAGACTATAAAATTGACACTCCCCTCGGAACTAGTAAACACAACAGTATTTTCTTTTCACAAATGCATCCAAATAAACAAGGGGTGTAGGGAGGTCTTTACCTTTGATTCTGCCAATCAGACCTCATTCAACAAGAATTAAACAACATACTCTGGGAAACAGAATTCAGTAATAAAACTACCAGTGAAATGTGGGAAATAATTAAAAAACACATATTCACAATATGTGAAAAACACATAGAAAAGGAAAAAATATATAATAGAGGTATAAAACCGAAATGGTTTACAAACAGTTTAAAAAAACTACTAAAGAAAAAACAACCTTTCTATAATTTATACACTAAGGACAGATCAGAAACAAACTGGTTAAAATATAATGATGCCCTGAAGAAATGTAAAAACAAAATCAAGAAAAATAAAAATTTGAAATTAGTTTGACTAAAAATAAAAACAAAGACAACATGAAGGCTTTTTATGGATATGTGAATTCCCTATGAAACTCTAACAGTGTCCTTTATTCAATAACATCGGAAAACAAAGTAATAGATGACCCAATAGAAATGGCTGAAGTATTTTAATACATATTTCGCATATGTGTTTTCTAAGGGGATCCATATATCGAAATTATGCTAATAGATAATTGAACTGTAACAGAAATAAAAGAAGACAACCAAAATTACCAGACTCCAAAATACTCATTCATCTGGACCAGATAACCAGATAACATATCTCCTAGATTATTAAAACTTTTTACAACACATATGCAACCTTAAGCCGCCAGCTACGAAAATATATTTACAGCCAGTATTTTCTCCTGCCCCCCCACCCTTGTTAAAACTGCTCTGGCTCCTCCTCTATGCTCCTTGAGCTTTCTCATTGGCTAAAGGGTATTTACCGCCCTGCCCCCAACCTACCTTAACTCTACAATAGCTCAGAAGACTGCTGCCTTATCCATTATGACCAGGTTAGTGTTCCTGTGCATTTCGTCCAGCCTGTTGCTTCTCTACACAGCAGACTACCTCCTAGCCCTAGCCCTTATGCACCCACCAATGCATTGTGAGTCAGACTCTCCATATCACTCTAATCATGAATCCCTGTCTGCTTACATACCAATCCCCCATCTGTCAAAATGTGAGGTTGCCTACCTAAGTCTTTGGCTGGCCAAAAGGCTTCAAACATCGGCATTCGCTACTTTACATCTGAAATGAAGTCTTGCCTCCTCCATCAGGCCTTCACTCCTCCTTCTCCTGCTAGCTTAATCCTGAGCCAGTAAGTCATTCCCCTGCCTCCCACCCCGCCACAGTACCACATCAGGTAAAGAAAGGACTGAAAATTGCACATTTAAATGTGTGCAGCCTTAGACCAAAAATGCCAGAGCTAGAAGCTTGGGTCAATCATCACTCTCCCAACATTCTAGGCTTCTCTGAGACTTGGCTGAAACCAAGTGTCAGGCAACATAAAGGTGCCCTATCTGGGTACAAATGCTTCAGGCTGGATCGTCAGAACAAGAGGGGCAGTAGTGTAATTATGTATTCCAGAGACAACCTCAAGGATACCCAAATTTCTGTGCCTGGACCTCAGTCCACTGAGGTGGAAGTGATGTTCCTGTCTGTCACCCTTGGCTCTAGTAAAAACAATGGTTGGATGTATACTTGTCCCCTAAGGTAGTGTCCACATGCCTCCCTCCATCCTAACCTCCCTCACAAACTCCTGCATTATGACCTGGTGCTTGGAGGTGACTTCATTATTGATTGGTTGAACCCTGGCTCTACTAAATTGACTGCCTCCCGCACTGACTGTAACTTGGTCCAAATTGTTGGCAGCGCCACGTGCATCAACTCAAAGTTGGGTAATCGCACTTTACTCGAATGGGTGGTTACCAATTGTCTCTCCAAGATAAAACCAATAAAGGGTCCTCTCTGAAAGTATAAGCGACCACTCTCCAATGTTCTGTATTTGGTGCAATAACTTCCCTAACCCCCCACCTAGGGTAATAGTGGTCTGAGACATGTCTAATTTTCACTCCAAAGCCTTTATGGAGGCAATACAAGGTATGTATTGGAGTCCAGTAAATACCCTTCCAGATGTTAATTTAGCTCTGGATTTCTTTGTGTCAAAATTCACCGACATTGTTGACCACCGTGCTCCTAAGAAGAGATTCCGTACAAAAGGTATCAAAGATCCTTGGCTGTCTAAAGGACTGAGATAGCTCATGTCCTTACGCGATAGAGCCTGGCAGATTTACAAGGGTAGTGGGTTACCTGCTGATTGGCATTCTTACAGGCAGCTAAGAAACAGCAATAAGCATGCCATCCAGAAGGCAAAACGCCAACATTTTAAGAAACTCCAGACAGAGCACCTCAGCAACCCAAAAGAATTCTGGAGGCAGGTTAACTCGCTTTTAAAAGGTAACACCTCTGATATCTCTAGCTCCCTTGATGCACAAGGTGCCATTCTCAGCAACCCCCATTGCCTCAGTCTTCAATGAGTTCTTTACTGATCTCCAGAAATATATCTCTATTTTTGCCAGTCCTTCCTCCCCACCCCACCGGACCCCAGCTGCCAAAGACTCTATGGCATGCCCTGCCATTCACCTAAAACTTGCTACGCTCAAGGAAGTCTGCTGGCTGCTCAAGAATCTGAAAGCAGACAGCTCACCAGGGCATGACACGCTCAAACCTAACTTTCATAAGTTAGGAGCAGATGCCCTCGTTCCCCCAGTCCGTGACCTGTTTAATTGATCCTTCCTCTCTTGTACAGTCCCTGCGAAATGGAAGGTGGTGGTAGTTGTCCCTGTTCATAAGGGAGGACCTACCTCTTCAATTGAACATTTCCGCCCTATTTCAATACTATGTCCCCTTGCTAAGATACAAGAATGAATACTTTATGACCACCTGCAGGACTACCTAGACCTCCATCAGCTGCTTGCAATCTCCCAGCATGGTTTTAGGAAAAACCATAGCACCCTTACTGCCCTTATTAGAGTCACTACTGACATATTCCATGCTGTGGACCAAGGCCGTGCTATGGGTGACATTTTCGGTGACCTGACCAAGGCTTTTGACTTGGTCAACCACGATCTACTGCTACATCAGCTGCAAGGACTTCGCTTTGACTCCAGTACCCTAGCATGGACCCACAACTACCTCCTTGGCCGTACACAGTGGGTGAAATGAGGAGGCTCTCTATCCGATCAAAGGCCCGTAACCCACGGCGTTCCCCAGAGCTCAATACTGAGTCCACTATTTTTCTCATTATACATTAATGATCTTCCTAAAAACTGTGGGGGTGCCTGAGTCGATCTTTATGCCAATGATGCCATCCTTTACCGCTCTTCCACAGACTTAGGCTGGCTCAACTCAACACTGGAATCTGACTTTAACACCCTTGAAGACTGGTTCCTCCAAAAACAACTTGTACTTAATACCAAGAAAACCAAGAGCATTTTGTTCTCCCATACCACTTCCCCCTCTGACTGTACTCTCTCGTACTGGGGCAGCTCTTGAAACTGTCAAGTCATTTAAATATCTGAGTCACATTGGATTCCTCTTTGTCTCTGGATGTACATGTAGCAACTCTCACTAAAATTCTCAACCAAAAAATTGGGGTCCTCTACCGTATCCTTCCCTTCCTCACATCAACCGCATGTCTCAGGATTGCGAATGCCACTCTTCTCCCTCTCCGCATGTATGGGGCACCTTTACTCCTCTCCACCACCACTACGGCATCTTCTTGCCTTTCACAGACCTACCATAGAGTGGGTAGGTTTGCAGTGGGGGACTAATGCATGGCATCATCATTGTGATGTCCTGTCCGCCCTGGGTTGGATGCCCTACGATGCTAACCTACGGTATACCACCCTAAGCTACATGTATGAGCTTGTCCATCAATTCACCTCACCATGCCTAACTAATACATCCAGTGTCGTCTCCCAAAGCGTGCCCTCAGATCAGCCTCTCTACCCCTTCTTGCAGTACCAAACCTACGGCTCTCGTTGGCCCGGAGGTCTTTCGCCTTTACTGCTGTGTCCTCCTGGAATTCACTACCTCCCTCAGTCCTGGCCTGCTCCTCGATCTCGCTGTTTCAGTGCCCATTACAAGCCCACCTAGCTGCCCCGCCCTGTTCCTGCTTCCACTGACTCCCGAGCTAGCCAAATCTTTCCAAACCTGTATACTTAGCCCTCTGACTTATAATAATGTATACTAAGGAATGTTGTATTTTATTGTCTGTAATTAAGGGTTGATGTATGTACTTGCTGTGACTTTACGTATGTTTTTTTTTCTATTGAAGGATCCATGCTCACTGTGTAATATGTAGGTGTCAACGATTGTACTATCTTTGTGATATGAAGTGTCATGTTTTTATCCACAGTTGTTGTTCTTGTTTTTGTAATCGGAACTCTATGTACAACTTGTGTTGGGTCTGCAGTTGCACTTCCCAATGTAATGTACTTTCCAGGTCGCCACCGAAAAAAGGGACTGTTTTGTCTCAGTGGGCCTACCCAGTCACCAAAATTCAATAAATAAAATAAATATATATCTATACCTCTAAAAACCTTATTCTTATCATCATTAAATAATGAAGCCCCATCAGATTGCTTGTCTGCTACGATGATACCTATACATAAAAAAAGGATGCAAGGCGAATTGTAAAAACTGTAGGCCGATTAGTCTTACATCCGTGCCTGGTAAGATCTTGTACTCCATAATAAAAGATAAGATCCACAATCACCAAATTAAACATGGTATTTGGGACACAGAACAGCAAGGGTTTACCACATATAGATCTTGTATAACGAATCTCCTGTGTTTCTATGAGAAAATAGCAGCATTGGTTAGAAGCTTAGCGGTGGATTGTATTTATCTCAGTTTTTCAAAGGTATTTGGACACGGTCCCACACGGAACAATAATACAGAAATGAATAAACCTACACTTGGACTACAAAATTATACAATGGATGCAGATTTGGCTGAGTGGCAGTCCTCGGAGAGTATGTATGTATGAATGGATACTGTTCTGGCTGCAGGGCTGTGACTAGTGGGGTGCCACAGGGCTCTGTTCTGGAACCAGTACTATTCCAAATATTTATAGCAGATATGGGGACCCATGTAACCAGCTGGGTTAGTAAGTATGCAGACTATACTAAACTTGCTAGTACTGTAAGCACTGATGACGATAGAGCAGCATTACAAGAAAATCTAAATAATATTCTAACATGGGCCAAGACATGGAGTATGGGCTTTAACAGGGAAAAGTGCTGCATCGTGCACCTAGGTAACCAGTACCAAAAGGCAATATACTCACTAGATGGATCCTCTTTAAGAGAATCTATTAAGGAGAAAGATTTGGGAATAATAATAAATCAAAACCTGACTTGTTCATCTCATTGTGAGATGCAGATTAATAAAGCTAAAAGGTTGCTCTGGACAATCAAAAGAAACTTTAAGAGTAGAAGTGAGCAGGTGATAATGCCCTTGTGTAGGTCGTATGTGAGACCGATACTAGACTATGGAAGCCCTGTGTGGGGCCCAATTGCGATAGGGACTATAGACAGGATTGTGAGAGTCCAAAGACAGGCCAGAAAAATTATACATAATATCAAGACATTATCATATAGTGAACGATTAATGACATTAGATTTGATGCTATTAGAAACTAGAAGAGTATGGGGTGACCTGCTGCTGTGTTACAATATCATACAAGATGACTGTCTATTTAGTGAACTGGGTTTTGAATTCAAAAACGATCAAAAGGGCTCCAGAGGTCACCCTCTACAATTAAGATCTAGAAAATTTAACACAAACAAAAGAAAAGAATTCTTTACCCAAAGAGTAATTAATCTGTGGAAAAAACTTCTGTTTGAAATCATAGTAAGTAAAGATAAACAACAATTCAAAAATAGGTTAGACTGCTATATTATAAACGGACATAGATTGTCTTATTATGGATAAATGGATAGGAGCATTAATGGGCCAAGCGCCTTCTCAGCTCCTTACACCTTAGTAGTATGAATGTCTGTCAGTATTCCTTTCCTTTTAAGAACAGCTGGAAGGTCTTTAAGCTGGCTTCTTGCACCCACCTGGGTCGTATCCTCCTCATCACTGCCCTATGATGTCAGATCTTGCCCACTGGAAGGAAGACCAGTGTGCCACTTGCCAGGGGAGGTTGGGTGGATTATGTGGATGTACACCATATACCACTCCTAGAACTATAGTGACAGGTGAGTAACTTGTTTTTCTTGGGGCGTGGATATGGTGTACCTGTCCACACTTCTCACAGACTCCTGGCAGTTCTCCGGGAGGAAGGAGCAAGTTGCACACCCCTTACTTAGAGAACAGAGATTGAAGAACTGAGGCCCCAAAACCAGCATCCTGGAGTGACTCACGGTTGATGTGGTAATGGGAGATAAAGGTGTGTGCTGACTTCCAGGTAGCAGCCCTACAGATCTCCTGGATAGAGACATCCCTGGAAGCAGCCACCGAGGCAGCGATATGTCTGTGGAATGAGCTCTGAGCCCTGTGGTAGGCTCCCTACCAGCCAACCTATAGCAAAGGTCGATGCTGGAGACTGTCTCCCTGCCAGTCATCCACTTTGCTGCCAGTCTACCAGGTGCAGCTTCAGCATAGGTGACAAACAGCTGGTGAACCTCTTCCCCAAACTCCAGCCATGCACTCCTTGTAGTAGGCGAGCGCGTGCTGCAGATCCAGAGTATGGAGCCTGTGCTCGGCCTCTGAGGTGTGATTGGTGAAGTACACCAGGAGATTCATCACCTGGTTAAGGTGAAACTCTGAGACAACCTTTGGAAGGAACTTTGGGTTGGGGGTGAAGGACAACCTTGTCCCTATGAAAGACCAGGTAAGGAGACTCCACTGAGAGCACCTGGAGCTCACTGATCCCTCCGGTGGATGTGATGGCCACCAAGAAGGCAATCTTCCATGACAGTTGTGACATCTCACACCTGGGTATTGGTTTGAATGGCTTGCTATGAGCATTGCTGACACTAGCAAGAAGTCCAAAGGTGGTGGTGGTTCATGCACTGGAGGGGAAATGTGGTCAAGGCCCTTAAAGAAGAGCCCAACCACCTTCTCCTGCGCCACCGTTAGCATACCAGCCCGTGCCCACTATGTGGAGATGGCTGCCAGGTGCACCTTCAGGGTCATCGGCTGAAGGCTCGAAAGAGAGGGAACACAAGTAATCAAGGATGCTAGCCACAGGATAGGATAGGGAGTCAACCTCCTTGCCCTGGCACCAAATGGAGAATCTCTTCCATTTAAAGGCATAGCACTGATGAGTCAACTCCTTCCAAGAGGCCTCAACTACATGGAGGACCTTGTCGGAGAGCCTCAGATCCTGGAACGCTAGCCACTCAGGAACCAGGCTGTCTGGTGCAGGGATTGAAGGTCCAGGTGGAGGACCTTCTCCCGAGAGCATGAGAGCAGGTCTAGGTGACGTGGAAGATGCTATGGAGGCCTGCTGCTGAGGCTGAGGAGATCAGGGTACCAGAACTAGCATGGACAGTCTGGAGCCACCAGGATCATCCGTACCTTGTCCTGCTGAGCTTTGATCAGCATCTTGTGGATCAGAGGAAATGGAGGGAAGGCATAAAGGAAGCCCAGGGTCCAGGGCCTCACAAAGGCATCTCCCTGCATCACACCCTGCTGAGGGGGGCAGGCACAAAACAGCCTCAACTTGGTGTTCTCTAGGGAGGCACACAGATCCACCTGAGGGGTGCCCCACTGGGAGAACAGTTGATCTACTACCTTCTGATGAAGGGACCACTCATGAGACACCTTGCCCACTTGGCTGAGGGCGTCTACCAGCTGATTGGACATGTCGGCCACATAAATGGCCAGAAGGTCGATGCTGAGGCTGAGCACAAGGGCCCTGATGTAGAGAGCTTCCCAGCACAGAGGTAGGGAATGTGTTCTGCCCTGTTTGTTGAGGTAGTACATGGTTGTCATGTTGTTCATCTGGACCTGGACGACCTGACCCTGGAGATGTGGAGTGAAGGCTGTCAGGGCCAGACAAACAGCCCAAAGCTCCAGCAGGATGATGTGACATCAGGACTCCTTGGGGGACCAGAGGCCATGGGCTCTGTGTTACCTCAGCTGGGCACCCCAGCCCATCAGGGAGGCATCGGTTGTGAGAGTAACCATCAGCTCTGGACAGGCAAATGGGACTGCTTCCTGGAGATGTTCCAGGACCAACCACAACTGGATGGCAACCCACATATGCTGTGTCACTGTGACCATTTGGTCAAGGTGGCCCTGACACCAAGACCGCTGATGGGCCAGCCCCTACTGCAGGGGACGCATTCTTCATTGGGCCCAATGGACCACACTGGTGCAGGCCACCATGTAGCCCAGGAGGCACAGGAAGTGCCTGGCAGAATGCAACTGCCCAACCTGAAATGATCAGGCAGAGTAGGAAAGATCCTCTGCTCTGTCCATCAAGAGCCAGGCTCGGGCTTTGCAAGAGTCGAGCTCCGTCCTGATGAAGTGAATCACCTGCGAGGGTACAAGTTTCAGCTTGGTCTTGTTGACCAGGAGGCCAAGACTCAAGCAGATCTGGAGTGCTAGGTCCCTGGACCGCTCTACTTCCACCTTGGAGGGTTCTGCAATTAGCCAGTCATCCAGGTATGGGTACAACCCGGACCCCTCAATGCCTCAAGAAGGCTGTCACCACTGCTTGCATTTGGTAAAGACCCTGGGGGCTGAGGAGATGCTGAAGGGCATGGCCTGGCACTCATAGAGGGTCCCCTCCACTCAGAACCAGAAGAACTGCCAGTGGGATGGACAGATGGGAATGTGAAAGAAGGTGTCCTGGAGGTCCAGGGAGCAGAACCACATGTCCTGTTCCAGGGACAGAATTATCTGGTTCAGAGTGACCATCCTGAAAGTGTGCGACCTCAGAAACTTGTTCAGATCATGCAGGTCTAAGATGGGACACCAGCTCCCTGTCCATTTTGGAACCAGAAAGTATCTGGAGACAAACCCTGGATTGGGTGGTGGGTCCAGTACACAAACCACTACCTCCTTCTGGAGGAGCTGGGTGATGTCCTTCCGGTGGGCAGACAACACAACTGCGAACACCACATCCTCTCGAGGGACACAGGCTCGGCTTAGCAGGAGAGCCTCAAACTCCAGAGGCAAGCCCTGACTGACCACTTCTAGCACCCACCTATCCATGGTAACACTGGACCAGGCAGAAAGAAAGTGGCGGAGCTGGTCCCCCATGAGAGGACCCAGGGGAGACATAACAGACAGGGAGGGGGAACCCTTAAACCATCACTGGGCAGGCTTGGAGGCAGAGGCAGGGCAAGTTGAGGATGCAGCTGGACCTCAACTGCTAGGCTTCCAAACAACAGAAGCCACAGAGTAGGTCTGGCACACCATGCCTGCTGTTCCCCAGCTGGGGACTGGGATTGCTTGGCCACAGGGACAGAGTAGGGGCGAAAGGACTTTTTCTTCTTCAGGGATTTAACGTCTTTTTGGGCAGAGGTGATGGAGTCTAAGATGGCATTGGACTTCTCAGTTCTGTTGAGATGACCATCCACCCCTGGCCCGAACAAGTCAGTGCCCAGGAAGGGGACATCTGCCAATTTGTGCTGGGTATCTGCCATGAAAGTCGAGATCCTCAGCCAAAGCCTGACGCGCACAGCCACCACTGTGGCCATGGACTTGGCACAGGAGTTGCCAATGTCCATGGCCATCTGGAGCTGCAGTTTTCCCACAGTGCAGCCTTGGTACCGGACTTGCTTGACCATCATCTGAAGGTAAGCTGGGAGCCGAGGGAGCACCTGGTCAAGGGTGCCCAACAAGTCATGGGCAAAGTGGGCCATCATTAAGGCCGAACTAGCCTGCCTAAGGCCCAGAGATGAAGCTATATAGATTTTCTTGGCCTCATTATATATTTTCTTGGATTCTTTGCTGGGAGGCTTGTTAATGTTCCTGACATTGCCTGTCTGCCTAAACACTGAATCAGCGAACAATCCTTCGGCAGATGGGTGTTCCATAAATCTAGAGAAGAAGCCCATAGGAATAACGTACTAGTGGGCCATATGGTCTGATGGCATAGGACAAAAGACTAGGTGTTGCCAGAGCTCAGACCATGATCCTCCCCCGACTCTAGGTCAGTAGGGCAAGAATGCATAGAGGAGTCCTCTGATTTCGAGGGTTCGTTGAAGGCTGGTCGACCCCTCCAAGTCCCTGCTAACTCGGCTGGGCTTGTTGGCCTGAGTGACCAGAACCAACAGCCATCGAGGAAGCCCGGGAGTAGTCTGGACATCCTTTGGAGGAGGACCCTCCTTTGGCTGAGGCAGTGGGGGGGGCCATCTGAATGGGTGGAGAGGCCGGGAGTGGCCGAGCCGGAACAGGTTTGGGCTTAGGTGGCAGCAGCCATGGGAGCACTGAGGTAGGAGCTGGCACAGGCTTAGGCCTGGCTCCCAAAAGGAGCTGCTGCCACATGAGCTCCTCGCAGCACCGCCACAACTTGTGGTGGAGCTGGTCCTCCCCAGAGGAGGAGAATGAGGAGGAGTAGCGGCTGCGCCGCTTTCCTGAGTGCCAAGAGTGAGGCTGGCGACCCCCGGGAGAGCTGCGGAACCTCGACTGCCAGTGGACCAGACGGCGAGGGGAGATGAGAACCAGCGAAGGACACCTAGGGTCCCCAGGCTCAGGGACCGGCTCAGGAAGCTGATCCAACCCGCCATGGGAATGGATAGGCAGGACCAGAGTACTGGTGTGGGAAGCATCCCTGTCATCCAGCAACAACGGGTCAACTGGGTTAAGGAAAATCTCAACAGGCTTGTCGGTCCACATCTCAGCCGGCAGGCCCAACGGGGACAGCATGGGACCAGCAGCCTGGACAGAAGCATCTGTCGAAGCCAACTCGTCGATGAAGGTTGACAAAGCCGTAGCACAAGAACCTTAGTCCTAACAGTGCATGCAGTCCTGTGACTTATGGACTTCTTTGGTTTTTCCTTAGACTCTTTCTTCAAAGATTTTTAAGATTTGGACCCATGGGAAGGACCCTACCCAAGGGTAGGAAGGGATTAGGATACGTCTTGGAATGCCCCTTTGAAAGAGGCACTAAAGCCCGGTGGGACCAGTGCGGACACCGATGAAGCACCCACCACGGCCTGGGCTGCAGCTTCTTTGAAAGCCACTAACTCTTGGGCAGACCCCATAGCTGCAGAGACCGCCTGACGGGCGTACTTGGACCGAACAAGAGGGTCCTGCTCATCTGGACAACCAAGCAAAAGTCTTGCATACGTTAACAGTCCTCCAAAGTGGAGGGGTGTAAGGTGTGGCACAGGCCGCAAGCCTGGGAGTCATGTTCCTGGCCCAGGCAGTATATGCACATGGCGTGAGGGTCCATGCATAATATCTTTTGTCCACACGGACAATGTTTAAAACACGGTGCTAACTTGGAATCAGCTGATTCCATCACACTACAATGGTGAAAACCACAAGATAAACTCGAAAACCAAAAAGAAATAATGAAAGAACGATAGGGCCTATGCAAACATGGAGCACTACGGAGGAAACCTTCCTCTTCCAGCGGAAAGGAAGATCTGACGTCACAAAGCGGTACTGAGGAGGATACCACCAGTGTGGGTGGGAGGAACCAGCTGGAAGACCTTCTGGCTGTTCTTTTCTGCATATAGCTGTTTGGACCCCGTCGCCTCTTCCCGCCAACTGGCGACAGGGTCACATATGTATTTTACAGGTTTTTCTCCCTTGACCCCTCTGAGGCTTCAGCACACAGCCGTGCAAGCATGTGGAGGCACACTGTGCACCCCGTGGTGCCAGCTCAGCCCCTTTCACCTCCCATAACTAGTTGCCGACCCCTCTCTGCCTATCCTACCCACCGGACCGCCACCCAGTGGGAGCAGAACTACAGGGGGGGCACCAACCCACCCTCACCACCCTTGGGAGGGGAGAGGAGAGATTCCCATTGGCATGCTCGATCCTGCTCCACCCTCCCCCCCCCACGCTGGCACTCCGATGACCCGATGTCGTTCCCGAACCTGTCGCCGGTGTAGCATGAGGTGTGGCATCCAGCACCTCAACCCTCAGCGCCGCCGGGTCAACTCTTCTGGCTATTCTTAAAGGGAAAGGAATACTACCAGATCTGTGGATCTGTAAACCATATCCACACCCTTAGAATATACAGTTTGTTTTCACGAGTGAGGGGGAAGGACCATAACTCACAAGTGGCAGAATCATGAGTAAGTTATGAAAGTCCTGCCGCCTCACAAATGGAGATAAATTGTATATTTTGAGTCAACCTATTGTGTATTAGATTTATATAGCATCAGTTTATAAGTTATGCTTTTTAGCCGGCCCAGTGGCGCTGAGGGTTGAGGTGCTGGATGCCACACCTCGCACCATGCCGGCAGCCCGGGTTCAGGAGCGGACTCGGGACATTGGGGGTCCGCGGGGGAGGAAAGAATTGAGCATCTGGAAGACTGCTGTCTATCCGGAAGACTGCTCTCCTCTCCTGGGGTGGGTTGCTGGGTTTCCCGCCTTGTAGTGACTCCGGTGGAGACCGAGAGCACCTACCACCAACGAAAGCGCAAAATGAGAGCTGATGGTGGACATCTGCGAGGGGGTGGGAGCATTCCCTCTGTGTGCTAACATCATCGCAAGTCCGCCTCTGGGAAGAAATCCGGACTGCCTGGAGAATGACAGCGGACCCAAGCGGGCAGCGCCACATGCCCACTACCGGTCTCGACCCGACCAGCTCTCCTGGATCCTCCCCTCTGTCTGGGGTCATGGTGGGGGAGGATTCTGTCCCTGATTTCCTGGTCAGGGGGGATTTAGGCCAGGCAGCAGGGGCTCCTTGAGTGGTTCTCGCCTGAGGGAGGTCCAGGCGGCCGGTGACCAGGAGGGAAACAAAGATGACAAAAAAAAAGTTATACTAATTAAATCAGCTGTTTGAGTAAAGATTTAACTTTTTCTTTTTTAATCAGCAGTACTATTTAGTCTGCAAAACATATCCCACTGTTTTTTAGCAGTAATATATTTGTGATATTCTTGGATTCTTTATATGGTATTTTAATTTCATTCAGCTATTTTTAAGACTGTTAAATTACAAATGTTGTAGTTTGTGTGGATCTACAATGAAGATGGCAGCTTCCATCATCTTTTAAAAATCTCTTCTCCGGAGGTCACACTTTAACTGCACCAACTGTTTTCATAATGCAGGGTGTTGCAGCATAAGTTTCTGGTGACTAACAGCTCACTGCCACTTTTATCTACTTATACCCATGATAGTGGACTTGGCAAAGGGGCAAGTGAAATAATGCAAAAATAATGCAAAATGAAAATCAGAAGCTTTTGTGTGTTCTAATGGCCAACCGGATTATTTACATTTTTGTTATCTAGTACTGCTGCTTTAATTCAGCATCTGGCTTCTGAAAAGGGCAAGGCTATTGTGATATCACCAGCATTGTGAAAGCTGTTCTCTAATTGGCTCTAATTAGGTCGAGGATAGCTATTGTGATCTAACCTCCAGGTAAATGTTTATGTGGAGGTTAGACAGTGTGATAAGCAAGTTTATCAGGAAAATATATCACCACTGGTGTATAAATGAATTAAACAAATATTATACAAAATAATATCTGGGCAGCCATATACAAGGCTGAGATTAGAGCTTGAAATCAGCCTTTTGGGAAAAAAAAAAAACATTTTTCATTGCATTGCTGCTTTAACTTTGCCACAGACAGTATCCCACAGATATATATATATGCTCTGCCTCCTCAGTAATGTTTTATTGCATAAATGTTCCGTGGTATTTCTGACTGCTATGGCAATCACTTCCTCAGGAATGGGTTAAAACTATCTAAATAGTAACTTGATGGGAAATAATGAAATAAAATACAGGATAGCTCATAAATTACATTTTATGTCAGCCTTATAAAGGCTTAAATTTTCCTTCCGTAGCAGAAAAGAAACAGCTGTTGCAGGAAGTTGCCTAGAGATGAGCAGTGCCGTTGATATTAACTGAACCGCTTGCTGCCACACTTGTCACTAATGACTTTGTTGCTAGGGAAATGGTAACCTTTACTATTGGGATACTTATGAGGATAAGTTGTTTTGACAAGTTTGTTTAAGTTTAACAAAAATGTTTTAAAGAAAGATTTGGATGATGAGTATGTGTTCCCACTTGAATATTATGTGGAAGCTTTTAAATCTTGGCTATTTTTAACAAAACAAAAAATGCCTTCAGTTTTAGCGTGCTTAAAATTATAGTACTGGCTTCCAGTGCCAAAGCGTATGCCTAGTCTTGCGTTTATGCATTTAAAATGAACCTCTACTGCCACATAATTACTGGTCATCACTTTTAACATACACATAATTATGTTGTAATCTATCCGTTATAGCTGCCATGTGTAATCAAGAACTGTCAGTCAGATGCATGAATCTCAAAGTGCATGGCACAAACTCAGACAGAAGTGGGAAAGGTCCATGCTTTGTCATTCACTGCTCACTCTCACTGTGGGCAGGCAGGAGGCAGAAGACCCCCCATGCATAGCCGAGCAGTCCTAAACCCAGAGGGCAACACCAGCAGCCAGCACCAGCACATAAACCTGGCCAGGTGGGCAGAGACAGTCTGGTATTGTCCTCCTCCCAACCAATGCGAGCATCCATGACTGGATGCCCCCCGAGCGACAGGTAACAGCTTTATTCAGTTAGGGAGACCAGCAGTTATTAAACGCGGCTGGGTGTAATCCAGAATTTTGTTGACATTCTTGGTATGGGATGCTTTTATAACCCCCTCAAGTTTCCCTCTTGCGTTTTATGTAGCATCACACACCTGCGGTGTGTATAAAATTATGATTACACCCACGCACTCATGCAATGCTCAGTATATAATAATCAGTGTCTCTTTTACTGAACGTATTATTTTTTTTTTCCAAGCTTTTTTTTTTTTTTTAGTCAAGCTTTCCCTCCAGTCCACCTCTGGTAATCACTCAGCCCCATCTGCCTAACTGTAGGGCAGCTGCCTACTCGCACAGTTACTGTCTTCATGGAAGGTCTTCTGGGTCAGGGGCAACCTTGCTTAGTGGCTCATTCAACATCCATGGCAGGTGGTAGGCTCCAAGGGATGGGGCCCAAGTGTGCCAAGCTGGGCCATCACATAGACGGGGTCCCGGCTGTTTTTCTCCAATTTCCTCCTCTTCCCTCCCACTGCCCACATGGCATGAGTGATAGCAATCTACTGCCTTGTCCCTCCAGGGTGGAGAACGCTCCCTGGTCCATCCACAGAGGTCACTGCTCTGCCAGATGCCCACCACCAGCTCTCCCTGGCCTGGGCATGCTGTAGTGTGGCAGCTACCCCAGCCTTGTCTGCACCTGAGCGGGCTCCCTTAGCTTGTTTCCGAAGCTGGGTTGCCTGCAAGGTAGCTGCCGCTGGGTCATCAGGCCATCGGCATAATATAGTCATTTAAGATTGGAAGGAGCTCTAGGGTCATCATCTATACGCACACACACAGCCAAAGATAGTTCCCAAATGGATACCCTTTCTTTTATTTCCGTTAGTCCTGAGGCTGGTGGACAAGCTTCAAAGCAGCAAACCGGTCCCTCTGGAAAAACCCAGCTACACACAAAATGTAAAATTCAAAAAGTCTTCTTGCTTTTATTTTCTTATTCCACGTAGAAATGCCATCCACTGTAGCTGAACATTTCGCTCTTGTTGGAATTCTTCCGGAGAGAGGGTTTCTAGTTAGAAACATATACTTCACACAATTAATAGTCTATACATGTTATTCATAAATCGATCAATCAGTGCTTCATGCGTTCTGTTGAAGGCCCTTTACCAAGCTATACAATGCCAATCTAAATCTAAAATAATTATCTCTTTCATATGAAATGTCTTAGCTTTTAAACACTGTATTTTTGCCCAGTAAAGCATTCCATTATTCATATCTTGAACTGTTCCTTATTCTGGTTATTTTTGACATGCAACTCAACGCTAATGAGGTCCTCGAATAGTTAATATATCTTTTTCACATTACACGTATGACTCACTGTAAATTTCATAAGTGTTTGTTACCAATTCTGAAAAGACTGCAGATATTTTGATTTGTTCATTTGAAAGCCTGATTGTAAATAGTATATTACCATCTCGTCAGTTTTTGTAATCAGATTTATTTTTTTCTTCCTGGATTCACATGACTATGTGTCTCTTACATCTATCTAGGAGAAGTACAGAGACGTTTTTTTCTGTAAAAACTCCGGTCAATAAAAATGTTTGTAACTGCATTTTCAAAATCATGTTTTTCTTATTGCCTTTGATATACTGGTTTCAAAATGCCTTAAGTGGGTGGACCCGGTGGAGGTAATGATCTATGCAGCTCAGAATCAGGAGAAAGGGTTTATAGGCCGTGCGGTGAAGAGAGAAAAGGTCATACTTCCTGATAGAATGCTAAGAACTAAAAAATTGTGGGAACGGGACCTCGGTAGGGGCATAACAGAAAAAAATTGGAAATTATTGCTCCCAATGCATTCTGGGATTATGACATGCAATAAATATAAGGAGGCATATTTTAAATTTATCCACTGGGTGTACCACCCACCGGTGATCGTGCATAAGGCGCACCCTGAAGTATCGCCTTTATGTGGAAGGTGTGGGTTGGGACGGGGGGGACATATACGCACTGCTTTTGGGAGTGCCCAATACTGCAGACAAAAACACGCTGACCCATACTGCTGAGGTAGATTCTTTGGCTCATCTACTGTTGACTCAATGCTCACTTGTGACAAATTCGGTTGTCATTCCACTATGACTGGAATTCTCTGGTTGCTTCACTGAAATAGCTACAGGTGAGTTTTTGCAACTCCTGTTATGAACAGTTCCCTTGTTAACCGTTGTGAATTAGCTGCATCATCACTGTGGCCCTCCGGCTGATCATTTACTTTATCATCAGTTTCTTTTGTTTGAAGCGGTATAGTTTCGTTCAGTGAGACACTCAGATTGCCATTTTATAGATTATTTTTAACATCTGTACCTTCATTTTTGAGGGTCAGAACTCGGGAGCTTTTCCTGGTGCCCAGTTGTTTGTCGGTGTTATGGTGACTTGCTGTACGTTTACCTTTTGATGCAGAGACTATAGGTATGTTTTCAAGATCTGTCTTGTGCTTTAAGAAAAAATTCCCTGATTTCCAGCCATAATATATATATATATATATATTTTTTCACAGATGTTTTCTCCCCCCGGGCTCCGGTCGACGTGGACATCCCGACCGACCCCCCAGCCCCGACACCTGACATCAATCCGATCTCCTCATTACCCCCACGGATTACCCCCCATGGTGGGGTGGTGAGGAGCTTCCCAGCTCAACCCACGGGCAGGATCTGGATGAGGAGGCGCCATTCGGGTCAGGCAGCGGGGGTTGGAAGCTCATGCTGCCCGACCGGAGCCCCATTTTCAGTTTTTCCTCCTTGCGGAGTGCCGGCTTGCAGTGACGTCTAGGCACAGTGCGCCAACATCTGCCGCACTCTGTCCCCTTACTACACCACTCTAGTCGTCACCAGGGGCAGCTACATAGCTGTGGATCCCTGGATCCCTCCCCCGGGATAGGAGAGCAGTCCTCCGGATGCTTCATCCTATCCCTCCCCTGCCAACCCCTTGCGGCCCGGGCCCACATTCGAACCCTGCTCGCCAGCGTAGTGCGAGGTGTGGCGTCCAGTGCATCAACACTCAGTGCCACCGGGCCGGCTACAGCCATAATATTTTAACTTTAAAATGACACTATCACATGTCTTACAGGCTTAAAAGTGATTTTCAATTTAGCTGTTTGCTTGGTTTGCTCAGGTGAATTCACTGTCGAAGGGAGGAAGGAAGGAAGGCTGGCTGGCTTTGAGGATTTTCAATTCACTCACTTTGTACTTTATAAGTCAGTCATTGTGATAATGACTCAGAGATCACATTTGACCAAAACATTTGGCGGATTAGGTCCATTTAAACAGCTCTAGAAGGTCCGCTGGTGGAGCAACAGACACACTACCTAGCAGCCTGCTGCTATCTTGACTCCACCCTCCATCCTCCCTAGAACCTTTTCTGTTAATTCCAAAATTAATTCTGTCTTATTCTCTGATAAGGTACTCCATTCTTTCAGTGTCTTAGCAGGTGCTCTTATTGATATATAGTGATACCTTATCCAGTGTTGCTAGAAATTGTTCATCATTAACTTCAGCTTCATTTAATACTGACAATATATTTGCAGTATCCCGCACATGTGAGCCATAACAACAAACAATTGGTTTCAGATGGAAATCTACAAATTTACTAAGTGGCTTGGTTAGCGAACTGTTACCACTCACAATAGGGTATCCAGCTGGCTTATATAGATCTTTATGGGCTTGATTGTAAAAGGCTGATGCAGGGCTTACATCAAGCCCTGGGTCAAAGCCATTTTTTGGCATAGCTGCACCAGACTTCTTTGCAGCAAATGCACCCGATTTTAATGCGTCGGGTGCAGTTGTGACAGTTTCCTCACTTTACTGCAGCTTGTGCCAAAACTTTGGCGCAAGCCCTGTGTAAAAGGTCCCCAAATGCCACAAGTTAGACCAGAAAAAGCTGGTCTAATCTTGTATATTTAAATTCGGGATTGAAAATCCCATCACCAGCCAGAGAATACTGAAGCTCTGTGCGCCACACGATCGGCACACCAGGGGCTGGCAGCATTCTCTGGGCTCTGAAAATCAAGCTCCGTGTATCTTTTTTTGATATTCTGTTTATTTTCCTTGGGGCCACGGCAAGGGAGGCTCCCATGTGCCGGCTGCCACCACCCCCTTCCACCATCCGCTGTCTCCTCAGGGGTACCATTAGCGAGGGCACCCCATGACTTTGCCCCATGTGACGGGGTCAGGAAAGGGAGGTCAGACCCCTTCCCGACACCGTGCTCCCAGTTCCTGCTCTGGGCTGCCCTGGTGATGCGGTGGGTGGAGGTGTGGCCAGCAGGCATTATGCATCCTGCCGTGCCCATCCCTTTTCCTCCAGTTTTCACTTTAGTCTCGGGGCCCCAGCAACTCATTTGCATGTGCATACCTAGAACCGCGGCCTGCTCCACCCACCCTGGCCTAGTACTTGGGGGAGGGGGGGGCCCCCCGCACGACACTGCCACCAAGCTGCCACTCGGTGGCAGCCAAGCGCCGGGAAGACCAGCCTCCAACCTCTCCAATCCAGGAGAGGAAAGCTTCCTGTCAGCCATTCAATCCTGCTCCCAGCCCTGACCCAGCCGATTCCCGGCAACCCGAGATCATTCCTGAACCCGGGTCACCGGCGTGGGAGAGGTAAGGTGCTTATGCGCCTCAGCCCTCTGAGCCACTGTGCTGGCGAGCCCTATATATTTTAGGCAGCATACACAAAGTAGCTCGCAGCTGGCAGGCTCCCATCATATAGTCTGCTTCATCTTATGTAATATAATTATTCTCTACTACTGTTCTAATTCACGAAGCAATTTCTCTCTTATACCTCATTGTTGAATCAGATTTACATTTTTTTCGTAAAAAGTTGTATTTGTCAGCCACGTGAAAATTTCATTATTGTAGGCCACGGTATTCATAACTACAGTGGATCCTCCCTTATCTGCCCTTTTAATTGTGATTCCCCTGTCCCCCCCCCCCAACTGCTTTAATGCCTCAAATTGAGCTCTAGAACAATTTACATACATTTCTTGATCTTGTTCACATTCAGCAAATAACATTTTTAAATCTTTTTCACAAATTTCTTTGAAAAGGGAAACTGCTGGGTTCATAGGAAGAATATACTGTAGGCTGATTGACCCCTAAATGATTTAGCATTGTCAGTGTACTCCATTATCAGCTGCTTAGAAATTTTTTTTTTTAAATTCAACAGTCTAATGAAGTGCTGAAAGTCTATGAAAGTATCAAAGTAATTCAGTGAATGTGTGGGGACATATCCCAACCCCTTAGAAAGTACTGTCGTCTCAGTGGGTGATAATACGTGTGAGGAAATATTAAAGGAAAACTGAGCAAAATAGTGCCTGCAATCACCAGGGCTGCAGAAATGACCGATTAACATACCCTGTAAAGTTTACAATCTCTGCGACTATCCTTTGCTAAGTTATTCTTTGTTTATAATGTGGTCCTGGATGTGCCCTTTCTATGTACGCGACCGAAGACAGAGTGTGACCTTACTACCTCCCGGATCATCCTGTCCTTTGCCAGAATGCTCGTTCATGACGAGCAAGGCACATTTAAACCGAGTAAAACTAAACTATGTCCCATGTAGAGGTCTTTGAGCTGTACCTCTACAAGCAATTCCCGTTGAAATCGGAGCAGTGTAAGGTGCTTAAATTTTTTTTTGAAAATTCCAGCTCAGAGTTCGGGCATGCGCAGTAGCTAGAGTGGCCAAGATGACTGTTTCCTGCTTCTTTCCCCTGCTAATAGTTTCCAGCCCTGGATTTGCCTTTCCAAACTTTGTGATGTGAAAGTATTGCACTCGATGTGGACCTTTAGTAAAACTTAATATACCTACAGCTGCAGCTTGGCCATGTGGGCCTGCTCACATGCCTTGAGTTTAACCTCCAAAGATTGCAACTATCCCTTGTGGCGTCGTTTCATGAGACGTGTAAGAAATAACTTCTCACGGATGAAAGTTTTAAGGGCTTCCCACCTGCTTGCATCAATCAAGTCCCCCACCTTGTACTAGGTCAAGAAGTTGTTTATGGCCTGCAATATGTATGCCCTAAATTCATCTGATTGCAGCAGGGATGGTCTAATTTCCAGATTCTTAGGTCCTTGGTGCTAAGGGTACATCCCACCATTGCCCATATCGAGCCATGCTCAGACAACGTAACTGGGTCGTGGGACATTGTTCCCGGACCCGGGAGCAGACCTGACCCACTTACACTTGCATAGGAATTATGGGTATGCGAGTAGAAAGTATACTCTCTCCTGCCAGGTTCTGGTGCCACCACAGTTCCAAAAGCTTGTGTTCCTTCATTAGCTCCTGCAAAGCCCCAGAGCTCTTAGTTTGTGACAGACAGTGTCTTGAAGATTCATCCAACATCCCATCTAGAATACAATTAACATCCCCCTCAAATACCCATTCTCCCTCGAGGGAAAAATTCTGTGGTGTTATAATTCAGTGTGTAGAATGACCCTAGGGCCTGCGTGACCCCAGCATAGGATTTGATCTGAGCTAAGGAATAACGCCCTTCTGCATCGTTAATGGTTTGCTCATATGTGGCTTGAACATGTGGTCTGACCCATATAGCCATACTCCTAGCCACTGAAGTAAAATTAGCCATGACCTATAGCCCCTTCCAATTTTTCTTCTTGTGAGACAGGTCCCCATCAGTCATATGGGTCTCCTGAAAAATAAGTACATCCGAATTCTTCCTCTTTTATGGGCAAAAACCTTCTTTTTCAAGACTATATTGAGGCCAATAATGTTTCAGGTAAATACCTTCAGGTACAAGGCCGAAAAAATGGTGGTGTGCAAATAAAAGCCAAATAGCTGGCTCCAAATTGTGATGCAGACCTGAAGAAGAATCATTGAGAAAGTCGAATGTATGCCCTGTGAAGCCCAATACATTTTTCGCACCGTGCATCACAGTTTTGAGTTGGCTATTTAGCTTTTATTTGCGAACCACCATTTTTTGTGTTCTGTATTGATTTATTTTTCTTGATGGTCTAGTACAAGCTTATTTTTTGTGTGCTGCATCTGTCTGTGTAATAATACCTTCAGATGTTCAATCATTTGTAGCTTCGGCAAATAGACCTGTGCACATCAAGGCATAAATTAGTTCTGAAAATTTAGTCAGTCATCTTTGCTAATCAACAACGTTTTGATTAGCAATCAGACAGATTTGAGGAGCAATTTCACTAAAAGGTTATTATCTGTAAAATATAGTACAGAAGAGAGCAGTTGTGGGGTAAAAGTGTCACGTCGTCTGAAAAATTACCACAGTTCTGTACCTTTTACCGCAGTCGCAGGAAATAAATTACTGTACTTTGGAAATTTTTACTGCACTGCAGCAAATCAGTTGATTAGCAACTTCGGCTTACCAAGGCTGCACTTGATTAGCAAATAGTGTTTTTTGGGGTAGCAAATTACTATGCAAATCCACTTATTTTATGCCTTGCACATATGTAAACCTGGTAACTTCTACTGATACAGCTTCACGAATATGCCATGCCTGTATCCCCTCTCCCTTGTTTTTAACAACCAATCCTTATAGTATACCCGTGCCACACCTTGGGCTCCACCCCAACATCACTCAGGCATTCCCCCTCTCTTAAACCTTACCACTGTCGTCGTGCCCCCCAATAGAACCTACTCCAACCTGATCCCACAGCAGACCCAAATTCTGGTGGATGTCCATCCTGCAAGTTTCGCAGGCACCCACAACCAACTTAATGGGCCAGTGTGTCTGTCTGTTTATAGAGGCTGGAGTTAGAGACCACAGCCATGTGTTCCATACATTTTGGTGGGCGTAGTTCTCTAACTCACCCATCAGGGAGTCAGGCCCCCAGACTCCAGAGAGAGAGAGAGAAACTAGCATCCCTGCTGTACCTGCCCAACACCCCAGCATACCCAACTCCTTAGTAAATTTATGCCCTTCCAGAAAGTGTGCTTTCTAGAGGTACCATGCAGCCTCGCCCTAGCCCTCGCAGCATTGTGGTGACTGCGTGGCACCCTTACTTCCATCCCTTTAACATCATTGTTCCCACCTGTGTACTACTTGATTTCATAGCTAGTAAACACATAACCTTAAATGGTCCACTGATTGAGAGGCAAAAAAAATTAAATCCTCAGAACCGTGTATACTCTGTGTTATAAAATGCGAGTTCAACAAGAATTGCTGCTGTAAAACAGCTTAACCTTGAAAAAAGGAAAAAGCGCATTTTGATTTTAGAATTATAACTAAACAAAATTCAGTGTAACCCAGAGTCGTGCTTCTCACAGCGGCAAACACAAACAGAGCACATACAGTTCAGATTCAGTACACGTCCTGTTCCTTGTTTCGAAGTTTCATGATCTGGGAGAATTAACCGAACAGACTCTCGTGCTTTCCTAAGAGTTGCACCTAGTGAGCCAGTGTGCCTTCTCCCTGCCTTATCCCCAGCAGATGCCTAATTGCCTGTCCCCTACCCCATAGGCATCACCCGCTCCCCGTCCCAGTCAGCAAAACAAGGATGTCTTATATAGCAGTAGATTAATTGAGCACAGGAGCATAGTACTGTGTGATAAGAATATCTTGGCTCCCCTCTGTCCCCATCGTTGTACTGGTGGTGGAATGTTGCACAGGTGACATCAGCTAAGTCACTGCTATGATGCTGTGCCATGCTGTCTCAGTCTCGCAAGTTCTACTACGCCATATGACTTTGTGGCACACAAGGTTTTGCTGGATAGCTCGCTGATCATTACCGGTCCATGGGAGAGTTAAGGGGAGGAACAGGTTGTAGGGGACATGGCTTAAGGAAATGGTGCACTTAATCACCATGGAGTAGTACATTGAAGTAAATCCTGGTTCTTCATTTTGCTGGTACAGTTTCACAGTGCGAGGATCTCCCTGCTGTCACTCTGTCTTCACGGTTCACGAGCTCGTCTGCATCAACGACTGAGATAAAGGTGTGTGTGGGGGGGAGTCCCCATCTTGGAGGGTTATAAGGGCTGGAACAGCCAACCTCTTCTGTGCAGCTTCAATTTTAAGTCCGCAAAAGGTCTGCCACTGTTTCTGCAGGTTATAGCTATAGTCATGAACTATCAGGACCCTGCTTTTATTTACCAGGATGGGACCCTTCACCTGGCAGCCTTCATGATCACCTTTTTGTCTTGAAACCTTAATCATTTCTCCAAGAAGTGCCATGGTCTGTCCCTGCTCTTTGGCCTGTCCCTGCTCTCGATTTCCAAACTGCAGCCTGCCACTCCCAGCTCCAGGGCCTCTGCCAGCCACTGCAATATAATGCCATTTGGGTTGTGCCCTTCAAGTTCCTCAAACAGCCTGAAGACAGGATGTTGGTGAAGCGGGCCTTGTTTTCTTGGTCCCCGACCTGCTACAGAAACCGTGTGACTGGCTCTTAGAGATGGGTCCTCTCCTGGCCCCAGTCTTCCAGCTGGTCTTCACAACACTCACCTGCTCCTACACCTCAACAATCCTGATAGTGTGTGCCACTACAGTTTCATACTGAGGCCTTCAGTCATGCTCTATATGTGGGTCGCTTGGGCCTACCTGTTGTAAAACTTTCCTGTATGTCATTCCTCAGGTTTGTGAGAAGAGCTGTCTGGTCAAATTTGTTGTTAGCATCTTTTGCTGTGGGGGAGGCCAGGGCCTCCATCGCGGCCACCATGCTTCTTGAACAGGGTGTCCTTAGAACATGGCTTGAGCAGATTGAAAAATGTTGTCCAGGCACCAAACATACTGCTACTGAAGGTTCTAGAAGGCACAGCAGGGGGATGATTGTGTGACTTTGGCAATGCTGGCTACGGGTGGGTTTGGAATTGTGGATGTAGTAAAAGCATATCAGATCAATCCCAGATGGACCCGTGCTGCAGCCAAGGGCCCGAACACTTTATGGTGATGTCCTTGGCTGCAGCTTGAGATAAACCATTGTGGGCAGCAAGAGACCAGGGTCTGGTCAGGTGATGATAGATAAGTGCACACTGGAACTATTTTCAATTGGAATTGCATTCTGACGTCTCCATAACTCCCTTTCCTCTACTTCAGCTCCATATCACTTTCTGACCAGGTGCCTGTCCCTAACAGGACCTTGTTAGTTGAGCAATGGGCCTTGATTTGATATAATTGGAACTCTAAAGCCTAATACAAAGCAATTAAAAATGTCCCCATTCTACTTTATGGCGTGCGCCCCCGCGCTCTCCATTTTCTGACATCATAAAATGTGCGAGGCTGGGGACATGTCTGGCAATACTGAAGTGGCAGCATTTTGGCTGTCGGCTCCAAAGACCCAAATAAATCTCTTTTATTATCAAATACAAGCGGCAATTCATTAAAAAAAAAAAGTATCAGTGCCCTCAGGGCCATGTAAGGGTTATTGTGTGTTTGCAGTGGGTGGTACTATGAACCTGCTCTTTAAAGGGGGAAAATCTATATTCCCCCCATAACCATATGTGACAGCACTTGGGACCCTTGGGTTCTGCACTGTGTGCATCCCCTCCGACGGCTGGGGGAGCTGCAGATGGGACCGGGGGTCCCCAGCCAGAGCCCGAAGGCAGGAGCAGGTGGCAGCTGGTGGACAAACAGCTACATGAAAAAAAAAAGTCATGGGAAAACTTTAAAAATGAATTCATTTTCTGATTCGAATAGCTTGGGCATCCACCACTTCTGAGTTGTAACATATGAATGGTGATGGCTGGAAAAGGGAACCATAGGGTTAAGGTTCATGCTTTTTTTCCTCAGTACATCATTAGTACATTCTGTTTCAGGGTAAAAATAGTAAATGGGTTAACAGATGCAGAGGCTAAAAGAGGCACCTTTCACTATACTTAAATATGGCAGGAGAAAAATTACACTCAAAAAAAGTTAGCAGTTAATTATTCTTTGTTTCCCACACAAAGCTGCTAAACCGAAGCACACAGGTTGCTATGGTACCTGTTGTCTGTGAGGTCATTCACTGAATGGCATGTGTTGTTCTCTTTTTCTAGTGCTCCTACAGCAGTTCCATCTATGGGATGTTTACGGAACGAGTGAGTGAGAGACAAAGGCGGCCTAATATATGTGTGCTGTAATTGTTCCTTTGATCATCTTTAGTATTCAGAGTTGTAACAGAAATAAAATCCCATGTCACGGTTATTTGTGCAGCCTGTTCCACTGGCTCTTTTTTGTTTGTTTAGAAATGCAGCGACTGTTGCCTAGCCCACTGGCGCTTGCAGAGCATGTTGTACTGCCCATGTGGGCAACACGGGTTCGCTGTGCTAATTTGCTCACTCACCCTGGAAGGAGCTGTTGGAATGCTGTGGAGAGAGTGTTGTCAGGCTCTGGGGAGAGACAGGTGGCATCCTAGGGCCTCCTAGCTGGGGATAAGGGGCCGCATAAGGTGTGACTAAGGATGAGAGGATCAGCTGTAATCTGGTTCTGATTATAACTCTGATCTATGATTATAACTCTGATCTGTTTTTAAAAGGTTCTGACTTGCACTGGTTTACTAAAACAGATTATTTTGCAGACTTTATCAGAACTAGGTCAGAGGCACATCTGGGCAAGTGACAGAATTAGTCTATTCCAAGAACCAATTATAAGCCTTTGCTCTATATTATTTCAGGTTTAAAATAGTTTTATCTTACTTCGGGAGGGCTCTTGCAGTAGGTAATTACATATAGGACTGACGTGGGCATGTGGCAGGACCCCACGGAAAAACTTCTAGCTAGCAGTCTCTGGTGAGGGATCGCCCCCCGTCAGGTGACCGGCGCCAGGAGACGCTGCTGTAGAGGCGGTCCTCACGCCCGCCTTTCCAGTTCTTTCCTCGCCGTTAGTCTATGCCAGCACCGCGGTAAAGTTCCTTGCTCGTCGAGGTTCTTTTACGTCGGTATTTTTACCGGTATTTTCTATTTTTCCTATCAACATCAGGTGATGGTTGGTGTATGTTGTCCCACACCCTCCGAGCACAAAAACAAGTGCGACTCATGCGGGCCTAACTTCCGCTGGAGACGGCCATCCTGTGCCTTTTTTGCCTAGGCCCCGACCATCCAGTAGAGAGTGCCAGCACTGCCTTAGTTTTAATGCGGCCACCCGGAGAAGGCGGCAGCAGTTGCTGGAAGCCCACATTTTGAAAAAGAAAGTGAGCTCCATGGAGAAAGAATTGAAAAAGCTTTGGCAGGCGTCAACTTCCCCTGAAGGCCATCACAAGCAAAAGGATTTAGAAAAGCACCGGGACAAGGGCTCCTCTCCCACCGTGACTTCCACGCGAGTCGCCGTGTTAAAGGTAACGTCCCCCCTGTGGGACCGCTCCACGATGGCAGCTTTAGAGGCTTCTAAGGCGGCATCGGCCCGCCCGCCCGTCTGGCTCGTGCTCGGGCCCTCCGGGTTTTTGGAGGCCTCCGCTTCTGGTAAAGCCGTGGTTTTGCGGCCTACTGGTGCAAGCGGCTCCAATAAGCGGACGTCGGCTCCTTCAACGTCCGCGGAGAAGAGTCGATGCAGTCGCCCGACCCGCCGGTGGCACGTGGCCCCTATTCCGCCAGACCAGGCCGCCCCTCCATCATGGCCTGCCTCCGGCGATGGGTCCGTTAAGTCGGATGCTGGCCCCTCCGGCGCCCGGCCGGATCCCGCTGCTAAGCCGCACGTTGGTCCGCCCGACATCCGAACAGCGGAAGAGCCAGCGCCGGACCCTCTCATGACCGTCGTCCCCGGCTCCCCGCAGCCTTCGCTGCCCTCCGGGGATCCTGAGTCTCCTCAGCCTGACCCCAAGGATTTCTCCCCTCCATCCCTTGGCGACGCTGAGGCCCCTGTTCCGCCTCTGTCAGACCATCCACCCGCTGGTCCGACCGATCTGACATCAGCTCTCAGGACACCGGCTCCGACGCCGGTATTGCCAACTCCGGGTGACATCCTGCTCCCGGATGCCGCCCTGCCGCCGGGCCCTCCGGGCCTTCTGCTCCTGATCCGCCCATGGGGCCTCCAGCCGGGCTGTCTGCTCTGGCAGCTCCCCCGGCTCCTGGGTATCTGACCCCATCGTATCCGGGACCGCAGTATCAGACACCTCGATACCCGACGACGGCCTATCCGGCGCCACAGTACCCAATGCCGGGCTTCCCGCTATCTGGTTATGGATACTCACCTTATTGGTATAACCCATACCCACATCCCCCACCTCCTCCTTCTCCACCGCCCCCCCAGCTGCCGGTGGAGTTGCAGGAAACTCTGGCCTCGTGGTGGGCTGAGGCCAAGGCTCAGCTCACCAGAGAGGTGGAGAGTCGTCTTCCGATGACGGTGCCGGTACCAGTTCCCATACGTCCATGACAACAAACTCCCTCACCACCTCCGGACACCAGGGCTAAACCCTCTGGGTCCAGAGAGGGGCAGGACACACTTCCCCGAGGGCTTCCCAAGGGGTCCGTTCCTCCCCCTAGACGGGAGAGGGAGTCTTCATCTTCACCATCTTCCTCTTCCTCCTCGGACACCTCGGACTCCTCCAATGGCTGCTCCGAGCGGGACGACAAGCCATGCTCTCCATCAAAACCCAGGCCAAGGACTCCTCCGAAGTCCCCTTCGGAGGATCCTTCTTTCACGGAGTTGCTATGCAAAATCCAGGTGGCACATAAGTGGCAATCCTTGGAGCCAGATCCACAGCGGGTGAAACTCGCTGAGCATCTGGATCTGCCCGTGACAGCTCCCACCTCGGTGCCACCCTGGATCGAGCCTCATGCCGACCTCATTACCACCATTTGGAAACAGCCGTCGGCGTTAACCCCTCTTCCCCGGAAGTCGAACAGGCTATATCAGGCTCCCGAGGGTGTTGACTATTTAGATTCTCACCCTCAAGCTGACTCAGTCGTGATTAGCGCCGCTCACGGCCGGACAGCTAACCCGGAAGATCTTAGCTCGTTGCCACCTGATAAAGAATCTCGCCTTTTGGACCAGTATGGCAAGAAGATTTTTGCTTCTTCCACGCTGGGGATCAGGGCCCTGAACTATGTCGGTCACATGCGGGATTACCAGAAGGCAATTCTTACTGAAGTGGAAACCAAATGGGACTCCCTGCTGGACTCACAAGTCAAGCAGGAAGTGGCTGACCTCATCCGCTCTGCACATTCGACCAGTCGACACATGCTTCGTGCGACTTACAATGCAGTGGACACTGCTGAACAGAGCTCAGCTTTTGCTGTAGGCTTACGACATCATGCTTGGCTCCGTGTGTCAGGGTTGGTCCCGGAAGTGCAGTCCGCTATACAGGAAGTGCCCTTCCGGAGTTCGGTGCTCTTCGGTGACAATGTCAAGGACATCATCACCGATCTGCAGGAGAAGGGGACGGCACTAAAGTCCATTGACTCTGTGTATCATCCCCATCAATCACAGCGCCGTTCCTTTCGAAGATGGAATCGCCCAAAGGCGAAACCTTCAGGAAGCCCGGGCCACTAGGCAGCGGGCCCCGGCTGCCAAGCCCCTCCACCCAAAAAGCAGCAGGTGCTTCAGCTGCGGTGCTGCCCCACACCACCTGACTCCTTCCCTCTCCCACAGCCTCCGGGCTTCCTGGAGGAACCAGTAGGAGGGAGATTTTCCCTCCACCTTCCAGGCTGGGAGAGGATAACATCAGATTCATGGGTGCTCCAGCTAATCGCAGAAGGACACTCAATAGAGTTTCTACAGAAAGCGCCTTGTCACCCTCCCCCAAGTTCATCGTATTCTCGGGAACATGTTCTTCTGGTCCAGGAAGAGATTTCAGCACTGTTGCTGAAAGAGGCGATAGAACCTGTCCCCCTTCCTCTACAGGGAACGGGTTACTATTCCCACTTCTTCCTGGTCCCGAAGAAGACAGGAGATGTAAGATCTATTCTAGATCTCAGTTCCCTGAACCTATTCGTGGAGTACAAGAGGTTCAGAATGCTTTCACTGCAGAGCCTTCTGCCCCTCCTCCGCTTGGGCCAATGGCTGTGCGCTCTGGATATGCAGGATGCTTACCTGCACATATTCATCCGCCCGTTTCACCGCAAATATCTCCGTTTTGCTTTCCAGGGGGACCATTACCAGTTCAAGGCACTTCTATTTAGCCTCTCCTCGGCTCCCTGAGTATTTACCAAATGCCTTGCGGTGGTGGCGGCCTACCTGTGTACCCGGGGAGTGCAGGTTTTCCCGTACCTGGACAACTGGCTCCTGGCGGCCTTGTCCAGGGAGGAACTCCTGCACTGCCTCTCCCTCACCCAGCAGATTTTTGCCTGCCTGGATATTACCATCAACCATTCCAAGTCTCACTTGATCCCATCCCAGAGACTCCAGTTTATCGAGGCGATACTGGACACGACCCTGGGCAGGGCCTTCCTGCCACCGGACAGGGTGGCTACTCTTCAGACTCAGGTAAGCCTGTTGTCTGGCCGCAGGCGGGTCAGTGCAAGGTTGGTTCTTCGCCTCTTTAGGCTTATGGTGGCTGCTATCCTGACAGTCCCTCGTGCTCGGCTCCACTCCACATGAGGGTTTCTCAGTGGACGCTTCGCTCCCAATGAGATCAGTTGGTGGACGACTTGGATCAGTTGGTCCTAGTCTCCTCTCCCATGGTTCGAGACTTGCAGTGGTGGATGGTTCGAGAGAACCTTCTTCGGGGAGTTCCATTCTTCCTTCCTTCCCCCTCCCAGACTGACTACAGACGTCTCGGGCGAAGGTTGGGGAGCCCATCTCGGTCCTCATCAGACCCAGGGCTCTTGGTCCAAGCTCGAACAAACACTTCACATCAATGTGGTCGAGCTGCGGGCAGTACTTTATGCTCTCCAAGCCCTTCATCTGTATCTCCTTCCAGGCCAGCTAGCCGTCCAGACGGACAATATGTGTGTGGTATGGTACATCAACAAACAGGGAGGGACTCGGTCCTACCCTCTTTGCAGAGAAGCAATGAGAGTTTGGGATTGGGCAGCACAACACGACCTTCGCCTTACAGCAATTCATGTTCCGGGAGTCCAGAACACCTTGGCAGACAAGCTGAGTCGCTCATCTGCTCTGGCTCATGAGTGGGAACTGGATCAAGGGGTCCTAGACGATATCTTCCTACATTGGGGAACACCACAGGTGGACCTGTTCGCTTCCCCTCAAAACGAAAAGCTTCCTGACTTCTGCTCACTCGTTCAAGAGCGAGGCATTTTTTGGAAAGACGCTCTGTCTCTAGATTGGAAGGACAGATTCGCATATGCCTTTCCCCCAATTCCTCTGAACCCGCGGGTCTTGCAGAAACTAGGTTCAGAAGGAGCACGAATGATTCTGATCGCTCCTTTCTGGCCCAGGCAAGTTTGGTTCTGTCTTCTGCAACAATATTCAGAGGAACCACCTCGTCCCCTGTCATGATGTTTGCTGACACAGGATCAGGGGACCCTGGTCCATCCAGGTCTCAAGTCCCTTCAGTTACATGCATGGCTCCTGAAGACATAGCTCAAGCCCGCTTTGGAGTTTCTCCCTAGGTGGCGGAGATTCTGGTGGAGGCTAGGAAACCCTCCACTAGGTCTACCTATGCCATGAAGTGGAAAGGGTTCACAATCTGGGCTGCTTCGAAAGACGTCGAGCCTTTCTCCTGCTCTGTTGGGCAACTGCTGGAGTACCTGCGCCATCTCTTTGACCTGGGTCTTAGTCACGTGTCTCTGAAAGTCCATATGGCGGCCATTTCGGCCTATCATGTTCCCTTTGCAGACAGAATGTTCGCTCAACTGGAAGTCTGTAAGACTTTCCTCAGAGGGGTTCTTCACCTGAGACCCCCTATCCAAGTTCCCGCTCCTCCTTGGGATTTGAACTTTGTTCTTGAGAAACTTACTCTGCCTCCTTTTGAACCTGCAGCTTCCGCAGACTTGAAGTCCCTTTCATGGAAGACGCTCTTCCTCGTGGCCATTACCTCTGCTCGGAGGATTTCCGAGCTCCAGGCCCTGATGTGTAAAATTCCATACTTGATTTTTCACAAGGAACGTGTGGCTTTGCTCACCAATCCTAAGTTTCTTCCCCAGATGGTAGCGGAATCTACTTTGAACCAGTCCTTAGAGTTACCTGCTTTCTTTACGCAGTACTCCAATCAAGGGGAGTATTTATTACATACTATAGATGTTCACCAGATTCTGAGATACTACACTAACAGGACAAAGGATCTCAGAAAGACTGATCAACTGTTTGTCTCTTTTGCACCCAAAAGAGAAGGCAATGCCTATCCAAATGGTTGGCTCATTGTATCACTTTCTGTTATGACAAGTACAACAAGACCCTTCTGGGTCAAGTAAGAGGCCACTCCACCAGAGGTCACTGCCTCAGCGGCTTGTTTCAAGAATGTGTCAGCGGCAGACATCTGTGCTGCCGCCACTTGAACTAAGTCCATACCTTTACAAAACATTACAGTTTGGATATTGCCTCTCGCCATAGAGCAGGCTTGGGCTTGCTGTTCTGCAAGGCCTCCTTTCTTAAGGCCTTCACAGCTAGAGGATCTACTTTGAGTAGCTTTCCTCCTCCGTGTGCTTCTTCTTGTTCCAGACTGCTTGGGACTCAGTCTATATGTAACTACCTACTGCAGAGCCCTCTCAAAGTAAGATAGAACAGTTAAATAAAGAACTTGCAACAGTAGATCTTGAGAGAGACTCTTGCAGCAGAAATATCTCCCGCCCTCCATCCCCTAAGCTTTTCAGCTCCTTTTCCAGTAGAAATATCCGCTTCTCTCTTTTGGCCTATGGCAGGAAAGAACTGGAAGGCGGGCGTGAGGGACCTCCCCTTTATACCGACGTCTCCTGACGCTGTTCACCTGATGTGGGGGCGGTCCCTAGTCAGAGACTGCTAGCTAGAAGTTTTTTCGTGGGGTCCTGCCACCTATCGGCATCAGTCCTATATGTAATTACCTACTGCAAGAGCCTCTCTCGAAGATCTACTGTTACGGTAAGTTCTTACGTAACTGTACTTTTTTTTCCACCATTTTCTCATTTTTAACAGGAATAAAGCTCCAATATCACTTACATTATCCAGACCAGGCCATAATTGGGTCACTGGCAGATCAGAACCTAGTTGGTGGACTATATTAAATCAGAGCTGAGTCAGAAATGACTCTGATTTCCAGTACTGAGCAGAGGCAGGCCATTCAAGGGTGTGGATTCTGATCTGACAGAGCCGGTCCTGCCATCCCTAGCTGTGACCACACAAAGTTATGCCTTCCAGTCAAGCACTAGCAAGGATTTTTTAGTATTGTAGCAAGTGGATGGGACACGTAATGTGGAGTAAAAAAATCTGTCCTAGTGCACATGATGGTGCAACATCTCCCCAATGCCACCAGCGTAGGGTGCCACCTTGAGTCGGGCAAAGCCAGACTATGAAAACCACCGACCCTTTTAGTTAGCCGCACCCCCTTTTTTGCCAACCACCCCTTCAAATATACCTTGTCACTAATACGAAGTTATATGCAAGTTTTATACTCATGTTCACACCAAAAATCTCTGTACATTTTTTAACAAAATACCAAATGGAATCTGTCTCCAGCGCTGATATTTTTAATTCACACTGCATGTAGAAGTCTAAGATTGCATAAAGTAAGTCTAACTAGATGCTGATATACTGTTTATTGCTCTCTCCTGCTGGTTCTGTTCTTCAGTCTCCGAAAGGCAAGTTAGATGATCTTTGGGCCAGGATGGCACTGCTCATTGACTGGCTTGTCAGTCTGGCGGCACAGGCAGACTGGGTTTGAACTTCTTCCTGGACCGCCCCCCACCCTGACGTCGGCTCTCTACTCTGACTTCTCCCAGGCTATCAGTCACTCACTCACTGCAGCTAGCCAGCCCAGAAGAGAACCATGAACTGGGAAAGAAAACTGACCTTGTGCTTGCTGAGCAAGCTGCTTAACTCCATTGGCTAGTTTCTCCGGGCACCAAAAACAGAGGCTTCTCATTGGCCGGCTGTGTAGCCAGCATCACTGTCTGAATACCCTCAGATGCTGCTTGCAGCCGACCAGAAGAAGACAAGTCAAAACATTGGTGTGGTGAAATGTTGGCAGAAAGAGAGCTCGATTTATTTATTTATTTTTTTAAATGCTTCTTTGCTTCTGATTGCACCGACAGCCCCAATTATGGGACTGAGTATTGGGAAAACCGGAGGACTGGAAAAGTCACCCAAAAACTAGATCATTCGGAAAAAAAAAATGGGTAGGTGGCAACTTTACACCAGCCCTGGATGTCACCCTTGCCTCCTGTCCTCAGAGATAAACTGTGAAGCCTGGAGACCTTACTTTCAAGAGCCAGCCAAGGAGGGGCTTTCACTTGGGGATGTTTCTGAGGGCAGTACCTGTGGGCCAGAGGTCAGTAAAAGCACTGTGAGGCTGGCAGGCAGGATGTGTGCAAGCTACCTGGAGACTGGAGTTAGAGAATCTAGGATGGAAAGGGAATAAACAGAGGATTACAGAAAAGAAAAGAAATACAGCTTCGGTCCATGTACCTCTGTAATAATGGATATACTGTGATATCCCTAAACTCGGTGTGCCGACGTTCGGCATACCAAGTACAGTGGCCTGAAATCCACAACTCCGAATGGATCCTATGCCCAACAGGAAAAATTCAGGCATTACACGGAAAATAAATGTAACACGTGGGGGAGCGGACCCCGGAGTAAAATGCTAAGTTGTTACGGGGATACAGTGAGTAAAATGACGTGACCCGGACTAGAACCTGGGTCACACACAGCACGCTGGCCACCCTACCAGTGATTTACCCCTCCAGACCACTGAGGCAGCTCGGCCAGCAACCCCATCCAAATGTCCTTTCTCATACTGTAAAAGGGGTAAGGTAGCATTCTGTCACATCTGCTACCTTACCCCGTCAGGAGGAATACCATCGGGTTTACTACCGTCGGGATATCCTGTCTATCGGGCAATGCTGACCGGGGTACTGGTTGTCGGGATAGTGAGCTTCAGGATAAGGTAAGTATACCGTAATTACATAGCAGAGCGTTCCCAATTGTAAGCACTTCTACGTTTCTAGTTGCTAAGTGTCGTCAAGGCAGGTCAGGAAGCACAGGAAAACCAGGAGCAGTTTCAAAACTTGCAAACAGCGTTTTATTTTTCTCAATAACAGCAAAATAAAAAATAAAAATTATTTAGTATAACTATTTACAAAGGCAGTACAGAGAAAACTAAGTCCTTCTTCTGAGGGTATCTCTTAATTCCAAGTTTGTCTCTCTAGCAAAAGCATTGCTGCTCTTCTTATAACAAGTCTTTGCTTCGCTGACATCCTGCTTTTCACAGAATGTCCTTGTAAGTTTACATAATGTCCTTGTAAGTTTCATTCTTTGCAAGTGCAAGAGAATAGTACATGGTGTCCCAGAACTGACCTCTTGTTCACAGCTCTGCAAAAGGCTTAAAAACTGCATCTCAGGTTAACCCCTTGAGTTCCAAATAGTTTTGCAATCATTTCAACAGTATAACTATATACAGTTTTAAACAAAGGACCCCAGTATCACATATAGTTTTACAGAGATTCACATGTATTTTTTATAACTGCAGATATGCAAGGGGGAAGAAAAAACAGAACAGCAAGGGAAGGCAGAGAATTGTGAAACCGCTGGAGTGATCAGTTCCTAGGTTTCACAAGAACATTTGGTTGCACAACCAGACAGACAAGAGACAGAGAAGAGGATAGAACAGACCCTTGTGCCAGCCCGGTGGCACTGAGGGTTAGTGCTGGACACCACACCTCACGTCTTGGCAACCGGGTTTGGGAGCGAGCCCGGGTTGCTGGGGATCGACAGGGGAGAGGATTGAGCATCCGAGGACAGCTCTCCTCTCCGGGAGGACAGGGGTCCCTGTTCGGTGCTCGGCTGACCTCTGGCGGAAGCCAGAGACACAGCAATCACTGAGCGTAGTGAGGGGGCAGGGAGTGGCAGACGTCGGTAGCATCGCCTTGACATCAGAGCACCAGCCACTCCCCAGAACAGGAAAATGCCCTTCAGCTCCAGCGGGCAGACACGACTTGCCCGATGTACGGCCGACCTCCTGGCACCCTCCCGACTGGCGCTGCCAGAGGAATTCAGGGTGTTGGGGCCCACCTCGTCCCTGCCCGGGGGGGGGTAAACCGAGGCTACATGGGCGACGGAGGACTGACTAGGTAGGAGTGGACCGCAGTCTGATGACTCCTAGGTGCTTCCAAGGAGACAGGAGCGGAGGGGAGAAGGAGGAAAAAATAGAAAGTATAAAAAAAAAAAAGAACAGACCCTTGCAATTAAACTCTTTCTGCATAACAAATGGGGCAGGGCCTTATTCAACCCTGTCACACTAAGCAGTGCTTGTTTTGACTCCAGATATTTGTTTGTAAAATACAGATACTTTTCAGATATTTTTTTTTTCTAGCTGATTCTCTGCTTCTGCCCATCCTCCCTGTCATCAGGCCCTCCCTACCAGCTGGCAACCTCCCCATCCCATCCACCGTTGCCCTGTCTGGTAGTGTCCCTGCAGGATCAAGGCAACAGAAGGGCCAGAGACTACAGCCATCATATAGACATTTGGCAGTTTTATTCCCTGTTTTTTCTTCCTGGCTCCAACCACTACCCACCTCGTGCTTTGACACCATGCATAGTCACTGGAGGCCTTGCAGATGCTCCGAATGCGCGGAACCTCCCAACCGATCAAGGATGCACTGCTGCTGGCAGCTCTTCTCAGTCTAGGCTGCCCACCTGCATACATCCTAGGCTCACTTCCGATCCCAGGTGGGCTACTGAGTGGACATTTCCTTTAGATTTTTTTTATTCCACTTTTTATCCAGCCTTGAACCCTGTAGGGCTGTCAGACCCAGCCTGCACCCTACTAGTGACTGTCTCCTCCTGGACTCATCTTGATCCCCTACAGATGTCCTCCCGTAGCGGGGACAGGAGAGGGAAGGCCATCCCCCCACACCCTGGAGCACAATCCTGAAGGACAGTCCTATGCGACATAATGGTTCAGGCATCAGGTTGGGCTTCATTCACCGGCCCAGACATTTTCCTTTTTCTTGTTTCCGCACCATCTGACCATGTAAGGATGCAGGTGTGCATTAGTGTAGAAGCAGGCACACACCTGCCACAGGTTGTCTCCCTGTAGAGCCGTGCCAACTGCCTCCACGTGGTGGCAGTCTAGGAGCAAAGCTGCTTAGCCCCACTCTGCAGGAGGAAAGCAGTCCTCTACACAATCAATCCTCTCCCATCCTGGCCTATTCCCAGCAGCCCAAACTTGTTCCCAGACTTGGACCGTCAGCTTGGCAGGAGGTAAGGCATCCAGCGTCTCGGCCCTCAACACCACCATCAGGGTGGCCTCCCTTTAGATTTCATAAGGCACTGTATCTACATTATATATAATCTATATATATATATATATATACACACACACACATATATATATATATATATACACACACACACACACACACACACACACATATATATACACACACACATATATATATATATATATATATATATGTGTGTGTATATATCATTTTGGGGATGTCTCCTGCAGCAGGTCCACGTTAAAGAATCCTTAGCGTCAGTTACCCAGAACCATAAGGAAGCTTTTTGCAAGCAGTCTAACTGCGGCTGCCCATGGCAACGTCACTACGTCGATGTCCCCCTATATAGCCGTGGTTGGCCCCATGCCCTCCTCAGTTCTTTTCCAGCCATCAACCATCACATCAGACTCTAAGGAGCACCGTTGCTTCAGTTGACTGCCATTTTGCAAATATCTACCGCTTCTCGGTTTGTTGTTTTTTTTCCTCACCCTAGTGCCTTATAACTTTAGTATCTAAAGTGATTCCCCATTCCTTACCTTCATTTATGTCCAGTTCAAACTCACTTTCTCGTCGCTGCAGCTGGGGGCAGAAAATTTTAAACAAAGTTTTCCATGACTCGTGTGTCCGTTGCCTCAGTGCCGGTCATGACATTCAGGCCTACAGGACCTGCAGCAGTTTTTTTTTCCCTTTATCTGTTTCTCCCCCCCGGCCCCCGGCTGGCAGCTCCTTCCCCCTGTCCTCCCAACCCCGTCACCCAGCCTCAGGACTTACCTGCTCCCTATGTCCCCCATGGCTTTCCCTCCTTGGCAGGGGGTTGGGAGTCCCCTCAACCCACCAGACTGAATCCAGGATTCAGAAGGAGCCTAAGTTGCCAGCGTGTGGAGCCTGTGGAGGCTGGAGGTCATTGTGCACATCTGGCGATTTTTCACATTTTTCTCCCAGTGCAGTGGAAGGGCATGCAGTGACGCCAGTGGCAGTGTTACACATGTTCCCGTGCGTGTCATGCCTGTTCCTGAGCATGTCACACTGGGTGTCTGCCCCACCTCTGCCCCCTTGTACAGCGTTGGTGTATGGACCCTTAGCCTTCGCTAGGGGCCAGGCTAACACTGGCCACTGGTTCCCTCCCTGCCCAGAGAAGGGGAGTTGTCTTTGGGACACTCAATCCTCCCCCTGCCCATCTGACCCCTGACCACCCACCCACACTGCAAACACAGGTCGCCAATGTGGGAGGAAGTAAGACATTGGTGCCTCAGCCCTCCATGCCAGTGGGCCTGCTGCAGCAGTTTTAATCAAGCCACCCGCCACCGCCTGAAGGAGCTCAAGGTGTTCCTTATGGAGCAAAAGGTGGCCATCTTAGAGGAGGAACTCCAGGCCAGAGGCTCCGCTGCTTCCCCAGCCCTGTCTTCAGGCTCACGCTCTGGCAAAGCCCGGGACAAGTTGTCATCAGAGAAGCACCGCCACTGGGATTAAAGTCATTCCTCCTGCAAGCAGTCCCGTTCACTGCTGTCAGTGCCAACCACTTTAGGGTCGGCAACCAAGTCAGCAATGCTCCCCGCTGCCTCCCCTGCCCTTCTGGTTACAGGGCAGGTTCTGGCAGCCCTCGTCGCTGCCGCCCTCACCGCTGAGGCCACCCAGTCCAGCAGTAGTTCCTCATCGGCAGGCTCCTCCAACCAAAAGTCATTCTCTGAGCAAACACTAAATCAGACTATTGACCTTCGGTTTATTTTTCTACTCCGATGGATAGTGGGGAATGTCTTCTGCACATGCTTGACATCTGTCGGACATTGCATTGGTACATTGATCGTACTAAGGATTGTAAGAAAATCCTCGCAGCTCTCTGTGGCCTTCACCCCCAGACCGGCAGGCTTTCCTGTTTCTAAGCAGGACCTTTCCAAATGGTTGGCCTGCTGCATTAATATCTGTTACCGGAAGCACAGTAAGCAGCTTCCTGTCCTGTCCGTACTCACTCCACCCATGGAGCAGCTGGCTACTTCTGTGCCTTGCTTTCACAATGTCTCTGCTGCTGACATCTGTGCTGCTGACACTTGGAGTACTGCTCATACATTTACTAAACATTACAGTCTGGTTGTGGTCTCTCATAGATGTGCCGGATTTGGCCTTGCTGTCCTTCAAGGCCTCCTAACTGAGGATATTTAGATCCTTCCTTCCTTTCTTCCTCCCTCGATGCTTTGGTACTGCTTGGGAATTGCTCCATGGTGTGGCTCAGCGGAGGGAGGTATCCTCGAAGAAGATAAAATAGTTGCTTGCTGTACCAGTAGATCTTCAAGAGAATTTCCTCCATAGAGCCACAGCTCGCTTCCCTCCTTACTCTTTTTTCTGGTGGCGAGTAATTATCCTACCTGCTCTCACAAGCTGGTTCTCCTCTTATGCCTGATGGTGGCATTATATTAGTCAGGATTCCATATCCTCTCCTGTGTACCTGATTTGGTCCTGGTTGCTTTGGTCTCTGCATGTCTGCTGATCTTCCACGCTTGTGTCCGGTGGAGAACTGAGGCCTGATAGGGCTGCCCACGTTATATAGGTGGTGATAGTGCATGTTGACGTAGACAGTCCCAACTAGCAGAAGGTTTTGGGTGATCCTGCCACCAACAGCTTACAGGTCCATAATGTGGCTCAATGGAGAAGATTCTCTCAAAGATCTACTGTTACTGTGAAAGCAGGTATTCTTTGTGTATCCTAGTGCACTGCACTATAAACTAAGTGCCTTTTGTACCCTGCTGCACCCAGGGACCTCCATGAAAATGAGATACTGGATCTCATGGGGCAATTCTGGCATCTGTTTGATTGCAATATTCAAATAGAAACATTGACTTTTCAGCAGAAAAGGACCACTTGGCCACCCAGTTTGCCCAGATGTTCCCTGCCTATTCTGGCTCCGCAGACGCTGTATGGTCTTCGGAGACCCCTCCCGCCTCCTGCCTCCTGTCTTATACACCGTATATCGTCACATGCTTGACCCCCCCCGATTGGCAGCCTTTTCTAGGCATTTATTACCCTTTCAGTGAAGCAATATTTCCTCACGTTACCCTTCAACTTCCCCTCCTCCTCCTCAGGCTCCTTTTCATGACCCCTGGTCCTGGAGTTTGTTCTCATTTAAGACAGACTCCCCTCCTGCACCCTGTTTCACCCCTTTGAGAGGTACTTGTAGGTCTCCATTATGTAGCCGCTCTCGCTTTCTAAAATAAAATATACCTGGGCTGTATGTTTACTCTGGCAGGGTGCAGTTAAATCAGCATAGTGCAATATATTTACTACTGCCAGGCACAGCGGTAGACCTACCAATCACAATGCCAGTGACCAGGGTTTGGGAATGTTCCTTGGTCGTCTGGGGCCAGCCTGGGTGAGGAGACTTGACTGCCCAGAGGATGTTCTCCTCTGGGGAAGGGTACAGTCTGTTCCACTGCAGTACCACCACCTAGGTAACCAGAGTGCAGTCAGGGGTGGGTTCACAGCGAGGGAAGACGCCCACTGGCACGACGCTATGCATGCTTGTGTGCATATGCACACTTGTTGCCAGAGTTCTGTAGGCCTGGGGACAGAAATCTGGGCGAAACCGTGACCTTGGAACCTCCTCAGACTGGATCTTGACCGCAGCAGGAGTTTGGGAGCCAGGACGCACCCACGGGAGGGGGGGGTCAGTCACTGGGGTAATGAAGTAGCAGAATAAGGCCAGTAAAAGCTGGATCATGAGGCTGAGGAAGCCTGCACTATAGCGGTATGGTTGGTGGTGAAGGCGTAGAACTGCATTTTGCTTTGCAAACTATTTTGACGATTCTGTACATACAGAGCAAGTTACTAGTTGTTGCCGTTCGTTGATCTGTGTGCAAAAGCCAAGTCTCACATACAATTTCACATTTGTTTTGCAGATGGATCTTTCTGTTGAAGCTCTCTATGCGTTGATGCAGGATCGACAAAAAAGGTACGCCAAATACCCCGAGCAAATCCAGAAGGTGAATGAGATGTCTGCCATCCTTCGCCGTATACAGATGGGCATTGACCAGACCGTCCCTCTCATGGAAAAACTGAACAATATGCTCCCTGAAAGTGAGAGGCTGGAGCCTTTCAGCATGAAGCCGGAGAGATATCCTAAGTTCTAAGGGCATTAATGGTCTCAACATCGCCACCTGTCAGTCTGGGGCTTCTCTTTTTTTTTTTTTTTTTTTAGCTAATTTCTTCTAATAGCTCCTTTGCGATCCAAGCCATCCACTGCTTCACCTGATACAAAATGGCCATCCAGGTGATAATGGGTTAAGGACAGGACTCCCAAATGCAGTACCAGACTGCCTGTAATTTGAGTACTGTGCTCCTTCCCATAGCTGATCAGCTTGCAAATGAGAGTACTTGACGGCTACTAGCCAGGCTAAAGTATTTGGCAGTGAAGACTAGGCAACTCAAGGTTTGTAGTCTAGAGCCTGGCACTCAGTTTGGGTTGGTACTTTACTCACTGCAGAACCACTTACCGCGATAAATATCTGATAAAGAAAAAAATGTCTCGTATTTATTCTGAACTCTGCCTCAAAGCCAGAAAGCTTCTGAACAGTCTGAAACTAACAAGAACCTTTACAGATGTCTAATCCAGAAATGGAAACCTAGCTGTTTAATGATGTTTGGAAGTTTAGAAACTGTAATAATATGTAAGATTTCCAGGGTGAGTGGTTTTAGCCAAATACATTACTGTTTTCTTCTTTTAGTAATAAAGAGCTGTTCTTCGTTTTTTCCTCCCAAATTTGAGTTATTTTGTTAACAGCCTTGGATATCAGTTTAGTTTATATTGAAGAGTGTTTGTAAATTTTTTTAAATTTTCACAGAAGATATGAATCTAAAGCAAATTATTTTTCTCATGATTCCTTCAATTTACACTGATTTGCTTCTTTGGACTATACCTAAAAACACAGATTCTTGTCATTTGCATTGCCAAAAAACGAATCTCACCTGATTAAAGGTATAAACCTGCTTACTCGTAGCAGGAACATCAGGCCATCAGAGTGTTGTAGAGCTGACTCTGTAGTTCTGAGTGGTAGGGGACAGGTGCTTGGCGACTGGTGACCCGAGTTCACGCCCTGAGCTTGGGATAGCAAAAGTGAATGCCAGCCGGGGAGTTTCAGGTAGGGAGTGCTCTACGTGCTGCGGGGTTGCCTTCTAGTGATAGGCAGGAGGCAGCATACAAGGACAGAGACAGCTAATACAGCCGGGGGCACAGAGATGGCGCATGCATCACAAGGAGGTGGGATGCCACTGAAAAGCTTAACTTAGCCACAACACTAGCTGATTTATACAGCTAGAACACTGCTATGAATAGCCTGATTACGTTCTGGTTAGTTGTAAAGTCTGGTTCAAATTTATTTAGAAATGAGGTGGGCTGTTGTGGCTTTTTTGCTATATGGCTTTATAATATTGCTTATTCTACTATACCTACCACTGTACTCTAGTTTTTATTACGAGGGAGTGTTTGTTTGGGTTCCCATTCTTTGTAGATGGCTTAAAGAGCAGCTGACACGATCATGGCAGGCAACCCATACAATGGTGTTGCCTGCCCTAGGAGGTATCCTAGCTATATTCATTTTTGGTGTCGTATTTAAAACGTTATATCCTCCGTAACACCCGGCTTATAACTTTGTATACGAGTCGAGTGGCCACCAAGTGCTGCAGCCTCACCGCTAAAAACAATATAATTATGATGTGAAGTAGGGAATGGGGCTGCAGGCACTCTATGAACAGAATCGGGGGAGGGGGCTGCCTAAATGTACCTAGATTATCTTTGCTGGCAGGTATACATGTATGGCTGTGGCAGATATGGTTTCTGTTACTGCAACAATTGGCCATGGAACCTCCGGTTCCCCTCTGCCGGGACCTGCTAACACACGCTCAGGGGACCACGGTCCATCCAGACTTCAGTTCTCCTCCACCTGCATGCATGGCTTCTGAGGACGTAGCCATTGCTTGGTTTGGGGTGTCTCAGAAGGTGCCTGATGTCCTGGTGGCTGCCAGAAAACCTTCCACCAGGGCCACTTACTCTGTGAAATGGAAGTGCTTTGCTATCTTGGCCGTTTCTCATAGCCTGGACCCTTTCACACATCCAGTGAACCTGGTTCTGGAGTATCTCCTGACCTTGTCTGATGCAGGACTCGCATACTCCTCTTTGAAGTGCACTTGTCTGCTGTATCAGCCTTTCATGTGCCCACTGTTGACCATACTGTGGCACAGCTGTATGTGGCTCGTACTTTTCTGCGTGGCATTCTCTACTTGAAGACTCCTATTCATAGCCCACTTCTGGCTTGGGACCTGAATTTTGTTCTAGAGAAGCTGACCCTGCCTCTTTTTGAGCCAGCCACATCTTTCGGGCTACACATTCTATCGTGGAAAGCATTATTTTTAGTTGCTATTACTTCTGCTCGAAGAACTGCAGCACTACAAGTTCTCGTGTGTGGGCAGCCTTATTTGATTTTCCACAAAGACAGGGTCTCTTTGCATACTAATCCTGAGTTTACTTTAAATCAGTCTATCTATCTGCTTGTTTAGTTTCCAGAGCATACCAATCCAGGGGAAGCATTGTTCCATACTTTGGATGTGCATAGGATTCTCAGGTACTATACACACCATACGAAGGACTGCAGAATGTTCTCTCAGTTGTTTCTTTTTCGCCCCTGGCAGAGAGGGTGCTCCAGTTTCGAAACAATGCTTGTCCAAATGGTTGGCCAACTGTATTGTTTGTTTTTTTTTGTTACAGGAAGTATGATAAGGATCTTCCGGGGGTTGTTAAGGGTCATTCCACCAGTAGTATGGCCTCTTCAGTTGCCTGTTTCAGGGGCTTGTGTGCAGCCAAGATTTGTACTAATACCACTTGGAGTACTGTCCACACATTCACCAAGTACCACAGTGTGGACACTGCCTCCAGAAGAAGGGCAGGCTTTGTCCTAGCTGTGCTTCAGGGCCTTCTTTCTTAGGCCTCTGGCCTCCTGCCACCCGGACTGTCTTTGCTCTCAGCACTGCTTGGGACTCGTTCCATATAGGTGTGACCTGATGACAGAGATATCCCCGAAGAAGATAGAACAGTTATGTAAGAACTTACCATAACAGTAGATCTGTGAGGGAGTCTCTGTCCTTAAGTCATGCTGTCCCTCCCTCCCTCCCCCTTTCTGTAGCTGTGTCTCTCTCTACAGCTCGGCTGTCCTGTTTCTCCAGCCTTTCTGCTAGCTAGGTACCTTCTCTCTCTCTCAGGTTCCCTGGTGGGACGCCTGTCTCCTATGACCTCCAGCTAGGGAAAGAACTGAGGAGGGAGCGTGGCCACCCATGCTTATATAGGGCATGTGACATCAGAGCCAGATGTCGGCATGGGTGGCCCTTAATAAGTTGCTGCCGAAAAAGTTTCCATATGACCCTGATGGCGAAGTTCCATAGATGTGACCTGATGACAGAGATTCCCTCAAAGAGCTACTGTCACGGTAAGTTCTTACATAACTTTTTTTTTTTTTTTTTTTTTTAGTATAGCTATTTGGTCCCCGTTGCCTCCTCCCATAAACTGGCGAAGGAGACACACAGGTATTTTTATTTGGTTTTCTCCCCCAGACACCCGCCCCCCCAAGGCCCGGCACATGGCCATGCGAGCATGTGAAGGCATGCTACACACCCGTGGTGCCAGCTCAGCCCTGTCCACCTCCCGTAGCTTTTTGCCGACCCTCTCTGCCTATGCTACCACGGACCTCCATCCGGTGGGAGCAGCAGATAACGATGGGGGGCACCAACCCACCACCCTTGGGAGGGAGAGCTACCCATCAGCATGCTCAATCCTGCCCCCCCCCCAATGCTGGCACCCCGACGACCCGAGGTTGTTACCGACCCCGGGTCGCTGGCGCAGCGCGAGGTGTGGCATCCAGTGCCTCAACCCTCAGTGGTAACTTGCTTTAGAGGCTGCCTACTCAGTTCCATCTTGTACATGGATATGGTATTGTTTCTAAATTTTATTTATTTAATGTCACCTTGTTAGCAATTTATTACTTCAGAATTATCCAGGAAACACACACTGAACTGGAGGTGATTTCCAGGTGTGACCGGGGGTTAACAAAGGGAGAAATAAAAAAAAAGAACAGGCAAAAAAATAAAATAAATTGTCAGTAAAAATTAAAAACAGTAAATTGTGCAAATTATCAACAAACAGGGAGCCTACGGCTACAAACAGTTCAATATCAGGGTGCAGGCTTACCACAATTAAAACAGCTTTATCCCTGCTGAAATAAAAGGAGTGGAGGAGCTCATATGATGGAACTGCCTAAGGGGTGGGGAGCTGCAGCACAAGGAGGAGGGGCTAACAGAGGGAGGAGGTAGTGAAGGAGGAGAGGGAAGGGAGCTAGAGATAGGACCAGGAGGGACAAAATGATCCCTGATAGGAGGGCTTTGGGAAGCCCACGGGAAGTGTATTCCAGGGATGGAGAAGGGAGAAGGTATGGATGGGCAGGCTATTTCAGAGATGGAGGAAGAGGAGTAGATGGGGAGACTGTTCTGGAGATGGAGAAAGGAGGAGGAGCCTGTGGGGAGGCTGTTCCAGATATATGGGAGGCAGGAGGGAAAAAGCAGATTGCCCCACCATGGTTTTATGGCAGGGGATGGAGATGGGGGGGATAAAAGGGCATCAGATAAATGGAGGGGTGAGATGGGGCAGCAGGAAAAGCCAAAATCTGGCAAAAAAGGAGCAGTAAATAATGGCACCTAGGCTTATCCATCCAGGGCTACTGTGCAGACCTCCTTACATCTTTGCCAGTACCATCACCTGACCAAGCCCGAAGCCTTCTCCTCTGGAGGCTTCCAGGACTCCCAGCATGCCCTTGTCTCACCTCTGGTAAGGCTCCTATGGATAATCCCCTAAGGGAGGGTCCTTCCATTCGGCTCCTGCAGCAGCAAAGTCCCCTTAGCTGTTCGCCACAACGGAGGCATCCCTGAGAGCTCGATCTGGAATCCCGAGGAGAGGTTGGCCTAAGTTGGTTGTTGTGGGTGGTTGAGGCTTGATCTGCCTTGCAGCCCCTGTTTTTCCACTATATGCGCCTCCCACTGAGAGCTGGCCTCCGTCTCTGGTGCCAGCAAACCTGAAGCACAGACATGCACACTTTCCCCTTCCAGTGCAGCCTGTGGGCTCCCGGGCCTGCAGCACCACCTGTGGTCACCCAGGTGGCAATAAACCAGTGAGAGGCACATCCCTCCTTCCCGGGAGGAAGAGCACATCTAGTTGGCTGCTCAATCCTCCGCCGCTGGCAGGCTCCCGATAACTCAAGCTTGCTCCTGAAATTGGGTCACTGACATCAAGAGTGGTCTCTACGGCTGTGGTGGCGGCTCAGCTGAGGGTAGAGAGAGGTTACGTAAAGTAATGTGTGTGTGGCATCCAATTTCCAGAGTAACATTAAATGCACCTCTAAATTGTGGAAGGTTGTACACTCCCTTTTTGACCCCCCCCCAACTGAGTCATCCAACTTGTGCTCAAGCTAGGTAGTTATGTCATATCGAACCTTGATGAGGTTGTTGCTTCCCTTAGTCACATCTCTGGCTGTGTCTGCTTCCTGCTTCCCTGCTCTCGTATTCTGCCCCATCCTCCTTCCTCCCCCACTCTACTCAATCTCTCTCACTTACCACTCCTGCTATTTCAGCTGTACAGTCTCTCAAACCCTTCAAACATACCTCTCAGCATTAAAATTCATAGCATTGGCCTTAAAAATGCAAAGCTAATAGCCAAAATGAGTAGCAGTTTTTTATGCTAAAGAATAGTAAGTTTAAGAATAGTGAGCAGTACATGTTTAAAGTATGTTTCTATTGTTAGTTTAAATTTGTAATAGTTTGTGAGTCCAGAAATAACTCTGACATCATGTGGCATGTCAGAATATATTCATAGAGCAAGGGTAAATTGTGGTGTAAAATACACAGTGGTATGCAAAGTACATAGCAGTTTTGAGGTATGACTCCAGAAGCTACAGTCTAGGCGGACTGGACCTTAAGCTCCTTTCCTCGCTGCCCCTGCTGTCCTTATCTCAGAGATCCTTATCCTTGCTTTCTGTATCCGTACGGCAGAAGAGAACACCAAGGTTATCTCTTCACGTAGAGGCGCACCTGATTTTTTTCTTTCTGCTCTCCCCTTTCCTCATCTTTTCAGCTTCCCTTTGCCCCTTCATTCACACCCCCACCATAACTTTTCTGCTGCGGCCTCTCACTGACTCCATCCTGAAAGAGATAGATCAGGGTCTCCACTATCTTTGTCAACCTAAGGCCTTTGACATTTGCACACCCCGTCCTTCTGGATCAGCTAACAGATGCTGGATTGTCTGATCATGCAGATAAGTAGTTTAGCTCCTACATAGTGGGCAGGTCCCAGGCTGTCCTCATAAATGACTTCCTCTCCCCCTTGAGCTTGGAGTTCCCGAAGGTTTTGTTCTTGGCCCTGTCCTAGTCTTGATCCGTTTAAACAACCTCCCAAAAGTCTGTGGCTTCTTGCACATATACATTTATTTATTCCACATAAAACCCTTTAAACAGGGCCTATGTTCAAAGGTTTTAGAGTCAGCATCAACAGAAAAATAACGGAAATACAGTACAATTCAATGCAACACTAAGGCAGGGCAAAACTTACAGCACTGCGGACAAAGACATGCTATACTTATGATACACAGTCTTGTTGCCTTCTTCATTTAGGTGCTGCCATGCTCAGGCTGTGGGCGTCATTAAAACAATTAATAGAGCCGGGAGCTGTTCATCATGGCAGCAGGCGGCTACTCTATGTAAGAGCAGAGCGAGTCTGTCGGAAAAAGTCTGAATTTAAACAACTATTTTATTGCATGGCTGACGAGCCCAAGGCAAAGGTGTCTTCATCATCAGACGAGTACATGTTGCCGTGTATCTGACCACTGGAGAAATATTTCAAACTACAAACCAGCTTAAACAGCAGAGGGGTTGGGGAGAGGAGCCCTGACTCCAGTGGAATGCCGTTAGCTTGGCCGCTACAGCTATCAAAGGAATCCGTGGAGGTGAACAGAGCTGAATATATTAAAACGCCCATAACTCCTTTATCTCCCCATTCACCAGGAGACAAAAAATTTGACTCAGTGAAAAAAATGAGTGTATCATCACTCTGAGCTACTTGTGAACAAGAAACTGGCATCTCCACTTCGTAAATCAAGCCCGATCCAGCTTTTATTGGAGAAAAGTGGAGTTGAAACATCTTCAAAGTCAGACAACACTAATCACAGATCGGGTCGAACAGAAGTTAAAAATACGAGTGTGTTTTGCCTTATCTGAGCTACCTGATCTACCTGTGGACAGAACCAAGGGAACTGAGAATTGGAGCAGGATTCCTCCACTGCAGCAACAGTCAGAGATGGCCACGGGGGGGGGGGTCGCCATTCGCTGGATTCTCTCGGAGATGCTTTGGAAAAGTAATTATAGTGGACACAGTCATTTGAGTTAAAGTTTAATGCTTTATCACAAAAAGTAGATTTTCTGCAAACTGATGCTAGGCAAAATCATGAAAAGTTAGAGGAAGCCACAAAGGAGGTCACCAATGTTAAAAAAACAGAAGTTGGAAAATCTACTAACAAGATTATCAGTGTGGAAGCTTCAGCAGCAGATCTTTTAAAGGACAGTTACACAATGACCAGAAAAATTTTAACTTTGGAGAATCAATAGCACTATAAAAATCTTCGTTTTCTGGGTTTACCTATGTCCTTTCAAAAAGATTTCCAGTCAACCAGAGATCTAGTGAAAGATATTTTTACAAATGTTGTCGAACTGTCGGAAGAACACCTTCCATTCATTACTAGAGCATATAAATTACCTGTTAAATCCAAAACACAACAGGAAGAAGCTTCAGATGATTCCTCACAAAAGATTTTACAATTTTGGCTACATTTACTTTTGACACTGACAGAGACTTGATATCTAGATTATCTAGAATGAAAGCACCTTTGATCTATAAGTCACATAAGATTTCTGTTTACCCTTGTTATTGTTATGCAACACAACAGCGCAGATGTCGCTTTTTGTCTTATAGACAAGAAATACCGCAGTTGGGAGCAGAATTTCAGCTTTTAGCACCAGCTAAATTAACAGTTAAATTTAAGGGTAGACAATATTTATTTTTTGATATAGATCAAGTAACATATTTTATTAGGGCGCAATATGCTGAAAAGAATGTCGAGATTGACTCCCCTACTCTTTCTGAAAAAGAAATGTTGAATATATGATGAATGTACAAAGTTTGAGACTTAAGAAAAGTTTGACCTGATTCATAAATATGTGTAAAGTGTTGTGAATGGGGGCAGGATGTCTGTGCAAGGGGGATTTTTTTTCTCTCGTTCTTTCACCAGAAAAATTCTAAAAAATATATAAAATGACAAGCTTAGCGATCATCTGAGATAGAAGTAAAACTATTTTTGATAGTATTAAAGTTAGCTGTTATTGTCTGTGATTCAAATTTATTAGTTTAAAAATATCCCCCGACTGGTCTAGACTACGCTGTATATAAGCTATAAAAGTACTCACTTTGTATTTCTGTATGTATATGTATTTACTTTTATGATCTGTATATGTAAAAAGGAAAAATTAATAAACAAGTAAGGAAAAATAAAAATAATTAATAACAGTTTGCAGTAGCTCATTTAGCTTCAGCAGGACCAGATAAAGAGAGGGAGGAGAAGAGAGCGGATTTAAACTGAAAAAGGGTGCAGTCAACTTTTAAGGAGGAAGGCAGCTCATTCCAGAGTTTGGTAAATCTGTAGGAAAAGCCAGCTTGGCTTAGTGAGGTTTTCCTTCACGGGTGGAGCAGAGTATGGTGTACCACTCAACTGGTGGCGTATGTTTGGTCAACAAAGTTGAACATGGCTTGGAACCCTGGGGACAGAGAACCATAAAGTGCTTTTCATTGAGTGTATATGGACGACACAGTGCTGTTTATAAGTGATCCCCCACCGCTCCAAAGCTGATGGTGCAACTCCAACAGGACTTCAACAGTGTCCAGTGCTAGTTGTACTGACCAGTTAATCCTGAATGCCAAGAAGACATAATCCATGATTTTAAGCACCAGGCAATAACTTCCTTAAATCCAGTCCCCCATCTCCTCCTTTAAATACCTGAGTGTTTGGCTTAGCAAGCACCTTGACTTCTCCCACCACATTGACCTTATCCATGCCAAGCTGCTCCCCAAAACTTGGCACTCTATGCAGCTACATAGTTTACCCCCCCCACCACCAGACTATCATTGCGAAAATGATCCTCCTTGCCTTTGACAATGGGGATATGGTTTATGGCGCCACTTCTAAATCCACCCTAACTAGACTGGACTCTATTTTTCACTCTTTGTGTCATTTTGCCTTTGGCTGCCTGCGCCATACCCATTACTGTCCCCTCCATTCCTTCCTTGCTCTCCCCCTCCCCCCCCAGGCAAAAGCCTATCCCACTCTGCCTCTCATCTGAAAATTATGGTATGGTTCCCCTTCCCTAATATTTCATTTTTTCCTTTCTTGCCAACTCCCCTCCTCTCACTCCCCCTGCTCTTCCAAGGTCCCACGGTTTCTCTTCACCAAGTCCACTGCAGGGCAGGCTACTTTCTCTCACCATCTTTATGGCTTTGGCCTTGACTCCCCACCCTCCCATCTGCTCAGCCTCCTCTGTCAATGCCCTGGGAGCCCTTTTTTTCATGACCACACCACTCATCGGCGTTTGTGCACCTAAATTCCTTCCTTTCTTGCCAGTTTTTTGTGCTGAATTTATTGTTTTTGCACTGTGTGTCAATAGATACATATTTTTCCCTACTTCTCTTCTGTGCACATACCTGTGCACTGGGTTTCTTAACTTATATTTACTGTTATATTTTGCACTGCTGATGTATTTCACAATTATTTTACAGTGCGCATAATTTAACTGTACAGCTGGAAATTATTTTGCTTTTTTCTGCAAGTACTACTATTTAAATAGAACAGTTATGTAAGAACTTACTGTAACAGTAGACCTTTGAGGGGATCTCAGTCAGGTACCACCGTAGGAACTTCACCATTGGTGAATGGCGAATCCACACAGAAACTTTTCAGCAGTACAACTGGGGCCGACACGCCATCAACGTCCACTGACATCACCAACCCTATGTAGGCGTAGGTGGCCCCACTCCCTCCTCGGTTCTTTCCCTCCGGTGACAAAGGGAGGAAGGCTCACACCCTGGGAAACCAAGGAGAGACAAAGGGACCCAGCTCTAGACAAAAGGATGGAAACAATAGCTAGCCAGGTCCTGAACAGGAGCCCTTAGAAGGGGGCAGGGTGGGAGGAAAGCATACCTGTTGACTGAAACCCCCTCGAAGATCTACTGTTACAGTAAGTTCTTACATAACTGTTCTGTCTTCTTTTAGGGTATCTCGGTCATCAGGTACCAACATAGGAACAAGTACCAAGCAGGGACAGGTAGTCAGGGAGGCTGGATCTCCATAAATTGAACACAGGAAAATTGAAAAAAGCTACCCATCCAAGGATCTTCATAAACTTAAGACAGACGACCTTGCAAACTGAACCTGTCAAGGAACTCATAAACTTAAGACAGGAGCCCTTGCCGTACAACCCTGCCCAAACCAGCACAGGCTCTTGAGGCAATGTCCAGACTGTAATGCTTGGTGAAAGTGTGGACTGTACTCTAGGTGACAGTCACACAAATATCAGCAGCTGAGATCCTCCCCCTTTGAAGTAAGCCACCAAGGTAGCCAGACAACTCCAGGCAACTCCTTGCCGTACTTGTTATAGCAGAACAGAATGCAATTTGCCAACCATTTGGATGAACATTGCTTAGAAACTGAGGCACCCTCTCTATCAGGGGTGAATGAAACAAACTGCTTAGACTTTCTAGACTCATTAATCCTGAGCAGGTAATACTTCAAAGTTCTGCGCACATCTAATGTATGGAGTGTGACACGTGGACAGCCAGTTCTGAGTACACTATGATTTTTTGTAATATAAAAAAGATTCTGAGACTGCATGTGAGTTCACACACACACACACAGGTTTTAGATACAAGGTGTTACCTGGAAGGCCAGAAGCTAATTACAGACTAGAACAGGCCTTAATCAAGAATCTCCTGTTTTTCTAAGTTAAATATAGCCTTAACTGCTAAGAGGGAAATCAGTATCCATTTTATGACGTTTCGAGGAGGAAACCAGGTTACAGCACACTGGTGCGAAATCATAAATGCTTTGATATCTGTGTGAGAAAGGATACTGCTTATAGATGAAAGGAAATTTACAGACTTGATTGGGAAAGTCACATGGGGAAAGGAGTTTCTGCTGATGTAACCTTAATTATCTTACTTTCTAATATGATAAAATATCCTGGGTGTATGATTTTTCATAAACAGAGGAGGAGCTAGGTAACCTCACACAAAGGGGTTGGCAAAGACAGTTTTTTAAACTGATTCTGTTTTCTTTCAGAGACACTTTTGTCTACACTCTGACAAAGAAACATCTTTGAGCACTTTAAGCAAGTATACAGGCAGAGAGAGACAAAATCTAAGTACTGTAGTAGGAATTGCACTGTTAAAACCTTGTTCTTTTAAAAGATTGTATGGTTCTTGTGATATAATGGTTCTGTATTTTATGTTTTACATACTTTTATCTATTTTAGTAAAACTCTATGTTTAGAACCTACTTGGTCTGTCTTTGAATTTATTTTCTTTAACAAGTGAAGTATATGTGGTTAAAGCAGACACTGTACATAAGCTTGAATGGTGATATCAAACTGGAAAAAGGTAAGAGTAATCTGAGGTCTTTATTAGAGTTTTTAAGGGTTCATTTTGTACACCTGGTTAGGTGCCCATAGGCAAAGATATCTGGCCCCCCGAAGACAGAATTATCTGAGCCTGTGCATTGGGTACGCTAGTAAGAGGTTCACAGTTTGAATCCCTCAAGAACTGAGACCAAAGATTGATTCAAACCCACAAAACAGACAGAAGGGTTACCCTGTTTCTGTTAACTGTTCACAAGACTGCGCTTGGAGGTTGGCACTTTGGGAGTAGAGGGTCTGACCTGCTGAGTGGGTTTGTGACAGATTGGTTGGCAGCGGTGTGCATAATTTTGGTATTACAAGTATGTCAGCTTGAGACCGTCTGCTCACTTGCAAAGAAAAAAAAAGGCAGTGATTTATTTTTTAAAAAAGGAGACAGAACTATATCACTTGGCGTACAGTCAAGTTCCTACCCGTTTTATTTTTTTTCCCTAAAGTGCAAGTCAGAGTAGCAGTAGTTAGGGAAGATGGCTTCCAACTACAGCAGGCACACTGTGGACTATTTAAAGCAGTTGTGCGGGGACAGAGGTGTCCCATTCGAGGCGAAAGCCAGCAAACAGAACCTAGTGGATGGCCTGATGGTATCAGATACCCAGAGCACTGAGACACAGACCATGGCTGAAAAGAACCAAACCTCGAGTGTGGCAGGGCTAGTGGCCAGTGCAGTGTCCAGATCCGATGAGGAGGGCAACAGGGCCACTGTCAGTGAAGGGTCACAGCAGGGGAAGGTCACCAGTATCCTGGATCCAGAAGTACTCAGGCTGCAAATTGAGTTGCGCAGGATGGAACTGGAGTTCCAGGAGAAGAGAGAATGAGAGAGACAAGAGGCAGAGTGGGAACAGCGGGAGGCAGACCATGAGGAGGCGTGGCGTGAGCGCCAGCGAGCTACAGAGAAGAAGAGAGGCGAGAACAGAGATGCTGACCATGAGGAGCAGGAGCGCCAGAGGCAACACGAACTGGAGAAGCCACTGACTCCAACCAGCGGCACCAGAGCAGGTAAGTGGCTTGGTTTAACTGGGACTACAGGACTGGGTTACAAACTGAACTCCAAATTGATAGCTGAATTTAAAGAGGGGGAGGATATGGATGCCTTTTTAAATTCTTTTGAAAAAGCTTGTATTCAGGCTAAAATTCCTAGAGAGTCCTGGAGTTTCCAATTATCCCCGCTACTTACCAGGAAAGCTTGGGATGCATTGGGTCAAATGGACAATGAGGACAGTGATGATTACAGCAAACTTAAAGCTGCACTGTTAAAAAAATTTGAATTAGCTGCTGAATCATACAGAGCTAAATTCCATAAGCACAGGAGAAGCCCTGACATGAGCTATGAGGAGCTAGCCATGAAACATCAGTTTTTAAAATGGTGGGAAGAAATTGAGGCAAACTCTATTGACAAAATTGAAAATGTGATTTTGTTAGAACAGTTTTATTGGGCATGCCCAGCAGAGCTAAAAACCTGGCTGGAGGACCGAGATCCCAAAACAGTACAAGAGGCTGCTGAACTCTCGGACCGCTATGCCAAGAGCAGACCTGCTCTGAGAGTGAATAGGATGGGTGTGGCAGTGCAGAAAGGGAAAAGCGCGCCTTCAGGGCAGCTAAAACCCTCACTGCCTCCACCAAAACCAGTTAGCTCCAGGTTTCAGAGAAAAGATTTCTCTGAAAAGAGAAGTGAATGTTGGTTATGTAAAGAGACTGGGCATATTGCCAGACAGTGTCCCAAAAGAATGAGCAATAATACACAGAATGGTGCTAGAAAAGAAGTGGGTTGTTTGTGTGTCACTGGAAGCATGCCTGTGAGCATGAGGGAACATGTGCACCCAGTCATGGTGAATGATGTACAGACGCGAGGGTTAAGGGACACAGGGGCATCCTTGACCTTGGTAAAAGGGGATGGAGTAGAGCCTGGTCAGCTTATACCCAATAAATACGTCACTGTACAGGACTTTACTGGTGAGGCGAAAACATTGCCCCTCGCTAGTGTTCTCGCGGACTGGGGTGAAACAGGGGGAACTGTGCAACAGGTGGCTGTAGCCAAAACCATAGCAGTGGATGTGATCCTGGGCAACAATCTAAAACGGGATGGTGTATGTAGTTACCCGTAGCAAAGCGGCAAGGGAAAATTGTAGTTCCCTGAGCCCCACAGAAGCTATTGTGGAAACTACTAAGAGGCTGGTTCCCCAGCATGTGTCTACAGATGGGGAGACTAATGAAAAGGGGGTAGAAATTTCCCCAGTTGCAAGTAACCACACAACTACAGAGGGTTACTCCGAAGAGGGAAGGGTGACCCATTGTCAGAGGGTTGGGATTGACAGTGATCCTGAGTGCCCTGACGCTTGTGCTAGGGACCCTAGTTTAGTGACTGAAGGGGACCTGTCCCATGCCTTGGGAATGTGTGAGGGGTTCACAGCTGCTCAGAGAAGTGACACTAGGATAAAGAAGCTGATGGCTTGGGCAGACTCTGACGGTGAACAGGGAGGTGGCAGCAGACATAAGGTTTATTGGGGAAATGGACTTATGTATACTCAGGCAGTACAGAGTGAGGGGTGCTAGGCAGGTAGCTTGTCGTTTCCCAGGGGTATCATGAGCAGTTGCTCAAGATTGCACATGATATTCCCTTGTCTGGTCATCTGGGAATCATGTGCACTACGCAGCAGTTGGCACAGAATTTCTATTGGCCTAACTTCACCCAGCAGGTGAAGGAGTATTGCAGGTCTTGTCACCGGTACCAAGAAATAGGGAAGGCGGGCAAGAAAACCCAAGCCGCCCTGATTCCATTGCCCATGGTAGAGGAGCCATTCCAGAGGGTAGGAATGGATATTGTGGGGCCTTTAAATACCCCCAGCTCCTCAGGACCATACAAAGTGGTTAGGAAGGTAAATGATGTGAACTATATTGTAGAGTTACCTGACCGAAGACAGACAAAAAGGATGTACCATGTCGACATGATGAAGCCATATGCAGATAGGGCTGACATGGTGTTTGCAGTGTGTAGTTCTGTGGAGGGGACGAACGAAGGAGACCCCCTTCTGGATTTGCTGGAAGAAAGTAGGCGGGAGCCTTCTGTGGAGGCAGTAAAATTGTCTCCCCAGCTGGCCTCGGACCAGATCCAGAAAGTAAGGGAGGTTTTAGCAGACTTTGCCCCATTGTTTAGCGCCAAGCCTGGACTAACCCCCTTAACGACACACGATGTGGAGACAGGGACACAGACGCCCATATGGCGGACAGCATATTGGGTGTCAGAGACTGTCCAAAAGGACATTAGGAGGGAAGTGGAGGAGATGCTGGATTTAGGGGTAATGCAGAGATCCCACAGCCCCTGGGCCTCACCGTAGTCCTTGTGCCTAAGCCAGATGGCTCTACTCATTTCTGTGTGGACTATGTGGACTGAATGCAGTCACAAAGTCGAGCAGCCCACCCGATGCCGGTGGATGAACTCCTGGACAAGTTGGGAGGCGACCTACCCTTCGACCATTGAGCTGACCAAGGGTATTGGCAGGTGGAGGTTGATGGACAGAGCTAGGGAGAGGTCGGCCTTCATCACTCCAATAGGCTTATTTGAGTTCAAAGTAATGCCTTTCGGAATGAAGAACGCACCGCCACTTTCCAAAGGTTGGTGAACCAGGTGTTAAATAGTGCTGAGGAGTACACCGTGGCGTACCTGGATGACATTGTCATCTTCAGTACCAGCTGGGAAGAACACCTTTCACACCTTAAGGAAGTGCTGGGCAGAATACAGAGGGCCAGGCTCACTGTCAAAGCCGAGAAGTGCCAGGTGGTCATGGGAGAAGTGGCATACCTCGGGCATGTGGTAGGCTGGGGACAGCTCCATCCTAACCAAATAAAGATAGAGGTAATCCAGGCATGGCCCAGACCAGAAACGCAGAAGCGGTCAGGAGTTTTCTAGGGACAGCAGGGTACTACAGAAAATTTGCACCCAATTACAGTGCCCTGGCTGCTCCCCTATCTGACCTGACAAAGAAAAGGATGCCCAAGAAAATTACCTGGGGCCCAGCCTGTGAAGAAGCCTTTACCAGATTGAAGGAGGCACTGTGCAGTGCTTCTGTTTTGACAAGTCCTGACTGTAGCAAATCCTTTATAGTTCAGACTGACACCTCAGACGTGTGTATTGGGGCAATACTGAATCAGACATCCAGCCAAGGGACAGATCACCCAGTAGTGTACCTCAGTAGGAAGTTACTTCCCAGGAAGCAGGCATACTCCACTGTGGAAAAAGAGTGTCTTGCCATAGTGTGGGCCCTAAAGAAATTAGAGCCATACTTATATGGGCAGCATTTTGTGGTGCAGACTGACCACAACCCCCTGGTTTGGCTGACGCAGATGGGAAAGAACAATGGTAGATTGCTAAGATGGAGTCTTGCTTTGCAAGGGTATGATATGACAATCATACATAGAGCTGGAGCCAGAAACCAGAACTCAGATGGTCTGTCTCGTGTGTATGAGGAGTGAATTGATTTGGGAAGCTCATCCCATGCCGGGGATAGACCCCCCCCAAATTCAGTCTAGGTGGGGAGGATTGTGACACGCGGACAGCCAGTTCTGAGTACACTATGATTTTTTTTGTAATATAAAAATCTGTTATGGACTGTCTCTTATGAGAGATGCTGAGACAGCATGTGAGTTGACACACACACCCAGGTTTTAGATACAAGGTGTTACCTGGAAGGCCAGAAGCTAATTACAGACTAGAACAGGCCTTAATCAAGAATCTCCTGTTTTTCTAAGTTAAATATAGCTTTAACTGCTAAGAGGGAAATCAGTTCCATTTTGTGACGTTTCTAGGAGGAAACCTGGTTACGGCACACTGGTGCAAAATCATAAATGCTTTGATGTCTGTGTGAGAGAGGATACTGGTTATAGATGAAAGGAAATTTACAGACTTGATTGATGATGTCACATTGGGGAAAGGAGTTTCTGCTGATGTAACCTTAATTATCTTACCTTCTAATATGATAAAATATCCTGGGTGTATGATTTTTCATAAACAGAGGAGGAGCTAGGTGATCTCACACAAAGGGGTTGGCAAAGACAGTTTTTTAAACTGATTCGGTTTTCTTTCAGAGACACTTTTATCTACACTCTGACAAAGAAACATTTTTGAGCATGTTAAGCAAGTATACAGGTAGAGAGAGACAAAATCTAAGTACTGTAGTAGGAATTGCACTGTTAAAATCTTGTTCTTTTAAAAGATTGTATGGTTCTTGTGATATAATGGTTCTGTATTTTATGTTTTACATACTTTTATCTATTTCAGTAAAACTATTTTTAGAGCCTACTTGGTCTGTCTTTGAATTTATTTTCTTTAATAAGTGAAGCATATGTGGTTAAAGCAGACACTGTGCATAAACTTGAATGGTGATACCAAACTGGAAAAAGGTAAGAGTAATCTGAGGTCTTTATTAGAGTTTTTAAGGGTTCATTTTGTACACCTGGTTAGGTGCCCATAGGCAAAGATATCTAGCCCCCCAAAGACAGAATTATCTGAGCCTGTGCATTGGGTACACTACCAAGATGTTCACAGTTTGAATCCCTCCAGAACTGAGACCAAAGGTTGATTCGAACCCACAAAACAGACAGGAGGGTTACCCTGTTTCTGTTAACTGTTCACAAGACTGCGCTCGGAGGTTGGCACTTTGGGAGTAGAGGGCCTGACCTGCTGAGTGGGTTTGTGACATGGAGCAGTGCTTCCCCTGGATTGGCATGCTCGAGAAAATAAACAGGAAGGTGGATAGACTGAGTATAAACTCGGAAACCACCTTAGGCAGAAACTTATGATTGGTGTGCAAAGATACCCTGTCTTTGTGAAAAATCAAATAAGACTCCTTGCACCAGTGGGCCTGAAGCTCTGAAATTCTTCGAGTGGAAGTAATGGCAACTAAAAAGAGCGCTTTCCAAAAGAGAAAGTGCAAACCACAAGACGCAATTGGTTCAAAAGGAGACCGGGTCAGCTATTCGAAAATAAAATTGAAATCCCAAGCCTGGACAGGGGAATGGATTGGAGGTTTCAAATGCAGGATGCCCCTAAGGAAGGTGAGGGAGACCTCCAGTTGAGCAATGGTGCAGTTACCTACGGGTTCATGGAAAGCCAAAATGGCCAAGTGAGGAATACTGGAGACCTGAGTCAGACAAATAAATCAAGTAGTCCAGGACATGCTTCACATGACAGGTGAAAGGGTCTAGGGAATGCTTGGCAGCCCAGATGGCAAACTGCTTCCACTTCTTGGCTTAAGTGGTCCAGGTGGAAGGCTTGCGGGTGGCAACTAGGACATCCGCTACCCTATTAGAAACTCCAAACCTGGTGATGGCTATGTCCTCAGGAGCCATGCATGCAGATGGAGGGTTCTAAGGTTTGGATGGACCAAGGTTCCCGGATCCTGGGTCAGCAGGTACCTGCAGAGAGGCTGGGGAACCAGAGGTTCCTCTGCCAGCTGCTGAAGTAGAGGAAACCATATCTGTCGGGGCCAGAATTGAGCTACCAGGATCATGCTGGCCCTCTCCATTTGTAGCTTGAGCAGCACCCTCTGTATCAGTGGAAATGGAAGGAATGTGTACAGAAACCTCCCGCTCCAAGAGAGGAACAATGCGTCTCACCAGAAAACTCCAGGCCCTGGATCTAGCGAGCGACAATTGGGCAGCTTTGCATTGTGTGGGGATGCAAAAAGGTCCAACTCTGGATGACCCCATCTGTCAAACAGATCTTCTGCTACAGATGAGAGAAGCTCCCATTCATGCATGCTGGACTGAGTCCTGCTGAGTCTGTCTGCTAGAGTGTTTGGCACGCCTGGCACATGGACCGTAGAGAGAGAGAGCCATGCTGTGGTCCAGAGCCCAGTACCACACTCGCATTGCTTCCCGGCAAAGGGGATATGAATGTGTCCCACCCTGCTTGTTGATGTAGTAGACAACACTCAGATTGTCCGACTGCACCAGAAGTAGACCTGGGACTAGGTGCTCCTGAAATGCCTGCATGGCGTAGAGCATCGCCCTCATCTATGGGACATTGATATGCAGGGCGGCTTCCCACTGGGACCAGAACCCTCGGGTTTGAAAGGGACCCAGGTGTGCCCCCCAGCCCAGACGCGAAGCATCCATGGTCAGGATCTGATTCAGGGAGGAGAATCGGAATGGGACCGCTTGAAGAAGATTCGAGCAGTCCATCCACCACTGCAGTGCTTTGCGCACTGGAGAGGAGACCAGGACTAGATGGTTCAGCTCATCTAGACATTGATCCCACCGGACTCTGAGAGTTCACTGAAGGGTACGCATGTGGAGCCTGGCTAGTGGAACAGTGGGAACAACTGCAGCCGCTAAGCCCAGGAGTCTGAGGTACAGCCTGGCAGGAATGTACCGACTCTTGAGTGACCTCCTGAGCTTAAGCAATAAGACATTCTGCCCTGTTTTTGGGCAAGAAGGCCTTCCCCTGCTCTGAATCCAGGACGGTCCCAATGTACTATAATCTTTGGGTCGGTATTAGAACATACTTTGGCAGGTTAACCGTGATGCCCAGAGACTGAAAGAGCTGGAGGGTATGTTACAGTAAGCAATGGCTGTTCCCTGGATGGGGCCTTGAGAAGCCAGTTGTCCAGGTAAGGAAAGATGTACAGACGCTCCTTTCTGAGGGTTGCTGCGACTGCTGCTAAGCATTTGGTAAAGACATGCGGCACAGAGGATAAGCAAAAGGGCAATACCTTGAACTGGTAATGCTCCCCTTGAATGGCAAAGTGGAGAAACCTCCTGTGAGGAGGAAAAACTGCAGTTTGCAAGTAGGTGTCCTGTATATCCAGGGAGCAGAGCCAGTCCCCGGTTTTGAGGAAGGGCAAAAGACCCGGCAAAGTTACCATCCGGAACTTTTTGTACTGGCTGAAGACATTGAGGTCTTTGAGATCTAGAGTAGGCTTCAGATCTCCCGTTTTCTTGGGAACCAGGAAGAATCTGGATAGAACCCCTGGTTTCTCTGTCGCTTTGGCACTAATTCTACCACCTGCTTGCATAGAAGAGTCTGTACTTCCTCCCGGAGAACAGGTAAGAGAGCCAGGGGGTAATTTGCAGGTGGCGGAGGGGTGTCTGGAGGTTGCTAAATGAACTCCAGTGTATAACCGCTCTCTATGATCTGCAGGATCCAAACATCTGACGTTATGTTTCTCCATTGAGTCAAATGGAGGGAGAACCAACCTCCGACTGCCACGGCCTGGGCCAGCGAAGGGGGTCTGGCAAGGAGTCAAGCTGAGGAAGTGGGACCCTCAGTTCTGGGACGCTTGACTGCCACTCCAGCCTAGGAGCAGGCAGGCAAGGAGGACTGGGCTCTACGCTTTCCCTGGGGATGAGAGCCTGAGCCTGGTCTATTAGTCTGCCTATGAAAAGCAGAATACCACCTACCACACTGCTGGGTGTGGCAGAGGGAGTGGACGGACTTAAGAGCCATGCCAGAGGCCTGCAGATCATTAATGAGGTTCTGGACATCTGGGCCACAAGGTTTAGTGCCATTAAAAGGGGCATTCAGCACCTTATTTTGCACATCAGCAGCGAACCCAGAAACTCTGAGCCAAGAGCGTCTACGTAGACAAATGTCAGGGGCAGCCGCCCTGGCAACTGTATCAGATAAGTCGTAGATGGCTCTAAGGAGATGCTTGCCAACATCCTCTGCAGTCTGAAAGCATTGAAGCAACTCTTGTTTCTGGGCACCATCCAGAAGGGCTTGGATAGCAGTCTAGCCCTTCCTCCAGTTGGTGTTCTGGAACTTAACCATGTGGGACAGATAGTTGGCAATCCTCAAACCTAAGGTGGAGGAAGCATACACCCTTTTGCCCCAGAGATCAATCCTCCAAGGCTCCTTGTCTGGGGGCAGGGATCTCAGTTGTTTAGGTACCTTAGATCTGTCATGTGCCGCCTTGATGACCACGGAGTCGGTCTCAGCTTGGGCAGCAAAGTATGGGGGCATTGTAGAGCTCATCAACTGTACAGGGCATAGCTGGCACCATGTCTGGTCTGTGCCAAGCTGCCGTAGTAGCATTCTTAAGTGCTGGAAGCATGGGAGGAATAATTTTGGGGGGAGATTCTGGAATTTTCAGGTAGTCCGCCAGATCCTTTCTGGTGGAATCCTCCTCCTCTGTCTGGAACCCCATTGTGGAAGACAGTTGCTTCATAATATTAAAGAAGGTAGTATCCTCAGGTGGGGACCTGGGGGTGTGCTTGACTGATTCTTCACTGACTGAAGAGGCCATAGATTTGTCTGAAGTATAGTACTGGTCCTCTTCCCTGCCTCCTCCTCTTCCTCAGGGTCCATCAACGGATGCACCATCGACAGTCCCCAAGCAGGTTCCTGGGGACCATGAATGGGTGTCGACAACGCTGGCTATGAAGGCCTGTTAAAGGCACCAAACTGCTGGGCAATAACATTGGTGAAGTGGACGAGAACTTCATTCAAGTCCATAATTGCTGGAGGAGGAGTCAACGGCACCATGGCCAATGAACCTGAATGTAGGCTTGATGAGCCCGTAGCCCTCAAAGAGGAAAGGCAGGTCCTAGAGGGTTGGTCGTCAACGACTAATTCATCGATGGAGAAGGTGCCAACGACCTGGAGGTCGACAGCCTTGCGCCCTGAGAATCTGGAAGAGCAGCTGTCAGTATGGGTCTGGAGTGAACCAGGACCTGGACAGCAGGTCTCTTCATCGAGGCTGCCACTGATGACAAACAGCCCCCCAAAGAAGGGAGAGGCCGATGGGGAACGGTACAGCTGCCGGTGAGAACAGTCTTGATCCTGGTCTTTTTTATGACTTTTTCCCGAGGACTTGTCTTTGACCTGGGAGGCCCTGGAGCTCTTAGACCCAGAGGGTGACTTGTGTGGCCAGTGCCCTGAAGGACCCCAGCTCGGAGCTGGCTACCTGCTGTTCCATGAAAGTTTTTAGAGCTTTTCTTCGTCGCCCAAGGGTGGTTTGGTTAAATTGTTGGCAAAGCTCACAGTCCAAGGTGTGATCAGGCCCATGACAGCAGACACACACAGTGTGTTCATTGTTGGAGTGAATATTCTTTCCGCAGCAACGGAAAAGAGAAGAAGACCAATTCACTCTGGACATAAAAGAAAAGAAGGGAAAACTCTCTAAAAGATTTGTGAGGGTTGTAGAAAAAAAGGCTGCAGGCCAAAAAAACACTGTGATGGCTCTTCCGTGGAGGCTGTGCTTGCAAGTCAATGGCGGGAAAGAACTGTGGAGGAAGCGGGGCCACCCATGCCTATATAGGGTTGGTGATGTTGGCAGATGTTGACAGCGTGGGCGGCCCAAGTTGTACTGCTGAAAATCTTCCACGTGGATTCCCCGTTCACCGACGGTGAAGTTCCTACGATGGTACTTGATGACTGAGATACCTCTGAAGTAGATGTTTATTTTTCCTTGTACAGTAAATTCTACTCTGTACCGCTCTTCCAGGACGTCTCTAGAAATGAGCTGTCCTCAATTCGGTGGACATCTCCTGGCGAAACTTGTCTAAATAAATTTGTTTAGTTTTTGTTGACCGGGTAGGTGCACTAGACAGCAAAGCTGCCTATTTTGAGGCATGACCAGGGAGATTACATACAGTGGGGTGGGAAAAACACAGTGAAATACAAAGAATAGATTGGTTGACAACAAGCAGTACAAATTAGCCAAAGCATTAGTCAGGTACCCAAAGAGAAGCAATATGATAGGCATGTAAATTATACAGACGTGACACATAGCAGTGGCAATAGTAAATTAATTAGAGTGAGCAGTGATGAGTATGAAGAAGGCAAGTGTGAAAGGAAATGGATTCAGCCTAGCAAGTGTGGACTTATGAGCAGCAATGTACAGCACATCCATGTAGTGAAACACTGGGAGGATAATCTTGCTGCGGACTAAAAGTGGAAGGTAGGACTTGCTGTGATACAAACCTCCAAACTTCAACTGGAGTTTCTGAAGCAAGGCATTAAGGTGGGTAGATGAATCTAGGTTTTGATCCAACTACACATCGAGATACTTGAAGTGGGGGACTTCATCAAGGGTGTGCTGTCAATACTCACGAACACCAGAGTAGGTGGTAGCCCAATGAGTCTCCGTGAAGTTACAAAGGACATAGAGAGAGTCATTTTGCTTTCATATTTACAAAGTTTGGTGTTCAGTAGGCAGTCTAGATATAAAGTATGGCCATAATTAAAGGTAGACTAAGTTTTGTGAAATTACTGGGTATAGCCCCTACCCATTTAATCATGCTATATCCACTGTAGGATGGACATACATCTTGAAGCTGCAGTACAGTGTGGGGTTCTGTAACATCAAAAGACTGAAACCTTCTTAAATACAATGAGAACTTTGTTTTGTGGCTTCTGTAGATTCTGAGGCAGGCAGAACCCTGATGTGATTTGCATGCCCCAATTCTGTCAGCAGCTCTTTAAACACCTCTCTTTTGACAGTGGGGTGAGCGTTGCACACCAGCTGTTCCAGTGTTGATTCCTCTGTGTAGTTGCACCTCAAAGTGATCCACTTTAGGTGTGCTTAAGCAATGTGGGCAGTTTCTGTTCCTGTGCAGATGGTTCCCATCACCTGTGGCATTGCTGGAGTTGCAGGCAAGATCCAGCAGAGGGATGGATAGACTTTATGCATTTTGCACCCTCCCATGAGCCCAAAGTGCTATACAAGGCCTCTAAACAATGCAAGAATGAGAACAATGACTGCAAACAAGTATATTATAAATTCATTCAATTCAGGAACAAAATAACACTATACATTATGGTGGGAATATATTTATTTAGTAATAAAAAACAAAATTTGAACCAGGACTGGGATCGTGATTAGGAGTCAGCAAAGGGTAAGAACTGGAAGGAAATTCATTTTTAGAATAAGCCACTCTGGGCCAGGTTCACGAGCCCACACATGTGCAACACTCAAACAGTTGTGTGTGTTTATTCCTCCCAAACCAGCTGCAGTCCTGCACTCTACATACAGAGTTGAAGCGGTCCCAAAACACAGAATGTGCTAAAGTGACTGTGTCTAGGTAAAGATAACAATGCAGTCTCCACAGACCTCTCAACAGCTGAAAAGTCACACTGCTAGATTAATAGGAAGTATTTAATTGAAGAAAACTGAAGATGCTTCCAGAGATCCAAGGAGTTTGGTGGCAGAGCTTAGCCCCAGTGATTACTGTAGCTACACAAAACAATTAAAGTTAACTGCTGGCAGCTTGGAACTTTGAAATGCAAACATTAAAATCAAGAAGCCCTTTGATTGCCTTACAGTAATTAACATTCCAGTCTCAAAGAACGGTTAGCTGGGAAACTGCTGTACACCTGGGATAGGCTAAACTTGGTAATAGGAGCTATGAACATTTACAGACAGATGATGGATGCCCAGTTATGAAGGGAAACAGCACTTAGAACCTCACACCCAAGTTAGGGGTTGGTACCAATTTGCATTTTGTGTGCAAAGAACAAAATGTTTTTTCCACACTGTTTACTGCAGTATAGGAGATCATAGCTGGCTGATCCTGCTAAGATGTGCTGTAACTAGAAATCCCAGAATACCCTGCAGCTGATGGCAGAGCTGAGCTGCAGCAGTGGGCAATTAAATAGCCTGCAGTGCATGTTACAGCTTTTATAATCTCAGATCAGATGTTTGCTGGTACTGCTTTTCTCCTGAGGCAGAGTACAATCCTCTGTTATAGTACTTAGCCCTGTGAGGACAGATGGGACTGCTTTTGTTGGGATGGGGCACGGGAGGTACGAGCGGGAGGACTGGCATCAAGAGGAACTGTTTTTGCTGGGACAGGGCGCCAGAGGCACGAACAGAAGGAGGGTAGGATGTTTGGCAGCAGATGGGACTGTTTCTGCTGGGATGGGACCCTACAGGTATGATCGTGAGGAGGACGAGATGAACAGATGCAGTGGTAGGGACTGTTTGCTAAGACCGGGCACTAGAGGCATGCTAGGAGGAAGGTGGGATGAACAGAAGTAGCGGGTGGGACTGTTTTTTTGCTGGGACGGGGCAGCAAAGGCATGATCTGGAGGAGGGGGATAATGAAGCCACTCAGCTGGTTCAATGGCCTACGCAGCCAGTAAGTGTTATGCTTGTGCAACTGTATTACTTAGGTTTGGGCTGTTCGCACTCTCTGTTCCATAGGCATTACCACCCTGTAGGGGGTACCAAAGGCAAGGAATCCTCTAGAGGGTTCCAGCCCTAGAGGTGCCAGGGGATGCTTCCCTTGGCTAAAGGTACCTTAGGAAGAATCCGCAGGAGAGAGGTGCCACCACTGGAGGAGGAGGAGGGGAGGATGGTTGGGCAAAGAAAAAGTGCTTCAGAAGGAGGCCGAGGGGAACTGTTTATATAGTTCAGGAAGTGGGAGTGGCTGGCTGCTTGTCCATTGAACCATAGGTGGAACCTTCCAGTTCAATGGCCTACACAGCCAGTAAGTGTTATGCTTGTACAACTGTGTTACTTAGGTTTTGGCCATTCACACACTCTATTCCAGAGGAATTACCACCCTGTAGGGGTACCAAAGGCAAGGAACCCTCTAAAGGGTTCCACCCCTAGAGGTGCTGTGGGACACTTCCCTTGTCTAAAGGTACCTTAGGAAGAATCCCCCAAAAAGAAGGTAATAGTATGAAGCATATGGGCAACCCAAAAGGAAGTAGTAAGAAACGTATAAACAATCAGAATTTGTGAGCCATGGTAAGAAATAAGCGTGAGGCAGCTTGATCACGTAATGAGATAGGAGGGTAGCCATGGTATGAGTCTGATGGGTTGTAAAAGGAGAGGAGGGTACTTCCAAAGGGGAGAGGGAATGACAAGTAAGGGACACCATCCCCCTCCACCCAACAGCGGATCCTATCTAATGGAACTAAGAAATACTAACTAGATATTATGACCTTTGGCATGGAGGAGAGAAAAGGAAAAAAACCCTCTGAGGAGGAAATCTCTGGGGATCCAAGGCCTAGGTCGCCTTCTGTCCAGGCGTGGAATAATTTAATTGGTGATAGCTCTGCTACTGCAGTTTGGAAGCCCCAAAGAATAAGAATGGAAAATATTCCAATTTAAAGGGAAACTCTCACTCTGTCCTTCTAACAGGAACGCCATGGAGGGTTGTGAGACAGTAGCTCTGCAACCGGCTCTCCAAGGCAGGAGGAGAGTAACGACCACCGAGGCAGTCACCCAGCCTACTGATCTAGAAAACAAACTAGGTAAACCAGAGGTGGTCGTCAGGAGAAGCAATGAAGGTGCCTTGCCGGGGAACCACTAAAGCCAATGAACAACCATTATAGTGGAAACATTGGACCTAAAGGAAATTGCTGTAACCTCCCTTCACAGCTGAGTCATAAATTCTACAACGGAGGGGGTCTGTCGGTATGGTTGACAACTAAAGGTCTACCCAGAGTGAGGACATTCCCAGCTATGGGCTAGGTGAGAAGGACCCTGCCCCAAGCTTTGCATGCAAGCTGCGGACTCTAGGTGCAGAGTGAGACCGTCGGCTGCAGGGGAAACCCGCACAAGAATGATATGGCTGACTTGCCCAGGGACTGCTGAGGAGCTGAATAAGCATTGAGTGCTGAGACCTTGCAGATGGCAGGGAGCAGGGAGCAATGAGCAATGATGGCGTAATCAGGGGTTGAACTGGACGTAGTTCAGTAAAGCATGGTAGTTGTTCAGGTAAGCATAACAATAATCGGACCTGCATGTAGGTCAGTAGGCAATTGGAATAGTCAGACCGACACATAGGTCTGCACAACATAGTAGCAATGATGGGCCACGAACATAAATAGGGGCAGCATGATAGTGGGACAAGACAACCAGGCATTGAAAAGCTAAATTAAGGTGACAAATACTCTGAGGATTTTCAGCGGCGAAGGCAGGATGTAGAACAGAATACTTAACCACATGGGGCCACGACTCCCCCAAACACTTCCGAGTCCCCACTGTAGAACAAACAAGAAAGAGATGGAAAGGTCAAGAATCACTTGCAGATATTAAAACTAGTTAACAGCATCAGCAGGAGCTTTAGATGACCTTAGAGTAGAACAGCAGTGTACAAAACAGGGAATAGCATCAGCTAGAAGTGGTTGTAGTCTTTAAACATGGAAGGAGAAAAGCACAATGCTGTGAAAACAGCTATGACCACAGGAGAAGTAATCAAGCAGGGAAAACATGATTGAACTGCACACCAAGGTTCAGAGGGAGCTTGAACCAGGTGAAAACAATCAGGCTTGATAGCATGAGCAGCAAGTAGTCCTGTAGCAAAGGAAGCAGCACTGGGTTATGTAAAAACACAAGTACTGGGTACAGTAGCAATGGGAGTAAATAAAGCCGTAGCAGGGGCTGCAAAAAAAAAAAAAAAGGCCAAACAGCAGGAGCAAGGAAATGGTAGGACAAATGGTAAGAGTTAAGAAACTAAACCCCCCCAAAACAGAAAACAAAACCAAGAGACAAACATAAAATAAACAGCGAGGAAATAAAAGGAAGCACATGGCCGGAGGCAAAAATACAAAGGAGAAGCAGAAGAACAAAATGCAGAGTCCAGCAGAAAGAAGCAAGGGGGGGTTGGGGTCAGGGTAGGCAGCCCCAGCCTAGCACAGAGCAAGCAGACAGAGCCTCCGGCCAGCAAAGAAAAAGTGTGTCAGAAGGAGGCTGAGGGGAACTGCTTATATAGCTCAGGAAGTAGCTGGGTGCTTGTCTATTGAACCATAGGCGGAGCCTTCCAATTGGTGGGTGGCATCCCACAGATGAAAGGATTGAGCCGCACTGTAATAGGAGTAGCTTGCTCCTTTCAACTACACAAAGTTTCTGCCCAGCAAGCAGAGAACAGTGTCATGATCAGCCTGTTTGATCACTGTCAAGCCCATTGCAGCCTAAACTGCATTAAACAAGACAGTGACACACCTCTGAAACCCTGTTCTTGTTTTAAAAAAAAAAAAAAAGTTTGGTGTGCAGGCACAAACGCACACACAAAAAAAAAAACAACCAGCATTCGGAAAAGGCTAATATTGCAATATCAGTAATGCAGTGTGGTTGATGCATGAGAATGATGCCAAGTAAAAAGCCTGCGAAATTCCAGGTCCAAATACAGCACTATTTTGAGCAAGTGTCACAACGTAAGAAATGCAGATATCAAACCAAGTCTAGGACTGTATTCCAAATAGTGTAATATCAGAGTGTCTCTAAAGTTCGAATCCAGTTGAAATAACAGAGGTATCAACCAGACACCCACCCCTTTGGCTCCCTTTACTTATAGTCTCTCCACTCTAACATTTCATGCTTTCACATCAGATTCCAGTTCACTGTCCACGGGTCGAGAGGTGTCTTTCTCAGTCCTGGGCAACAGAATATCCAAGTCATCAGGGTCTGTAAAGAATATATGTGTGACTGGTATATTGAACCCTTAGTTATGCTGGACAGACTGAGCTGAAAGGAGTGCTCAGTTCATGGAGGTTCCTTTCCCACCCTCAAAACTGTATTTTGACACTGTCTAGTTGAGAAGCACAGATCTAGAAACAACAGAATTTTGTCTATCCACTTCTAGCTCCTTTATTCTCCTTATGGTTTGTAAAATCATAATTCTTTTATTCAGTGAACCCATTCTGGGCACTGACTCATCAGGTTTTCTCCTTGGAGTTCTCCTGTAACACATCTCGATCTGCAGGGCCTGTGTTGTGGTATCCAGCTGCAAAGCCTCTCCCAACCATTTATTTTATTTATGTCACCAGGTGGGCCCATTGAGACCAGAGGTCCCTTTTTCTGGGGCAACCCAGAGTTAATTACAGGTAACATAAAGCAGTACATGTGTACATTATACAGAACACGTGAGACAGGCCATACAGTGGGATAAATCAAATTAGTCGACGTCATAACACATAGCTAACTCTCGACAGTGACAGGCCATACATTATTTGTGACACTTTGTGATTTAAGTACAACCAGGATCTTATCATTTGTAACAAGAACATTGGCTCAAACTCAGCAGCGGGGACTTAATTCATTTTGGAGCCTCTCAGGAAGTAGAGGACTGGATACAGGAAGCATGTAGTCACTGCTGTAATTGAGGAATCGCCTTCATACCCCTCAGCCAGGCCATTTATTCAGACACTTTTCCCACAGTTTTCTGCATGTTCTTGGGCTCTGATCACTTGATTCGCTTTTGCCAATCCTGTCAATACAGAAGGGCCTTGCCCACACTGCTCATCCACTCACCTTCAACAGATTGCCGTCTGTGTAAACGAATCAAATGTATTATTTAACAATTCAAGCAATTTTTTCTTTGTTTAGCATGGTTGCATTCAGTGCTGTGAGGGTAATCTCCGGTTGTCCCCCTGCAACATAGACTTTGACGGCAGATAACCACTTTGCCCACCTAGTCTGCCCATTCCCTACCTACTGGATAAGCTGCAGATCCTAGTTAACCAACACCCTATTCCTCCATAACCCCCCCCCCCAAAGAATTGCCTTATGTCTGTCCCACTATACTTCCCTACTGGGACTATATTGCCTCGCTTCCCTCCCGCCAGTTCTACTTTTATAGGCACAGGATTTGACTGACAACAGGAACTTCCTGTTTGGGAGCAGGAAGTGAATGATCACAGAGCCACAAAAGGCTCACCATCCTAGAAGGAAAAGAGTAGCTCTCCATCCCCCCCTAGCTGCTGGAGGTCTGAGACTGAGCAAGTAAGAAGGAGACTACTGAGGAATATAGGAACTTACTGTCTCAGAACAGGAGGATCAGGAGCTAAAAGGGCACAGAGGCAGGCAGTAAGTAGTGAGGAGAAAAAAAAAAAAACAGAGGAAAGAGTAAGTATTCCAAACAACAGTTAAGGGCCAGAAATAAGACATGATGGGAGTGGTGCAGTGCAGTGGCTGTGGAGTAGCAGTCTTTCGGGAGACATTCTGGAGGATACAGTGTTGTCCCATCTGCAGGCACCCTTCTGGGCTGGGGAGGAGGTTGCTCATCTCCAGGCTGAGTTGGCCAGGATTTGGGAGGACCTTCTCTCCCACCCAGGGACCACCAGGGCCACTGCCATTGCCTCAGATGTTGCCAAGAAAGAGGAGTGGTTGGACCACAGAGGGCTCAGGGAGGGTGAGGGTGGTGGAACAGAGACGCATCCCTCCAGTTGTACCTCTCAACAATTCATATGCTGTTCTGGCAAAGTGTGGTTCCTCTATGGAGGCACCCGCAGTGGAGACCAAGGAGGATGCTGGGAACCTCCACAAAGGAGACCCACAGGAGGGTGGCATGGGACCCCACAGGAGAAGGAAACAACTTCTGGTGGGGGACTCCATTGTTAGGAGGGTAGAACTGGGGGAGGAAGGGGAGAGGGAGGTAATGGCGCCATGGCTTGGAGGGACAGGGAGCAAATCCTCAGGATCGCTGCAGCAGCTGCACAGGGGAGAGAGCTGGATGTCATTGTCCACCTAGGGACAAATGACCTGGCTGAGAAAGGGATCAGAGCAGTGCAGGAAGAGTTTGTGGAGTTGGGGAGGGGCCTTAGACAAGTAGCATGCACGGTAACCTTCTCGGAGGTGCCGCCTGGCTATGGCATGGATGAGGATAGGGTGCTCCACACCATGGGATTCAATCAGTGGTTGAAAAACTGGTGCAGAGTTCAGGGATTTGGCTTCATTGGGGACTGAGGGTCCACCTGGAGTGATGCAGACCTATACTGGCATGATGGTCTGCATCTGTCTAGGAGGGGAACCAGGATCCTTGGTGATAGGTTTAAATGCTTCATTGGCAAGCATTTAAACTAACCAAGGGGAGAGGCACTGGAAAAGAGGAGTGAAATCCTAGCGTGTGCCCCCCCCAAAAAACAAAACAAATCAGGGTAGTAAGTGAGGTAAACACCAAGACAGAGATGTTGATAGTGAGAAGGGCAGGGGTAAATAGAGAAAATGACAAAGGCAATAAGGACAGGGATGGGTCAAAAAGGGGTAAGGCCATCAAGAAATGGAGGGTAATGAATACCAATGTCCACAGTCTGGGCAACAAGCTCCCTGAACTTGTGGCCTTGATGGAAGAGGGATACCTGGATATCTTAGCAGTCATAGAAACATGGTACACGGAGAACCATGAGTAGGATGTTAACATACCAGGGTATACAACCTACAGAAGAGGGGGGGGAGGAGTAGCTCTCTATATAAGGGAAGGGATAAAAGCAACGGAACAAAAAAGTAAACGGAGGAGAGGAGGCACTGTGGGTCACCTTAGAGCCTGGAAATGGCACCACAATCTGCACAGGGGTTGTATACAGACCCCCATGTCAGGGAGAGGGAATGGTCAAAGATATGATAGAAAGCATCCTTAGGATGGCAGAGAAAGGGGAGATACTGTTGATAAGGGACCTGAACATGCCAGATGTTAACTGGAGCACCTTTGCTGCAGCCACATCCAAGAGCACGGTCATTCTCGATGCCCTACAGGTGGCATGCCTCAGTTCTAGACTCCACAACCTTCTCAGGAAGGTGGCTCCATGCATCCACCACCCTCTACTTCCTCACATTTCCCCTGAGCCATCCCCCCTCTATCTTCAAATTGTGTCCCCTTGTTCTTGCACATCTTTTTCTGAAAAATGCTGTCACACATCTCATCTGCTCTCCTGCTAAATGTCTCTTCAGTAGTGCAGTTTCTCCTTGTTCGTATCAATTGCCCCTTAGGACTGGCTCGAATCACATGTAATGGGTGATTGCTATTTGCAAAAAAAGGTTTTCCTCAGTACCCTTCCACACCAAAATATCATCATCTATAAATTGTTTCCATATATCTGCTTTCTGTAAAAATGGGTTGCTATGTGTTCGTACTACATCCAATTCCCATTTCAACATGTACAAATTGGCATAGTTCAGGGCAAAACTAGCACCCATCCAACTTCTTTCATTGTTTAATATCTGGAAAACAGTAACCAGAATCTGAGGTTTAGTGTGGCATTTGGTGAGACACAGATCAGTTTCTTGGATATCACCATTAAGAAGGACGAAGTAGGAGGGGGTTGTTACAGATCTGTTCAGAAAAAGGACTGATAGAAACACATTACTACTTGCAAATAGCAATCACCCATTACATGTGATTTGAGCCATTCCTAAGGGGCAGTTGATACGTACAAGGAGAAACTGCACTACTGAAGAGACATTTAGCAGGAGAGCAGATGAGATGTGTGACAGATTAGTTGAGAGGGGATATGACAGACAGTGGGTTACACAAACTAAAGATATGGTAGGAAAGATACCTAGAAGTGACTTGTTAGTGGATAAACAGAAAAAAGTTAAGGTGGATCCATAAGTTACTTTTGTGAGCACTTTTAATCCCCAGTCACACCAAATTGCAGATATTATTAGAGAGAACTGGCACCTCGTTTAGTTGGATACAGCATTAACTGAGGCAGTGGGTAATACGCACGGAATCGCATATAGAAGGGGGCGTACTATAAAAGATCATGTGACACACTCAATGCAACCAATGGATAGACAACGTATGTGGTTACCAGAGAAGATTCAGGGTACTAACAGATGTGGTAATTATAAATTTTGTGAGAAAATAACACATGCTAAAACATTTAAAAAACCCTGTAACTAATAGGGAACATGAAGTGAAGGGTCTCATAACTTGGAACTCTTGCGGTGTCATTTACTTAGCAGAGTGCAGATGTGGTAGTTTTTATATAGGGAAGACTAAAAGAGCCCTTAAGGTTAGAATCGGTGAACACCTTAGGGCAATTGAGAAGAATGATACTACTAATGCCCTAGCTAATCATGTAGTGAAATCAAAAGATGGGACTAAACATGAATTTATGTTCAAGTGAATTGAAAAACCAGTTAAATCATTAAGCGGGGGGTGATTTTGATAATCACTTATTGCAAAGAGAACAGTTTGGGATTTTTCTTTTAATGCTATGGAATGGCCAGTCTTGAAAGGCAGATTTGAAATCAAGCCCTTTTTAAAGAAAAAATAAGTCGCACATGACGTTTTGCTAATAAGCGTATATTGGGGGTCAGTCATTTGTGGTGGTTGATGTATTTTGAAATGTGATTTTGTAACTTGTATAATGCATTTTATATTATATTTCCATGCTTTTTTCTGTTTTTCAGATTCCTACACCGACAGCTTGGGTTGTTGTATGAAGTTTGTGGTCTGAGGACTATAAACTCAGTGCATGAAAGGACTGTGAATTTAGAAGTGCCAAATAGATGTATAATAATATTCACTATGTACATTACTCAAATATCTATTAAACAGAATCAGGATGGGGGTGTTTAAGGTTTTAATGGTTTATGTATGAAGTGATATTCTATGGACCATGTCCCTTTAAGCAGCACCCTATATGAGTGGATCTTGATAGATGCTGATTAGGCTTTGAAAAAGCATACGTTAGTGCGAAACATGTAAGCTGACTGATCGGTAACTGCTGCTACTGGAACTCTCTGAGGGGGGATTTTATCCTGTTGTATTTCTTCACCTGAGACTGGATTTGTTAAAGGTGGATTTCTTTGCACTATCCTGAAGTTGGCAGTCTTTATGGGATGAGGTGAAGATTAAAATCACTTGGCCGTATATTTGGAAGAACTTTTCTGTAGGACTGCAGGCCTTGGTGGGTGCCAGCTATACAGGTATCTTTTAATTATCCTAATCAAAACCTGGGCAGAAAGCTGCCACCAGATCAGCTGGCACATCCAAACATGGGGCTGCAGTGACACGGAGAACAAGGGACCTCGACCATAAGGAAGACACAGCAGGGTGCCACGGAGAACAAGGGACCTCGACCATAAGGAAGACACAGCAGGTCAATATGCTGGTACAGTCATTCATGGTCCTTCTGTGCCCAGTGTTCCTGAACACAAGTCAGTCACATTGTTCCACATGTAGTCAGTGAGGAAGAGGGCAGCTGCCCTTATGGGAATATAGATCCTGTTGGCAGAAGAATAGGAATGGATGGCTGCCAATCACAGAGTGCCACAATTGTGCCCAACGGTGAACAAGGAATCAACAGGGGTCCCAGATCTATAAGGAGTTCTGCACTGTAGGAAAACAAAGGAAACTGAGTTATTAATGGAATACTGTAATCATTATTTATTTGAAACTGTTGGGCAGGAGACAAACATTGAGACGAAGCTTGTTTCTAGGCATAACATGCAGGGTGGAGGCATAGGGTAAAATTACAGAAATACAATGAGAGAAAGAGTACCGTAAATGCAGTCAACAGTAAATAACATTTCATATGTGAAATATAGAGGCAATGAACAGAGATACTTTAAAGTGCAGCAAGTGGAACCAGTCAACCCTTGTACAAGGTCAAAAGGGACAATGCAGCCACCGATGACCAGCATGCTTTCATATGGGCAACCCAAGAGCAGACTCATGGAAGTACTGATGGGCAGTTGGGGCTGAGGTTGCACTGTCACCAGCAGCATCTCCCAGTCCGGGGGAGGGTGGTACCCCACAGGGTTCCACTGCCACAGTGCCTCCTGAGGCAGGTCGAGCTGCTTGCTTCTTTGCACAGGGCACACTGTGCAAGTGTGAGGCCCATATAGGCTATGCCCACACCTGGGGGTAAGTGGAGCTTAAGAGGAGGATAAAACCCAGCCACTGTCACAATGAAAGCTGCAGATACACTCAAGCCCCACACCACGTAGCCTTCTGCCTACTACCGGATCCAAGCAGCATCAGGGAAGGACAGCCCTTCACCAGAGACCCTGTCATGAAGGGTGGACTGTGGGGACAGCAGATGTGGTAAGGTTTGTGGATGATAGGGCTGGGTAGTCAGTGATGATGATGATTAAAACTTTATTTTTATACAGGTATATTTGATTAGTACAACAAACACTGTTTACAATCAAGTCCTGTATAGATGATACATAAATAACATCAAAAATACTCAAAATACAAATACTTCACAAAATAATAACATATATAACATTATCCATAACATGCACACACACATCCCTTCTGCAAGTATTCAAATAGTTTACTTTTAAAACTAGCAAAGCTAGCTATATTCTGCAAGTGCTTGGGTAAATTATTCCATGATAAAGCAAGTCTATTTTGTAACTTCATTTCTCCTACATTACAATATTTGAGCAATGGTACCCTATTTTCAGAATTTCTTGTACATAAATTATAACTATCCAGGGTCTGCAACTTAATATACTTAAGTAGTGGATGATTATTTTTGGCATATATTAACTTATGACAATTTAGTAGCCAAGTATAATTCCTCTGTGCTTCGGGATGCAGCCAATTTAATCTTTCATATAATTTACAATGATATATTTTATATTCGCCCTTAATAATAAATTTACCTAATCTATAAATTGTTTGATTAATTTTTTTTAACACTTTCTGTGAAGCATTCATATGTATTGGCACTCCATAATCAAGTACCGGGATTAACATTTGCTTAACAAGTTTTTCCCTGGCTAATTTAGGCAATACATTTGTTAATCTTCTAAAAGCACCCAATCTTTGATTAACTTTTTTTATCTGCATATCAACATGACTTTCAAATGGCATACCAGAATCTATGTACATACCCAAATACCTATAACCTTTGACTTCCTCAATTTGAGTGCCATTTATCAAATGAATATTTAAATTAGTTTGTTTTTTCAGCTTATGCCCCAAACTAAACACCATACACTGGGTTTTCTTTGCATTAATTAAAAGATGGACCAGAAGTGGGGGAATCACTGATATGACTTGCCAGAGTATTAAAAAAAATCTCTAAAGAAAAAAGATGCAATGTAAAAACACATTAAAAAAATAGCAATTGCAGTATTTTTTTATTTATTTACTGCAGTTACAAAACAACTACTTAATGCGGGTGGGGTTGTGTCCATTTGCTGTTCAGGCACCATGCTTTCCTGAAATAAAGTGCTTGTGTGCAAGTGCTGATGCACTGGCCAGCTTTTGCCGACCCCACTGCTTGGAAGGAACATTTTAGATTTGTGTCTCCAGTGATATGGAACACAATGGAGGTAGTATTTATCTCAACACTGCTGATCAAGAATAAAGAATTGTTTTCCCATAGAAAGCCATAAGACAACCCCTTACCTCAGATTCCGTCTACCAAAGATTCACCCTGGCCAGGGTCTCACTCTAGATGGTACACAGTATGAAGAAAATACAACAGATGCAGAGAGCATCAGAAGAATTCTGGACTAGGTCTTCTTGACTGTTCCTATCACTTGATAGGGGGTCTTCAATCACTATTTTACCTAACCATTCTGTACAGGCAAATTCCATGGCTTATCCCAAAGTGTATGGTTTTTCTGGCGGCCCTACTCCAGAACTGAAGTCCTGGGGAAAACAGAGGCATATGGCCCAAGAGTGCCTGTGACTTGTCATCCCGCTGTCTGGAAGGTTTGTCCCTTTCGTTTCCAACCTTCCCCTACCACAGGAAGCTACAGTGTGTGCTCCTGGGGACTAAAGGGAAGTATTTATTCTTGTAGTTTGGTCTGGTTAGTTTGTACTGGGAGGACTTGTGGCCTGTTTTTTTTTTTTTTAAGCAGGACTTGTTTTGAATTCTGTCTGTGGCAGTTACAAAATCAAACTGTAAACAGATTTAGACCTGGGGGTGGGGCAGGTAGCCAACAGCCATTTTAGTTAATTACTCACTTTGCATTTGGAGCTGGAAGAAGCAGAAGCTACAGTGTGTGCTCCTGGGGACTAACGGGAAGTATTTATTCTTGTAGTTTGGTCTGGTTAGCTTGTACTGGGACGACGACTTGTGGTATGTTCTCCCCCACCGCCACCACTATTAAATAGGCAGTGGACCACTCCCAGTAGTGGGTCCACCTATTAGGAAGGGGCAGGAGGCAGAGTAATTTAAAAGAGGTGAAATCTGGTTTAAAGTCTTAAAGAAATACTGATGCAAATGTAATGGTTGCGCATTTTCTTTTTTTGAGGTAAAGTCTATTCTGGGGACAATGTTTTGACAGAAATGCAGATTTACAGTTCTTAAGTAATATGGATGCAATTGTAAAGATTTGTGAAATATTTAGAGCCTAGGGAGGATGTGGAGGCCTGGGCAAGGAGGCAGCTGGATGAACGGGAGGGAAGAGTGGAGGGGTATGGATGACTGGGGTTGGGGGCACTGGGAGGCCGGGAGAGTTGTGAGCTGCAATGGGTGTGGGGCAGCACTGTTTCTGGGAACCTGGTGTGGGGGGGGTGTCCAGTGTGCAGGCTGTTTAGACACCTTACGCTGGAGAGAGAGAGCTTGAGATGGGAACTGGGGGAAGCGGATAGGAATGAGAGGGTGAAGAGGAGATGGGGCAGAGGGGCAGGGAGGGCTGCACTGCAGGACAGATCAGGCTGCCAAGGGCCAGAAGGGGGTGCTTGGCCAGGGGGACCAAGTCCACAGGGTTCTGGGAGCCCTGAAAGGGGGTGTTGGCAGGTGGTAGGGAACATGGGCAGACAGAAAGGAAGTAAAAAAGAGGTTCAGGGTAAGTAGAGGCAGGGAGGGATTACAGGGGAGGGCTGGGGCAGGAGGTTGGAGGTTGGAGACAACAAACAGGTACGCAGTACTGGCTGATGAAACACAGCAGGATGTTGAGGAAGGCACCATAGAACAAGAGTCAGGGGACCAGGAGGGAAGGGGGAAATACAGGGTACAAGGTGAGAGGGAAGCCTGTGGGGTAGAAGTGGGGAGTGTCAGGAAAGCAGGTTAAGTTGGCACGAACACACTAAATAAAGGCAGGGGAAGGCCAAAACATGTTGGGAGTGGGTGGAGTCACACTGCAGGGGGCAGTGGGAGGAGGTACACGGAGTGGAGGGGGAAGGGTTGTGAAAGGGAGAGAGCACAGAAGGGACAGACGAGGAGGAGAGCAAGTGGAGGTGCAATTGAAGGAGAAGGGGGGGAAGGGCAGTGTATGGAAGGAGAGAACACTGGGGAAATGGGGCTCATAGGAGGGCAAACCATGGGGGAAGTGCAAGGCATGGGGGAGTGAGTACTTGTATTAGAGGATTCTATGCTTAGGGGGTGAGATGGCGAAGTAAGGGAGCAAGGATGAGATGAAACTGGGTGGAGTGTATGCCAGCGGGGAGAGCTGGGCAGTGCATTCAGAAATGCAGAAAACAAGAAGTTGTTATCCCTCTGTACAGGCAATTGGTGAGACCCCATCTGGAGTATGGCATCCAGTTCTAGAGATCCCATCTCTACAAGGACATAGGATGGAGGCAGTCCAGAGGAGGGCAACTAAAATGGTACAGGGTCTGCAAGAGAAGCCATACGAGGAGAGATTAAAGGAGCTTAATATGTATACTCTTGAGGAAAGGAGGAGAGGGGGACATGATAGAAACTTTTAAGTACCTCAGTGGAATCAACAAAGTCCAAGAGGGTAGCATCTTTCAGAAAAGAGATGTGCAAGAACAAGAGGGCACAATTTAAAGATAGATGGAGACAGTTCAGGGGCAATGTGAGAAGTATTTTTCACAGAGAGGTTGTGATGCGTGAACGGCCTTCCAGAGGAGGTTGTGGAGTCAAAAACAGTGGTGGAATTCAAGCATGCATGGGACAGTCATAAGGCAATTCTAGGGGGTTGGGGTAGGAAGAAGTAGGCTGCTGGTTAACTAGGATCTGCAGCTTATGCTGTAGGTAGGGAAATGGTCAGACTAGGTGGACCAAGCAGTCCTTATCTGCCGTCAAAGTCTATGTTTCTATGTGTGAAGAAGGTGGGAGGGAAGCCTCATATCATTGTGCACCTAGGACAAATGACCTAGAGGGTAGTACAGTGGAAGACGTACAGGAGAGGTTCAGAGAAGTGGGGTATCTGCAGTAGGGTGGGTGGGAAGTTAAGTGACGTTCTCAGAGGTACTCCCAGTACCTAGGGCAAGCACGGTGATAAAGCAAAGAATACAGGGGTTTAATGGGTGGTTGAAGGGGTGTTCAGAAATGGGGTAGTAGGGGAGTGGGGTGAGACATGGAACAATATGGGACTTTATGCCAAGGATAGGCTGCATCTCAGCATCGAGGGTACAAGGGCATTGGGACAGGGGCTGAAGAAGTATATTAAAAACAACATAGACAAACTGGGGGAGGACAGAGTCGGATAGCAGGGAGGAGGCACCTTCCAGGGGAGACTGGAAGGCCTCTTCCCCCCAGAGAGGGAGGAGGAGAATGAGGGGAAGTTACCAAGACAAAAGTGGAATGGGGAGAGATGGGGCACAAGGTGGACTGTAGAATCCTTGAATGCAAGGAGCTTATCAAACAAGGTGGCAGAGTTCCAAGCAACGATGGTAGAGGGAGAGGTAGATATTGCCGCCATCTCAGAGACCTGGGCCACCCAATACCATGACTGGGATCTTATGATCCCTGGTTACAAGGTGTTCTGTAGGGACTGGGAGGGGGGCTATTTATGTCAGGGAGGAGATACTGTGTACCAGGGAGGAGGGGAGGCCAGAAGCAATATGGGTATTGCTCCACAGCCCTAAAGGTAAGAAGCTGAGTATGGGGGCAGTGTACAGGCCACCCTCACAGAGTGAGGAGGTGGATAAGGAGCTAGGGGAACAAATCAGAAAGGTAAGTGGCAAAAGAAATACAGTTATAGTGGGAGACTTCAACCTACCTGGGGTTGACTTGCAGACAGTAACTACAGCAAACGCCAGGGAATAGGTGCTGCTGGAAGCTATCCAAGACAGATACCTAGTGCAAGGGGTGATGGGATCTACTAGAGAGGGGAACATACTGGATTTGGTGCTAACAAATGGTAATCAAGTCCAGGATGTGGTAGTACAGGACCCTCTAGCAGGCAGCAACCACCGCTCAGTGTGGTTCCTCCTCAACACAGGAAGGGAGTCGGCTAAGACCAGGACAAGTGTGTTGGTCTTCAGGAAGGCAGATTTTGTCAGAATGGGCAGCATCCTAGAGGGGTATTTAGCTAAAATTAACCCAGTGATGGATGCTGAACAGAAGTGGGCAATCATTAGGAAGGGGCTGAATGAGGCCACGAACACGTGTGCCAAATCTCAGAGTAAACAGTCCAGGTCCAAAAAACCTAGCTGGCTCAGCAAGGAAGTGGAGTGGAAGGTGAGGGGGAAAAAAAGACTGTCCTTCATTAAGTTCAAAAATTGGGGTGTGAGGATAGAGAAGTGTTCACAGAGGCATCTAGGGAGGTGACCAGGTCAGTCAGGACAGCAAAGGAGCTGAAGTTGGCTCATGGGATCGGAGAGGGGGAAAAGGTGTTTTTTAAATACATAAGGGATAAGAGGAGTTGTAGTGATGACATTGTTAGAATCAAGAGGGATGGGGTGATAGGCGGAACAAGGGGAAGAACAGGCAAAGGCACTCAATGAGTACTTCTGCTCAGTGTTCACAAAAGAAAGGGGGGAGTAGAGATAACAGATGGGGTCATACAAGAGGGCAGAGTTCTGAAGGGCCTTAAAGCCTTGCGGGTGGACAAGGCACTAGGACCAGATGGTGTACTCCCAAGGGTCCAGAAGGAACTAGCGGAGGTGTTGGCAGGCCCTCTGACGGACCTCTTCAACATCTCCTTGGAGATGGGGAAGGTAACCAGGGACTGGAGGATGGTTCACATGGTGCCCCTTCACAAGAGTGGACCCAAGGACCAAACGGGCAACTACAGACTGGTAAGCTTGACTTCCATAGTGGGGAAGTTGATGAGAGACCATTCTAAAAGAGAGATTGATAACCTTTCTTAATAGTAATGGTCTGCAGCATGAGAGACAGCATGGGTTTGTCTCAGGAAGATCGTACCAAACTAACCTGATCGACTTCTTCTTCTGGGTCACTAGGGCGGTTGATGAAGGCCATGCTGTGGATGTCCTGTACCTGGACTTCAGCAAGGCTTTCGACTCGATGCCCCACGGGAGGTTAATGAGCAAGCTGAGGGACATGGGGTGGGGGAGAAGCTGGTGGGGTGGGTTGAGAGCTGGCTGCAGGGCAGACAACAGAGGGTAGTTTATTTATTTATTTGCTTTTGTTGACCGGGTAAGTCACACTAGACAGCCAAGTGCCTATTTTCAGGTGCGACCCGAAGTTGTAAGGGGGGAGGCATCTAAGGCAAGGCCAGTAACAAGTGGGAGACCACAGGGTTCAGTGCTGGGCCCTGTTTTGTTCAATCTCATCATTGGAGACATTGCAGAGGGGGGTCAAGAGTAAGATCAGCCTGTTCGCAGATGACGCTAAGATTTGTGCAAAAGTGGACAGTGAGGAAGAGAGGCAGGCACTCGGGGGATCTAGCTAAACTTGAACACTGGTCTAAGGAGTGGCAGTTGGGGTTTAACGCTATGAAGTGCAAGGTCATGCACCTCGGAGCAAGAAATCCCATGACCAACTACTGGCTGGGGGGAGTGCAGGTAGCAGCTTCAGAGGAGGAAAGGGACCTGGGGGTACTAGTCATAGGGGACATGAAGGCATCAGCACAATGTAGGAGGGCAGCAAGGGCAAATCAGATGGTAGGGGGTGCATTGCCAGAGGAATCACCTCTAGAAAGGAGGAGGTCCATCCTGCCCTTGCATAGATCACTGGTGAGGCCACACTTGGAGTACTGGTGCCCATACCTCAAAAGGATGTGAGATTACTAGATGGGGTGCAGCGCAGGGCTACAAAAATGATCATGGGACTGGGGGAGTTGCTGTATGAGGAAAGACTGAGGGAGCTCAGCATGTATTCGCTGGAAGAGAGAAGGGAAAGAGGGGACATGATAGAGACCTTTTAGTACTTGAAAGGCATAAACAAAGTTAGAGAGGGAGGATTGTTCTGCTTAAGAGGGGAAGGGTCACTAGGGGGCACAGTCTGAAGTTGGAAGGGTCAGGAGGGAGATGAGGAGGCACTACTTTAGAGAGAGAGTGGTGGCAAGATGGATCGGATTGCTGGAGGAGTTAGTTGAACTGAGGACGGTAGGGTTGGGAAAGAGTCAAGGGCAGGATTAGTACAGACAAGAACACAAAAAGGGGGGAAAAGACCAGGAAAGAGGAGGAAGGGAGGGGTTTGGGTGGGGCTGGGGCAGCTGTAGTAATAAGAAACTAAGAGCTGCACAATTGGGCGGACTTGACAGAACCTGTGGGCCTTTTTCTGCCGGCAATTTTGTATGTTCGTGACAAGGGCTACAGCGTGCACATATGCAACAGCGTGCCTATGTAACATCAGCCAGCATCCTTTCTGCTGCACAATACCACTCAGCACCAACTATGGGCACACAGGTGGCACTGTTGCAATGAGGCTTTGGACCCCACCTCCACCCCTGAAGGAGCAGAGCATCCTCTGGGAGGCTCAGTCCCCCTCCTGTTGGCCCTCTGATGCAGAGTGTGAATCTGTTTCACTGGCAGCATTACTACCACTATGCCAATTAGTAGGCCAACATGTGGATTTTAATTTGCATTCCCTTAGTAAACCAACACTGCATATCAGCCCAAATATGTAATTTTTTTTTTTCTTACAAAGCTTTCTTTCTCCCTGGCCGTACTTGTCTCTCAGGTATATTCCCTGGTCACAGTGATACCAGACCCTGTTCTGACCCATCAACCTCCATACTCTCCTGGGCCCAGCAGCCCCTCAATGTTCCCCCATGGCCTTCCCTCCACGTTAGGGACTCCACAGAGGGTCATCCCCCTCCCCCCCCCGAGGCAGTCCACTATGTGGACTAGGCTCCAGTGTTGGCAGGCAATAGGACCCAGTGAAGTTTCCAGAACCCAAGCTGTCATATGGAGGGTACCCACATTTTTCCTCCCCTTGGTTTGGGAGGAGCTTGCAGCAACAGCCTGCGGAGGGAGCAAGTTCCCATGACCCACTGCATGGGTTGCTGCAGCTTTGGCTGCCTGATGCCATCCACCCCAACTGCAGCGCACTGCCAAATGGTAGCTGCTGTGGTCTGGCTTGCCTTCCAGTGCAGCACCCCAAGTTCTCCTCCAAACTCAGGTCGCTTATATGGTAACATTAAGGCTGCCCTTAGAAGTGTGGTTTTAACAATTAGAATACAATGTGGCTGTTAGATAAGGCTTGTTATAAACACTGGGCCTGATACTGAAAGGCACAAATTGGGCTTGCCCACATAATCCATATTTAAAATGGGATGTTCAGGCTCACTGCTAGGTTTGCATCACAGGTTTGGTTCAGTTATGAGTCTGCAGATGTATGCTGCAGTCACAGATGGTTCTCTACCCATGGAAAATCAGTCTAACAACCACCACCACACACACACACACACACACACACACACACACACACACACACACACACACACACAAGACGTGCACAGAAGTATCAGGCTGCCAGGGAAAGAAGAAAACAAGACGCAATGGATTAGACTTTTTTTTTCTTTTCTTAGAAAATGATATTTAACCTGCAAGCCAGTATTTTCTGTAGCATCTGTTTATTTTTTTATTTATTTGGTCTAGTGTAACCCCAGGGCCGGTATGCTGTTTGTATCTGACAGCAATACCAGGTGGGCTGAGTTCAGGGAGGAATAGGTCACGCGGCACAAAGGCACCCAAGTAACTCCGAACACAGGAAGTAATAACTGTGATGTCCAATACCAGAAGTGGGATTCTACAGTGTGGCTTTTATTCACATCCAAACAGAATAAACAAAGCAAAGATGGACCCCCACAGGGCTACACTCCTGGTAATGCAGATTAAGAGAGACTAGAACACTTCCTCAACACTTTAGCCCTCAGGCTCTGAACCCACTGGGCACACAGCCTGGATTTGCACTGTTCTGGGTTTTCCTGGCTCGGCTCCCTTGCCAGCCACTCGGGACACCTTCCATACTTCATGGAAACATTTTCTGGTGGCTCCTAAACCACCTAAGAGCACCTTGGCTCCATCAGGGAATTTTCCTTTTAATCCCACATCTGGGTACTTTCCTCAGGCACTGGCTAAGTACCTGAGAGAAAGTAAAAGGTGTCTCAGAGCAAATCCGTAGAGGTGAATTTGGTTACTACTGATGGGGGGTCTCCCAACCCTTGCTCCCACAATTCATACCCGGCCATTTCTCTGGACAGTAAACACCTCATCCTGTAAAGCTTGGCAATGTAGATTCTTGCTAAATGTATTTCACATTCCATCTACTTGTCCTGCTTCCCATTTGTGCTGGACTTGAACATACTTTTAAGTGGCATTGTCCATTACTCTAGACCCCCCACTGAGTTAAGCAGTCCAGTCCCCAATTTCCTTCACTGTTTGTGCTGGACTTGAACATACTTGAATTAAGTGGCAATGTCCATTACTCTAGACCTCCCACAGATTAAGCAGTCCAATCCCCATTTTTTCAACTGTACTTGGCTGTCTTTTCCTGACCTCACAGTAACAGTCGCTTTAGTTTCCTTCTGTTCAGGTGAAAAATACTTAGCCCTTTTTCAGAGCAAACTCACCCTTGGGTTGCAGGTGCCTCACAGGCATTTCCTCCACAAGGAATTCCTCTCTCAGAGCTTCTGGTGCCTCAGCACAACTTGAACAGACAGCTTCTTTCCCTTAGCCAGACCCAGGAGGGTTGCCCCTGGAAAACGGGCAAAAAAAACTTTCCCCCATCCCCTCAGGGATGGGGCTGCTGAACCACTGAAAGCGGTCTCTACCACTTCAATTACCAGTTCCTGTGTTCCTCTTCAGGTGGAAACACACACCTTTCAAAAGTAGCTCTAAGACAGAGCTTAAAGCTCTGAGAGCCTGCACACACTCAGCTGTACTACTGTCTCTCACTCAGACTGCATACAGACTGAATCACTTCAAAATCCCCAAATTTCTACTCTAACCTCCAACTGCAACATTCCAGTGTGGCTTATGCAGCTGTGAAAGTTCTAAAAATGATGTCATCCCTCAGTCTCAGCTGAGACTGAGAACAGAGTGAGACAGTGTGAAATCCATTCAACTGGAGTTTCACAAGCTGCCTTCCCTGCCTACCACTAGGTCTTACTGTGATTCTAGTAACCCCGGGTAATGGGGGGGTTACACTAGGATTACATATACCTTTGAGTCAAGGCTCTTTTACAAAGGTTCCACATCACAAGTTACAGCAGACAACATGAATGGCAGTATAAACATTAAGGTTGGTTCAAAGACAGTACATAAGTGGCACATAAACTGAGTAAGGAAGTAGTGATTGGAAGAAGAGGGAGAAGAAAAGGGGGATAGCAGGAGGTCTGGGGAGGAGCAACGGGGAAGAGGTAGAAGGGTGGGGGTAGGGACAAGGGGAATTGCAGCCAAGGTGGCATTGTCAGGGGATAAGTGCATAAGAAAGGGGCCAGGTCCAGGCAAAGTGTGAAGGAGGCAGTGGCCCCTCAAGGTAGACACAGGTGGAGGGAGTACTGTTGGTTAGTCAAGGCAGTCACAGGTGCTGGAGGCAATGTTTGAGTGGCAGAGCCTGGATTTGAAGGCACCGGGCGAGGCGGTAGAGGTGGTGTCACTAGCAAAACCATTTAGCCAGGTCGGGGCCTATAAGCAAAAGATCTCTAGCCCTGTGTTGTGCGGCAGCGAGGAATTTGAAACAGCTGTGGCTTAGATCCCCTGGTGTTACGACTGCTGATTTTAGGTTGTAGGAGGATACAGACACCAGGTGGTGCAAGACCCATCAGGATTTTCTTTGCAACCACACAGGTTTGGTATTTTATTTGATTGTCAAGTTGCAGCCAATTGCTTTGAGTGTAAAGGTCACGAGTGTGTAAGACGTTGTGTGCCAGTGACAAGTCGACAGGCCTTGTTGAGGCAGAGCCATAGATGACAAGACCATAGTCTATCGAGGAAATAATGGAGCTCTGGACGGCAACTACCAGGGCCTCAGGGGTTAGGTGTCGCCCGTGGCGAAAAAGCAGGCCCAGTCTGGAGTTCAAAGCTTTGGCAACATTATTAATGTGGGCACCGTAGGAGAGGTGAGAGTCTAGGGTGATCCCAAGATATTTGAAGGTTTGGACCTGATCCAGTGGGCCACCTTGACTGGTGTTGATGGAGAGGTGGAGATGCTTATGTTTATTATGGGAGCTGCTGACGATCATGGTCTTGTTTTTTTTCTGGTTAAGGATCAGTTTATGCTTTATGAACCAGTTCTCAACCATGGTGAAGCCCTGCTGAAGGTTTATTTGCAGGTGGTTTGGGTCCTGATGGGAGGCCAGGATGACCACGTCATCAGCGTACAGTATAGTCTGTTGAGCACAGGAGTCCGGGAGTGTGTTGAGGAACATGCTGAAAAGTAGTGGGCCCAGGATAGAGCCCTGGGGAACACCAGAGTGGACCGGTTTAGCATCAGAGAGCACATCCACAATTTTTACACATTGAGACCGGTTTTCAAGGTAGCTTTTGAACCAGGCAACAGATTCAGTGGAGAGCCCAGAGTTCTGTAGTTGGCCAAGCAGGAGGTGATGGTGGACAGTATCAAATGCCTTGGTCAATATAGCTTGTTCCAGTTAGTAGACCATTGTCCAGAGAGCTGTGGATGACACCAGTGAACTCAAGTAGGACACTAGCAGTGCTATGCCCTTTTCTGAAGCCATGTTGCTGCCGGCAGAGAATGTTATGTTTGCCCAGATAGTTGGTGAGCTGGTCTGCTACTATCAGTTTCAGAGCCTTGGGGGGTAGGATAAAGATTGGGCAGTAGTTCCTGTGTGCGGTCCTGTCACCACTTTTGTGGATTGGAGTGACTGTGGCTGATTTCCATTTGTCTGGGAACTGGCTAAGTGAGAAGGAGAGGTTAAAAATCCTGGTAAGAGGTCCCAGGACATCTTCTAGAGTGAGAGACAGAAGCTTGAGGTCAAGTGTATCATTGCTAGTTCTGGATTTGTTGATGGCTTTAGTGATGTACTTGCGAACTTCATTCTTTCTTACTGCTTTGAAGTAGGGGGGGTTGGTGGGTGGAGTGGAGTTGGTGGATAGAGGAGTGTCATCATCATTGAAAAAAATCAGTGGGGAGAACACTGCTAAGGTCGGTGAATGCATCGTTGAAAGTGTCAGCAATGATTTTATGGTCCAGTGTGGTAATCCTGTTGACCTTGAGCACAGTCAGTGGTGATTTGGACTGCTTCCCAATGACATCTTTTATGTTGTTCCAGAAATCTCTCCCATTTCCCCCATGTGTCAGTTAGGGATTTCTTGTAGTAGTCTGATTTCTGTTGTATGGATTTAGTGCAATCATTTCATGCATGTTTGTAGTTTTGGATATCGGCTTGCTTACCGGTGGATCTAGCCAGTTCCCAAAGGTGGTCCCCGAGTTTTAGCTTCTTTAGGAGGGCATCTGATAGCCACAGGTTAGAGAGATTTAAATTTGCGCTTTTTGAGAGGAGCGTATATGTTGCAGACTTCATTAAAGATGTGCATAAATTGGTCCAGAGCGGAATTCGTGTCAGTGGCCCTCAGGATGGGGGACCAGTTCTGACGGAGTAGGTGTGATTTGAGGTGAGTTAGCTGACCACGAGGTAGACCTCTGCTGAAGATGATTTTGGGGGGGGGGGGCGTTTGCAGAATTTGTTGGACCAGGTACAGCTGATGGGGGAGTGGTCGCTGAGTGAGTCAGGCAGGATGGTGGAGTTAGTGATCAAAAACTGGTTCCCATTCAGTTACTGGATCCATCTTCTGTGGCCTTTTAGTAAACTCAGTATGTGTTTCTGATTTACATGCACCACGTTAAAGACCACTGTAGCATTCTATTATGCAGTTTAAGTCCTTGCAAAACTTGTGCACTGCAATCACCAGGGCTTTCAGCAGCTTTTGCCTCTTGAGGGTCTGGGATTCCCCTCAAAAAAGAAAAAAGGGGGTTGTTCCAGACCAATTTCTAGCAGTTCAGCAGTATTCATGTGGAGCACTTTTGGCGTGTCCCACCACGGTGTGGCTGGACACCAGGCAGCAGCTTGGGCATTCTGAAAAAGCCTACAATGCATACTGGAAACTCTTCACACTTATGGACGCGTGTCCTGCTGGGCTGCTGTCACATTAAGGATGTAGGGTCCTGCATCTCCAAGAGCCCTGATCACAATGCATCTGTGATATACTACAAAATTCTGCAGCTGAAAGGGACATAAACTACTTTATACAGTTCAAAAACAGTACAGATCACCAGTGTTTAAATCAGAAACTCCTGCCAAGTTTACTAGAAGACTAGTATATACAAATTAAATAATAGACCTGTAAAGACTGAAAAATAACAGAATTCAAAACTGCGTTTCAAAAGCAAATTGTACTGCAAAAGTTACTTACTGGCTCAATACAGTTCTTTGTGTAGGTAGCTTAGTAGGTTGCAAACCCACCCACAGAGCCGAAAGACTGGAAGGCTATGAGTTCTAGTCAGCACCAGGAACTTGGACTAATACCCAGTACGACACTGTGGTGGAGCACTATGGTGGTACTGCACTATTAAGGTGCCGTCTTTTGGATGAGATATTAAACTGAAATTCCTTTTGCCCATTTCTGGTGGCCATCCAAGTAGCTATTAATGATACCACTTCATAAGAGTGGTATTTTCTTGCCAACATCCCTCCCCCATCAGCCACAGGTCCATGTAACCAACTCACACAGCCACAGGTAAAGAGCAGACAGACACAAGAGAAAAGATATAGATATATATTATAGTGGCACGAAAGTGCCACTATTGTTAGGGTTGAGGAGGCACTGTAATGTTAAATCTCAAATTTTGCACTTTAATAACTTTATAACCGTTCGACCAGTTTGCCTGAAATTTTGCAGGCGTAGTCTGGTATCATAGTTTTCTGGATCTGGAAGGTTTCGTTCCAATCGGATTTGAAGTTGCAGAGCTGTGGAGTGTCAAAAAGTGTGAAAAATTCTCAACTTTTGGCCAATTCTTTGCTCAACTCTACAGCCCGGTTTGTCTGTCTGGTCCGAAATTTTCAGGGTATATGGGGACTGGGTCAGGGAAGTGCCTTTTGAAGGTTTGGTGAAAAAAATATTAATCAGTTTGAAAGTTATAACAATTTAAAGTTTCCCATTATAGCTTATGGGGCAAAAAAGTATGTTTTGAAAGTGAAAGCAGGTAAACAGCCCCAAAAAGTTTCTTTGCCAGTTCGTAGCAAGAAAACAGTTAAGGACTTTTGGGCTGAAATTTGCAGAGTGGCAAACCCTTGCCCCACAGATGTGCCTTTTGCTTGTCTGGTGAAGAAATTGACACCAGTTCTATAGTTACAGCACTCCAAATTTGCAGATTTTCTCATAGGATAACATTGTGGTGGTCATGGCGCCTTTTGGTGGCTATATCTCGAAAATGGTTCGAGATACAGATTTTTTGCTAAGCGCGGCTTAGTACATTAGGTGTACTAAGTGTGCGTGGAGGTTGCCAGGCCATGAATATAACTGCAAAGGAATTTTTTTCCTAAGTTCCTACGGTTCCTGGGACTTGCCTCTGAGGCCAGGAGATCAGTGGGCTGTGGGTTCAATTCCCACATCTGGCATTTGGGTTAATATCCTAGTACTGACACCGTAGTGCAGCATGAGAGGGGTGCTGCACTTCTGAGGTGCCGTCTTTCGGATGAGACATTAAACCGAGGTCCCATCTGGCTGGATTGGTGGTAGTTCAGGTGGATGTTAAAGATCCCATGGCACTTCTTGAAAAGAGTAGGGGAATTTCCCCGGTGTCCTGGTCAAATTTCCCTCATTCACTAAAAATACCACCAACAGCTTAATCTGGTTCAAGGCCAGTTGGCATTCATCTGTATCCCCCCTCCCCCGGGTCATGCCTGAAAATAGGCAGGATTTGTCTAGTGCACTTACCCGGTCAACAAAAACTAAATAAATATTGCAACTGTTGCAGAACAAGGGTTACTTGGAATGGCTCTAGGCATGAATTATGGCTCTGTACTTATGGGTGCATGCCCACATTTGAATCCCATTATGCAATAATGGGAGCACAGGGCCCTACATTTTGCAGTAGTGGGAGCACAGGGTCCCCCCCACAGAGATGTGATATCATTAAAATATTTGTACACTTATGTATAGATGGGAGCGTAGGGCCAACATGAAAATCACAGACCATTACAAAATGTATGCATGATGGGAGCACAGGGCCCAGATTATGAGTAACATTACACCTTCTCAAAAAGAAGGGAAATTCATTGTAAAAAACGTTGTTAATGCATCAGTTAGAGTTGCCATTACAGCGATGCAATGCAATTTTATTTCTAAGGCACCCTGAGCGCAGTAAACAAAAACAGAATACAAAATACAGAAATAACATTTGTGCAATAGCAAAATCTTTAAAACATTCCTAAAAGCATAAATATAAAATATGAAATAGCTGAGGGTAGGGTAAGAGGGGGAGATGGCTTAATCTCCAAAAGTCTGGCGGAAGAGATGGGCCTTAAGCCTCTGCTTAAAGACACCAATTGAGGGGGCCTCCCGGACTACAGCTGGAAGCGTGTTCCACAGGGTCAGCCCAGAGATACTAAATGCTCGGTCACCAGAGGTCTTGAGCCAAACCCTGGGAACATCCAAGAGGCTCCTCGAAGCAGAGCAGAGGAAGTGGGCAGAGGTTGCAGGCGACAGGAGCTCAGACAGGTAGCCAGGACCCAGCCCATATAGGGCCTTATAGGTGAGCAAGCCCACCTTGAAAAGGACCCTCCACCTGACTGGCAGCCAGTGCAGAACACACAGAACCATGCAGAGGGTCCCTCCTGTGACCCCAAAGTAAATAGCATTATAGTAATCGAGTCTGGAGGTCACAAAGGCATGTACTAGGGTTGGCAGATCTTCTGGTGGAACGAGCGACTTGATCTTGGCCATGTTTCATAAGGGGTAAAAACCACTCTTCACAACACGGCGACATCTGATTGTCAAAGTTCAGTCTGCTGTCCAGGATCACACCTAGATTTCGCGCCTTCGGGGAAGCAACCAATGGAGCAGACCTTAGGAAAAGATCAGTGTCCACTCCAAGTAGCAACTCATCACGTTCACGACCTGGCTTGACCACGAACACTTCTGTCTTGTCCAGGTTGAGTCACAGCCAGCTGGAAGCCATCCAGTCATTGATTTTAGCCAGACAGGTGTTAAGCACATCAACTGCACCGGATGTCCAGGGGGTAAATGACAAATACAGCTGGGTGTCATCTGCATAGCAGTGAAACTCCACTCTGTGCTGTCGGAATTATCTCACCCATGGGCAGAATATACACCGTGAACAGCATCGGTGACAAGATCGAGCCCTGTGGAACTCCACAGGACAGAGGCATTGGAGAGGAGGAGAAATTCCCCATCACTACCCGCTGCACCCTGTCTGAGAGATAGGACTTAAACCATCTGATGACAACACCGGTGAGTCCACAAAATTCACAGAGCCAATCGAGAAGCACAGTGTGGTCCATGGTGTCGAAAGCCGAAGAGAGATCGAGGAGCACAAGAACTGACCTGTCTCCTCTATTTCTAGCTCTGAGTAAGTCACTATGCATCCTGACTAGTGCAGTTTCTGTGCTGTATCTAGCCCGAAAACCCAACTGAAATGGCTCATAGATGTGGAAGGACACAAGCCAGTCCTTGAGCTGTTATGCTACCAATTTCTCAACAACCTTGTTCAAAAAAGGCAGGTTGGAGATAGGGCTGTAATTCGCTAGAATGTCTGGGTCGAGGTAAGGTTTCTTTAGGAGGGGTCTCACCAGCGCCTCTTTCAGAGGAGCTGGGAACACCCCCTCCACCATCGAACACCTGGCTATCCCAACAAGCACTGGGCCAATAGCCTCGGCGCATCCCATCAAGAAACGAAACAGGGCTGGGTCCAGTTCACAAGATGTATGCTTCAGGTCTAAGATCACCTGAGTCACCTCGGACACCTCCACTGGCCTAAACTCTTCCCAAGCAGGCAGAGTTCCTCTGCTCCCAGCAGACCGGCAACTGTGAGGCAAAAAAAATTCCCGACCAGATAGCCAACACACTGTCAGAGAAGAACAGAGCAAACTCCTCACACAAGGTTGATGAAAATACTTTTTTCGCCTGAAAAGAGGCTGGATGAAGAAGCCTGTCCACAGTCCGAAAAAGCTGAGCAGGCTTGTTCATCCCTGCTGCAATCTCCCTGGACAGGAACTCTGCCTTCTTATGGGAGATTGCTTCCTGGTACTCATGATAGTGGGTGCGCAGGACCAGTTTGTCTGCATCTAGCCGTGACTTCTGCCAGCAATGCTCCAACTTCTGACCCTTGATCTTCATCACCTTGAGATCCCTATCAAACCACGGGGATATCAAGTGAGAAGATCTGGGTCATATATGAACTGGTGCTATGGCATCCAGAGCTTCAAACACCACCTTATTATAGGTGGCCGGTGCTAATCATTGCCTGAACCCTAGATAGGTCAGCTACGCCAAAAAGTCCTTCTAGGTCTCGCCCCTTAAGGGCGATGAGTTAACCATCTCCACAGGGATAGGACTATCGGGGGTGGGAGGGGCCTCAACGTGAACTCCACACTGCAGTGATCATACCAAAAGACTGGATCAGTCCTGAGGTTATCAACCCCAAGATCCAGCTGGAACATCAGATCGAGTGTGAGACCATGCTGGTGGGTTGCAGAGACAACTGCTTGTGTCAGGCCAGTGAAGACATTACCTGAAAGAGGTCGTAATCAAAACGCGAAGATTCGTCATTGACCCAGACATTGAAGTCCCCCAGGATTAAACACCTGGGGGTTCCAACACCTGGTCGATGACAAAATCCGATACCTCCTGCAGGAATTCTCCCCCGGCCCAGGCAGGCGATAAATGAGGAGAATCCTGCAGCCTGCACCCGAACCCCCACAAATGGCGACACACTCAAAAGATCTGGTGTTACCAAGTGAATGTACTGTGAAGCCCAGGTTGGCTCTAAAAGTGATGGCCACACCCCTGCCCCTGCAATCCTTCCTCGGGCAGTGCACCATGGAGTACCTGGTGGGGACAGTGGCTGCTAGAACTGGGCCAGCATCATCACCCAACCAAATCTCCGTAATGCAAGCCAGGTTGACAGAGGAAATCAAGTCCGCAAAAATAGCAGGCTTGTTCCTAATTGATCTGGCATTGCAGAGCACCGCCCGAAAAGGATTAGGGGAGGCAGCCGGTCCTATAGCTACTTGCCCACTCAGTCCAGTGGGAACTCTGAGTACAGGAACCAAACACATCAGGCATCTCCCTTGGCCCTGTTTCAGCCCAGGGCATCTCCTGGACCTTACAACCTCAATGCCCCTCACCACCTCATCTTCTGCTGCTCCCTGCCAGCAACGACTCAACTGCCACCTAGTTATTCCGACCTCTCTGCAGCATCTAACTGCAGAGGAACTGGGAGGTCAGATATAGGGCGGAGGTTGAGCAGCAGAGAGTTAGCATAGGTGAGTCCAACAGGGCCAGTACTTAAACACATTTCAGCCGGGACTATCCCACCCAACCTTTAAATAGCGATGTTAGAGTTACCAACTCTACCCCCCAACCCTACAGGCATCAGGGTGTGCCTTTGGGTTGTCGGGCCTAACTCTCACCCCACTCTCCTATACTGTAGCAGTCAGCTTCCTTACAAATGGAATGGGTTGAGAGTTAGGCCCGATAACTCAAGCGCTACCAGCGCTGTTGGCACTGTAATGACAACTTAACTGGATACATTAACAACGTTATGATAGATAGATATAGTATATACCTTATATGGATTGATGTACTGGGATTTTACTGTGTAATGTACTCAAGTTTTATGAAAGTCTTTTGCATCCCTCTTACAAATGTAGCTTCAAGGAGAAGTATTATCTCTTCCAGACAGAAATGCTATTACAGAAGTCTTCCTGTTGGAAATAAATTAAGATAAAAACTATACACACAGAAAAAGTAACCTCCCCAGACTCCTGGAAATGAGCTGTCACAGCTCAGTGTGCCTCTAAAAGTTCTCTTTAAGAAATTATTTGTGTTAGGGAGACAAGCAGGTAGGGAGTGGGCCTTTACAACATGGTGACTTTGGCCTCAGAGATAAACTGGCCATTTGAGGCAGTACAAACTTTGTACAGGATTTAGAAATTATCCATTATCCTCAATGGGCTGGTGTTTGGGGTGGGGGAGTTTGAGTCACTGTGCTGTCACAGACTAGGATGTGTCTTGTGATGGGAAGCTATTCGTTGCTCAGGTGGGTTACCATGCAACATCGAAGAAGCCAGCAGAAGAAGGCCATTTGGTCTATCAAGTCTGCTTCGTATGCAGGGTCCACAGCTTGAGCTAATGTCCCTGCCCTCCTCCCACTCCTCCCATCCTCCCTACCCATGATTTTTACCTTCCCCCATGCCTATCCCAGCCCCTCTTAAAGCTGCCCACTGTCTTCAATGAGATGACCTCTTCCGGCAACGCATTCCAAGTGTCCACCACCCTCTCTGTGAAGACGTGCTTCCTGACCTCCCTCCTAAATCTCCCATCCTCCAACTTATTAAGACTGTGCCCCCTTGTGATATGGTTGCCACTCAACTTAAAGAGACTCTCCTAATCAACCTTATTTATCCCTTTCAAATACTTGAATGTCCCAATCATGTCTCCCCTCCCCTTCCCTCTCCTGTCTTCGAGGGAATACGTTCAGTGCCCTCAACCTCTCCTCATATGCCTTGCCCTGCTGACCGGCTATCATCTTTATAGCCCTCCTCTGTACTCCATACTCTAGATGTGGCCTTACCAGTGACCTATACAAGGGCAGTATAACCTCCTCTCTCCTACTACTGATCCCCCTAGATATGCATCCCAGCATCTTGTTTGCCTTTGCTGCTGCTTTCTTGCACTGCATGGAGTGCTTCAGGTCACTAGTGATCATCATTCCCAGGTCCTTCTCCTCCTCCTCTGATGCAGATACTCAGACTCCACCCAGGTAATACTCTGTCCTGGGATTCTTGGCTCCAATATGTATAACTTTCTATTTCTTGGCATTGAAGCCAAGCTGCCAGATCCTGGACCACCTCCCCAGCTTTTCCAGATCTTCCTGAAGGTCCTGTATCCCTTCAGCTGTGTCCACTCTCCCACAGAGCTTGGTGTCATCTGCAAATAGGCACATTTTGCCTTTAATGCCATCCCCAATGTCATTGATGAAGACATTGGACAACACCAGACCCAGCACAAAGCCCTGTGGGACCCCACTGGTTACCTCTCTGGTGACAGATAACTCTCCCCCTACCACCACTCTCTGGGTTCTGTCCCTCAGCTAGTTTTCCACCCAACTGACCTTCTTTTCCCCAACTACAAGATCCACCAACTTCCTGATCAACCTTTTGTGGGGCACAGAGTCAAAGGCCTTGCTGAAATCAAGATAGAGGATGTCTACCGCTTGGCCAGTCTACTGTCTTAGTGACACAGTCAAAGAAGTCAATCAGATTTGTTTGACATGCTCTCCCCCCAATGAACCCATGCTGCCTCTCATCCTGGAGACCATGTTCCTCTAGATATTCCACCAATCTTTCCTTTAATATGGTCCCCATGAGCTTGCCCACAATGGAGGTCAGACTGACTGGTCTGTAATTCCCTGGATTATCCTTGGGACCACTTTTGTGAAGGGGCACTACATGTGCTGTTTTTCAGTCCTGTGGTACCACGCCTGACTCTAGTGAACTATTAAATAGGTCTGCTAGTGGCCCTGCCAGCTCCTCAGCCAGTTCCTTTAGTACCCTTGGATGTACTCTGTCCGGGCCTGGTGACTTGTCCACTTTCAATGACAGCAGACCCTTCCTCACTCTATCCTCCTCTATCACTATGTCTGTGTTCCCCTTCCCCCTGCTTCTCTTTTCCCTCCTGAAGGCATTGGTCCGTCCTTCTCCCTCATGAATACAGAACAGAAGTATTCATTTAGTATCTCTGCTTTTCCTCCATTATCCTCCACCCACTCCACACCTTTCTTAAGCCTAACAATCCCTTCCTTCTTGTCCCTTTTCTCACTTATATAGTGAAAGAAAGCCTTCTCCCCCTTCTTAATTCCTTCAGCTATTTGAAGTTCCTTCTGTGCCTTTGCTCGCCGGATTTCCTTACTTGCCTCACTAGCCAACCTTCGGTAATGTTCCCTAGCCACCTCTCTCTTGGTCTTCCTGAATTTTCTATAGGCCAACCTCTTTTCCCTTACTGCCTTGGCAACCCCAGGACTGAACCAGCTGGGTGCTTTGGCCCTTGTGTTCTTCCCCCTGAGCCTAACACACATATATGGCAACCAGCATTCCTTCCTAAATGATGGACCACTTTAGGTCCACCCCCATATCTGCTCTGATACCCACCAGATGGCTCCTTAGAACCTCGCCCATTTTCCTAAAGTCTGCCTTCCTGAAATCCAAGATTTTGGTCTTAGTCGGGATGCTTTCCCTGCCCACACCCAAATGGAACCACACTGTGCAATGGTCACTTCCTCCCAGTGGCTCTCTGACCATTATTTCCTGTACATGCTCCCCATTTGTGAGCACCAGATCAAGAACTGCCTCAGCTCTTGTTGGTTCAGTGATACCCTGAGTCAGGAGCCCACTCTGCAGTCCTTCCAGGATCAACTGACTCTTAGCACATGTTGAGGATAGTATACAGTACTCCACTCCACCTTGGGCAGGTTAAAGTCCCCAACAATTACCACCTCTCCTTTCCCTGCAGCCTCCAATATTTGTGAGATCAGTTCCCTGTCTCTCTCCTCATCTTGATTGGGTGGTCTGTAAACCACCCCCAACCTCACCTTTCTCCCTCTATTGGACCTTAACTGAACCCATAATGCCTCCACCTCCCCTTCCTCTGACTCCCCCCTCATGCAAGTTATTCCCTCCCTGATATAACCTGCCACCCCTCCTCGACTACTCTGTCGCTCCTGTATAGTTTATATCCAGGGATAGCAAGGCCCCAGTCATGGTGTGATGTTGCTCAAGTCTCGGTTACTGCAGCTATGTCCACCCTCCTGTCTGCTAATAGTGCCTGCAGGTCATCCATCTTGTTTCCAAGACTTCACGCATTCAGAGACACCACCCTCCAACTAGAGTCTGACCTTCCTTCTCTTCCCTTCTATTTACATTTATCCCCCTTTGCGTGCACCCGTCCACATACCCTTGTTATGTGTTCCTCACCTCCTCCACCCTTTGCTAACTGTGTATTTGCCCCTTCCACCTCCTCCCTCCAGACCTCTTTCATCACTGTGGGGGGGGGGAGATTTACTGACCACCTCCTCTCGGAGTCTGTGGGACTGCTCACCTACTTCCCCCTCCTCAGTAGTTTAAATTAAGTGTAGTGGTTATGTATTCCCCCCAGCTTGTCCCTGAGTATACTAGAACCCTCCCTACTGAGGTGTAGCCTGTCTGGTGAAAAGAGTGCTTTGTTTGACCAAGTCTTCTCCCAGTCCCTAATACAGATGAACCTCTCCTTCCTGCACCATTTCCTCAGCCAGTCATTAAAATCCTCTATTCATCTTTTCCTAGCTGTGCTGGCCCTTGGTACTGGTATCACCTCTGAGAAGGCCAGTGAACTTCCTTCCTCCCTGCAGCTATTCCCTAACTCCCTGAACCTACTTTGCACTGTTTCAACCTCCTCCCCAGCTAGGTCGTTGGTTCCCAAATGTATAACTAAATTAGGTTGTCCTCCAACCTCCCTTACTATTTCCCTTATTCTTGGGCCCACCTTCCCAGCTGTCATCCCCAGCATACAAACCACCCTCCTGCTTGCATTCAAGTCCCTTTTCCTTCCCCAGTGAATACCCCTAATTATGGAGTCCCCTATGATTGCCACCCTTCCATCCCCTGCATCCGTGCTCCCCGTCCTTCCTTTCTTACCTTCAGTGCTAGCTGCTTCCACACCTAACTGCTCCCTCTGCACTCTGGCAAACTTATCTACACATCCACATTTTATCCCCATAGATGTTTTTCCATCTCCCAATTTGTCCCACCCTTTATGACTATCTGTATCTGCTTTCAGTTTTCCCTCCCTTCTTCCGTTCCTTCTCTCTCCCTCCCTCTCCCCATCCTCCACTCCATTTTGCCTGCATATTTTTCCCTACCCAGCTTGATTACTGGTTACTCCTCTTGTCACTTGTGTGAGCAGTGTTCCGTATAACACAGCTGGTACTGGCCATGCATGCGATTTGCTTGAGTAGCTCTATTGCAAGTGTGGTGGTGCAACTGTTTTTTTTTTGGTTTGTTTTTTGTGACTATACTTTTTGTTGAACAGTTTCAGTGTCTGCAGTATCCACTACTGAACATAATAAAGAGATTTTCTAATACAAATTGGTGTGCTCCTGAGTTATTACAAAAATATAGCTCCACAGAAGAGGAGGTTATGGTGGTAAGAGTCCCTCCATCCCTTAATTTACGGCACGGGGGGGGGGGTCAATAGCACTGGAAGGAAACAGTACATTCCATGACCAGAACCAGTGAAAAAGCATGCAAACAGATTATTAGACTCTATATAGAGGCAGCAAGGAGGGCTGGGGGATATTGGGATGCATAGGGAGAGGCATCACCAGTAGAAAACAGGAAGTTATTATCCCTCTGTACAGACAGCTGGTGAGACGCCATCTGGAGCACTGCGTGCAGTTCTGGAGACCCAATCTCCGCAAAGACATAGACAGAAAGGAAGCTGTCCAGAGGAGGGCAACTAAAATGGTGCAGGGTCTGCACTGGAAGACATATGAAGAGAGACTTAAGGAGCTTAATATGTATAGCCTCAAGGAAAGGAGGGAGGGGGGACATGATAGAAACTTTCAAGTACCTCAAGGGAATCAACAAAGTCCAAGAGGGTAGCATCTTTCAAAAAAGGAGGTGTACAAGAACAAGGGGCACAATTTGAAGATTGGGGGGGTTGCTCAGAGTAATTTAAGGAAGTATTTTTCACAGAGAGGGTTGTGGATGCATGGAACAGCCTTCCAGAGGAGGTTGTGGAGTCAAAAACTGGTGGAATTCAAGCATGCATGGGACAGTCATAAGGCAATTCTAGGGGGTTGGGGTAGGAAGAAGTAGGCTGCTGGTTAACTAGGATCTGCAGCTTATCCATTAGGTAGGGAAATGGGCAGACTGGGTGGGCCAAGCGGTCCTTATCTGCCGTCAAATTCTATGTTTCTATAGAGGAGTCCAAGAAGGGCCAAAGTCCCCCCTCCAGGGAGGAGGTAGGTTGGAGTGCAACAGCCAGTCCGGCTGATACAGCAGAGTGCTTTGGGGTTCTAGGATTTTTCCAGCATACAGGGTGTGTACTGGGCTCACGTGTGGTGGTCCAGCCTTTGAATATCAGATCCACTGTGTCTCAGAGTGCTGTACAGTCCATTGAGTTAGATACTGCAAATCTAGGGACTCGGTGAGGTCACACACAGCAACCATTGAGAGCCCAAGAGCACCCACACATAGCCTTAGATGGCTGCAGACCCCATGTTGTGAAGACAAGGACTGTTGGATCACACTCTTAGGAGATCTCCTACTGCACAAGAGCTGTTAAACTGCGCAAGTGCAGATAAATCATTTATTCCAGGAGATTTCCATTGCATATTCCATTTACGTAATAGGAAGGGAGTTCAAGGACATTTTTTTTTTTTTTTTTTTTTTTAATAAAATTAATAGGACTATTTTGTGCGATGATATCCTTACAACAGGTAGAGGTTGTTACTAGGGATGGCAATGTTCTTGGTAGGAAAGCCACCATAGCTGTGATTGGCTGTGACTCTGCCTGTGGGCGGGCTGGAGAGTTTAAAAAATATGGCGGGTCAGTTCATCCTTTACCGAGTGAGTGATGTTGCCAGGGTGTACTGTGCCCCTATGTTTATTTTATGAAAAATAAAATAATTACTTTTTTTATTATCTGGTTGTTCCTGCCTTTTCTGTGTAGGGTGAGCGGGAAGAGACTGCAGAGGGAGTACTGTTAGATGGCTTCTGCACTTTTGTTGTCCCAGTTGCTAGCATCGTTGCTAAGTACAAAACAGTAGGACACCATGTCGATTTAACCCAAGTTGAAAAAATTCAGTACAAGATACTGGTGGGCTTAAACAAGCCGGAGGTAGCTGAGGAGTGCCTGGGTCAGCTCCATTTGTCAGAGAGGTGACAGAGAACTGCATTTTTCTGGGTTGTTTTTTGTTTGCTTTTTAATTACTTAATGTCAGTGTTTTCTTACCCAAGAGAAAGACGAAAAGGTGCTCGAGAGTACTGACACTGCAGTGCAGCATGAGAGGGGTGCTGCACTTCTGAGGTGCCGTCTTTCGGATGAGACGTTAAACCGAGGTCCCATCTGCCTGGATTGGTGGTAGTTCAGGTGGATGTTAAAGATCCCATGGCACTTATCGAAAAGAGTAGGGGAATTTCCCCGGTGTCCTGGCCAAATTTCCCTCATTCACTAAAAATACCATCAACAGCTTAATCTGGTTCAAGGTCAGTTGGCATCAATCTGTATTCCCCCTCCCCCGGGTCGTGCCTGAAAATAGGCAGGATTTGTCTAGTGCACTTACCCGGTCAACAAAAGCTAAAATAAAAAAATAAAATAAAAGAGAAATGCCAAAGCGGAGCTGAGATGGCATGAGCAGTGCAGCATGCGACGGCAACACCATTTCTATAAGAGGAAGATATTAATAAAGAAAAATAAGGTATTTCTTTTTGTAGGGGAGCAGCACCAGAGAACTGAAGGGAGCATGTGGGTGAGCGAGCGAGCTAGCAAGTGGGAGGGAGGGGACTCAATTGGATGAAGGGTAGTGTAGTTTTGTTTGTTTTTGTGCATCAGGAGTTACATTAAATGTAAAGATCGGATCCCTTTTTGATTTATTGATGGTATTGTAAAGTTGAGATTTGGTCTAGCGCAGTTTATGGCTGGACAGGTTCTTTTGTGCCAAGTAGGTGGCGATCAGTTCAGAAAGGGAAAAATCACCTGCATCTTCTGAGATGCATTATTCACGTTGCATCAGAAAAAAAGTCAAATTTCTATCCTGAGGAGTGTATGTGCGGAGGGGGCACTCTGAGGAGTTAGTTTTTTAAAAGGTATACTTTTGTTTTGCTCCTGGATGCGACGGGTAACTTGCAAGATTGTTAGCCAAGAAGGGAGAGGACCAGGAAAACTTCTGCAATGAAAGTGACTGTGAGGATGAAGTAGTGCTGGTCAATCTCTGGTGGGTTGGGGGAGTTGATTGACAGACTGTTTACACCACACATATGTGATACATTTTGAGTCCTAAAATACATATGTGGAGATAAACAGATTCATCACATAGCTTTTGGCTCCACACTACTGCAATATATATACTGTATATATATATATATATATATATAACACATATATATATATACACACACACACACACACGGTAATGTTGAAGGTAATGCATTGGGCTATCATGTAGGAGACCATGTCCTGGATGAGTCTTCCATGTTCTGGGCTAGTGGAGACTTGGAATGCTATGGAGGCTAGGCATTCCATCCATGGGGGTAGGGCAGAGCTGATCTTGCTGCTTGAAGAGGTGGGAATGTGGTGCGGCTTTCACTTACTGGGTGACCACAAAGCACAGGCCCTCCCATAAGTAGGCTAGGTGTCAGCAGGATGGTGGGAGCAATTAAAGAGGAAGAAGCAGACCCTGGCACTGTTAATGAAGGCCCGCACACTGCACATATCACAGAACTCTGATCCTCACCTGGATCCCATCCAGTACCACATGACTGTGCCCTAAGGGATGGGCCCTGCCATGGACAGGTTTTCCACGGAAGCTGTGAGGTCCTGGAAGATCACCATATCTGAAAACCAATGCCTGGTAGGTAGACAATAGCAGAAACTCAATAAGGATGGCGGAAATAGGTAGGTGACCAGAAGAGATAAACTGTGAATCATATCAATATAAAAAAAGAACAAGATTTAGATACATACATACATAGACAGTGTCGGCAGATAAGGGCCTATGGCCCACCCAGTCTGCCCATTTAAGTTTGTAAGTTCAGTTTATGTTTTCCAGGAAGTCTGTTGTCCCTTACCCCTGACCTCCAGAATTCCTTTATGTCTATCCCATGCATTCTTAAATCCCATGATTGTTTCAGCCCCCACCACTTCCTCTGGCAGGGTGTTCCACTTGTCCACCACCTGTTCTGTGAAGAAATTCTTCCTCACGTTTCCTCTGAATCGTCCTCCTCCAACTTCATCCCATGCCCTAGTCCTGGAACATCTTTTTCTGCTTAAAAATAGTGCATTCCTGCACCCTGTTCCTCCCTGTAAGATACTTGTTGTCTCCACCATATCCCCCTCTCCCTCCTCTCTCCAGGAGTACATGTTCAGTGCCTTCAACCTGTCCTCATAGGACTTGTGATGCAATCCATGCACCATCTTTGTTGCCGTCCTCTAGACCTTCTACCCTGTCTATGTCCTTCCAGTAGGTAAGGTCTCCAGAACTGCACAATGTACTCCAGGTGTGGCCTCACTAGTGTCTTGTATAGTGGAATTATGACCTCCTTTTCCTGCTGGTGATGCCCCTGCCTATGCATCCCAGCATCCTATTTGCTTTACCTGCTGCCTTGTCACACTGTTTCCCTGCCTTGAGGTCATCAGAGATGATAACTCCAAGATCCCTTTCCTGCTTGGTGCATGCTATATCCTCACCCCCCAACTGATATATTGTGCCAGGGTTTTGTGCCCCATATGCATTATCTTGCACTTCCTTGCATTGAATTTCAACTGCCAAACCCCTGACCATTCTTCAAGTTTCTGCAGGTCCCTTCTCATTCTGTCTACACCCTCTGGTGTGTCTACTCTGTTACAGAGCTTTGTGTCATCAGCGAACAGTGAAATTCTGCCCTCTAGGTCCTGCGAATGTCACTGATGAAGATATTGAATAGTACCGGTCCCAGCACTGATCCCTGTGGTCCCCACTGGTCACTCTTCCCTCTGTGGAGTGACAGCCATTTACCACCACCCTCTGTGTCCTGCTTGCCAGCCAGTTACCTACCCACCGCACTACTGTCCTGCCCACACCCATATTCCCCAGTTTGTGCAATAGTCTTCTATGTGGCACAGTGTCAAAGGCCTTGCTGAAGTCCAGATAGGCCATGTCCACTGCCCTCCCCTGATCCACCTCCCTAGTCATCCAGTCAAAAAATTCAATGAGGCTGGTCTGACATGACCTTCCCCTGGTGAAACCATGCTGCCTTGGGTCCTGTAGTCCATTGACAACCAGATGTTCCACCAATCTCTCCTTCAGTAGTGCTTCCATGATCTTCCCCACTACCAACTATTACTATTAACTATTACTATTTGTAACCCATAATAATAATAATATAATAATAATAATATAATATAATAATAATATAATATAATATATAATATATAATAATAATACCACTACCGACTATTACTATTAACTATTACTATTTGTAACGCATAATAATATAATATAATAATAATAATATAATTTGTTACTATTTGTAACGCATGACCAGTAAAAAGAACACTGAGTTGTGACACCTCATTCCCAGGTACAACCCGGGAGTGGGCTTCATGGACCCGTTATACTGACAGCGAAATGATGGCCAAGACACTGGAAAAATCACATGTTCTTACAATATGTTTCATGGGGTCTTTAAACTTCATAACACAAAGAATCTTTTTGTAAATGTACCAACAGTTTCTCATCCTGATCAGATTTCTTAGCTGAACAATTTAGACATCTTTAGGCATAACTTATTTTGCACATGACAAGGCGGTGTTGAAGTTTATATTTTAGCTTGCTGAGTGGTGGGGCGATAGCGTACTGTACTGCCACTTGCGGGACCTGGGTGCACATGTAGGCCACTGAATCTCACACTGAGGGCTGGTCTTGTCCGAAAAATAAGGTATTCAGCTCCCAGAGAGGTGAAGAAGGGTGTGGGCCACCAAGCATTTACCTAATTCTTAGCGGCATTGTCAGTGAAGGCAGATGCTTGCCTCCTTCCTGTCCGGAGGAAGGCTCCAGATGGACACCCTGATTGCCATGACTGGGGGATGGGGAATAAAAAAGAAAAAGTCATGCATTTTTTGAAGATCCAGCCTCTGCAGGACAGGTAGGGAAAGTGAATGTCGCCGAGTCACTCACACTCTCAAAGACTATGCAATGATCACTCAGAGGAGGTACTGGGCTTACCTGTAGGTGTCAGGAATCCTCAGATATAGGTATCTAAATCTTCTGTCATTTAAATCACGGCTGCAGCCATTTCATGGCAGCTTTAATACAGAAAAGGGATCTCACTGAGGGGCAAGCGGCATATTGATTACAGACGGTATACCCTCACGACACCTCCACAGCGAAACCTGCACATCAGCAACAACCCGTTCAACAGCCACAGTGCTGAATGGGTTGTTGCATCAGTGTGCCAACACACCAACACCCAGTGTTGGCCGCTCTCCCCTGCATTGGGGGGTGGTGGAGGGGGGCAGAGCCCTCACCCCCGCATTAACATCAAACAGGTGTTGGGGTGTTCAGGGTCGCGGTGGAGACTAGGCGGAGTAAGGGTTGTTGGCGACTATTTGTCGCTGTGGGGGAGGTCACCAAAATTTGTTTCTCCGGGGCATAGTGGAACCATTACAGACTGTCCCTCAGCGATGTCACTTTCTATCTCAGGAGTCCATAAAATGACTGACAACTCAATTTAATGTACAGATGATTAAGATTTTAATCATTAGGCATGGGGGGGGGAAGAGACCTAGGTGGAGGGGAAGAACAGTGGGCGAAACTAAAAGAGGTCATAGTGAAGGCAACAAACCTATGCATCAAACAAATAAGAGAAAAAAAAACTGCTATGGTTCCCAAAAGTGATAACTGAAAAGGTTAAGGCTAAAAAGGTGGCATTCAGAAGATATAGGGAAACACAGAGTAAGGAGGATAAGGAGGTGTATCAGGAGAAAAAGAGAGAAGCAGGGAAAGCAGTAAGGAGAGTGAAGTTACAAACTGGAGAGAAAACAGCCCAAGTGGTAACGAAAGGGGACAAGACACAAGACTTTTTAAGGGCATAAGTGAAAAGGGGAAGAATAGGACAGGGATTGTAAGGTTAAAAAGGAATGAGGAGGGCAGTGCAGAGGGAGACCAGGAAAAGGCAGACGTCCTGAACAAATACTTCCTTTCAGTGTTCATAGAGGAAATAGAAGGGGGTGGGCTATAAAAACGTGACAGGATCTCTGAAGGAAGAGAGGTGGACACTATTCCTTTTTCAGAGGAAAGAGTCTTAAAAGGACTCATTAATCTGAAGGTGGACAAAGCAATCGGACCAGATGGGGTGCATCCTAGGGTATTGAGGGAGCTGAGAGAGGTACTGGCTGCACCTTTGACAATACTGTTCAACAGCTCACTTGAGTGGTTCCAGAGAACTGGAGGAGGGTGGATGTAGTCCCACTACATAAAAGTGGTAGCAGGGAGGAGACTGGCAGTTATAGACCAGTCAGCCTCACATCGGTGGTGGGAAAGTTAATGAAATCACTGCAGAAGGAGAGGATAGTAGAATATCTTGAATCAAATGGGTTACAAGACACAAGACAGCATGGATTGACGAGTGGGAAGGCATGTCTAATGAATCTGATAGATCTGATTGGGTGACCAAGGAATTAGATCACAGTGGAGTGGTGCACGTGGCCTACCCAGACTGCAGTAAAGTATTTGACTCCGTCCCACACAGAGGAATATTAAGCAAGCTGAGTGGCTTAGGAGTGGGTCAAAAGGTTGTAAACTGGGTAAGAAACTGGTTAGGGGATAGGCGGCAGAGAGTGGTAGTAAATGGAGTTCATTCCGGGGAGGGTGACCAGCAGGGAGCCTCAGGGATCAGTGCTGGGACAGGTCCTCTTTAATGTCTTTATAAGTGGCATTGCAGAGGATCTGGAGGGGAAGGTCTACCTACTTGTGGATGACAAGAAAATCTGCAGTAGGATGGATGCTCTGGGTGACGAGAGGTGGAAAGGATGCACAGAGACCTGAGAAAACTTGAGTGGACATGGGCATGGCAGCTGGGTTTAATGCGAAAGGTGCAAAATGATGCACTTGGAGTGCAGGAACCCAGGGCCAGAGTATAAAATGGGGGAGAGGGGTGTTATTGATGGCCACCAAGCAGGAGAAAGATCGGGGAGTAATAATTTCTGAAGACCTAAAGGTGGTCAGGCAATGTGACAAAGCAGTTGGGAGGGCTAGATGGATGCTGGGGTGCATAAGGAGAAGTATCACCACCAGCAGAAGAGGTGGTGCTGCCTCTGTGTAGATCACTGATAAGACCTCAGTTAGAATACTGTGTACAGTTCTGAAGGGCACATGTCTGGAAGGATATAAACAGAGTGGAGGTGGTCCAGAGGCCCCTCACCCAGGACGCACCTGGAATCGAGCAGTACCCTGCTCAGTGTGCCCTCCTGGTAAAACTTTAAACAAATAAATAAAACTAAAATGGTGAGGGGTCTACATCACAAACCCCAAGAGGAGAAACTGAAGGAACTCGGTATGTACACCCTGGAAGAGAGAAGGGGAAAGGGGGATATGATAGAAACATTTAAATACCTAACAGAGGTAAATAAGGTACAGGAAGGAAGTATTTTTCAGAAAACAAGATGCACAAGAACAAGGGGACATGTTGTGAAGCTGGAAGGGAATAGATTCAGGAGAGGTGAGGAAGTACTTCTTCACAGAAAGGGTAGAGGATTCATGGAATAGCCTACCTGCCGAGGTGATGGGAGCGAAATCAGTGATGGCATTCAAGAATGCATGGGATATTCATAAGGGGATCTTACTGCAAAGAAATGGGGGAAGGGATGGGCAGACTATGTGGGCCAAATGGCCCTTATCTGCCAGCAAATTCTATGTATGTTTCTATATTTATATCTCAGGACTCCTGACACCCACAGGTCAGCCCAATGTCTTGCTTGAAAGATCCTTCCATGTGCTTTCAGAATTTGAGTGACCTGGAAATGTTTACTTCCTTTTTAAAAACAAAGACTAATACAAAAAGCTTATTCCCAAACTCAGACAGAGTTATATAAAACCAGTATCTATATCAAGCTCTAGATATAAAACCTGTATCGATAATCAAGCTCTGATATTTTGGGAGTACTAAACTATCCTTGCATTCCTCTTGCTTTTCTGTTTCCAGTAATAAAAGACCTTGGCCCAGATATTCAAACTGCTCCCAAAATGTGCGCAACAGCAGGAGCAAGCACAATTCAAGTGCGCATATGCGCAACAGACGCGATATTCAAACATGGAGCAAAACAAATTGCTACAGCCAACGCCTGAATATCGCACAAACTGCACCATAGCGTAAACCAGGAAGGGGAAGCTGAGCAGAAAGGTTGTGCCATAGCACAAAGGCCAGCCCAGCTGAGCAGTCCAGAGGTGCCATAGCGCAAGCAAGCCCCCAGCAGAGCAATGGAACTGCACAACCAGGGAGGCAGGCTGGGGCCCACCGGCCAGCCATGCCACACATGGGCACAGGAACACACTGCAGAACCAACAAGACACCTGCACACCCCAAGCACAGCATCACTGGGGTGGGACGGATGATCTACTGGCCCATGGGGACAAGCCAACAAAGCACAGCAGGGCCATGGCGCCTAGCACAACCACTGGCAGGCTGAGACTGCCACACACAGGGGTTGACAACCACAGTGCACATCAGCCCCCGTATGCACAGCACACCCTGCACCGTGACCCCAAGACACCACCCATGTGCAGTGACTGGCACTGCAGGAAACACCATGCATCCCCCCGCACACGCCAACTGCGGTAGCAGAGAACCATACAAGCCAGACCCACCCTGTGCACCCAGCAGTGGGTGGCAGCAGATGGCAAGACCAACAGAAAGTCACTGCCACACTGGAGACACCTCCCCACGCACACACACACACACACACACACACACCCAGGATCATACCACCCCAGATGGCATGCACACCACTGCAACTGAGCAACCATAGCCAGCTGCAAATCAGAGACCAACACAGTATTCATATCAAAATATATATATATCAGAAAAATGTAAAGTACAAAATGAACAACAAAACTATTTACAAGGGGGTAGGGGTACAAGGTAGGGGTGGGCAAGGGGTAGGGATGAACAACTTGGAGAGGGAAGGCAGGGTGGGAGGGATGGGTGAAGTGGGAAGGGGAAGCCGGCCTAAGGCCTAGCAGGCTGGTCCTCCGCTGCCTGGTGCCATCGTGCCTGGCTGTGCCTCCTCCATAGCCCATGGCGCTGTATATCCTGGAGGATGGTCCTGTTTTCCATGGACACCCGGGTCAGCTGTTGTAGTGCCCGCTCAATTCTGCGGAGCACAACGAGGCCTAGGAAAAGGGAACACAGTCAATGGCTGTGACTGACCACAATCCTGAACACCACCCAACCTGCAAGCCATATAGCCCAATGTCCCGCACCTGTGATGGTATGCACCCACCCACAGTGACCATGCACATGGCAAGCCCAACCAGGCGGCACCAGCTATGTGCACCACTGCACACACACACACACACACACTTCCCATGTCCATCACAGCACAAACAAGGCTGTCAAGTGATGTGGCAATGTGGTGCGATGCCAGTTCCACAGCCATGTGCCCAGTGCATGCATGGACCACCAGTGACGTACACACAGACGTGCAGTGACACTGGACAGTGATGAATGTCGCCTGTGTCGTGCATGGCTGGTGGTCATGTCCACCCCCTCCAGCATGCAATAGCATCCATGATGTAATGATACTCACACTCTGCAAGCAGCTGTGGCTGCTGCTGCTGTGGCCCACCCCTCGCAGCACCACCGACCGCCACCGGGGCCCTGCCACGGCCCTCCTCATCCCATGCCTGCATCCTCTCTGCCTGGCCTGTGGAGACAAATGTTGAGAAAAACATCAGTGTGACTCAAGCAGACTGCCCCTGCCCCAGTGAGAGTGCCTGCCCACACAGCCAGACCCATGCATCTCACACCTGCACACACTGACACAGCCAACCATGTCAGAGCCATCACCCATGCACAGCCACCAAAACACACTCCACACCCTACGGAATATAGGTGCATAGATGGTACACCCACCTGGCCTAGGCACAATGCTCCTCCTGGCACGTGACCGTAGCCTCTCATGCAAGTCCGGCTCCCACCTGCGGAGGTCACTGTACCTGTGCCGGCACTGCTCGGCAGACCGGCGCTGCCCAGTGACCCCCACCAGGTCATTGGCCACTTGCAGCCAGACCTGGGTTCGAGCCATGGTGGGGGGCTCCTCCCCATACAGTGCCCCACAGTGGGGCTCTACCAGGGCCACCAGGTTGGCCACCTCCACCGGGCTCCATTGGAGTGCCCTCCTGCGTGCCATTGTTCCAACTTTACAGCAGGTAATATGGCGCCCCGCAGCGCGGCAACCCTACGTGGAAATGTTGCGCAATAGACCACCATAGGTTCCAATCGCACTGTTCGTACAGCGCCGTCGGTCCACATAGCGCTGTCACCAGACAGCGCATCAGGCCGCACACATGGCAGCCGAACAGCGCCAGGGGCAAAGGTCGGACACCAGATCAGGGTCTATGACGCAGGCCACGACAGCACCATCTGGCGCTCACGATCCTCGGCGACCGACCACCTCGCGTGCCAGTGCCACAGTGGACTATTGCGCAGTAGTGCCACAGCGCCATATAGTGCCCAGTGCTGTAGCGCCACTGGCACAATGGTGGCCATGGCCTGAATTGCCGATCGCACAGCACATCATCAGCGCAGACGCCTCGCGTAGCTACCTGGGCATGCGCAATACGGTGTACCGCACAGTCACAGATCTGCTTATTGGCTCAGCCGCCAACCAGAGTTGCGAAAAGCCAATGGCGTGATATTCAGCCGATACATGCAAATCATCCGATCAGCCATTCAAAGGCGCGGTGGCGCGATTTGCATCTCATTACAGTTGCTCCACTCCTAATTTGCATGCATTGTGCTATAAAAGTGCAACAGTGGGCTGCGCTGGCCAGATTCGTTACTGCAGGTGAGAGGTCAGTTGCATGCTGTGGGATGTTCTGGACAATGGGCATGGGATAACGCTGTAGACTGCACAGTGACAGGTGTCCACTTCCACCCATACAGATTGCCATGACCGAGCAGAGCCAAGATGAGGTGAGGATGGTGGGCGAAGGAGGAGGCCCAACTCACCACGGCAGAGACCGAGGGCCCTCTTCCAGGCCTACCTGGAGGAGAAGGCACTACTGAGTGGATGGCGGGCACCCTCAGGCCCGTGGCGGCTGCATGGGAGGGGTAGCCCGGGCAGTGAACCTGCAGGAAGCCACCAGCGCTCCATGCAGGAATGCAAAAAAGATTGGAACAGACCGCGGGAGGGTGAAGGAGAAGGTGGCAGCCCTCAGGGCAGCATGTGCTGGCACTGGCGGGGCCAGCCAGCGGTGGTGGAGCTGACCCGGCTGAGGACCGACTGGCTGCATCAATGCAGCGCAGTGCTATTGAGGCGATCAGGAGGTGGATTCCAGACAGGTGGAAGCCCATCACTGCACGGTATGACATGGTGGTGGTGTGGGGGTTGTTCACATGCACTCACATGTCCTCTCTTTCTGTTAGATCCTGTTCGTCTTCAGGGATGGTGGTGGTGGGTCCAGGCAGTGAGGATGACCTGCTGGACATGGAGGAGGGTCCATCCACCTCTGTCACCAGCCAGCATGCACGCTGGGCTGCCAACTCTGGTGTCAGTGATCTGGTGTGGGAGTGCACAGCCTGTGTCTCAGCAGTCTGGCATGCAGCATGCCAGCACGCTGTGACTGTGGCTGTAGCGTACCTGCACCATTGATGATGCAAGGACTGCAATGGGCAGTGACATGTGTGTCCCATGAGGACACAGCAGGCCAGCACATGCCCTGGGCCTTGCTGGTTCCAACTTGTGTGCTAGCATGTCGGCACAGTCCCAGGCTGTGCCTGTCAGCACAGTGGGGCAGCACCGTGGCTGTGCAGGTGTCTGGCACTGTTGCGCCACGTGGAGCAAGAATGGTCCCTGGGGCACAGCGGTTGGAGGGGCAGCAGCAGCAGTCACCCACCAGGTCTGGGGGTACAGTGTCCAGCGGTGGCACATGCCCGCCGCCCTTTGATACGCCCATTCCTGGTCCTAGTGAACAGCGCCCACCATCAAGGGGTGTTGTGCATCAGGACCTTCCACACCATGGGGGACAGGATGCCGTTGTGGCAGAGTACCCATTGGACGAGCACACCCGCCTGCTGCGGGAATCAGTACAGCAGCAAAGGCGGGTTGCAACGTCTGTGGAGGCACTGTGTGTGGCTGTGGAGCGGCACAGCAGGGAGTGTGCTCTGGACCGTGCAGAGATGGTCCATATGCAGATGGATGTGACCGCCGCCATTGACAGGCAGACCCAGGCATTGGTCACTGTCGTGGCTGCATTGAGCACCTGCGCAGGTGCTCTGTACCGCGCACCCCACAATCTTTAGCTCTCCACTCCCGTTCCGGTCATCGACACCAGGCCTGTTGGCGCGGGTTCTGCTGTGGGCATCCCAAGCACCCTGGTGCAGGTATGTTTGGCATCCTACAGACCCCAGTGCGGACAAGGTCGCGATCGCGCAGTGGGACCCCTGGTGGTCCATCGGTGCCACCCCATGTGGCCCCTGCTCAGCCTGCCAGTGCTGTTGGGTCACGTGGTGGCCGTGGAATGGTGCAACATGACTGACCTGTCTCCCAGTGCGGGCCCTGTCTGCTGCTGCCCTGTGTGCACTGTGCGCCATGGTGGGCAGTGCACTGGTGGGTGCCCTGCCCATCACGCCGACATACGGACCACCTGCACACCATCCCGACTGCTGTCCACAGGTGCGTGTGCATGATGATGCCTGCATTGTACTGCACACCAAGGTGCAAGGGTGCCCAGCATCTGACACACGTGCTTGGACAGTACAGGTGGTGGGTGTGGTCTGTGGATCTGTGTGTTTGCCATGTCTGTTCCTGCTCTGCTGTGCACCTGCCCATGTACTTGCCTTGTGTTTGTGGTGTGTGTGTGTGTGTGTGTGTGTGTGTGTGTGTGTGTGTGTGTGTGTGTGTGTCCATATGACTGTTGCCCCTCCTGATGGTGTGTTTGTGTGCCTGGTCCCTTCCACCCCCCTTGCCGTTATGCACCCCTGGTGTGTTACTCTGTGTGCCTGTGGATTGCGCCAGGACAGTGTTGTTTGCACATGGCCCCTTGACTTACCTGTGTTGTGCATAATGCTCCTCCGTGATGGTGTCCCGGTGCAGCTGGGCCTGCCGGATCAGTCGGGGGTCCCGCCGTCCAAGGGGGGGGCTTGTCATCACCATCAACACCGGCGCCGCTGGCGTCCCCATCGCTGTCCCCCTCTTCAACCTGTATGGCTATCCCACAGTCATTGGCCATGTTGTGCAGGATACAACAGGCCAGGAATATCCCACAAGCCTTTGAGGGCTGTACTGTAGGGCACCGCCGGAGGTGTCTAGGCGTCGTAAGCGTGCCTTGAGCATCCCAAACACCCGCTCAATGATGTTGCGTGTGGCGGCATGTGCCTCATTATAGTGTTGCTGCGATGGGGTCATGGGGTGCCGGTACGGTGTGAGCAGCCAGGGACGGAGTGGGTATCCGCTGTCACCTGTGTGGAGATAGTGGAGATCAGTCTCATGTTCAGGTTCATATTGCCCATATCCCTGTGTGCCACTACCATGGCACCTGTGGCATTCCCACCCTTGCCCCGAGTTTGCATTTCCTACATGCGTACTCACCCACTAGATGGCCTGTGGGGATGTCCCCATTCTCGAATCGATGGCACAGTGCGGACTGATGCCATATAAAGGCATCTTGTGCTCCGCCAGGGTGTGTGGCACAGACATTGATTATACGCCCAGTGGCATCACACACCACCTGGCAGTTGACACTGGGGAAGCCCTTTCTATTCCTGTATGCGGCCCCATCGGGGCCAGGTGGCGTGCGAATGGCCACATGGGTGCAGTCTATGGCCCCTAGCACGCCAGGCATATGTGCTACCCTGTGGAACGCCTGCATGTTTGCTGTATGCTCTGCCGCGGTGCTGGGAAATGGATGTGCTCTGCAGCATGTGGCAGCAGTGCGCTGAGGAATTGGGTGAGGATGCGTGGCGTGGCCGACTGTGTGATGCCTGTGGTGTCCCCTGTTGGCCTCTGGAAGGTGCCGTGGCGAGGCAGGCACATGCAGGCTGTCACCTTGGTCTCCACTGACAGAGCATGACTCCGTCGTGAGGGTGCCTGAATCACATCACTGCACAGCTCACAGAGCCGCCTCAGTATTGCCCTGTTCAGGCGGTACCGGCCCACGATCTCTACATCTGTGTACAACTCAAAGCTGATGCGGGCACGGTACTGCCTGTTGGGGGCGTACCGCCGACGGGCCCATCCACGGCCACGTCCCCCTGCACCTTGCATTCTCACCCCCCTCATTACAGCTTCCATGTGGAAGCTGCCACTGTCCATCTCCCTGGCTTGTGCCCTCCCCCGGCTGATGTTGCTCTGTTACCCCCGCTGTCCTGACTGCTACTTCCACTGCACCGGCACCCCCGCTGGCCTCTGCAGCCTGTGGCACACTGCTTCCCTTGCCTGCCCTGGCCTGTCACTGTCTGTCTTCTCTCTCTCTCTCTCTCTCTTCCCACCTTGGCATCCCTGTGGCGTTCTCTGCGCCGCTTCCTTGAACCTTTTATTTTGGCTCATTTCCGCTAGGCGCAACTTCCGCTGGTCCGCTGTTGTGCATTGCGCAAGTCTTTGGATATCGCATTGCGCTCTTTATGCATGGATCCACCCCCTTCGGTTGTGCATGCCGTCATTTGCATTGCGCTGTTGCTCAGCATGTTTTCGGTGGCGCAACTGCCTCCTGCTGAATATCGCAGAATGGCGCACTTTTGGACTTGCGCAGGCACAACCCTATTGCGCATGGCGCAACCCTTTTGAATATCCCACCCCTTGTGTCCAGTTCCCGGGCTGCAACAACACTTTATTAAGCCTGTCATCACTGGCACCAGTGGGATTTGACGGTATACTTTTCCACAAACAACACATGGCAGCAACCTACTGAAAGAACGACTGTGAAAGACAGCCCTGCCCCACACTATCGATTGGATTTATTCTGTGGGAGTTCTAATAGGAGGTAGATTTTATTTCAGGTTTTTGCCCATGGGTGAACATTAAAAACTGGTTTCACCGTAGATCCAGGATCCTCTTTCAGATGTTTCTTCAAGTATTTGATGACATTCACTTCTAGCTCTGCTAATAACTCTGCATCATGGATATGCAACTGGTACCAATTCTGATTTTATTTGAACATATCGTTATACAAATAAGGTTCATGACACATCAAGGAGGAGAAACACACATCATATTAAACCATTTACACACAACTTGCCATACACCAATACACATTTTACTCTTATTCAACATTTACACAGGATGGACTTCCAACCTGGTTCCAGACCAATCAAGTACCATCTTCAACCTGTTTTCCAGCATTTCTCGCACATAAAACCAAAAGGTACATAATCACATTCATTAATAATGTGATCTCATTTGCTCTTGACCTTTTTGAGGGAACCGCCTTGAAAGGAATCAAGAAGATTCTGTATGCTGATCAAAAGCAAAATTTAACAGCTTTCCATGCAAATCATTCTTACAGCTTAATCTTTTGTTCGTACAAACTCTTAAAGGTGATAGCCAATTCAGAAGCATTACTAACTGTCAGTGCTGGGTATTTGTAAAAATTACCCTATGCTGTTACAGCATTTCAAAACCTACAGTAAATATTAAAGAGGTCCAGCCACTATCTGAAGAAAATTCATAACATTGCCCCAATAAGCTAGCGGTTAAAGGGGAACAGTCAACACAAAGAGTTCCACAACCCATTGTGGGTCTGGTCCCAATCTTCACTTAGTGTGCAAAAACTTTTTTTTTTTTTTTTTAACTTACTGTTTACTGCAGTATAGTAGATTGCATCAAGATGATTCTGCTGAAATCCAACCAGACATTTACTGTAACCAGAAATCCCAGAATCCCCTGCACCTGATGTCAGAGCAGTGATGCAGCAGTGGGAGATTCAGTAGCCTACAGTGCATGTTAGAGCTTTTATACGCTCAAATCAGATGTTTGCCTGTCCAGCTGTTCTCCCAGGGCTATGTCCAGTCCTCTGTGACTGTACTTAGCCCCAGCAGTACAGCAGGACCAGCACACCAAAGGTCAGAGCGTATAAAAACTCTTAACATGCATCACAGGCTACTGAATCTCCCACTGCTGCAATCCTGCTCTGATGTCAGCAGCAGGGATTTCTGGTTTTGTACACCTAGTGCACATTGGGACCAGCCCTACACTTGGGTGTGGGGCTCTTAGTACCGACTGTTCCCCTTTAAAGAACTCGCTGTCCACTTGGGGAACTATGGGTTCAGTCTGGAGCCACAGGCCCAATCAGGAGTGTCATGAGTAGGAGCATTACACTATGAGATAGTCTCTCCTCTCTTGGGTGGGTCGCCTGCACTCTCTGTGGAATGGGTCCCCCTGGAGGAACAGGGGGACCAGAAGCCATTCTGCGCAAAAAGGTTCTTACTTCAACCTCTAGTCTGGTACTGGAGCACAGATGGGTTCCTACTGGTGGGAGGGCACAGAGGTGCTCACACCAGATCATGCTTACCAACATCCAGCAAGTCACTGCGGTCTCCCAAATGGTCTATTGGCAGTAACAGGCACTGCCTCTCACATTCAGCCACGTTCACTGCTATAGGGTGGTAATGGAGCAAAGAAGATCGACCATCATGGCTGCTCAAAACACTGAGCATGGACAGAGACCTGGCCTGCACAGTACAGGGGCCGCACAAGCTTGAACCAAGGGTATAATGGCTGACACCAAAGAGGGTATCTCGTGGGATGTAAGCCCTGTGGAACTTGGTGGGATCTGAAGAACAACTGAAATGCAAAAATAAAATGGTTAAAAAAAAAAATGACTGCAGCCAAACTCAAGTAAAATACATTCCAATAAAACCCTTGAATTCCAAGTCATTCCATTCTTTATCACTGAGAGTATTTACATGGAAACAGGAGCTCTGTCAATTAGAGTCATTTACAGCTGAGGCTTAGTCTGGAGCTGAAATCATAATGCCCCACGTAAGATGACACAATCATTTCCACAGCAACAGACACTGATGTCACAAGCAGGAGATTATGACCAGGGTGTGATTAGATTCAATGACATCTTTTCTGTTTGTATCATTGTATTATCAGACATTCCAATTATGTGTACAATTCTGTTTTGGTGCCAGTTAAGGCATCAGAGACAGAATTTTCGATTCCGCACCTGACTACCGTTAGACCTCTCCCCAACCTACTGCACAAACGAAAAGGAGTGTATGAACCCCTTGTTGAGAACAAAGACCTCCCACCCCTTTCCCACCCATGTTTCTCCCCCTCGCTTACCTGAAGAGTGACTTCTGCCTGCTGCAATGTATGCATGAAGGTCTGGTTCCAGCTTCCAGAAGTAAATGGACCAAATTAGTCCAGCGGCATGGTCCAAGGCATCCAACAGCAAGTCTCCATGATCCAATGAAACCCAAGAACCCCCCCCAAGCAACCAATCCTGCCAGTGGCACTGCCAAACACACATGCCGCAACATCAAGTCCCCCCCAAACTAGCCGGCCTGGTGCCAACCCAATTCCATTCTGATCTGTTGTTCTTATTCCTCCAATTCAGTGTAAAGGATGTGCTAAAACTAACCATAACCCCTGGCCTGGCCATCACGGTACTCCATGTGTGACCCTGGGAATAAAACTGAGGTGACTGACCTGACCAAAAAAATAGGTTACTCACCTGTAACTGTAGTTCTAGGAGTGGTATATAATTCACATCCACACATTGGCAGTTCCACTGGAAGTGCTGATTCATCAGAATGTCTTCAAGCTAAGGCCCTCCCACCACCCTGGCAGTATCTCCTCTGGTTCCACCCTGTGACGTCAGATCTTGAACGTTAGAAGTAGGTTTCATGTGCCACTTGCCAGGTGGATAGTGTGGATGTGAACTATATAACACTCCTAGAACTATGGTTAGAGGTGAGTAACCTGTTCTTCTAGGGGTGTGAATATGGTTCACTATCCACATGCTGGCAGACTTCCAGCAGTTCTCCAGGAGGAGGGGACAAGGGTGCACCCATATTTAGTGAATATAGACTGGAGAACCAAGGTCCCAAAAGCAGCATCCCAAAGATACTCTAGGTAGATTCTGTAATGAGAAATGAAAGTATGTACTGACTTCCAGGTTGCACCTGGAAGCAGCCACTGAGGCTGCGGTATGTCTCGTGGAACGAGCCCTAAGCTCTACAGGAGGCTCCCTACCAGCCAACCTATAGCAGAGGTGAATGCAGGTTGGTATCCATCTGCCAACTGTCTGCTTCGCTGCTGGTCTGTCAGGTGGGGCTTCAGAGTATGTTACAAACAGCTGGCGAGCCTCACTCTGAACTCCAGCTGACATGCCTTATAATAAGTAAGCGCCCTCCACAGGTCCAGTATATGGAGCCTGCAGTTGGTTTCCAAAGATAGGCTAGTTAAGTATACTGGAAGGTTCATCACCTGGTTAAGATGGAACTCTGATACTACCTTTGGGAGGTATTTCGGGTGGGGGTAAAGGATGAGTTTGTCCCTGTTGAAGACCAGATATGGAGACTCCACGAAGAGTGCCTGGAGCTCACTGATCCTTCTGGCTGATGTAATGGCCACCAAGAAAGCTGTCTTTCATGACAGGTGTGACATCTCACACTTGTGCATAGGCTCAAATGACTTGCCCATGAGCACAGCCAGCAGCAGGAGGAGGTCTCTGTGGTGATGGTGGTTCACACTCTGGAGAGGACAGGTGGTCAAAGCCCTTAAAAAAGTGTCTGACCACCTTCTCCTGGGCCACCATCGGCACACCAACCATGCCCAGTATGCAGATGTGGCTGCTAAATGCACCAGGGTCATCGCTCACAGTCCCAACTGAAAGAGGGACCAAAGGTACTCAAGGATACTAGTCACGGGGCAGGCAAGGGGATCAAGCCCTTTGCTCTGACACTGCCTTGTGGATCAAGGGGAAGTGAGGAAAGGCATATACAAGGCCTGGAGTCCAGGGTCTCATGAAGGCACCTCCATCAGTACCCAAGACAGTGGGGGAACAGGTACAAAACAGCCTCAGTTTGGCATTCTCCCAAGAGACAAACAGATCCATTAGTGGAGTGCCCAATTCCCCACTGGGAGAGCAAGTGACCTACCACATCTTGATGCAGGGACCACTCGTGTGACATCTGATCTAGCTGGGCGCATCTGCCAGCTGACTGTTCACTCCTGCGGCATGGATCGCCTGAACGTCAGCACCCAGGCTGCACACAAGGGTCCAGGTGTGGAGGGCCTCCCAAGACATGGGAAACTAGTGCATTCTGTCCTGCCTGTTCAGGTAGAATATGGTTGTGGTACTGTTCATCTGGACCTGCACGACCTGATCCCTGTCTAGAGAAGAGAATTCCGTCAGAGCTAGCTGAACTGTACAGAGCTCCAGCAGGTTTATGTGGTGACAGGACTCCCTGGGTGACCAGAAACCATGGTCTCTGCGGCCTCCCAGGTGTGCTCCCCACCAATGATGTGTCCATCATGAGCATGACTGTTGGTTCTGGGTGGACAAATGGGATTCCTTCCTCCAGATGTTCTGGGAGCAGTCACCACTGAATAGTGTCCCGAACTGGCTGGGTCACTGTGACCAGGTGGCCAAGGCACAGGGACCACTGATGGCCCAACTTGCAGTGCAGGTGGTGCATCTGTCAGTGGGCCCAAAGGACCACGCTGGTGCAGGATGCAATGTACCCTAGCAGCCACAGGAAAGCCCAGGCAATGTGTGAGAGCCCAACCTGAAATTATCGGGCAAAAGACGTAAAATCGACACTGCCCCGTCCACAGGGAGTCTAGTTCTGCCCCCATGAACCTGATCACCTGTGAGGGGGATCAGTTCAGACTTGTTCAGGTTGACTAACAGAACCAAGTCTCTGTTGGTGTGTAGGGCCAAATCTATGAACTGCTCTGTGGCCTCCTTGGTCGACCTGGCTATCAGTCATCCAGGCATGGATACATCCTGATGCCCTTGCTCTGCAAGAAGACTGACACCACTGCCATGCACTTGGTAAAGACCCTGGGCATGGACCAGAGGCAAAAGGGCATGATGACCTGGAACTGATAAAGAACGCCTTCCGTATGGAACTGAAGGTACTGCCAGTGGGAAGGATGGACTGGGGTGTGGAAGAATGCATCCTGCAGATCAGAGATCAAAATCACATGCCCTGCTCCAGGGATGGCATGATCTAGTTAAGAGTGACCATCTTGAAATTGTGTTTCCACATAAGCCGATTCAGGTCTTGCAAATCCAGTGTGGGGTACCAGCCCCACCCCCATTTCGGGACCATAAGTACCTGGATATGTACTCCTGACTTGCCAAAGCATCTGGGACAGGGGCTAAGGCCCCTTTCAGAAGGAGCTGAGCAATATCCTCCGTGAGGGCAGACAGTGTGTCCTGCAACACCAAGGAGTCCTGTCTAGTATGCGATCAATTTGGCAGGAGAGCCTCAAAATCGAGAGGCATCCCTCTGCCTACCACCTCTAGTACTTACTTGTTCATATTAATGGAAGACTAATGTGGCCAGAAGTGGCATAGCTGACCAACCACAGGGAGCTGTGTAGTGACTGGACAGGTGGGAGGTTGACACCCTCTGACCTGTCACTGGGCAGCTTTGTAGGGGACACTGGCTGCTGGGGGCAGAGGGGCACTACTACCCCTACTCTACCTCTTTTTTGCCCCTGGCTGGAGAACTTGGCCTTGGGATGCCTTGCCAGGCTTGGTATTACTCCTGGTGGGGCTGCTGTTGCTGAAGCTGCTGTGGCTGAAAAGACTGAAACTGAAAAGGCTTTTTTTTTTTAAGTTATTAGGACTTAGGACCCTTTTGGGATGAACCACTGAGTCCAGGGTGGCACTGGACTTCTCAGTCCTCATCAGATGCCCTTCCACCCAAAGGCCAAAGAGGTCGGTGCCCAAGAAGGGGACATCAGCCAACCTGTGCTGAATGTCTGCAGTGAAGGTGGACAAACTCAATCACGCCCTATGACACATTGTGTGGCTGCTGTCATGGCACAGGCGTCACCCATGTCCAAGGCTGTCTGAAGCTAGTGTTTAGTCGATTCTCAGCCCTCATCTTTGACCATCTTCACCGGCAACTGCTCATCAGCAGGAAGCTAAGGGAGGACTTCATCCAGCACTCCCATGATGGAGTGACTGAAGTTAGCCATCATCATGGCGTAGCTTGCCTGACAGAGACCGACAGAAGAAGTGGCATAGACCATCTTGGCCATGTGGTCAAGCTTCTCAGACTCCTTGTCAGGGGGCTTGTCCACGTCCCCTTGACCTCGGACATCTGGAAAGCCAAGTGCGACACCAGTCCCTCAGCTGAGGAGTAGTCTGAGAACTCTGAAAAGGACCCAGACAGGAACCGCATACTTGTGGACCATATGGGTGGAGGGTGCTGGGCAGGATGCTAGTTGCTGCTCAGCTCCAGGGTGGGTCCCAAAATGTCCGCAGTAATGGGAAAGGTGACCTCAGGAAAATCTACCTTGTCCAGGATATCAGTAAAGGGGATATTTAACCCACTTCTGGACTGGCTGCAAGGACACATTCATAGACTCCGACATCAGTTGGAGAACAGCCTTAAATGACACTGGCTCATGGTTGGTAATCACCTCCTCGACCCAAGCTTGGCCGAAGGCATGCAGCCTCAACAACAATATGGGCAAACCATGCGATTCAACTGAGGATGCTTCAAAAATTGCCCATGACCATGTGCTGCCATGGATCACCCAAGTATCTTCCAATTGGGTGATTTCCACTGACAGCCAACCTGGCAAGCCAACTGCAGCACAGGAGTCCTTGTACAGGCTCCCACCAAAGGCTGTGGTGGAGGTGGTTCTACCCACACAGGTGGAGAGGTAGATGCCAGAGACATCTGGTGAGGATGCACTGGCGTGGGTATCACTGGTGCTGCAAGCTGACCGTAAGTCCAAGGGGTAGAGCCCTACCCTGCCCCACAATGGTCTATTGCTGCCAGACGAATTCCTCATAGTGCCAACGCATCCTGCGGTGGTGACACTCATCACCCAAGGACAAGGAACATCAACGGCAGTGCCTCCCCGTCGAACCAGATAACGCATGATCGGTGCCTCAACCACAACCTCAAGTGTCAACATGAGGGCTGACACCAAGGAGAAGCCACTGGAGGACTGGTACAGACCACATGCCAAGGTGCATGAATGAACACTGGGTTCAGCAGCATGATCACCGATGGAGGCAGGTCATAAGTGGAGCAGGTTGGGGACAATGACCGGTCCATGTCCTCCTGGATGAGGACCAGGAGAGCTGGGGTCTTGGAGATTGACTCCTCATTTGTCTCCTCCGGCAGCTGGTCAACAGGGGCGAGAAAAATCTCTCTGATGTAATCGGCCAGTGTTGAGGTCGACAAGCCTAATGGGGTCACCATGGAGCTGTCGTCCGATCCCTCAACCAAGTTCAGCTCGACCAGAGTCGCGTGCTTGATACGCACTGACTGGTCAGGGGAGTCAAGGGAACAGGGGAACCATGATCTGTCCCAATCCCACGAACGGCACCGGTGATGCTTGTGTTTCTTATCATGGTGAACAGGGCTCTCCCCATCAGTCTGAAGGGCCTGACAATCACTTGACAGACCTCTATGAAAGACCCTCCGATGTTGGCCACAGCTGGAAGCAGTACTGAGGCTGATGAGGTACCCACCATGACAGCTGCCACTGCTTCATCCATGGCCACAAGCTGAGCAGCCAACCCCACCACAGTAGAGGCTGACTTGCAGCCCTTTGGCCAGAGTTTAGGATCCCTGTCAGCCTGGACCATACAATCTTCCAAAGAAGAAGAAAGCACTGCCTGACACAGGCCACAGCCAGAGATGTCATTCGCTACCCCTAGGCAGTAGAGGCAAGACACATGTGGGCCTGTCTTTGACATCTTCTGTTGACACATGACAGAATTTTAAGCCAGGAACTGACTTCTCTTCCTAAGAGTCCATCTTCTGTTGATGAGGCAGAGCTAGAACAAAGGAGAGGAGAAGCAGTTGAGGAAAAAGCTGAATTTTTCTACAGAAATTGAAGAAATCACTAATAGCGCATTGATAGCCTACAACACTGCAGAGCTACAAAGGAAGAGACTGGACTCTTCCAGTAGAAAAGAAGATCTGATGTCACAGGGGTGAGCTGGAGGATATATCACCTGTGTGGTGGGAGGAGCTTAGCTTGAAGACGTCCCAATGAATCAGCACATCCAGTGGAAGTGCCAGTATGTAGATACTGAACTATATCCACGCCCCTTGGGTTACCAGCAAATGCCTTGCTCAGTACAGCATCTGGCACAGCGGCTGTAACCTAAGGTTTTGTTCAGGTCCACCACCTCAGTTATTTTTTCCCCAGGTCAAACAAGGAGGACCATGGTGGCTGCGCCAGGGGTTGTGTTTTGTTTCAATGCATCAGTCAAAATGCATCGAAGGAATAAGAAGAACCTTTTGGAACAGAATCAGTTGGGGACAGGACTGGCTGGGGGGGCGGGAGAAGAGATTTGGCGGTAGGGTATGTGTGGTTGGTTGTGGCACTGGTGGGTTTTGGTTACTCGGAATAGGGGAGGGGGACATTCTCAAATTGCTTTGGACCATAGAGGAATTACTGCTAGATGCCCTGGACCCTGCCCCTGGACTAACATCATCCTTTTACTTCTGGAAGCTTGAACCAGACCCTCATGCCTCCATGCAGCAGTGACTCTTAGGGTAAGTGAGGGCTGAAACACAGGTGGGGATGGGATGGAAAGTCTTTGCTCTCAGTTAGGGGGTCCTCTTATTGTGTGTACCGGGTGTGGGAAGGTTTAAGTAGCAGCTGGAATTGGAATCTGACTGGATTCCAATTTTGCGTACAACTTTTTTTGGGAATTAGAATTTTTGGCCTTCAACTCAAAAAATCCGGATTCCGATCAACTCCAGTTAGGCCTTCAGTTCATGAATAAGCCTCAACTGTAAATGAATCATAAGGGACAATGATCCCGTCTTAACGTAGATGCCCTTATTAATAATAAAAACACTGTGGTAAAATTCAATGTTTTGGAAAATGGTGTACAACAGGATTCAGTTGATGCGAACTGTGATATTTTTATCCTAGTGATGGGAACCCCTTTTAAAAACTCATTTAGTCTACGGTGGCCAGTTCTAATAAGGTTGAGCATAAAATGTTTCCACTCATATATGCGTTCTAAGAGGGAATATGCTGAAATGCCCCTTCCACTGATGGACAGAGTTTGGACTTGTTCCAGCAGAAATACTGATACACAGGGTTGGATGCCTATTGCTCACAGATCTAACAAAGTTACATCTGAAAGGAATCCTAGTGTTTTGGGTACCTGGAATCTGCGATAAAGCCATAAAAATGCCCTTCTCTACCTGCAGTTCATACTTCCCTATTTTTAAAACTTACAACATCCATTTCAAGCCACTGTCTTTGATCAATGTCAAATGATGCACGTCCTCTGTACACTCACAATCAAGTTAACATTCAGCTTTAACTTCTCTCTCAGTGCTAGTTTAACAGTCTCCATTACATACAAACTTAATGTCAAAACCTAGCCAAATAAACTGTGTCCATTTTTCCACACAATAAGACCTGAGATTTGAGATACCAACTAGCTACATACAGTTAAAAAACAAAACACAAAAAGGAAACAAAACAAGCCTCTCATTTTCATTCGGGCTTCATTAATTACCATATTTTACTTGACTAATCATCTGGCAGGGCCAGTTGACAGATTCACGGGAAGTTAACGAATCCCTTTTTTTTCCCCCTTAAATGCCACCTTCGCTACGCCACACAGTGATGATAATCTAAACATTCAGTTCTAGATGTTGTCACCAAAGGGTAGAAATCTGAACTTGGTTAGGCTGTAATCACTGTAAATACCTACAGAAAATGTGCGCACAGACAGCACAAACTGATTAAAAAAGTGACCAGTCAACTAACTATTCACATTGCCTATATGTACTAGGCTACCAGAACATGGCAGCCATCCAAGCCCTAGATTTAATATACTGAGGTACTGTATTTGCTCTAAGCAGCTCTGGCAAGTCACCTAAACCTGTCAATTACAAATCAAGATAGTCACATCATTATTTACACTACAGAGTTCCAATCAAATCCATTTCAGATCAGCCTTGTTAATGATTATAGATGCCACAGTAGTGGCTCCTCCACCAGTCTGTCTCTAAGGAATTATCTCAACGCAAATTTCGGCTCAGTCTCAGGGCAAGGTGCATTGCTGAATAATTACAGGATGGTAGCTGGATTATTCATTTTTTTTTTTTTTTTTTTTTTTACTCTTGGCAATCTGGCTGAATGAAAATAGAACTTTTTTCTTATCTAATACAAAGAAAGCTTTCCTTTTTAAAAGCTTGCTGATGTGCAATTTACAGCATACAATTGCTTCAACAGGAGGAAGAACCCTTGTAGAGAACTTGCCTCCCCCCCCCCAAACTAAAATCGTCATTATAATCTCCCCAGTGCAGGCATTAAAGTTGCATAAATAGTCATTGCTTTCACGAGGCTGAAGAGTTCCGAAAAACTCTAGAATGAAATTTCAGATTCGTAGGGAACTCCTTTATACAGGGAAATCTAAAGTCAATTAAAAAACAATTTTCAGGATACTTCAATAATTTCCAGGCTACCGGAAAAACTAGATTGGCTTCCAACCTTCCCCAGGTCCTCTCGGGATCTGCTGTCTGACATGCTTTCCTCAAATTCCATCTGGCAACTTCTCCGTTTGAACTGCTTTTCAAAGGAGCTCTCTTCATGCCAGCTGCGTCTGGAGTCACCACGGTCATTGTGCATTTGTCTCCTGCGCACGGCGCAGGCTTGCTCACACCCAGTGGGCAGCTGGCCACAGCTGTAGGCGGAATAGGTGCTGCCTCCAAAAATGGCAGACGTTGAATAGAAGTGAGAGGACTCTGTGGCAAAATACCAGCTATTTGCAAGGGAAGCAGTTGATGTCTGAGGCATTAAGATGTCAGAGTGCCAACCCTTGAGCCCCATCCCTACAGCAGACTTTGCCAGATGTTGCTGGCTGGTGGACAGGCCAAAAAGAAAGTTGGTTCTGTAGTTGTCCTCCATGCTTCCACTTCGGTGCAGTGGGTACAGGAGTGATCTTTGTGTGGTGGTGGTCCTTCCTGTTTTCTCTGGCTTGCTGTGACTGTGTGACTGCCACGTGTTTGTTTTATTCTCAGAAGCAATGGCTTCTTCCCTATCAGGGCTCTGCTCTGGTGTCTGCTCTGAAACTTCTTCCACTGGTGAGAACTGGCATAATTTTGCACCATCTACAACTGAAGCCTTGTAATAGTCCAAACTCTCTTCTGCAGAAGCAAAATGATGCGATGATCCAGCCACAACACTGTTGCTTGATGACACAGATTTTATATCCAGAGAAAAGGAGCGTTTGAGTCTGCTGCTGTCTTCTAGCTTTTCTGATGACACGTGCAGTCCATTTATGTCCTGTACCAGCAGACAGTCCACTCCACTGCTGAAGGCTAAAGAATCTGAAAGTGCGTTTGACACAGTAGCTGGATCTGCTGCCACATTTTGCTCCGCAGTCTCTGAGGTAGAGATGGTGCAGGCCAGATGCGTTGAGAAGCTGCTGCTGCTGTTGTTGCTCTGACCACCATCTTGGGCTGTCCCATGCTCTACAGCTTTATCCAGGTGCAGCAGCTTCAGTTTGGTGATTGCTCCAGACTGCCCCGTCTGGTTCTTTATCCCCTTTTCAAAATCAAGAAGCTGACCAAGAAAGTTGAAGTTGGGTGAAATGGTTGGTCGCTTTTCCTTCACAAACCTAAACAAAAAGGAGAAGGGGGGATTAATTTATCTGAATTACATTATGAGCCCCTTAGCCCCAAAAAAGACGACACAGTACTTTGGACCCAGTTCTGAAAGATGGCACCTATACATGCATGCGGAGACAGACACAGGGCATCCCGAATGGATGTTATTATACGGTACTGCTTGGAACTGGTTTCTAAGATGATACTTCCAATCTTCAACTATGCCAATGTTGTCCATGGAACAGCTCCAGCTTCCTCTCTCTGTCTCTCTCTCTCCAACCTAGATACCCTTCTTAACTCATTCTGTCGATCTGCTTCCAGTGCTCCCTCTCATACTCATCACTGCATTCTCTACTCCTCCCTCTTCATCATGCCCCTATCCCATAGGCATTCTGTCCATTCCCTGACTTTCACTGCAAATTCTGGTTTGGTCTGCTTCCCCCATAGCCCCTATATGTTGTTCCCTGCTGGCCACTCCTCCTACGTTCTGTGTACCAGGGACCCTTGCTCCTTCTCCCTCCTCCCCCACAGTTCAGCTTGCCAGTCTTCCTTCTCCTTCAGGCCCCACTCCCCTAGAACCCCCCCCACTCTGCAACTCTCTTTTTTCTCCTTCTATCAGCACTTACAGCTACCCCTCCCCCTGCCTCTCTACCTCCCCCACCTTACCCTGACCCACACCCAGACCCTCGTCTTGCCCACTCCCTGACCCCCTTTCTGACCATCATCCATTCCCTCAAAAGTTTCTGCACTTAACCTGCCCTGCAAGCAAGATCATTGTTCACCTAAGCTACCATTCTTTTGTTGCCACACTGTTTTCTTTGTTTCATCCTTCTGTGTTCAATCAACCATTATTTATGCTCTTCCAAAACTATGCACATTATTTTGTTCAACCCTATGTCTGCTTACTTTGTCCCCTGATGTTCTGTAATCCCCTCCCCTGGGTCACACCTGGAAACGAGCCTTGGCTCAGTGTGCCTATCCTGGTCACCAAAATTATAAATAAATATGGCTGTCAGTTTATCTCTGCTCCACAGATATCAGGGATTCTGGGAAATAGACTGGACTGCTATATATCATGCCTTTTCCAATGAGACAAGTGCACAGAAATGTCAGATGTCTGGCCACACTCTCACCATTCACCTAGCCTTCCTTAAAATGCCGGACCAATGGGGCTTCTACTGTATTACTGAGGAGAAGAGCATGGCTTGTTGTGGAGTTAGTGGGAGAATGAGTATACTGCAGCTGTTATGACTGTTCTCCATACTGTGTGGCTTAGGCATCTTTTCAGACACTACAGAAGCATAGAATTTGTCAGCAGATAAGGACTACTTGACCCACCCAGTCTGTCCCTGCCCTGCTTATGATGTCACCAGAAAACCAAACTGATAGAACAGTTATGTAAGAACTTACCATAACAGTAGATCTTCAAGAGAATCTCTTCCATCATACCACACCTCTGGAACAATACCCCACGTCAGTACTAGGACCACAAAGAAACTTTGCAAGCCAGGGCCACCCTCAATGACGTCATGCACCAGCATCTACATAAACGTGAGGGCCCCACTTCTCAGTTCTTCACAAGAAATCATGCTCAGAGGACCTCCCTCCAGGAAACCAGGAGAGACCCCAGCACTCAGTGTACCAGGTGAGACAGAGTGCTGACAAAGACAGCAATGGAAGCAGCAAGAGAAAAATCCTTGGTCGCAACCCTGAAGAAGGAAGTAGGGTGTGATGGCATGGCCTGATGAAAGAGATTCTCTCAGAGAGCTACTGTTAAGGTAACTCCTTACATAACTGTTCTTCAAGGATCTCTCTCATCAGGCCAAACCCTTTGAAATGAGTCCCAAGCAGTTCTAAAAGCTAACAGTCTGGGAGGCTGGAGCCTATAGGCTTATGACAATAAGTCTTGCAGCACAGCTAGGCCAATCCCAGCTCGTCTACAAGAGAATGTCCAGACAGTAATGCTTAGTGAAGGTGTGGACAGTGCTCCAGGTAGCAGGTGCACACATTTCTGCAGTGGAAACATTCCAAAAACAAGCTACAGAAGTGGTCATGCCTCTAGTGGAATGACCATGAACCATACCCGGAGGTTCCTTACCGTACGTCTTGTAACAGAATGCAATACAGTGTGCTAGCCATTTGGACATGCACTGTTTAGAAACTGGTGTGCCCTCTTTCCCAGGGGCTCATGAAACAAAAAGCTGGGAGGACTTTCTGCAGTCCTTTGTATGGTTTGTATAGTACCTGAGAATTCTGTGCACATCTAACGTATGGACAAATGCTTCCCCAGGATTGGCATGCTCTGGATAATACGCTGGTAGGTGTATGGTTTGATTTAAAGCAAACTCAGGTACCACCTTCGGTAGAAACTTAGGACTAGTATGCAAAGACACTCTGTCTTTGTGGAAAATCAAATAAGGAGGCTCATACATTAGAGCTTGCAGCTCTGGAATCCTTCAAGCAGTAGTGATTACAACTAAAAATAACGCTTTCCAAGAGAGAAAGTGTAAGCCACAACTCGTGACTGGCTCAATGTGAGCTAAAGTCACCTTTTCCAAAATAAAATTCAAATCCCAAGCCAGGACTGCGTTTCAAATGGGAGGCCTTATGTGTAAAATGCCTCTCAAAAATGTACTGGCTACCTCCAGCTGAGCAACCGTACGGCCATCCACAGGCATATGGAAGGTTGCTACAGCAGCCGAGTGCACTTTAAGGAATACTGCAGGCTGTAATCCGATAAGGATGGCAAGTATTCTAGAATCTAATTGACCGGGCAGGTAAATGGATCCAGGTTATGGGAAGCAGCCCACATAGCAAACCGCTTCCATTTCACAGAATAGGTGTGTCTAGTAGATGGTTTTCTAGCGTCCACCAGAACATCCGCCACTTTCTGTGATACCCGAGAGACAGCTATGGCTATATCTTCAGGAGCCATGTATGCAGATGTAGGGACTTGAGGTCTGGATGGACTAAGGTTTCCTGTTCCTGCGGCAGCAGACCCTTGTAGAGGTACTGAGGCTTCCACTGTCAGCTGTTGCAGCAGGGAATACCACATATGCTAAGGCCAGAGGAGAGCCATGAGTATTAAAGTTGACCCCACCATCTTCACTTGAGCAGTACTCTCTGAATTAGTGGAAATGGAGGGAAAGCATATAGAAAGTCTCCCTTTCCAGGAGAGGGACAACATGTCTTGCCAAAGAACTCCAGGTCTTGGAGCAAGCAAGAAAAAATGTGGCAGTTTTGTGTTGTGTGGGGACGCAAAAAGGCCCAACTCTGGACGATCCCATATTGCGAATAGGTTGAACACGAAGGTCAGCAGTTCCCACTCATGCACCCAGGACCATGACCTGCTTAGCTTGTCTGCCAAGATATTTTGGATACCTGGAACATGTACTGCTGTGAGGTCTAGACTGTGTTCCAGAGCCCAATATCAAACTCTCACTGCTTCCTTGCACAGCGGGTAAGAATGAGTCCCCTCTTGTTTGTTAATGTAATGCATCACTTTGATGTTGCCCATCTATATTAACAGAGAACCTGGGGATAAGTGGTGCTGAATTGCTTGAAGCCCATATAGGATTGTTCTAATTTCCATGACATTTTGTATGTAAAGCGCACTCCACCTGTCCACATGCCTTGTGTCTGAAGAGGCCCCAGGTGGGCTCCTCATCTGGATCCCAAGGCATCCATAGTGAGGATCTGATGTGGGGTAGGAATTAAAAATTGGGCGCCCTTGAGCGGGTTGCTGTGTTCCATCCACCACTTTAGTTCTTTGTGCAAGGGAGACGTTACTAGAATCATTTATTCTAGATCATCTGTTAGCTGGTCCCACTGGACTCAGAGTCCACTGTGGGATCTGCATGTGCAGCCTGGCCAGTGACACTGTGACAATGGCTGCTGTCATAAGGGCCAGAAGGCACAGAAACATCCTTGCCGAGACATTACAGCTGTCGTGTACCAATTGTGCTTGAGCAGTCATTCTGCCCTGTCCAGTGGCAGAAACACAGAACCTTGGGCTGTATCCAAAAGTGCCCCTATATACTGCAGGTGTTGGCAGGGTGTCAGTACAGACTTTTGTAGGCTATCACCCCCACAGCATCAAACATTTGTCTGGGTTGAATTAAGGTCTGCAGCAGCTGGTCCCTGGAGGGGGATTTTAATAGCCAGTTGTCAGGTAAGGAAAGATATACAGGTCTTCCCTGCAAAGGGCTGCTGTGATTACTGCCAAGCATTTGGTAAAGACCCATGGTGCAGAAGACACGCCAAAGGGCAACACTCTGAACTGGTAATGCTCCCCCTTGGAACAGGAATCTCAGATATTTCCTGTGAGGTTTCCTGATTCTGTTATGGAAATGGGCTTCCTTTATATTCAGAGACAATATCCAATAACATGCTTGCAGCAGAGGAAGGAGACGCTGTAAAGAGATAATTCAAAACTTCTTGTATTCCATGAAGACACTGAGGTCTCTGAGATCTAGAATAGGCCAAAGATCTCCTGACCACTTGGGAACTAGGAAGTATCTGGAATAAAACCCTCCGTGCTTTTCTAGAAGGTACAGGTTCTGTGTCTAATTTTTGAAGCAGGGTCTGTACTTCTTTCTACAACAGGGACATGTGTCCTGGTGGATTTGTTGTTATAACTAGGGGATGGTCTGGAGGGTTGTCCAGAAGTTCCAGAGCATGAACCTTCTCTCTGATCTCCAGTACCCATTCCTCTGTAGTCACTGCCATCCATTGATTCAGACAGAGGGATACGCGATCCACTACAACCACCCCTGGAGGTAATGGTGGTTGGGGAGTGTATGACGAGTCATACTGAGCTGGGGGGGGAGGCAGAGCCACTGGCTCCAATACCTCTAGGTGCTTTTGTATGGGCACCTGGGGGTGGGAGAGGGACTGGCAGGGCCCCCACACCTCTACCCTGCTGTCTGTAGGCCTGACGGTTACCTCCGAGAACAAATAGGTTAACATTAGAATGGCAGAAAAAGGAGACATATTGCTAATGGGGGATCTGAATATGCCAGATGTTAACTGGAGTACATCTGCAGCAGCCACTTCTAAGAGTGGGGTCGTTTTAGATGCCCTACAGGGGGCATGTCTTAGACAACTAGTATCGGAACCCACTCGAGAGGGAGCAATCTTAGACCAGGTGCTTTCAAATGGAGATGGTGAGAGGATCACAGATTTAGAAGTGGGTAGCCATCTGGGAACTAGTGACCATCGGACAGTATGGTTCACAATAAACACAGAGGTAGAGTCAAGCCATACAAAGGCAAAGGTACTGGACTTCAGGAGGGCAGACTTTGCCAAAATGGGTGAGTGCCTAAGGAATGCACTAGTAAATGGGCAGGAAGGAGGGGGTGGAAGAACAATGGGGAATAATCAAAACTGCCATCACAGAGACAACAAGCCTTTGTGTGAAGCAAATAAACAAAACAAAATGATGTAAGAAACCACTATGGTTCTCAAAGAAGGTGGCAGGGAAGGTTAGGGAGAAAAAGAGAGCATTCAGGAAGTACAAGGAATCACAGAAGGAGCAGGACAGAGAATTGTATCAGTTAAAGCAAAAGGAAGCAGGAAAGGCAGTCAGAACAGCAAAGGCCCAAACTGAGGAAAAGACAGCCAACTCAGTTAAGAAGGGATAAAACCTTTATAGGTACATCAGGGAGCGAAGGAAGACCAAGGGAGGGATAGTGAGGCTTAATAAAGGGGAGGGGTGGGCAGAGGGTGACTGAGAAAAGGCAGAGGTACTAAACAAATACTTTTGCTCAGTATTCACAAATGAAGAGGGGGAGGTACCTAAATCAAACAACAGAAACACGCTGGATACAGGGGTTGATACCAGCCCTTTCACAGAAGAAAGGGTTCTGAAAGAACTCTTAAAACTGAAGGTGGACAAAGCAATGGGGCCTGATGGGATTCATCCCAGAATTCTAAAAGAACTAAGTGTAAAACTAGTGACACCACTGACTACCCTCTTTAATAAATCATGGGAGGATGGGGTGGCACCTGAAGACTGGAGGAGGGCAGATGTGATTCCGCTACACAAAAGTGGGAGCAGGGCAGAAGTAGGAAACTACAGACCTGTTAGTTTAACCTCAGTGATTGGGAAAATGATGGAATCACTTCTGAAGGAAAGAACTGTTGAGTACCTAGAGGCCAGAGGAGCGCAAGACCCAAGGCAGCATGGATTCACAGTGGGAATGTCTTGTCAGACGAATCTAATAGATATCTTTGACTGGGTGACCAAAGTAGTAGATCAGGGAGGGGCTGTAGACATGGCCTACCTAGACTTTAGCAAGGCATTTGACACAGTCCCAGACAAAAGATTAATATACAAGTTAGCCAGCCTGGGAGTGGGTTCCAAGATGGTAGCCTGGGTAAAAAAATGGCCGGAGAACAGAACACAAAAGGTAATAGTAAATGGAGTCCACTCTGAAGAAAGGGGGGTTACTAGTGGGGTACCGCAGGGATCAGTACCAGGACCGGTCCTCTTTAATGTCTTTATATGCGACATTGCAGAGGGACTGGAAGGAAAAGTATGTCTCTTTGCAGACGACACAAAGATCTGCAATAGAGTTGATACACAAGGTGGGGTGGAAAGGATGAGAAGAGACTTGGCAAGGTTGGAGGAATGATCAAATGTATGGCAGCTTAGATTCAATTCCAAGAAGTGCAAAGTAATGCACCTGGGAAACAAAACCCAGGGGAAGAGTACACAATGGGGGGTGAGATACTAACAACAACAAATATGGAAAGGGACCTGGGGGTAGTCATATCAGATGACCTAAAGGTGAGCAAGCAATGTGAGAGGGCAGTAAGCAAGGCTGGTGGGATACTGGGATGCATAGGGAGAGGCATCGCCAGTAGAAAACAGGAAGTTGTTATCCCTCTGTACAGACAGCTGGTGAGACCCCATCTGGAGTACTTCGTGCAGTTCTGGAGACCCAATCTCCACAAAGACATAGACAGGATGGAGGCAGTCCAGAGGAGAGCAACTAAAATGGTGCAGGGTCTGCACAAGAAGACATATAAAGAGAGACTTATGGATCTTAATATGTATAGCTTCGAGGAGAGGAGGGAGAGGGGGGACATGACTGAAACTTTCAAATACCTCAAGGGAATCAACAAAGTCCAAGAGGGTAGCATCTTTCAGAAAAAGAGGTGTGCAAGAACAAGGGGGCACAATCTGAAGCTAGAGGGGGAACAGCTCAGAGGTAATGTGAGTAAGTATTTTTTCACGTAGAGGGTTGTGGATGCATGGAACAGCCTTCCGGAGGAGGTTGTGGAGTCAAAAACAGTGGTGGAATTCAAGAATGCATGGGACAGACATAAGGCAATTCTCGGGGTGGAGGGTGGAAGAAGTAGGCTGTTGGTTAGCTAGGATCTGCAGCTTATCCATTAGGTAGGGAAATGGGCAGACTGGGTGGGCCAAGCGGTCCTTATCTGCCATCAAATTCTGTGTTTCTATGTTTATTACACATGCCCTTACCTTTATCTTAGCTGTGGTACAGGGATTTGACAGACGTCAAGGGTCTTGCCAGATGATTGAAGATTTTTCAAAGCTTCTTCATCGCCATGGCCAAACAGTTTCTGTCCCCTAAACGGGGCATTAAGAACTACCTGCTACACATCAGTGGCAAAGCTTGCTACTCTGAGCCAGGAGCAGCACTTTAGACAGATGCCAAAGGCTGCAGTCCTGGCAGAAGCATCAGAAACATCATATGCTGTGCAGATTAAGTGTTTACTCATAACAGCACCAGAAGCAAAGGTTTTGAGCAACTCTTGCTTGGCATTGCCCTCAGGCAAGGCTTGTGCAGCAGCCTCAGTCTTCCTCCATGGTGTATTTTGACATTTTATCAGATGGGCCTGATAACAGGCAAAACGCCCCGGCCCAGAGAGGCAGAGGCATAGGTATGTTTGCCCTGTACATCCAACTTCTTGAATCTTTTATCAGGAGGGAGGGAACCCGGGTGTCTCAGTGCCCAGGACCTACCGTGGGCAGTTGTGATCATCACTGAATCAGTCTCAGGCTGATTAGCATAACAAGGCTTACCAGAAGGAGTAGAGTACATTTTGTCAGCCTTTCTGGGAAAAGCTGATCTAGTATTTGGTCTATACTAGGCTGCGTAGGTAGCATCCTCCAATGCTGGATACAGGGGGAACAATATCAGAAGGAGATTCTGGCATCTCCAGAAACTTCAGCAGGTTCTTTTTAGTGGAATCCTGCTCCTCCTAGGTAAACCCCATGGCGGCTTGTATTTGCTGCATCATGGCAAAAAAGGAGGGAACCTCTGAAAGTGAACTGGGTGTATTCACTACAGAGTCCTCACTGCAGCAGGAGGCTGTGGAGCTGGTGCCATGCACACGTTGGCTGTCCTCAGCATACTCTTCCTCCTCCAACATGAGGTCAGGACTACACTCGCATTCGTTACTGTACCTCTCATCGTTGGGAATGGAGGAGCGTAACAGCGACACTGGCAGTGGCTGAGGAGGTCTAGTCCACAAAATGTTTGATTGCAACATCGATGGGGTAGTTGCAGTCCCTGTCAAAAGGCCCACTGTAATTGGAGGCACACCTGGCAGTAGATGCCATATCATATCAGTGAATGCTAGCAGCACTGCCTGTGCATCAACACTACTTTGAGTAGTGGTCATGACAACGGTAGGCAATGCGGAGGTTAGATTTCCAGCGATGACGGCGAGGTACCAGCCATAATAGGCCCAATAGCACCTATGCTAAGCCCTGACCTTGGTGTCTGGTTGGCGTTTTTGATAGTGGGTCCAACGGCAGGAAAAGAACTGAGGAGAGGAGGGGTCACCCACATTTATGTAGACAATGGCACAAGATGTCATTGTGAGTGGCCCCTGCCTTGCAAAGTTTCCATGTGGTCCTAGTGCTGATGCGGGTAATGTTCTAAAGGTATGGCCTGATGAAAGAGATCTCCTCAAAGATGATCTCTGGCTACTCCCCCCCAACCCCTGCTTTTCTACCAATATTCCTTTGTGCCTACACCATGCATGCTTGAAACCCGCCACTGTTTCCACTTCTACCACCTCGGCTGGTAGACTGTTCCAGGTGTCCACCACTCTTTCAGTGAAGATGTACTTCCTCACATCCCTCCTAAATTTCTCCCCTTCCAGCCTCATTACATACTCTTGTACCTTGTTCACTCCTGCAATGTATTCATAGGTCTCTATCATGTCCTCCCTATGCCCCTTCTTTTCCAGGGTGTACATAGTGTGATCCATCAGTCTCTCCTCACAGGGCTTTTGATGCATTGTAATGGCTTTAGTCTGGACAGACCCTTGCCTCTGTCCTTTCTGAGGTGTGGTCTCCAGAACTGGACTCAGTACCTCAGGTGGGGTTTCACTAGTGATCGATACAGTGACAACACAACCTCGCTCCTTCTGCTTGTGATTCTCCTCTCTGTGCACCCTGCATCCCACTGGCCCTACTTACTGCCTTGTCACCCTAGCTGCCACCTTGAGGTAATCAGATATGATAACCCCAAGGTCTCTTTCCTACCTTGTGACCATCAATATCCCCCCCCATTTTATGCACTGCTTCTGGGTCTCTGTGTCCTAAGTGCATGATTTTGCACTTTTTTGGCACTGAAACCCAGCTGCCATACCTCAACCACTCCTCAAGTTTTCTCAGGTCTCTACTAATTTTCTTTGCCCCCTCTGGAGCATCTACCTTACTGCAGATTTTGGTGTTATCTGCAAAGAGGCAAATCTTCCCTTCCAGCTCTTATGAATGTCACTTATGAATACAATGAAGAAGACTGGTCTCAGCACTCAGCCCTGTGGTACCACGCTAGTCAGTCTCCCCTCATTACAGTGAGTGCCATTTACCACCACCCTCTGTTGCCAATCCATCAACCAGTTCCCTACACATTCTACCATCTTGGGTCCCACCTTTATACTGCCCAGTTTCCATATAAACCTCCTATGTGGAATGGTGTTGAAGGCCTTTCAGAAGTCTAGGTAGGCCACATCCACCACCCCACCCTGATTTAGTTCCCTGGTCACCCAACTGAAGAAATCAATGAGGTTCATCTGAGCTGACCTCCTTCCCATAAATCCATGCTGCCTTGTGTCTCGTACCTGCTTGCGTCAAGATACTCCACTAGACTTTCTTTCAATAGTGTTTCCATTAACTTCCTTACCACCAACAATAGATTGACTGGCCTGTTGATGCTAACCTCATCCCTAATGTCGCTCTTATGGAGCGGGACTACATCTGCCCTTCTCCCGTTTCCAGTGAGTTGTTGAACAGTGCTGTCAGTACCTCCCTGAGCTCCCTCAGCATCCTTAGATGTATCCTATTTGGCCCCATAGCCTTGTCCACGTTCAGATTCACAAGTCCTCTCAGGGCTCCTTTCTCTGTGAATGCACTTGTGTCTATCTCCCTCCCCCCACTGTTCCTGCTGCTTCTATGTGATCTGTCCTTCTCTTCCTCCACTGTGAAGACTGAGCAGAAGTACCTGTTCAGGATATATGCTTTTTCCTGATCTTCCTCTACGCAATCTCCCCCTGCCCTTCTTATCCTCACAATCCCACCCCTTATCTTTCTCCGCTGACATATGTGTCTGAAGAAAGTCTTGTCCCAGTTAGCTACAATGTGTCATGCAACTGGACTGGGCCCCAACCCCATCATGTAGTGTCCAGAACATGAATGTTATGAATCCACGCAAGGGTGGGGTGCAACGCACAGTTTATATATGACTCAGAATGCCACGTTAGAAAAATGGCAGCCTCTGCCTGGCATGTATCTGTCTTGCAGACCTTCTGCACCCTTTTAGAATTGGGCTGTTAAGTGCTTTGATCAAAGATTAAGTGACCTGACCTGGTTAGAGGAACCTATCTACTTGGCACAACACAGAACAGACATTGTTTCAGTTGTTAGAAAACATGAAAAGGACAGTAAGACTTGTGTTCTAAACCACCAATAAGCAGGTCTCTGCAACATTCTGAAAGTGTGGGAATACTTTAGCGTGCATTCGTTTTGTATTTGCAGTAGGCTGCTTAGAGCTCCTGCGCTGCACCTACCAAAATAAAAATGTAAAACCGCTACATATATAAGTATTTCATTTAGTGCTGAGGTCTTCTGGGTAATCAGTCTTTAAAGAGAACCTATTTTGAAAATTAAAATAATAAGCCAGCTCAGTAGCAGCACTACCGCTTACTACATCGATAACCCGAAATACTGAAGGAGCATGAATCATGCGTGCTGGGGGAGGAAGAAAGATCACTAAAGGGCTGCTTTCCTTGCTTGGGGGTGAGGAGGACAAGCCTCCTGCTATGGGATTGCTGCCTGGTGTAGGCCATGCAACAGCACGGATGGAAATATACATAAGGGGCAGTGCGACAGATGGATGTCTGGCATGTATGTGCCCCACAGCATGCACACACAGTGCATCTCTGCACGCAGCACCCCTTGGGAGAAAATGGGGAAAAAGCTGGGCAGCTACATGCCGGCACTCCTTGTACGCTCTCGCACAACGGACATGGCTGGCCATGCACCACGTTGTGGTCCTGTGTAAGTAGTGTGTAACCTTTTTTTTTTGTTTTAAATCAATGTACTTTATTGAATTTTATAAAATAAGGCACACAAAGACAATACAACGTAGTACAATATACATACATCGACAACCTAACAGACAGATAACCTCCCCCAGCAACTCGGAGAATGCTCTGCAAATTAAGTGGCAGTATAAAACCCTCTAGGACAGCTACTTTATTCACACATTATACAATGATATCATCTCATCCAATTATAACATATTAAGATTATAGTATATCAGGAATCCAGTATCCCGTGATATGGATGAAGAAAAACAGCAAGTGCAAAATGAGTGACAACAAAAGAACGCAGCCAGAAAGGACGAGGGGAACAAGTCAGCAATCACTGAAACGGTGACCTACAGCTTTTCCCCCTCCCCGAGTTGCTGCTCCCTTGGAGTTAGTTATTTTAGTAGGAGGAGTGCGGGGGGCAAAGCCCCTCCAGATTTTTGTCACCATTTGCTGACTTCTACTCCTCATCCTTTCGGTCGCTCTCTTTTGCCGTTGCTCATTTTGGCCTCGCTGTTTTTGTTTCACCCAAATCACACAGAACCCAGGAATCCCCAACAGGGCATAAAGGGATTTCCATTTCTTTCTAAAAGTTTACATCTATGTCTCACAGAAAGTTAACATTTTTTTCCAAGAGAAGAACTTGCATAATTTTAGTACACCATTCCCAAAAAAGTGTTTCCTGATCCATCAAATGTCTTAATACAAGTTCCTTAATAACCGAAGCAATTAGCATACAGAACAGTTACATACTTACTGTAACAGTAGATCTTTGAGAGAATCTCTCATCAGGCCACACCCATGGAACTATAAGCTTGCTAGATGCAAGGACCACACTGAAACTTTTGCAAGCAGTTCACCAGGGGCGGCTCACAAAGACATCAGACGTCTGATCTCCCACATGAACATGGGCGGCCCCTCCTCTCCTCAGTTCCCCACTAGAGAGCATGCTCAAAGGACATCTCTATAGGAAACCAGGAGAGAACCTAGTGTTCTGTGAATGCAGGCGAGCAGAGAGCTACAAGTAGACCACTATGGAGATGGAGGCAGGACAAGTTGTAGTCTCAGGCCCCTCAGGGGAAGGAGGGTGGGATGGCATGGCATGATGAAAGAGATTCTCTCGAAGATCTACTGTTACAATAAGTACTGTATAACCCCTTATTTTCGCGGACAAAAAATATTCGCTATATCCGCTGATAGCAAGTTATCCGCGGATATACTTTGATAGCTAATATTGTTTGTTAGCGAAACATAGGGGGTTGCAGTTCTAAATGCTTTTTAAAGTGAGTTAAATTGCGTTTCTTCCTTCTTTCACCTCCATACAGTAACACAAAACACCAACCATTCTCCACTTGTTGTTTGCTGTCAATAATGAGGTTACCTGTGGTCATCTTGTCCATCCCTTCCAATCGTCCTGTCCTTGCATACTCTTTTATCACCGCCTTGCTTCTCAGTATTCATCTGTCATCATGGTTCTCATGTTCGGCTTCCCTTCTTCGATTCACCCATTCTAATTGCCCATCTCCTCGTTCAAATTACACCCCAACCCTTGCTCATAGTACCCGGACCTTATCCTCATTACAATCTCCCCAATTGTCCTTCTTACCAGAGGCTTGTAGCATTAGCATCGAACTGCTGTCATGGTTCTCATGTCCAGCTACCCTTTGTGATTCACCTTCCCTCATCGTCTTCCACATCCTCGTTCCAATCCCACCCCCACACCAAAAAGCTTCCATGCCACCCCTCGGTCATTTTACCCCCTCCACGCCCTTACTGTGGCATTGTCCTATCGCACAGCCATCTCCCCTTGCAGTCTACATCATTCTAATCTTCTGGGGTTGTGAACGAGGTTTGCGCATGTGTGACTCACAGATCACATATCATGTGTGCTTGAAATTGAACAGGGGCACATTTTGGGGCATATTTCAGACACTTCTAAGTGGAGATCAGTGACTTCCCAAAAATTGGTTGTCGCTACTGTATGTGTCTCTACATGTGTGTCAAGCAGCTTTGTTGTCCAAAAAGTTTTCTTTTGTGTTTTTATATCTGGAAAGGTGTTCTTATCTTGTGCGAAAACCAACTGCGTTTTGTGGGATTTCTGTGTGTGCGCTTCTGACTTTATATCTTTGGGTCTCGGCAACAAGGGAAAGGTGCTCTTGTCTTGTGTGAAAACCAAACTGTGTTTTGTGTGGGAAGGCATTGTTTTTGTTTCCTGTTTTCTGTGTGTCTTAGTGCTTTTGACTTTATGTCTCTGGGTATCAGCAACAAGGGAAAAGGGTTACTGGGTACCAGAGCAAGAAGGGATAGTCATAAACTTTATTAGGGAGACTTCAAAAACACTGTCTCTCACTGGATCAGATACAGTTTGGTTCTGTATTCAATAGTTAAGGCACTGTGCGTGCGTCTCACTTTTTCCAGCCTGCTCAGATCCTTTTACAATGGCATCCCCTCTCTCTCTCTAAGTTTTACTACGCTTTTCACCAACCACTTGGCATGTTCGATTTTCAAGGTTTGCATTCTTAAGTCGATGAAGACGTCCCCAGAGGTGTGGCCACTTTGAAAACTGATTAGACCCAGTTTCTGCATACCATGCTGTGAACTGCTGTCTCAACTCATCTTTAAAGATTTTGTTTACAGTCAAATCAAGGGGCCGTAGCTGGTCTGTGCAGGTGGCTGGTGCAAAGATTGGTATAACACCATACTTGTCAGGTATTCGAAGCACAGGGTCCATTGCATGACCACGGAACAAGTCCATTATCAGAACAGCTTTCTGTTCTTCTGGCAAGTCCATTCTTTGTTTTACTGCATCAGTGTAAGGCACAAGGACCTCAGCAATGAATTGGATCATTGTTGGCCCAGTGGTTCTCTGAGTGGCTAATAAGCCAGCCTTCTGGGAACTTAAAGGAAGGGTGGTAGCTCTCGGTCTTCCCCTTATAGATAGCCTGGGAGGGCACTAGATCACCAATTGGGCAGGTTAGAACACATGTAACTTGCCTTCCCCACCAGTCCTGACATCTTGATCTGTTTTAAGCTTGTACTCTCCATAGTCCACTGATTGCATCGTATCAACTGGACACCTGTTTCGTCATGGCTGATTACCAGGGCTGGAGGGATTAGCTTCTGGCTGCAGGTGGCAGCAACAATTTGAAAGAATTTAGCCTTCAACATTGGAAAATCGGAAGGTGTTTTTCACCCTGCTTTTGTTGCCTTTCTCTTGCTATACCCATCCTGCTTAAAAACTTCCAGGACCACTGATGACTAAAGGCAAGTGTGCCTCCACCCTCAGAGCGAAGACTTTTTATAACATTGCGGAGCTCCTGCTCCACATCCTCCAGCAGAAGAGCTGGTCTAACCCTGGGTTTGGTAGGCAGTTCTGGGGTAATTTTATTAGGGTCAGGTGCTTTTGCAGTTCAGACAGGCAGTCTTTTTTTTTTTTAAACCTCAAACTGTGCTGCCATTTATGCTAGCTCCATATTTGCTGTTATAGAACCTAAAAGCATTCATCACCCCATTTTGCACAGCATACTTGTCCACCTCATATCGCACAGCACTAGAGTATTTGGCATACTCAGTCCGGCACTTCTTAGGTGGAGGATGTCAGCACGGACTCAGCCACTTGCACAGGGACTTCAGCAGCCTGACTCAGAGTAGTTGCGTTCAGTGGCTCTCCACAAATGTCCTGCTTCACTGCCGGTTTCTTGGTCAGCCAATGAAGTGGGGACATTGTAACAGCAGTGTGTATCGCAGTTGCAAGCTACTAAAAGTTGATCCGATAAGAAATGAAGAACAAAAGGCTTTCTGCAGCTTGCAGAATTAGCGAGCAAGGTGCAGCTACTGTATATCCATGAATACAAGTTGACGCAGATATGGGTGGATGTCTTAGCAAAGTGGAATATAAGGCACACTAATATTTTGCGTTATACAGTATGTAATTGTTCTATCTTCTTTGAGGATATCTCTTTCATCAGGCCACACCTATGAAACGAGTACCAAGCAGCACTGCTGATGAACAGTATGGGTGACTGGAGACCACAGACCGAAGAAGGCAGGCCTTGAAGCACAGCTAGGCCAAAGCCAGCCCTTTTTCAAGAGGCAATGTCCAGGCTGTAGTGTTTAGTGAAAATGTGGACAGTACCCCCAGTAGCAGCTGCTCAGATGTCTGCAGCAGACACATTTGTGAAACAAGCAACTGAGGCAGCAATGCCTCGTGTGGAATGACCCTGAACCACCCCAGGAAGTTCCTTACCGTGTTTCCTGAAAGTAATACAGTTTGCTAGCCACTTGGACAGGCACTATTTAGAAACTGGGACACCCTCTTTGCCGGGGTGAACAAAATGAAAAGCTGCGAGAACCTTCTGCAGTCCTTCGTACAATGTATATAGAACCTGAGTATTCTATGTATATCTGGAGTATGGAGCAATGCTTCCACCGGATTGGCATGCTCAGGATAATACACAGGCAGATGCATGGTTTGATTTAAAGTAAACTCAGACACCACCTTTGGTAGAACCATAGGACTGATACACAGACACCCTATCTTTGTGAAAAATCAGATAAGGAGGCTCACACATTACAGCCTGTAGATATGAAATCCTTTGAGCAAAAATGACTGCAACTAAACTGTCCAAGAAAGAAATCGTAAGCCACAAATTGTGGCTGGCTCAAAAGGAGCCAAAGTGAGCTTTTCCAAAACAAAATTCGGGTCCCAAGCCTTGACTGGATTACAAATGAGAGAATTCAGATGCAGAATGCCTTTCAAGAATGTATAGGCCACCTCCAGTTAGGCAACCATATGAACCTCAGTAGGCACACGGCAAGCTGAAATAGCAGCCAAGTGCACCTTAATGGAGGAATACTGCAGGCCTACATCTGACAAGGACAGCAGATACTCCAAAATCTGATTAAATGGACAGGTGAACAGATCCAAGCAGTGAGAAGCAGCCCATAGAGCAAACCACTTCCACTACATAGAGTAAATGGATCTGGTGGAGGGCTTTCTGGTAAACACTTTTTGGGAAACTCCAAACCAGACAATGGCTATGTTTCCAGAAGCCATGCATGGAGATGAAGCGATCTGAGGTCTGGATGGACTCTATAAAAGAAAATGGCAGCTACTGCAGCGACATTTCCTTCAGCAGACCAATGATTATGGTTGACAATGGGAAAGGAACCGAGGAGAGGATGGTTTCTTACATTTATATGGGAGAGCAGACATCTGACATCATTGTGGTCAGCACTGGTGGACTACTTGCAAAGTTTCAGTGTGGTCTTAGCACCTGACGGCTTATAGTGCCGTAGGTCTGGCCTAATGAAAGAGACAGCCTCGAAAAAGATAATAGTATTTTCTGTGTCCAACAAGTTGCTCAATGTCCAGATCTAGAATGCATCTCTTGGGTATAAAAGTGTCCAGCAGGCCAGGTATAGGATCTAGTGACTGTTGGACCTGCTGCCACAAAGGCTGTGCTTTAGGATAATCCCACAAAATGCATCTTAATGTTCCTTGTGAAGCATCACATCTGGTGCGGCTAGGAGAATCAAGGATATCCCATGCACGCAACTTCTCGGGTGTGTGGTAAATGTCCTGAAGTATCTTAGCTTGCATCACCCTGTAATGATCTAGTCTGACATATCTGTGGGTGTTGGACCAGACTGTCCCAAGTTTTATGAGAGACATCCCATATGAGGGCGTCAGTCCAGTACTTTGCTGGTTCACCAAACCTATGTGGCAGCAAAGTCCTAATAGTGCTACAGAGCAGGGATATGGAATGTAATTCCAAAGTATGTTGCAGAAGCTTAGGCAGTGCTGGGGGTCCCAAGGGCATAGGCAATGATACGCCCAGAGCCTGGAAGGCAACATGATGGACTTGTAGCAAAAAAAAAAATCCTGAGGCAGGAGGTGAAACCTCTGTCTGCTGTGTTTGATTAAAGGTAGCCCATTTTCCTAAAGTTCTGAGGTGTTCTACCAAGGCTATGTCTTTTTCCTGCCACTCTTTTTTAAAGACAATATGTCCCCCAGTGTGCATACTGTTATTACACCAGAGGAGTTGAGAAGTACTGGCTTCCGATATAGTTTCTAGCTATCCTGAGAGCAGAGGTAATATACGAGGTGTGATAGGTTTAGATATCAAGGCCTTGTGCAGAGCTGCTGCTATAGTGTAAAAAAAAAAAAAAAAAAATTGAGAGGCTAGGGCTATCTTGTGCCCGAGTGCAGAGGAGCCCTTCAATTTCCAGCCAATGGGGGTAGTATGACCTACTCAAGGTCGATAAGAGCTCACCCACTGGAAGTATTTTGCTCCCTTGGGTCAAGCTGTAACACACCGGGAAATCCGGGAGAATAAGCCTTCCAGCTTGCTTAGGTGCCGCTAGTTTAATGTAAGCCCTCCGAGGTCAGTGGCTCTGCCATAGGAAAGTTGAGATGATACTGTGCGGAGAATGAAACCATTGCGAAGGGAGCTTGACTGGCAACATACTGAGGAGATGACGAATCCTGGGGAGGGTGTTCACTTTGACAATGTTAACCCTTCCCCAAATAGTGATACGGAGGGTATTCCATCTGTGCAAATCTTGTTTAATTTTGGCTAGAGGGGACATCAGATTGTCTTGTATCACTTGTTTCCAGGAATTATAGCTATGAATACCCAAAGAAGTTAAAAAGGTAGTAGACCAGGAGCGAACCCAGATTTGCAAGGTCCTGCCATCTGGTTCTGTAGTTCAGGGAAAAAGACAACTGTTTTAGAAACATTTAGTTTATACAGGGATACTTCACTGAAATCCTCCACTTCCCTGAGGATCTCTGGGATAGACGTGGCAGGGTGCTGAACATGTAGTAAAATACTATCCACATAGAAGGACATTTTGTATTGTTTATCTCCAAACTGGATATTTTTGGTCACCACAACCTGTAAATCTGTCAATGCTAAGATAGGAGGTGCCTATAGCACTAGCTATGCCCTCACTCCATTGGCTAGACCAGCTGTGGCACAAGGCTTTCTGCTCCCAGCCCTGGTCTACAGCTCAGTCATCTACCTACCTGCCACAAAGTCTGTCCTTCATAAATGGGACACCACCTATAACACTATCTGCCGCTATGCCTCTGCATCTCCACAATACAAACACCATTGCCCGCTCTACACTGACCTAAAATGGCCCTCCCCCTCTGCCCATCAACTCCAGTCCTATGGCTCTCTAACTGATGGTATTGCCAGATCAGGCCTCCCCAATCCCTCACCTCTCTGCTTCACTCACAACCCCTCTCCTACGGGCTCTGATCCACTGACCAAGGCCCTCTCCATACCCCCAGATGCAAAACCAGTATGGGTGCACATGCTTTTTCATACATGGCTCCAAAGTAGTGGAACTCCATACCTCAAAATATTCATCAAGCTCCCACCCATGCTAGCTTCAAGAAACTTCACCGTGATCATCTGAGTGCTGCTAGCCCCTGCACTTGCTTTCATCCACCTTAGACCATATTTTCTACCTGCCCTCTGCGTCCCTAGGCAAACTACTCCACCAACACCTTTCTCCACCTCTCTTATAACCCTCCTTTAATGCTTTCCCTCTTACCTTACCCTCCTCTTCTGCTTCCCACCTCTCTCTACTCAAGCCAATGGCAACATTATGGCGCTTATTGTATATCTGTGTAACACCCCTGCAAATGGGGGTTCCCAAAAGACTTCCAGGAGCTTGCTTGAATGCTCCAAGCCTGAATGGTGTTTGGCGTTTAAGCCATTTATCAGTGAGTGTTTTTAGAGCCTCTGGTACTGTCTCTTTAAGAGCTGTCTGCTTGCAGACATAATTAGTTTGTATGGGGGACTGTGTGCTTCTCTGTTTGAGTATCACTCGAACTGCCAATTTACTTCATTTTTGCAGTCACTAGAGTGCAAGGGAACCTATCTGAAAGATGTAACTGTTTCGTCTAAATTATTTAGGAGTAATAATGAAATTACAGTTTGTCTAACCTGCTTTCTTTGCAGTCAGAACTGTGTCTGCATAGTTCCCCATTCTAGTTTTGAACTGCTGAACTGGACCAATCAGTGTGGGTAAGCTAGCTCTGGAGTGGTGCCTTGGACTAATCAGAACTTGACTCATAATCTGAGCCAGCCACAAGAGGATTGTATGGGCAGTGACTCTGGGAGATGTAGTTTAGACTTCAGTGCCTTTTGGACCAACAGCAGCAGTCTGATTGTGAGTGACAGCCAATCCAGTCAAGAACTGGGAGGAACTCAAAGGAAATGCCCGGTTTTGTCGGTTGGAGTTCAGTTGAGCTTTGGCAGTGAAGAAGGAAGGAGCCCTGTGCTTTTCAGTGTGCAGTTTTAGTCAAAAACGTGTGTAAGGCCCAGAGTTCCGGTCTGCAGCTTGTTAGGACTGAATCCGTCCTGAGAAAAGAATCAAAGGATCTCTGAAGAGTAGAAAACCAGGCTCACCCTGTAGAAGACTGGAAGAATTGTAAAGTACTTTTCGGTCTGTCAAAATTGAATCTGCTGTGTGTTCTCCTGGTATTGTGCAGTAATGTGTATCGGGATACAGATGCAGCCTGCCTGGTATGCTAGTTCTTTTATATGGATGTGTGAAGAGGTTTGTACCTCAAGTGAGCCCTGCTGACATTGAAGGACCCTATCTTATTTGGAGGTCGTGAGTACTAATTCAGGGTTGCTCCCTGTTGAATTGCCACATTAAATCCAAATGGAATTACTGTACTGTAAAACTGTTTAATTCTCCTTTTCTCTGTGTGAAAGGGCCCTACCAGCTACCCCGGTTTGGACTAGCCACTAGGGCTTGGGTACCCAGGGACAGTAATCTGATAGGGATAGGCTCTGCACAGGCCATAGGTAGATTATTAGAGTGATAAGCTAATTAACCTGATTCTCCTGTCCTTGTTATATCCCCTCAATAAATCAGAGCTGCTTGTTTCAGCAAAGTTATACTGCCTGAGTAATTGTTCATGTTAAAGTACTGTACTGTGATTGTTGCACTGTATCTCATTTCACAGGAGGTCCCAGTGCGGAACCAGTCCTGGGGTAAGTGTATACTGTGAAGGTAATTCTGATATATTGTGGGGCCACTAGTGGGAAGAAAGGGGTTGCAGTGTCCCAGAGGGCTGTGACCAAGTTAGTTTAACTATTGCAAACCCTGACCTCTGGGTGGAGGCACCGCCATTGGATCCAGGCCCCTCAACCTGTTAGTGGCAAATCAGGCAGGGGTAGTAGCCCCTGGGATAAGCGCCATTTAGGGGTTACATCTTGAGGCACCGTTGGGATTGTGTGTCTCAGTGGCCATATTTCGAACCACTGTTAAGAAAAAATGGGTACCCGACAGAAGTGGCTGTGCACCGGCTGGTGGAGTGGTGTACTGGGGAGGAGATCGACTTTCAAAATGCTATGTCTTATCCTGGACATCCTCTGGGTATCAATACGGACACTGTGCAGGGAGTACTTTCCAAGGTGGAAGGTTTACAAAACCCGCTGGTGGTGGGTCGCATGCTAATCTGCTCACCCACACTTTCTGGCCCTAGTAGAGTTTAAGGATCCCATAGATAGCTCCAAAGTGCCACAGACCATTACCCCAGAGGGAGCCCTCACTGCTTGGAGAGTGATAACTAAGGACAGTAAAGACCCGGTGGGGAATCAGCCCCCACCACTATCTGAAACTTTTGAGGAGAAATTGGCTGAATGGTTGCTGGGAGAGGGGAAAACTGTGGAGGACTTGAAGAAACTATTCTTGCCACCTGGGGGTGTTCCTCCCCCAACACCCTCTCCTGCTCCAGTGCCTGATGGTGGCTGAACCAATGCAGACCCTATTTCTGCACCTGCCAATTAGTCATGACTCTTTCCGAAGGTTGAGGATCTTCTCTGGCACCCTCCCACACCCCCCAAGGGGATGATCAGCTGGGAGACCTGGGATGACTATGTTGCCCCCCCAAGTGCTAGAATACATGCCGAGTAGCAGAAGAGGGTTAGTGAGAGCCTCCGAGGTCCTGCCCTGGCTACCATCCGTACTAAGCGGCCAGGTAACCCTTGAAGCGACTGCACAGGCCTATCTTGAGTGGCCTGGAGAATGTGTATGGGAGCCCAGATTCTGGATGAGGACCTATGGTGGAGAGTAAGAAATGCACAACAGTACCAAGGGAGTTGTTGTCTGTGTGTCTCGGTTGGAAAAATTGTTGCAAGAATGCCTCAGAAGAGGGTAGTTTGCCAGCGATTGAACTGGACCTAACCAGACTGGACAGAATCCTAAGTCTGCCCCTTTCAGAACTGCTGTTGCTTCCAGTTACGCTCTGCAAATCGACTGGAATCCCCACCCTCCTATGATGAGTTAATGAGAGAAATTGAGGAGTTGAGAAAAGAAGCACCTCGGGAGGTACCTGCACCAACAGCTGTGGCTACGACCGAGTGACTGAGGGTGACCCATCAAGTGAAGTTCAGGGCAGAGGTTGACAGTCAATGAGTGCTCTGACAAGGAAAGATATGCCACAATGGGGCTAACTGTTGAGAGAGATCCGGAATTCAAAACAGTCCCTTTATGAAGGCCACGCCTGCAAGTACGGGCCCTGACCTATATCCGACTGCATCTGCTATGGGGTGGAAGTACCCACCCATGTATCTCCTGCTGATAACAGCTCCAAACTCAATTCTTTGACCATGGAAGTGAGAACTACTAGATGTCTCCAAATGCTTATCACGCTATAGACAGAGATGGCACCCAGGTTTGCAGTTGCACACCCCGCCCTGGCTCCTGTGGCGCTCGCCAGCTCAAACTCCAGAAAGTATGTTTTGCTATAATTGTGGGAAAGATGGGCACATGAAAAGGGAATGCCAGTCCCCAAAAGACACTGACAAAGTTGCATATAGGCTACAAGGAGAGCTTGGAGAAGAAATCGAGTGGTTAAGAGGTACTGACATGATCCCAGTGAGGGCACCAAAAATGCTAATTCGTCCTTTTGTAGGAGTCAGTTGGCCAAGGCCCCACTACCGCCTCCAGACTGGTCCAGAATAGTGTCCCTCCATGAGAACCACTGTAAAGGTGAATGGAGTGTCTACAAGAGCTGTATTGACAGTGGCTCCCAAGGACAATTATGTTCCAGGATTGTGTATCAGAACATTTTGTCAGACATCCTTACAACCATTAGAAGGACTGCATGTATGGGGGTTAAGTGAGAAGGCTCTACCCTATTCCGGGTATATCCGAACTTGGCTGTCTTTCCCCACCCGTGGGCTGAGTGGCCGAATAAGTGGAGACCCTGGCCTGGTGTGTCCCCCCACTGGACTGTATGATGGTGTCCCTTTGTTGATTGGAACAAATGCTCATATGTTCGGAAGGCTGGCACAGTTGTGTTATGAAAACAGGGTCAAAGACTAGTAGAGCTTTAAGAGTTCGCTTTAATTAAGAAGGCCTATGAGGCACAGAGAGATGCTGAAAAAACAGAACCAGAGGAACTGGGTGAATTGTATGGAAGAAGGATCCTGAGTCTCTGATCCTGGCGCCAAATGCCCAGTGTACCTTACAGGAGAGGTCCGGATCAGAAAGGATGTTGAGAATAAAATATTAATGTTGGATGCACCAGGCGTTAGAATTGCCAGAGGACTGCTGGTCAAGCCTCAGTATTTTGCCGCTAGAGCCCATGCTTGCCAGAAGGGTAATGGTCCAAGTTCATAATGTGTCTGAAAGAGAGACATTCGAGTAAACAGAGGTTGCATCCTGGCTAATGTGCATTGTGCGAGACACTGCGTGCTACCCAGCAGCAAGAGTTCAGGAAGAATGACAGAGTAACCCTGACTTGTTTGATTTGGCGACTCCCCGCTGCCAGCTGAATGGAAAGTGAGGATCAGTGAGAAGCTTGCCCAGAGAGACCAGGTGTTTTCTTTAAAGGAATGGGATGTGTGATGCGTGCAAGGAGTTGAGCACAATATCCGGTTTGGCCATGACTAAAGACCATTTCGTGAGAGAGGTCTGTTGCCTGGCACGTTGACATGATGATGTGAGACGGTATCTGCAAGAGATGTTAGCTGCTGGTGTAATACAAGAACTAGAAGCCTCTATAAGCCCCCATTGTGGTAGTGAGGAAAGAATGATTAGTCAGGCATGTGTGTGTGATTATCGCACCTTAAACGTGCGGACTATCCCTGATCAGTACACAATGCCTTGCATTCAGGATGCTGGACTGCCTAAAGCGAAATAAGTGGTTCTGCTGGATCTCCATGATAGATTACTACCAGATCGATAGGGCCCAGGAGGACCAGGAGACTGCCTTTATCTGTCCGCTTACTATGAATTCATGAGGATGCCCCCAAGGGGATTTTAGGTGCCCCAGCCACTTTTCACCCATTGATGGATGCAGTGGGGGACACATGAACTTACTAGAGTGCCTGTATACCTAGATGATGTTATTGTGTTTGGCAGCTCACTGGAGGAACATGAAAGCAGATTATTTAAGGTATTGGACCCACTCGGAGGACTTTGGCCTTAAACTGTCCATTGATAAGTGTCAATTCTTCAAACATCAGTAAAGTATGTGGGACACATAGTATCCACCGAGGAATGAGACCGACTCAAGTAAAGTTGAGGCCTTGACCACCTGGGTCATGCTCAAAAATCTAAAAGAACTGCAAAGATTCCCGGATTCTGTGGTTATTATCGGCGCTTCATCAAGGACTATTCAAGTGGATCCGCCTTTGCTTAACCTTACTCAAGGGTATCCCACAACCCACAAAAATACCAAAAAGTCATCCTCAAGACTGAAGAGTGTATTTTTCATCAGAAGTGAAGTATTTGGGGCCATGGACTCCTGATTATTGAGACTGCTTTTCATGAGATCATATATCAACTTACCCATGCTCAGTCTTTAGCCTATGCCGATCCAAGAAAAACACTACGTCCTGCGCAATGCTAACACAGGGTTGGGGCTGTGTTGTACCAAGAGCACGAGAATGGCCTGGGACCAGTGGCCTTGCCAGTAGAAGCCTTGACCCCATCCTGAAAAGAACTATCCTGTACATAGTTAGAGTTCTAGCTTTGAAGTGGGCTATTGTTGACCAATTCCACTGAGTACTTGTATGGGGCTAAAATACTGTCAAAACTGACACAACTTGACCTCATGCAGACCTCAGCTAAGTTGGATGCCACTGGCCATAGGTGGTGCTTTCTGCATTATCTACATATGACTATGCTCTCAATGCCGAGCAGGTCTGAACCATATAGATGCTGATGCTCTCCCGGAGGCCTGTTCCCCAGAATGATTGGGTCCCATTGGCAGAACCTGACATTCGGCACTCTGCCGGAAGTTTGACAGGGAGGAACAAATGTCCACGGACAGTGGACTGCATGGTGGATTGCTTGGGAGCCCTGAGAATTGCATACCTGTTGCTTATTGCCACTTTTCTCTGCAATAGGACATTGGTGCACTGCCTCAGCTGGACAATGACAGTATTCGGCTGGCTCAATCCCGCGATCCCATGATCAAAGCAGCTTTAGAAGCCTCATGCAGGAAAAGATGTGTCCAAATTGACGCTCCACTGATTTGAGAACTGCACTGTTATACAAAGAAGGTCCTAAGTTGAAACTGATCAATAAACTGTTATACAGAGAAACAGTAGACAGAGGGGACAAGTGACAAACAACAACTAGTGCTGCCCACTGCCTTTCGAGACTCAGTACTGAGGTCCTTGCACAACCACATGGGGCACCTTGGTATAGACAGAACACTTGACTTGGTGAGATCCAGATTCTATTGGCCTAAGATGGGGGCTGATGTGGACAACACATTCAACTTGTAGTCGCTGCTTACAGAGGAAAGCTTTGCCCCAGAGGGCTGCCCCTTGTTAACATCACCACCAGTGCACCCATGGAGCTGGTCTGTATTGATTTTCTGAGTTTGAGTCAGATCAAAGAAATATCAGTAATGTGCTGGTGGTCACTGACCATTTCACGAGATATGCCCAAGCTTTCCCACCAAAGACCAGAAAGCATCCACTGTGGCCAAAGTACTTGTAGAAAACTTTTTGTTCACTATGGGCTCCACAAAGAATCCATTCTGATCATGGGAGAGACTTGAGAGTCGCCTGATCAAAGAGATGCTTTCTCTGTGGGGAGGCGAAGTCAGAACCACTCCTTACCACCCCTAGGGGACCCACAGCCTGAACGCTTCAACCGCACTTTGCTAGATATGCTAGGCACCTGCACCCAAAGGACAAGCCTAGATGGAGCCAACAAATTAGCACCCTGGTACATGCTTATAACTGCACCAAAAGTGATGCCACTGATTCTCCCCTACCGCCTGATGTTTGGAAGAGAAGCTCACTACCAGTAGATGTGTTTTGGGGTCTCTCCTGATGGGGTTCAAGCTCGACAACTATTTACAGTATGTGCAAAAGTTAAAGGCCCAGCTAACTCATGCGTATCAACTGGCTCAAACCATGGCTGCCAAAAGAAATCTGGCCAACAAAGAAAGGTATGATAAAAGGTGAAAGCACAGGAACTCCAGGAGGGAGATCGGGTATTGCTAAGAAATCTGGGACTGCATGGCAAGCACAAGATTGCTGACAGATGGCACTCATCTCCTCACATTGTAGTGGGCAAACTAGATGATCTGCCAGTGTACAAAGTAAGGCCTGAGAATAATTCAAAAGATGTAAAACAATGCATAGAAATCATTTATGCCCATTGACAAATCTTAATTGAGTCTGAGCCCCTGAAGATGCCCCTCTGACCAGTGACTAGAGCTGCTGCAAGAAAAGATCAAGAAAGTCTGCACCTACAGAAGCAAAGTTAAAGTGTTCCCTCCACAAGTCCCAGTTGAGCATGACTGTCAGTCCATATCAGAAGAAAGTGAGTGATTGAATACTATCCTTCTTTCGAACTGAGTCAATTATTTGGGCAATCCCTAGTCAATACTGGAGATGAAACTGGGCCTTCTGGACTGTCCAAGCCCCTAGTCTCTCCGGGAGCCAATGCTCCAGAAAGTGAAGTGCAAAGCATCAGATCAGATGAAATGGAATCATTGTGCATGGTTGAACTGTTTGAGCTTTCAGGGAGGAAATGATAGATTGGGCAGACTGGTGATACATCTAACAAGAAGAGTATTTTGAGTGCCCTGACAGTCCATCGCCAGTGTCCGAAAAGCTCTCCATGCGAGCCAAATGTTGTGGACTCAGAAACTGTAACTCCTGGAGCTGAAAGTGCTCCCAAGTTCTAGCCTCTCTACCCCATGGAGACTCCTGACAAGTGAGGACAATGCTGAAAATGAGGCTCAGAGTGCAGAGACTATAACAGTTCCCCTAGAAAGACTGGCCGAGCTGTAAAGCCTGTGGTGCACCTCAGTTATGATTCACTTGGGAGGCCTGTGGACTTGCCTCTCAATGTTGTCCATAAAGAGTGTATGTCCCTGAGCTCATTGCCCAAACTGAGCATCAGTGCTAAGCTCCAAGTTACTTGTGTTGCCCTTCTAGTATGGTGCCCTTGCCCCATCCAGCCCTGGGTAACTGATAGGAAGGGCCCTCTCTCAGGTTTCATGTACAAGAGGTAATAATTTGAGTTATGGTACAATGTATGTAATACTGTGTAAAGAGTGATCTACTGCAATGTTTCAGAAATGTGTTCTTGGTAAATGATATATTGACTGATGATTACATGTCGCGAGCCTAATGCAAATGTATATGGTTGCAGTTGAAATTTATGGTACTTTGCTTGACGCTGACGCCGTTTCCCAGGCCAGGAAGGGTGTAACCCTCTGCAAATGGGGGTTCCCAAAAGACTTCAGGAGCTTGCTTGAATGCTCCAAGCCTGAATGGTGTTTGGCTTTGCCATTTATCAGTGAGTGTTTTAGAGCCTCTGGTACTGTCTCTTTAAGAGCTGTCTGCTTGCAGACATAATTAGTTTGTATGGGGACTGTGTGCTTCTCTGTTTGAGTATCACTGAACTGCTGCCAATTTACTTCATTTTTGCAGTCACTAGGAGTGCAAAGGGAACCTATCTGAAAGATGTAACTGTTTGCCCGAAATTATTTAGAGTAATAATGAAATTACAGTTTGTCTAACCTGCTCTTTGCAGTCAGAACTGTGTCTGCTAGTTCCCATTCTAGTTTTGAACTGCTGAACTGGACCAATCAGTGGGGTAAGCTAGCTCTGGAGTGGTGCCTTGGACGAATCAGAACTTGGACTCATAATCTGAGCCAGCCACAAGAGGATTGTATGGGCAGTGACTCTGGGAGATGTAGTTTAGACTTCAGTGCCTTTTTGGACCAACAGCAGCAGTCTATTGTGAGTGACAGCCAATCCAGTCAAGAACTGGGAGGAACTCAAAGGAAATGCCCGGTTTTGTCGGTTGGAGTTCAGTTGAGCTTTGGCAGTGAAGAAGGAAGGAGCCCTGTGCTTTTTCAGTGTGCAGTTTTAGTCAAAAAAGCGTGTAAGGCCCAGAGTTCGGTCTGCAGCTTGTTAGGACTGAATCCGTCCCTGTGAAAAGAATCAAAGGATCTCTGAAGAGTAGAAACCAGGCTCACCCTGTAGAAGACTGGAAGAATTGCTGAAAATTGCACTCGGTCTGTCAGGAACTGAATCTGCTGTGTGTTCTCCCGGTATTGTGCAGTAATTCGATCGGATACAGATGCAGCCTGCCTGGTATAGTACTTTCTTTATATGGATGTGTGAAGAGGTTTGTGTACTCAAGTGAGCCCTGCTGACATTGAAGGACCCTATCTTATTTGGAGGTCGTGAGTACTAATTCAGGGTTGCTCCTGTTGAATTGCCACATTAAATCCAAATGGAATTACTGTACTGCTGACTGTTTAATTCTCCTTTCTCTGTGTGAAAGGCCCCTACCAGCTGCCACGGTTTGGACTAGCCACTAGGGCTTGGGTACCCAGGGACAGTAACTGATAGGGATAGGCCTGCACAGGGCCATAGGTAGATTATTAGAGTGATAAGCTAATTAACCTGATTTCCCTGTCCTTGTTATATCCCTAAATAAATCAGAGCTGCTTGTTTCAGCAAAGTTATACTGCCTGAGGTATTTGTCTATGTTAAAGTACTGTACTGTGATTGTTGCACTGTATCTCATTTCACAGGAGGTCCCAGTGCCGGAACCAGTCCTGGGGGTAAGTGTATACTGTGAAGGTAATTCTGATATATTGTGTGGGCCACTAGTGGGAAGAAAGGGGGGTTGCAGTGTCCCAGAGGGCTGTGACCAAGTTAGTTTAACTATTGCAAACCCTGACCTCTGGGTGGAGGCACCCGCCATTGGATCCAGGCCCCTCAACCTGTTAGTGGCAAATCAGGCAGGGGTAGTAGCCCCTGGGATAGAGCCATTTAGGGGTTACATCTGTATATACTTTTCTTTTGCAATGCCTGTTTTTTCATGTTTTCTGCATTCTTGTTTTCTTTTGACTGTCCAAACTGTAATGTTTGAACCATGCCGAACAATGTTTCTCCGAACCACAAAGTTGATTGTATGTGATCTCCCTCCTCACTGGGCTCATGTGCTGTGTCACATGTATACTCATGTATTGTAACTTGTATTCTCCTGGTCGTGGCTGAAAAAAGCAATCTGACCTATATATATATTCCAGCAGGAGACCATAATTTTCCAGAACTTTAAACATGTACCTCCAGGAGACTTTATCAAATGCTTTTTCTGCACCCAGGGAGGCAAGGACCACAGGGGTCTTTGCCTCCCACCTCCAGAAGCAGAAATAATTCGTAACAGCTTTCTGAGATGATCCAAGGATAGCCCCCCCCCCATCCTACTTGCTCAAGCGCCAGGAGGAAAGTTCATACTTACCGTAACCTAGTGGCTAGCAGTTTAGCCAAAATCATTAGGCGTAGGTTTAGAAGGGATATAGGCCTATAGTTCTCCACCACTGTCATTGAGGCACATGTTAGGAAGCATAGGGAAAACCAAGAGCAGTTGAAGAATTCAACAAAACTATTTGCAGTTGCAGTAACATTAAAAAAAAAAAACCTGTTCATAATAACTATGTACAGAAGCAAAATAAAATCATTCTTGTAAAAAAAAAAAAAAACCCTTTCAGTAGTAGCTTAGCTGTTTTATAAGTCTTTTCAACTCCCACCCTTAGCAAACATCTTGTTTTTCAAAACGTTCTATTCTTGTAAATATCAGGAGCCGCTAGGATACAGTATGCTTCCTGAGGTCCCTACAGCCCTTGCAAAAGGCTCAGACATTTGCACCCAAGTAACCTCTAGCTTACTACAGTCATTTCAAATTATAAGTATATACATTTCAACAGTAACACCAAATTTTCCAAACAAAAGTGATCCCATTATCGGTTGTGTTTTCATACAGTGATTTGCACATACTTTTATATTAGCAGATCTAGATATGCAAGGGAAGTAAAACAGACAGCGAGAGAAAACAGAGACAGAGAGAGGCAAAGAATTGCTAGACTGTTTTGATCAAGTCCAAGGTCTCACAGGAAAATTTGGCTGTGCAACCAGAGAGAGAGAGAGAGAGAGAGAGAGAGAGAGAGAGGAGACCAAAAAGGAAACATCCTTGCATTTAAACACTACCTCCATAACAGATGGAACAGGGTCCTATTTCACCCTGTCACAACCACCATAGTGTCTCTCCCAGATTTGGGTAGTACCGAGATGGTAGCCTGCTGTATAATGGCATCTAAAGTTTGGTTTTGGTAGGCTTCTATATAAATATTTTAAGCAGGACAGATATGTCTACGCTCAAGGCTTTGTAAACATTAGCAGAAAAAGGGCAGGCCAAGGGTCTTTCTCCAAAATCATAGACTTAATAGCCTGATGGATCTCCTGGACTGAGAGAAGTTGCTTTACTATGTCTTGCTGTTCCTGGCAAAGGTTGAGGAGTGGGACTGAATTAAGGTGAGCTTCAGTTAGCTCAGGAGAGCTGTCAGGGTCTCCAATATTGTACAGGTGGGAGTAATATTCCTGAAAAGCATTAGCAATACCTTTAGGATCTGTGATTACCATGTTGGTGGAAGAGTGAAGAACAGATCTTATCATCCTGAGGGTCTCCTGCTGTTTAAGACACAGCGTCAATAACTTGCCAGCCTTCTCACCTTCTGAGTCGTATTGGATTTTGGCCCAAAAATAGTGCCAATTTAGGTTGCTCTCGGTTACGTTCAAGCCACTGTTTTCTGAGAATGTCCAACTGTTGCCTGAGAGGCTGGTTAGTCATGCTGGACAGAGACCTCTCCAGGTTTTTAGTTGTGAGAGAAGAGTGGATGCCTTTTCTTGAACTACTTTCTTCTTCTTGGCTATGAGGCAAATAATTTCCTCCTGCATGGCACATTTAAAGGCAATCTAAACGGTAGCAGCCTGGGAGACAGAAGCTGTGTTCTCCTGAAAGAACCTGACAGCAAATTGTTTGACAGACTACAGGACTTTAGAGTCCTTCAAAAGTCTTATTCAGCTTTCAGGTCCTGTCAATTTTGGCAGTCACATCGAGGGTCAAGGTAAGGAGAACTGGGGCGTGGTCTGAAACCACCTGCGGAAGGGTTTCTACTGTGTGCTAAGAAGGAAGTAATTCTGCTTGAAGCTGGTGCAATGATGCATAGAGAAGAAGGTGTACTCCTTCAGGAAGGACTGCAATTGCCCACAGGGGTCAACCCTATGGAGAGGGAATTGGGAGTTCTTGCAGTGCTCTCTGGTCTGGGAAGAGACCCCGGTTATATGCATGGGACCTTTTCCAAATCATTGTCCATTACAACATGCCAGTCCCCACACCCCCAAAATTATCAGAAGCTGGAACTAGGCTGCAAGGTGTGATAAAAGGGAAGTAAAAAAGGCTGGGTTACTGCTGTTGGGGTCATGAATATTTGCTAGCACAACTGCTGACCTATCTAAGATACCTATAACCAAAATAAAATGACCCTGTGGGTCAGTTACTTGGTCCTGTAGCTGGGAAGGGTGTGGACTTGGCCACTAGGATAGTCACTCTTGCCCTTTTAGAATCAAAGCCTATGCCAAACACTTGGTCAACCCAACGCCCCTAAACAAGGTCACATGTGGTGCACAGAGCTGCATCGCCCAGAAGAAGACTATAGAAGATATATAGTGTTTCAAATGGAGCAGAATTTGACCCCTTTTGTGTGGGGGGGGTCACCCCTTTAACATTCCATGTAAGAATAGTAAAATGGTTAGATGTCATGGTAGCGGTCAGGGGAACCTGCAGGATAATCTGAGGTGGCTGACAATACAGTGGGCAATCTAGGTAGAATCCAGGTAGAATGTCTCAAGTCCCTGAGTCAAAAGAGTTTACGCTGGAATCTGCTGAGCTTCCCTGTCCCTCAATCCCATCAAGAAACACACACATCCCAAAACCCATCCCCCAAAAGCAAAAACCACATACAACATTAACATACAACCCTCCCTCTCCTGTACCTATACGGGTGATTTCCCAACAACAGTGTTTGGCTGAACTGGCCTTGGTCTGACCTGCGAACTCCTCAGAAGTCCTGAGCAGATCCCACTGTAGCGTTGGCTTGTATGAAATAGTAAAAGAGATGCAGGAATCACACTTGCCAAGCTACACTTAACACCAAGTTCAAACAAGTGTGTGCTGGCGCCCAGACATATCAAGCCAGTGCACTTCACAAAGGGATGGCTAATCCCATAAATTATAATAAATTCCTTAGGAAGACTCTGGTGTGAGTCGAAGTGCTGGGTCTGTACCTTTCAATGTATTTATTTAGTCATTGGGCTGCATCAATTAAATGAAATTTGGAATAATAAAAAGTATTTGCAGCTTGTGTGCCTTCACTTCTTTTTGGCTCTTGCACTTAGCTCCAACTAGGGTGGATCATCTGATCACTACCCCACTCCAAGGCCAGGCCCACCAGCACCTTCACCCTTAGCTATACAGAGGCTTGGCCTTCCCAGTCTCCCACGGCAGTATCCCAGAAGTAAACAACTACTGTGCAACCAACTATACTGTGCAGTATATACTTACAAAAAAGTATAGTTACGTAAGAACTTACTGTTAACAGTAGATCTACAAGAGGAGCTCTTGCAGCAGGCCAACACTGGTAGGACTGAGCTGTCAGGTGCCAGGACCAAATGGAAACTCTCTAGCTAGCAGTCTACCACAGGGGTCTGCCCATCGCTGACGTCACCCTCTGACATTGGACTACCCTATAAAGGCGAGTGGTCCCCCACACCCTCCTCAGTTCTCCCACTGGAGACCTAAAGCGGGTAGCAGAAGAAGAAACCGAGGAGGTTTCCCCAAGAACCAAAAAAGGAAAAAGAGAGCAGAAGACTCATTCATCTGGGAGAGGATCCGGCTAAGGAAAGGCAGGCAGAAAGGGGGAAGGAGGGAGGGAAAAATCATAGCCTGCTGCAAGAGCTCCTCTCTAAGATCTACTGTTATGGTAAGTTCTTATGTAGCTGTACTATCTTACTTTGAGGAGGCTCTTGTAGCAGGCCAACACTGGCAGGACTGAGTCCCAAGCAGTTCTGGCAGCATAGAGGAAGCAGCACCGGGAGGAGGATAGACAGCAGCTAATGGCCTAGGAAAGAAGGCCCTGCAGAACGGCTAGGCCGAAGTTGGCCCTACACCTGGAAGCAATGCCCAGACTGTAATGCTTGGTGAAAGTGTGGACAGAACTCCAGGTTGCTGCTGCACAAATGTCTGCAGTGGACACATTTCAGAAAGTATCCATGGTGGAATGGCCCTTAACCACTCCCGGAAGACCCTTGCCATATTTTTGGAAACAATAAACAATGCAACTGGCTAACCACTTAGACACTGTTTGGGCACCATAGTGCTCTCTCTCTCTCTTAAGGGCAAATGAAACAAATAACTGATCAGACTTTCTTAAAGCCTTAGTCCAGTGTGTATAGTATCATAAGAGTCTATGTACATCCAAAGTATGGAGCAAAGCCTCCCGTGATTAGAATACTCTGGGAAATAAATGGGTAGGTGGATGGACCAATTCAAAGAAAACTCCAAAACCACCATGGCAAGAAACTTAGGACTGGTCTGCAAAGACACCCGGTCTTTGTGAAAAACCAAATAAGGCTCCTTACCCATAAGGGCCTGAAGCTTGGAAATCCTTTGAGCAGAAGTAACAGCAACTAAAAAGAGTGCTTTCCATCACAGAAAATGCAGCTCACAACTTGCAGCCAGTTCAAAAGGAGGTAATGTGAGTTTGTCCAACACGAAACTGAGGTCCTACAGAGGGACTGGGTCCCAAATGGGAGGTCCAAGATGCAAAATGCCATGCAGGAAAGTGCGAGACACATCAAGCGGAGCCATGGCCCTGCACTCAATAGGTACATGGTAAATAGAGATTGCAGAAAGATGTACCTTAATGGAGGAGTACCTCAATCCCGAGTCAGAGAGGGAGAGAAGATACTCCAACACCTGATCCACCAGGCAGGTGAAGGGATCTGTTTAGTGTGATGCAGCCCAAAGGGCAAAGTGCTTCCATTTCATGGCATAGGTTGCCCTGATAGAGGGCTTCCTAGTGACCACCAGGAAATCCGCGACCCTAGAGGACACCCCGAGCCAGCTGATGGCTATGTCCTTAGGAGCCATGCATGAAGATGCAGAGACTTGAGGTCTGGAAGGCCCAGGGTGCCCCGCTCCTGGGAGAGCAAGCTGGTACATGGGGTAAGGGCACAGGAGGTTCCACCACCAGCTGTTGCAGCAAGGGGAACCAGATCTGATGAGACCAGGAGGAAGCTATGAGGATCATCTATGCCCCTCCATCTGAAGTTTGAGCAGCACCCACTGAAGGAGTGGGAAGGGAGGGAAGGCATACAGAAATCTCCCCTTCCAGGAGAGGGAGGATGTGTCTCACCAGAAAACTCCAGGCCTGGAATCAAGCAAGCAGAAAATCAGCAGTTTTGCATTGAATGGGGATGCAAAAAGGTCCAACTCTGGCTGATCCTATCTGCCAAAGAGGTCTTCAACCACTGGAGTCAGAAGCTCCAACTTGTAAGCCCTGGTCCGGAAGTGACTTAGACTGTCCAACAGGACATTTTGGATGCCTGGAACATGGACAGCCGAGAGCTCCAGACTGCAGTCAATGGCCCAGTAACAGACCCTCATCACCTGCCTGCACAGGGGGTAAGAGTGAGTCCCCTCCTGCTCATTGACGTAATATACCACGCATATGTTGTCCATCTGAACCAAGAGCGGACCAGGGAGAAGATGAGTCTGAAAGGCCTGCAGAGCATACAGAACCACTCACATCTCCAGGACATTGATGTGGAGACCCTGTTCCATGTCTGTCCAGGTGCCTTGAATCTGGTGAGTACCCAAGTGCACCCCCAGCCCAGACCAGAGGCATATGTCGTGAGGATCTGACAAGAGGCCAAAACAACAAAGGAAACCCCTGAAGCAGGTTAGTCAGCTCTAGCCACTATGACAGGACTCATTTAACTGGATCGGAGACCATGACCAGCTGATCTAGGTCATCCATGAGTTGGTCCCACTGGACCCTCAATGTCTGATGAGGGACTGTCATGTGCAGCTGGGCGAGGGGGACCGTGGCAATGGCTGTTGCCATGTGGCCTAGAAGGTACAGAACACGCTGGTGGGAACCTGTCAACTGGACACCAGGTGGGCCTGGTCCATCAGATGCTCTGCTCTGTCAATGGGCAGATAGGCCATGCCCTGGATGGTGTCCAGGACTGCCCCATGTACTGGAGATGCTGTCATGTGGGTCAGGCAGGACTTTGGCCTGTTGATGGTGATAACCACGGCCTGGAAAAGGTGGAAGGCATGATCTAGAGTCTGGACAAGGCGGTCCCCTGGAAGGGGACGCTAGGAGCCAATTGTCCAGGTAGGGAAACATGTAGAATCCCTGCCGTCTCAAGGCAGCCCCAACCCCTGCCAGGCACTTGGTAAAAACCCTGGGGGAAGAGGACAGGCCAAAGGGAAGGGCCCTGAATTGGAAATGGGCTCCCCGGAAATGGAAGCGGAGGAAGCACTGGTGAGAATGGAAAATTTTGAGATGCAGATACACATCCTGTATATCCAGAGAACACAGCCAGTCCCAACAGTGCAGGAGGGGGGCAACAAACCCTGAAGAGTGACCATCCTGAAACATTTGTACTCTATGAACACATTCAGGTGGCTCAGGTCCAGGATGGGCCAGAGATCCCCCATCTTCTTGGGGACCAGAAAGATGTGGGAGTAGAACCCCCTGCCCCAATGAGCTGGAGAGATGGGCTCTATGGCCCTTTTTTGTAGAACAGCCTGTATTTCCTCCTAGATGAGATGCACATGAGCTGGTGTTGCCTGGAGGAGTTTCTGGGGGCCTCTCTAGTAGTTCCAGAGTGTAGCCGTGTTCTATGAGCTGCAGTACTTAGTTGTCTGATGTAATTTATTTTATTTATTCATTTTTGAAAGTTGGATTTACAACCTTTGAGTCAGGGACTCATTTACAAAGGCACCTCATCACAGGGAGGGTAGACACGATTACTGTGTGAGATACAACAGTGGTAACATACAGGTGTAATACAGATAACAAAAGAACACAATATAACAGTGGTTTACAGAATAAAGTTACATACAGTAAATAGCAATCGTATAAAGTATAACAATAGTAGAAGTCACAACCCTGGTCATACTGAGGAAATACCTATGTGGATGGGGGGCGGAGAGACAGAAGTGAGGAAAAAAAAGGGGGGCTGAAAAGTCCAGCGGACATTGTCAAGACCATGGGCCAGAAACGAGGAGGGACCCCAAAACTAGGTTGATTAAGGGCAACTACAGCTTCGGGCACCAAAGAGGTGGTTATGGAGAGTGACTTTAAGGGGACCAATTTTGGTAGACTTAGTGACAGAGAGCGGGAGGGAGTTGAACCATGTGGGGGCACGTTAGTGGAAGGACCTTTGGGCTAGGGAGGTCTTGGTACGGGGCACCAGAAAGGTGGCCTTAACTGAGCTACGGGTGGCACCAGATGGGGATGCAAGCCACAGGGACACAGTGACCCCTGGGGGGAGAGTCCTAGCAGGGATTTTTTGGCAAGCAAGCAGGTTTGGTAGTGCAAGTGCTCCTCCAAGGTGAGCAGGTTGGTGGTGGAATAGAGCAGGCAAGTATGGGTGCAGAGGGATGCACCAGTCAGGAGCCTACAGGTCTTGTTTACAGGCCTGCACTCACCTAATTCCTCACCACCCATTGAGGTGGAGGGAGAACTGACCCCTGACTGCCTAACCAGAGATTTTTCTGGGGAAGGTCCAGCAAGGAGTTGGGAAGTAGGATTGGGCACTGGGAGGGCAGCCGCGGCCACTCGAGGAGCCCTGGTGGTGGCTGTGGATGGGGCTGACACTACCTTGCATTTGCCCTGACCTTTAGAGGAAGGGTGGGCCTGTCTGAGGGAGAAGTGTCAAAAGGGCAGCTACTGACCAGACTTAGGCTGGGGATGGTACAATGAGTGGACAGACTAGAGGGACCATCCCAACTCTTGAATAGTGGCAATCAGATCCTGGACATCTCCCCTGAAAAGGACAGAATCCCAAAAGGGGGCATCCAAATTACTGGAATGTACATCAGAAGCAAACCCAGATATCCGGAGCCAAGAGACAGACACCAGCAGCCTCCCCTCTGCCCGAGGCATTGGTCGCATCATAGGTGGCATGAAGGACATGGGTCCCCATGTCTGAGCCAGCCTTGAGAGCCTGGGTGAGCTGTTTCTTAGATGGGTCATCTGGTAATGTCTGAACCAGCTCCCTGGCCTGGTCCTAAAGGATGTTCTGGTATTGCACTACATGGGACAAATAGTTAAGAGTCCAGACAGCCAGGGTGGAAGAGCCAAAGGCCTGCTTCCCCAGGTGATCCAGCTGTCTAGACTCCCTGTCAGGGGGGCAGGGAGCTGAGGTGTTTAGGTTTCTTGGTGCGGTCATGCGCTGCATTCATGACCACCGAGTCAGCACTGGCTTGATCCCCTAAAAATGGCTTACCAGCAGGGGCATGATAAACCTATCGGCCTTCTTAGTTACTGCTGTGGTCAAAGGGGGCGATTACAAGCCACCCTGGTGACATCCTCATAAGAGTCAATGAAGGGAGGAACCACCAAAGGGACAGCATCAGGCTGCCACAAACAGATGGCTAACCGACATCACTTTGGGTCCTGTTCTTCTATTTCCCAGCCCATGGTGGCCTGAATGTGCCTCATGATGTCCATAAAGGTGGGGTCATCAGGAGGGGACTTAGGGACTGCCTTAGAGGGTTCTTTACCCTCAGATGAGTCCCCATGCAGGGAGGAAGACTCTGAATAATCAAAAGTCATCTTCAGCCTCCTCATCAGGCCAACTGTTGACTGGCATGTACCCGTCCTTGCGACCACTGGAACTGGCATCTGTTCTGTTCCCAGGAGTGCATGGAGCACTGGGACTCAGGCCACACAGGGTTTGGGGGAGGATATCTCCAGCGGGACACCAAGGGGACACTGGGATCAGGCTGACAGGCCCTGAGGGATGGGGTTCTGTATCTGCATGAAAGAGCACCACGAGATAAAGAGGGCATTATAGTCCACCAGTGGAAGTAGTTATAGACTGGTGGATAGGGGTAGGCTGGTGCCAGGAAAGGGCAGCAGTGGTCCAGGCAGAGATGGCATAGGGAACCCTGGCACAGGGCCAACAGGCACATGCTGTAGGGCCAGCACTGGGCCTGTAGGCTGTGGAAGAGGCAATACAGGCACAGCTCAGAGGGTGCCAGCTGAGGCAGCTTGGAAAGGGAATCCACTGGTGCTGGGAGTGGACAGACTGGAGCCGGAGAGGAAGGATACCTCCCTGGCGAAGGCTGAGGTGACACTGGGCTCTGGGAGGCACCAGTAGCCTGCAGCAGCCGCTGCTGAGAAGGACTGTTGGTGGTCCCCATAGAGGGGGCTGATGCAGGCAGCGCTGGGGGGGCTACGGCAGAAGGGCTAGCACTTGTCGCACTCACACTGGCCGAGCCTCCTGGCTGAGAGCCCATGGAAGTCAGGGGCCTGAGAATCAGGGGCTAGAGAGTAGCAGACAGAGTCCCCTGCCCTGAAGAACCACTGCCCACCATGGAGATGAGGGTGAGCAGTGGGGCCACTAGTAGCCCTGCTGAAGTAAGGGCTGATGGGGCCAAGGGGGCCAACCTCCCATGGGAGGAAGACCCAGATGCAGTCGAGGATTTGTGAGAAGACAACAAGAAGGAAGCAGACCAGGCCCTGTCCTGGTCTTTGTCCCGGTGTTTGTGCTTCTTGCTAGATTTCTCCAGGGACTAAGATAAGGAAGCCCCAGAGGATTGGGCTGGCAAAGCTGAAGAGCTCCTGAATTGCAGCTCCTGTTCCTTCACAACGAGCTTCTGCTTGATCACATGGCTCTCCAGAATTTGAAGGAGACGTCTCCATGTGGCCTGGTTAAATTTCTGCCACATCTGGCAGGCTTTGGCATCATGGCTGGGGTCTAGGCACTGGATGCAAGCAGAATGTCTGTCTTTTTCTGGAATTTGTTTCCTGCAGGCACACTTTGTGAAGCAGTCGGTAGGCGAGGCAGGTTGAGAAGACATAAACCTGAATCTAGTAACACCAAGAAATCGATGTTGATACTAAAGAAAACCAAAAAAATAAAAAAAGTGCAGAAGACATGGAGCATGGTGGTCGACCAAAGCTGTGGCAGCTTCAGTGGTCCGATGTGCATGGGTTGACGGCTGGAAAGAACTGGGGTGAGTGTGGGGGACCACCTGCCTGTATAGGGTAGGCCTATGTTAGAGGGTAACGGCGGTGGGTGGTCCTTTGTGGTAGACTGCTAGCTAGAAAGTTTCAGTGTGGTCTTGGTGCTTGATGGCTCAGTCCTACCACTGCTGGCCTGCTGCAAGAGCCTCCTCAAAGTAAGATCTGTGTGCTGCAAGTAAATAAAAATACAGCTTTATAATAGGCATCATCAGAGAGGGTGGTGGATGCATGGAACTGCCTTCCTGTGGGATTGTGGGGTCTAAAACTGTGGGAGAATTCAAGAATGCATGGGACAGACATAAGGCAGTTCTTGTGGAGGGTAGGAAGAAATAGACTGTTGGTTAACTAGGATCTGCAGCTTATCCAGTAGGTAGGGAAATGGGCAGACTAGGTGGGCCAAGCGGTCCTTATCTGCCGTCAAAGTCTATGTTTCTATCTTAGAGCAAATTAATCTTGTGTAAAGATGTCCTCCTCAGCAGTGTCTTTAGAAGAAAGAAAAAAAAAAGAAAAACTAGCATTAGAGTAATAGAGACGGGCTTCCAGAACCAGTCTAGTGCCATTAACCGGACTAGCGATAAAGAAAATCCAGGTCTACACCATGGGATTTTAGTTTGCAGAACAGCACCAGCCCTGGAGTCACAGATTTAAACTGCCGATGCAGATCAGGAGAGTTGGGCAAAACCCCCTACGATGCACAAAAGAAGTGTTATCCATCAGACAGTACCTGAAGTCGGAGAATCAGTTCTGTCTTCCCTGCTGTAGAAGGTGTCCTGTTAAGACAATGGCCCATTCATAATGCTGCTTGATGGTCCACTTTCTTGAGGTCCTAACATGGCAACATGCATTGGAATGTACAGCAAATGTAGAAAGACTCAACAGCAAAGGGAATCCCAGAAGTTATACTGCCTACAGGGAGACTGAGTTCACACCCCATGCTTCTGTGTCCAATCGACATCACTGGGTGATAAGGAAAGGCATAGATGCATAACTCAACTGCACAGACTAGCAGACATCTTCTAAAGTGAGCTGGGGGAGAGCAGTCTGGCAGGAAACAATATCTCCCGTCATCGCCATGTTCAAGAGAGGATGGCGTGGCAAGAAATTAAGTAGAGACTGGCTCCCCAACTTCGCCAGCAGCAGCCATATCCCATTAATAGGGTAACTCCCATGGCTGAAAATGGTGTGTCCAGGCAAAGACGAGTAACAGCTCAACACCATAGAGTAACAAAGTTCAGTCACAAAATAACACATACTGCTGAAGTGACTGAAGTCTAGAGCAGCAAGAACAACATTATAGGGAAACACATGAAAACATAAACAGTATTATACCTGCTGCTCAGTGAGAAAGGCTTTGGTACCATTCCATGGGTGCTGCAGATGCTGGGGAGGGCTTAGGATGGAACAGCTTGGGAAGAATAGCTGGCAGCTGCTGAGTAGCTGCCGCCGCCAACTCGAAGGTGTGCGTTCCCATGGACAACTGATGGATGAGACGTGCTGGGAAAACCACACAGAACTTGATGTTGCTCGAATGAAGCTTTAATTTCCTTACAGGACTTCTGTTTCTCCTGCAGGCTTGACAGATACATAGAAACACAGAAGTTGACAGCAGATAAGGACTGCAAAGCCCATCCAGTCTGCCCATTTCTTTTTCTACCTTATGAATGTGCCATCGGCCTTTGCTCTGTCAATGACCTATCTATTCATACTGATCTGTATTGCTCCCTTATGCCTATCCCATGCCTTTCCAAAGCCCTGCACTGTATTCATATCCACCGCTTCCTGAGGTAGGCCATTCCATGCATTCACGACCCTTTCTGTGAAAAAGAACTTCCTCACATTACCCCTTAATTGGCCTCCCTCTAATCTCATGCTGTGTCCTCTTGTCCTGTTTTTCTTATATTGAAACATGTTAGACTCTTTCACCTTGTTAATGCCCTTAAAGTGTTTGAATGTTTCGACCATATCACCTCTCTCCCTCCTTTATTCTAGGGTATACATATTGAGCTCCGTTAATCTGTCCTCATATGTTTTCTGATGCAGTCCCTGCACCATTTTGGTTGCCCTTCTCTGGACTGCCTCAATTTGGTTAATGTCCTTGTGAAGGTGTGGCCTCCAGTACTGCATGCAGTACTCCAGATGGGGCCTAACCAGTGTCATGTAAAGAGGGATTATTATGTCCCTCTTACGACTTGTGATACCCCTACTAATACACCCCAACATCCCCCTAGCCTTACCTACTGCTTTAGTGGTCTGCTTGGATGATTTCAGGTCATCTGTGATGATGATGCCCAAGTCTCTTTCTTCCCTTGTGACTGCCAGCAACACCCCTCACTGACTATGAAGTAGCAATAATCCTTCCAATGGAGGGAAGGGTAATTCCTTGCTGGATTTTAAGTTTACTCTGAAAATTCATGAGCTTGTAAATCAGGGCTCTGGGTCTTTCATTCTGAGGCATTAGTTGAAGGGCCCGGTGGGCTCACTCTATGATGTACAAGGCACCATGATCTGGAGGTCCTGCTAGCTGGAGAAAGAGCTAGTTGATGAAACCCATGTGGGTCCCTACCCTCCGCAAGCACGGGGATTCCCACCAGCAGGGGGCTGTTACACCTGCTGTTCTCCTGGTCATTTATTTTCTCCTCCACTCTGCCCATTTTCTTCCTGAAGGATACCACCTCCTTCTCTTCCTGGCTAGCTTGGTCTTCCCAAGGAGCTTACCCTAGCCTCAGCATTTCCCATCCGTCGAGCCAGGCTGTCCAACAAGGATTTTACTGCCATGAAGTCTTCTGCGCTCGCAGTAACTATCATTTTTATCAAGGCAAGTTCCACCAGGAATTGTAGCTTTGGGATCTTGTTCCAGTGGGGTGGTTGACAGTGATTCTGGCATGTGCCGTTTCGGGGCCTGGGAGCATGCCAGAACTTGTGGCGGCTGATGAGGCTCTGGGTCTCGGGTTGTTGGTGCACCATCCTTCATTATTACCAACAAAAAGTTCTGTTGGCAGAGTTTTGGTACAAGACACTATCTAGTGTCGTGGTCTGTGACTGGGTCTGCTGCCTTATTTCAAAGAAATGATTAGATTTAAGCACCGACAGTGCCCGAGCTTGTGACTGTTCTCACTGGATGCATCACCGGAAGTCTGGTGTATAACCTTTAACTACATGAGAATGTCAGTGACAGGGCTGGGGGGTGCTAACTGGCAGACCTTGGTGGGAGGAAAAAGCAGAATTGAAAAAAAAATAAACAGATGGAAGAAGCACCTCACTGTGAGGTGCAGGAAAAATCATTTTTAAGTGCAACATATTCGGGCTCCATGGATCTAGCAGCCCGATCCATTCAACATCTCTATTAGATGGCCCCGTCCCAGCGCTTGGACATTCTGCAAGTCTCAGCTGACTGAATGCAGAAGCATACTCCTCAGAAGTCAATGAGGGTGCTTTACATTTGGGTAACAGCCAGCACTAACAGCCCCACACCCAAGTGTGGGGCTGGTCCTAGTTTACACTTTCTGTACAAAACAATACTTGTTGTTTACTGCAGTATGGTAGACTGTATCAGACTGCATCTGGTGACTTGCAAGCAGACATTTTCTGTAACTGCAAATTACAGAACTCCCAGCAGCAGACATCAGAGGAGGGCTGCAGCAGTGGGAGATTCAGCAGCCTGCAATGCACGTTAATAGTTTTTAATACCTCTGATTTTTTTGTTTGCTGGTCCTGCTGTCTTCCTTGGGCTAAGTGTAGTCCCGCAAGACTGTACTTAGCCCTGGGAGAACAGCAGTACCGGCAAACATCTGATCTGATCTTATAAAAGCGCAAACATGCACTGCAGGCTATTGAATCTCCTGTTGCTGCAGTCCTCCTCTGATGTCAGGTGCAGAGGATTCTGGGATTTGTACTTACAGAAAAAGTCAGCTTGCAATTCAACAGAAAAAGTCTCATACAATCTACTATACTGCAGTAAACGAAAGTGATAAAAAAAAAATGTTTTTGCACAGAAAGTGCAAATTGGGACTAGCCCCACACTTGGGTATAGGGATCTTAGTGCTGACTGTTCCCCTTTAAAATCAAAGCTACCACTCAACTAGTAAGGCTCTTGTTAGTTGAGTGGCGGCTATGATTTTCTTTTTTTTTTTCATTTATACTTTTAGGGTTTTTCTTGTTTACTCCCCCTCCCCCCCCCCGGGGCCACAGCATACACATGTGTGTTTGCGTCAAGGCACACATACATGCCAGGATCCAGTGGCCCCTTCCACTCCTCCCCTGACTTTTGTCACCTACGTGCCCACTGGAACTCCACCCAGTGGGGCGGGACTACAAATGGGCGGGCGTCCACCCCATTGGAGGGTAAAGCCATGGTTCAATCCTCCAGCCCCAGCTGGCACCCCAGGGACCGGAGTTCATTCCCGAACCTGGGTCACCAGTGTAGCTCGAGGTAAGGCACCAGCGCCTCAGCCCTCTGTGCCACTGGGCCGGCCCAGCGGCTATGATCTTCAACAAACCCTGCTCTGGTTCAAGTCTGGTGCAGAGGTGAGTGCCATAGTTGGCAGAGTGGGCCTGCAGAGGGCTGATGCCTGCATAAGTAGTGATGCATGCACACTATGCATATTTGTACCAATGTCAGGCAGTGCCCATCCCTCTCTGAGTGGCTCTCGCTTGCATCACCACCACCTGTGGACACCTAGGTGGCGGAACACAGCAGAGCTCACCACCACCCACCCACCCACCCTGCAGGAGGTGCATCTGCTGGCATGCTCCACTCTCTCGCCACAGAAGACCTCTGATGACTCAGGTACATTCTCAAACCCAGGTCTCCAGTGTTGAGAGCAGTAACTCTACTGCTGCACCAACACGCTAGCTACAAGGAGCTATGGCTCATGTCAGTTTCTTTTTTAATTCTCGAAGTTGGTTCTCTTTAAAGACTGATTATGGGATGAAGTCAACAACCTAGTAGACATTAATGCTAAATGCAATCACTATAATCATTGTAATTTTAGCCATTTGTTTTAGTAGGTATTGTCTCTTTAAGATATAGTGGAAACAAGATCCAATCATTGGGGAGCCAGCAGCTAGGAGGAGAATCGATCACCCCACAGTATATTATCTTCTGGGGTGGTAGGCTGTGCCTACCCACTGCAATACTGCCACCTGGGTGTCCACAGGTGGCAGTGCAGTGGGAATATCCACGGATGTTTGGGAGGGGGGGAGCATGCCAATTTTGGAGTGTCTGGCGCCCATGCACATCAAATCACACAATCCCAGGGGTGAGGACAGCAAAGGAAAAGGGCCAACAGCTGGCCAAATGAAGACATGCCCCCCTTCCATAATCATCACAAGCCTTGTTCCTCACCTCTTCTTCCTCCTCTGGCTCCAGCTGCTGGCCAGATATTTCCCTATTTTCCTCTGCTGCAGCGCTTTATCAGGCAGAGCCCCCACCCAAGTGGGGGTAATCAATGGGGCCCAGCTATAGCTGTGTGGGGAAGGGCACCTGGGTTGCCCAGATCAGGGTTTCAGAGAGATAGAGAGCGACACGACAAGGTTCTGCGGTCGGGCAGATGGCACCTGGATGAAGCAGAAAGAAGTGCTGCCAGTTACGTATGCGGACATAAAAAACAGTTTTAAAAAAGATACTGAAATGGATACCTGTTCTTAATACAGCCTAAGAGAGGCCACCACTCTGTGCTTTCTCAGTCTGTCTTATTCCGAGTAAAAGCTGCCAACGGTGCCAAATCATTTCTGGTGTCAGTTTTCTAAAGTGAATTCTCAACCACTAATAAATGTGCATATGTTAGACAAAAAGAAAATAATAATTGCACGAGACCTAAGCTGAACTTTAAATCTGCATACTTCAAATTATCCAAAATCCCTGCTATCTACTGTACCTGAAAATATCCCATAGAATTATAAGGGAGGGGCAGAACTCTGTATTAAATTTCCACCATACTTCTTATGCTTGCCTCTATTTCATTAATAACAGTATTAAACTAATAGCAACAGCACAAACGAAGTTACAGAATGACGACAAATGACAAAGATTTACCTGTAGGCTTCATCTAAGGACATGTCCATTCTCTTCATGATGTATGCAATGGCAATCGGGGCAGAACGTGAAATGCCAGCCAAGCAGTGCACTAGAACCCGGCCATTTGAAGCTTTTGCTTTCTCTGTATAACACAGTAAATACTGTACATTAGTGGTTTTATCTCTTTTCATCATGCATTTTCAAGAAGCAGCTGCATCTCCCACACCACTGGGGAGGGTGAGACAAATCAGGTAGCGAGGTGGCCAATGGCCACTAAAAAAGCTGGTTTGGCTGCCAGTTTTTGAAAGTTACTGGTCAACTAGCTACCTGCCCACAAAATGATTTTTGAGCCCTTAAAAATGATGGGCACTAAAAATGTTGATTTGGCTACCATATTTTGAAAGTTGCTGGTCAAACTGACCACCAGGTCACAAACTAATTTGTCCCACTCACACCACTGGGACTGGCAACACACTGTACTAACAAAAGTCCAAACATTCCATTCAACCCATATAGAAAATGGCCACCTCAGAGGGACTGAGTTATGGTCAGAAGGGACACAAGACCCTGCTTCATTAGAGGGGATTTAAAAAAGAATTATGTGCAAAACATGTATGAATTCCTAGGCGTTTTAAACCTTATCTGTTACCCCAGACACCTAATGATTACTTTAAGCAGAAATTTGCCCAAGCTTACCTTGAAGGCATGTACAACAAACCAACTTTACAACTGCATTTTGGTTTAGTTTTCAGGATTGAATGGATCCACAGTTAAAAATGATTTACTTTATAAGAAGAAATTGAACCTAATGTTTAAAAAGTTTAGTAAGAAAAACACACGCTCTTAGAGGGGCCACAGTTATTTACTTTAGTAAATTTTGAAGACACAACTATAAATTCAAACAAGAAGTTGTTTTACAGAGTTACTGCTAATCCCATCATAAAGGTCTCAGGGCCCCAATATTTAGATAAGAAATAATGAAAAAGGAGTCAAAGCGCCAAAATTTTATGTCCCAGCATTTTAAATTGACTTTGCTAGTCATGTCAATTTGTCTGAATTAGGCCCCTAAAAAGCTGTGTGGAACCCTTGAAAATCTAAAAAGTGGGGAGAGGGCTGTGCTCCCAGACTTAAAAAAAAAATATCTATCTATCTATCGGAAACCTTTACCTGTGTTAAATCCAGATTGTTTCATCATCAAATCCTACATGGTAAGGAGCCCAAATGATTCATAACACTCAATCCAGAGGCAGGCTGGCATATGCGTATGCAGCGTGTTGCCAGCCCTTGCAACTCCACCACCATGCTGCTCCTTGAGCCTAGCTAGCGGGCAACATCCACATCCTCTGGCCACCCCGTCCACCACCAAGGAGCTCCTTGTGGGTATGAGGGTGAAGCTGGGCCAGACACAAGCTCCCAGTCAGAAGCCTACCTTTGCTGTTCAGTGAATCCCCTGCCCCTGCTCCATGTAAGAACAGGGGGACTGTGAGATATATCATTCTGCCTAGGACTGCCATACCCCCCTTCGTCAGCTGGAAATTTAATAAAAAATCTGTGAAGTGCTGCGAAACAATCCCAGTCCTTTGTGCCATTTCAGAGGGCTGGGGAACTCTGATGGGAGACCATTTGGGCCCTCCAATGTTCAACGTGCCTGTGGCAGAGGGACGCAGAGGCATACATCAGGGGTCCAACCTGCACAGCTTCAGCACCTTACCTAACACAGGAATTTAGAACTACAGTAAATTCTGGCAGTGATTCTAGCAACTAAGGTCAGGCAACTGTCTGCCAAAAAAAAAATCTTACGTTTTGCTGGAGCACCAAAGCTGAATTCTATGTGCAAACGTTTGGGGAATCAAGGTCATGCTGCTCCCCTAAAGGGCTCTTCCCCGTACCTCTGATCAATCCAAAATACATTTTACAAAATTAATCTAATACTGTCCTGGCCCCGTTTCCAACCGTCTCCACCCCCGATGTAGGGGGCTGTCACAGTTGTCAATACCGCACTTTGGCTTACTGGCAAGGTGTGAGCAAATTCCAGGCAGCCCATGCCCTTCATCTCCGGAAGCCAAATTCCTCACTTCTGCCAGTCAGCCTCAGTGTGTGATTCCTGTGACCTCAAATGAACCCTCATCTCCCAGGTGGCAGTAAAACATGATGCCACTGCACCCCTGGGCCACGCAGGCAATCCATTTTCTAGCACATGCTGAGAGGTAAACATCAGAAAGGGGAACAAATCACTGACATACACGCAGCTGGATCCTCATATAATTCTACTCATTTTCTTCATTAATAAACAATTCATATAGCATAGTTTTCCAGTCCCCTCCATTTTTTCATCTCGACATTTTTCTCCCTGGCTAGGCAAAAGTCAACCCCTTCTAGCCCCGCCCAGCTCCAAGAGTCACTGACCATGCTTTTTCAAGTCTCCCACAATTCAGTCTCCAGGGGAAGGGCCATCCACTTCCACAACAGCCTCTGATCCAGACTCAGCAGCAAGCTCCTTGCAGAGGGGCTCCCATATACCAGGACTGTTAAAGCGTTGGTGACCTAGCTGGCCCGGTGGCATGGAGGGTTAAGAAATCAAGCCTAACCTTCCGCCACGCTGGGTCAGAAGAGACCTCGGGGCATTGTTGGTTGGCTGGGGGGAGGAGGATCGAGCATCTGATGGACTGCTCTCCTCCTTCGGGGTTAGTAAAGACAGCCGCTTGCCTGTCTTCTGATGGAAGCTGGGGGAAAGGCAGCTCGGGCCAGCAGATCAGGGAGATGGGGAAGACATTGGCACATGGCATATGCCTGGACATCATTTCATGCCACACTTCCCATGGGGACTGGAAAATTGCCAGCGGCTGGATGACGACGGGCACCCGCAGGTTCCGCTCCCTGACTAGCTGGGCTCACCAACCCAAACTGGATCTGTTCCTTGGTGGGGGCCTAGGACTCCTCCCCCCATTAACTTCTCTGGAAACTAGGAAGAAGAGAGGGGATATGATTGAGACATTCAAGTTCCTGAGGGGCATCAATAAAATACCCTACACCGAACTTTCTATCAAGGTCGATGGCTTAGCCACTAGAGGCCACGAATGGAAGCAAGCTTCAAAATCAATCTAAGGAAGCACTACTTTACTGAGAGGGTTGTTGAGCCATGGAACAGACTGCCTGCCAAGGTGGTGGGATCAAGGACCGTGGCTGCTTTCAAGAGTGGGAGGGATAGGGCTAGGGCCCACATAAGCATAGTGGATATTGGAATTAGGTGGGGGGATAGGTCCGGGACCCACAGAAGGTCTGAGAAACCCAAGGGCAGACTTGATGGACCATTGGTCTCTTTCTGCTGTCATTTTCAATGTTTCTATGATCCCGCCTGGGAGCAAACCCTGGGGGAAGATGGCTGGTGTTAAGTCCCAGTGGACATCGGGGGAACAGGACTGGGGCACCCTCCTGAACAAGGGTCAACTGGGTGGCAGAGAAACAAACAAAAAAAAAATATATGATGATGATGACCTGGTATTTTATTTATTTTTCCCCTCCACCAACATTATAGCACTGCCTGACTACTGGTGGCCTCATATACCAGAGATGTATCCTGGAGAAAGAAAGCTCGCTGGCCAACCACAGGGTTTGCTGCAGCGTCAAACTCAGTGCCATCCCATCCACTGGGCTGGGAGTGCTGCAGCTGGCAGCACTGACTCCCATCCTGGCCACCCACTCTGCACACCCAAAGAATCCAAGTCGCTTCATTCATACAATTCTTTTATACAGAAATGTAGCAGGGGCTGGGAGTTTAGCCTAGGGGTTAGAGTAATGAGCTTGGTACATCCAGCAGAGAAACCTGGGTTTGATTCCCACAACCTCCACTTGCATACTGTGCGACTCTGAGCAAGTCACTTAACCTCCCAGTGCTCCCAGGTCGCCCCTGAAAACAGACACTTGTGCTTAGTGGGTCTTACCTGGTTAACAAATAATAAAATAAAATAAATACACAAAGTTACACACATACTACACAGGGCCCAGAGACGCATCCCTTACCGATTCCCTTGAGTCTATCATCTTATCAACGACATCATTACCATCCATCACATTCTGAAGCTTCTGGTCACATGACTTCCCCTGCCACTTATCATAGCTTACCACACCATCAGGCGTAGGAAGGCTTTCCCTTCATTTCCTTTTGATTTAGCCCTGGACAGTTGCTCAGAGAGTAATGTCTTGCACGGTCGGCATCAGATACCTTACTTTTTGGTTTTTAGATGTTCCACTGTCATTCTCATACGTGGTATCTTTACAAACATCTTTCTACTCCTGACATGTATACAGAAACCAGCAGCAGCCTAGGGGGCCAAATCAGGGTTGCTAATGCTTTTGTTAAGTGGTTGCAAAGACAACTTTATGCCTGCATGACCTTTGCGACCCTATGGAGCCACCTTCCGCAGGGTTCACACACCTGTCCCTCATGCCAGCTATTTCAAGCACTCAGGAATGGGGATGGGGTTACTAGCTGCAATGCAAACAGCCCACAGGGATATACTCAGAAGCGTGGCAGTCCTTGCAGGAATGCTCACATGCTGTTATGGCTTCTCCATGATATAGTGTTACACTGGTATGAGCAACACAACTGGAGGCATTTGACATATGTCAGGAAGTGGGGGACCACCAGGGATCCCAGGTACTGGATTGGGGGGGAGGCAAGGGAATTAGTGAAGCAGGAATCACTGGGCCACCAGAGGGGGCTCTTTTGGTGTGTTAAGGAGAAGGAATCACTGGTGCACTAGAGGACCAAAGCTGGGGAGGTGATGGAGATCAGGGGATATCCTTTCAGGATCCTTGTGTGCCCAGTGGAGTAACATAGCACACCTCTGAGTGCTGTGGCCCCATGGAGTAACACAGCACACCTCTGAGTGCTGGGGTCCAGTGGAGTAACATAGCACACCTCTGAGCACTGGGGCCCCGTGGAGTAACATAGCACACCTCTGAGTGCTGGGGCCCAGTGGAGTAATGTAGCACACCTCTGAGCACTGGGGCATGCACCTGGAGCATATTACAGTTCCAGGTGGTGCCATGTTAAAGAACAGTTACATACTTACCATAACAGTAGATCTTCAAGAGAATCTATTTCATTAGGGCACACCTTTGGAACTATACCCGCATCAACACTTGACCACACAAACACTTTTGCAAGCCAGGGGCCACCCACAACAATGCCATGCATCAGCATCCACATATATGTGGGCGTCCTCATCTCTCCTCAGTTCCCCACCAGAGACTATGCTCAGAGGACCTCTCTAGGGAACCAGGAGATAAGGGCAGCACCCAGCACATCAGGTGACAATGAGTGCTGGAAAAAGCAGTAATGGAATGACTCAATGCAGGGAACCCATTGTCCTACCCCTGAAGGGGAAGGAGGGTGGGTCAGCATGGCCTGATGAAAGAGATTTTCTTGAAGATCTACTATTCCGGTAAGTATGTAACTGTTCTCTCTTCTTTGAGTTTATCTCTTTCATCAGGCCGCACCTTTGGAATGAGTTCCAAGCAGTATAAAAGAACTTACAGGATCCAGTGTGAGACCACTGTGAACATCAGTGCAGGGTGGGTGCTGAGAAAGGGTGGCCAATTCAAACAACCAGTTCCAAATCTCAGCACTCCAAGGCAAGTAAGAAGCCACATATGTAGAAATATATTGCAAAATAAAGATATTTATTGGTGGCTAATACTGGAGCAGTGGCAGGAACCAAGTAAGCCCACTGCTTCGGCAAACCACCTTCATCGGGGGTTTGGCTAGAACAATTCAAGCATCACTTTTATACAACCCAAAGTAAAAGAACATCAGGTGCAAACAATTACAGTAAACTCGTATATGCAGGTGTGAGTAAAATTCATTGGACCATGTTAACCAATACTGCTTGGCAATTAATCAAATACAATCAGTTACAATCTAATGCATTTACAGAGTCTTACAAAAGTAACACAGCCCTTAGATCACAGACATTTGTTAGAATTAATTTGCTTCTATGTCATTCATTTATTGTTTAACACTAACATCAATAGCCCGATGATCAGAACTGAGAATTTAGCCAAACAAAACAGAAAGAGAGACAGTGTGAGATGCTGTGATCACCCAAAAGAAATTTCAGGGAAAATTCTATTAAAATTTGAGGGGATCCACAAACTGTAGGGGATGCAGAGGAAGAGCCTGTAAAAGATAGAAAAAAGAGACAAAACATAAATAAGTTATCATGCTGTCAGGCAGAGTGAATATCTAAAGGAGTATTATACAGGGGCTACTATTATAGAAATGTTGTGCAAAATGCCATATTTTTACAATACCACCTAAAACAGAAATCATACATAGTAACTAGGCTCCTTCTACATATTCATAAGTAAACTCACATTAGGCAGTATTCAAACAGTCAGCGTCTTTATTACTTCTTTAAAAAAGGTTTTAGGTCCCATTCATCATTTAGACCCACTGGTTTTACACTTCAACCTAAATATTCACCGACTCCCTTTTTTCAATAGTAGGTTCACCCTGTTGCCACGGAACTTCGGTGTTGGAACATGTTCTATCCCCATAAATCTTAGACTCTTTGAGTCAGAATTATGCTTTTGCAGATAATGTAACCCTTCAGGTTTATCCTCCTTTTTGTTGATGGCAGTGGCTGAGTAGGTTCCTCTGATACAGAGCTGGGAAGTTGCATTAGATTGTAACTGATTTTATTTGAATTGGTTAACATGGTCTAATGAATTTTACTCACTTTTGTATATACAAATTTACTATAATTGTTTGCACCTGATGTTCTTTTATCTGGGGTTGTGTAAAAGTGATGTTTGATTTGTTAGTCTAGCAACATCCCCTGACGAGGGCGGTTTGACGAAGCGCTGGGGTTACTTGGTTCCTGCCACTGCTCCAGTATTAGCCACCGATAAATATCTTTATTTTGCAACAGATTTCTACATGTGTGGCTTCTTACTTGCTTGGAGTGCTGAGGTTTGGAACTGGTTGCTTGAATTGAGCTGGCATCCCTTTCTCAGCACCCACCCCGCACTGATGTTCGCGGCGGTCTTTCACCAGATCCAGTTTACCGTTTTGTTCACTTTCGGCTGCTGAACACAGGCATTCTTCAAGTGTTGAGGGGATGGCATTTGTTATAAACTGTTGAGCACAAGCAGATGCTTCATTCCGATCCCAACAAAAACTGTTGTGGAATTTATAAACGATTTATGCTGCAAAAGCATGCAACAACCTGACCAGGCTTCAGGATCTGGATCTGGGATAGGTTACAGCTGGGACAACAATGAGAATTTGACCACAAAATGACAAAGGGTGAGAGAGAGAGACTGCAAGGCTATGAAGAGCCAACCATATCAAGTGATATAAAAGCTACTTTTCTTGTTCTTGAAAAACTACTGTATAGAGAGCTTGCTCTTACCTATGATATTACAATCCTCAAGCAATACCTTGCTAAAAATCAGGTGCCAAGAGGGCTGCGAGTAGCAATCATTCCTTCAAGTGGCCTCCAAGAATTTGAACATAAAGAGGGGTGGCTGGAAGCAGCAGCTGAATGCTCCAAAAAATGTGCTGAACTTATTATAAAGGAGGATGTCTGCAATCATGCTAAACTGGCAGTAAAAATTACCAAGGCTAAAGCTGAAGTGCTTAAATTTAAAGCAAGTGCTGAGTTCAGTGAGCTTGACAATCAATTGAAGTGCAACTTAAAAAATATGAGGATGGACTAATTAGCAGAAAGCGTTGTTTTTGGGACAAATATTATGAGAATGATCGAGTGATTGAATGGGGGAGAAAGAATAAAAGCAGAGAAAGAAGCAGGTCGAGAGTCTGGTTTCAATCGTCTCCTAAAACCAATACTATTGCAACTAATAGCACCAAAGGAGGGGAAAGCTTTTTTGAGGCAGTATAGCGCAGTGGTCTAAGGCTCTGAGCTGCAAATCTGGTGACATCCAGCAGACCAGACCTGGGTTTGAATCCCACAGCTTCCACTTGCATACTGTGTGACCCTGAGCAAGTCACTTAACCTCCTTGTGCTCCCAGGTCGCTCCTGTAAAAAAGCTTCCAGCTTAGGGTGCTATACCTGGTTAAACAAATAAATAAATAAAAAATAATAAAAAAAAAGAAATCAGGAGATCGCTGCCACAAAAGAAAGACACAAAGAGGAAAAAGAGGTGGAAAGAGAGGCTACAAAGCAAGACAAAAGAGTACTGCGAGACAAGAGCCAACAAAAGAGTTACAAGTAGTGAATTTATCAAAATACAGATTTACAGAAGCTCATACGAATATTTTGAAAAAAAAGGACGGTCGTTTACTCTCACTCCACGACTAAACAGGTTTCAAATATATGTGGATCTTTGTAAATTTTTTTGTAAAGTTAAATTGAAGCTTCATTTGAATAAGAATGTCCAACCACAAGGAGCCAACATGGGCTTTTGGAGTCGTCTCCCTCCACCCCCACCCCACAAAGACATTGACTTACTTCTGAAACAGATTCAGCCAGGAGGGGATTCAAACTTGATAACAGGATGGCTAGTCTTCTGGATGCTATTAGTACAATGGACTTAGGTGCTCTACTTGAATCTATAGAGACTGTTATAACATTTAAATTACTAGTTCATTGAATGCTTTTGATGATAATGGTACCGAAAGAGAATTTTTTTTAAGCCTGCTTCGACTTTCTGTCCCAATGTATATCACCCAGCTATTGCGACATTTGGGAAGGTTGTCACTAAGCAGATAGAAGAATTCTGAACTCTGCAAATGAACTAAGAGTTAACAATCTGATGCAAATAGAAAGGAATGCCCTTACTAAATTAGGGGAATGTACTGGCATCATTATCAAGCCCGCGGACCGGGGGCGGGGGGGTAACGTGGTCATATTATATAAGCAGCATCACAAACATATAGTTTTGACCCTTAAGGTTACCACCTACTCGGTTTTTGACTGAATGATTTGGTTTTCTAGGTCCAGATTCGGTCCTCCTGTTTTCACCATTGCAAATTCGGTTTTTATGGTGAGTCAAGCTAGATTGCCCACTAACTGTTTCATTTTCTTCTCATCTGACTGTAAGCAAGTGTCTGACATTTCAGTGCTTGCTTGCTTGCAGTGCATGCTAATCAGGAAGTGCCTTCAAGAGTAGGGCACTTAAAGAGCCAAATGTGTCCCTGTCTGCTCAGTTGTCACCTCTAACTTCACACCAGCAAATTGGAAGATTATTCATGGGATGGGTAAACAATACCACCTTAATTAACACCTTTATTTTTCTGAAACCAGACAGGCACCACATTAGGGTAGCTTGCTGTCCCAGTATGGACTGTACAATGTGTTTCTTAAACTTTACCTGCTAATTCAGTTTTATTCAGAGGTAGTACTTTTTCAATCATTTTGAATGCTCACATGCTTTTAAAACAGATTCTGTTAAATCATTCAGCATTTTACTTGCATGGTCAGATTACAAACAAACTCTGATGCCATGCAGACCTTTGTTTGTATATCAGTCAGTCTGAGAGGTGTAAAGTAGGGCTATTAACACCATTAACAGCAAATCAAACTAATCCTTTCCAGGCTGCATTGTGAGTGTGGTCTTTGACTGCTGTGATAAGGAATACTTTTATACCTTTAAATGTTCACCAATTTTTCTTTTAGGGGTCTGTTCTATATTTTAATATTTGTTACCCCTTTTGTTGTTAAATTAATAATCTAATATTTTATTTCATTTCTAGTAATACTATATCTCTCTCTTTCCTCAGTAGTTATTGTTGTCAATTTTCATACTACTTGGATATTCCAGGAATACCAATCCAGGCCTTTCAGATGAACAGCACAGAATAATGTGGCTAATGTCATGCTAAGCTACAGAAATGAGAAAAGGAAGAGAGAGAGCAGTAGCTTATGAGATGACAGGAACACACTCTAGATTTGATGGCACTGCAAATTTAGGCAATTTATCAAAAATTTTTCAAAACATTATTATTTTTTTTAACAGAAGAGACACACTAAGCTAAAGCTTGTTTACAGGTGCAACCTGAGAGCACAAGGGAATTAAGTGATTTGGATAGGGTCACAAAGTATGCAAGTTTGGGCTGTAGGATTCAAACCCTGGTTTCCAGAATTGCAGCTCAGAGCTTTAAACCACTACGCTATACTGCCTCCATGCTACATATCACATATCATGCTGTCTGCTGTGTATGACTGACATGGAAAACAAAATAGGGTATTTAATAGAACAGATTAGTTCTACCACTTTTAAAAACTTCTCTGACATTACAAATAACTTTAGAGTAGAAGCAATGGGAGGGACAGTAGCACATCTTAAAATGGCAGATGCTGTTTGTAATTACATCTTGTCCACCATTACTGGTGTAGTTTCTTTATTTATTGAAAGAGTTTTACCAGAAAATGCCCCCTGATCCAAACTAGCCAGTTGTCAGAGGTGTCTTTGTAGTCACTCAATTTGTCAGCTAAGCTGTGTACACAGGATGAAAAGTCCCCTAAACACCCCCCTCTAACCCCATCAAATGTTAACACATACTGAAATTTAAAATATTTAGATCTAAATCAAATAAACCAAAAATAACAATCATAATGTAATTTAAAGTTGTACACAATGTTGCATCAGCAGCAATTCTGAATAAATCAAGTGAATCAGAGTCCAAGTGTTGCCCTCATTAGTCATAAAAGGGGCGGGGTTAGGGGTGGAGTTTGGGGGTGTGGTTTAGTATTCGGTTTTCATCTCATCCGAAAGTGGCAACCCTATTGACCCGACTTAATGATACCAACAGCTATAAGAAACTTCCTGGGAATCCCATGAGTAGTTTCAAAAAGGAATGATGTCAACTGCTACACGAAGCAGTATTGCAGGGCTTTATCACTGAAAATTAATTTGGCTATCTTTGGGAAGAACATCCAATTGTCCCATGTATTTATCTTTTGCCTAAAATTCATAAAAACATGGAGGACCCGCCGGGATGACAAATTGTCTCGGTGGTTAATTCACTGATGCAAAATCTAGGCAAATTCCTAGACTACTTCCTTCAGAAATGTATGGTCATGTTAGCCTATATGTGAAGGCCTACTGCAGTAACCCTCTCGAAGTAAGATCATTATTTACAAAGGACACTTCGGAAGTTCTTAGACAATGTGAAATTGAAAACTATAAATGGGGCTGTAATGATGTATGGATGACGACTGACGTTGAGGTGTTATATACATCTATTAAGATTCAGGCATTAAAGTCTGTAGGCATTTTTTAGAAAAACATCAACAAAGAAATGAGATTCTGACCGAGTTTATTCTTTCATCCCTTGAGTTCATCTTTACCCACAACACATTTGAATTTGATGGTGATCATTATTTGCAAGATTGTGGTACCGCAATTGGGGCTTCAACGGCCCCCTCTTATGCAAACTTGTTTCTTGTGTTGTGGGAGCAGGCATGTATTTTTAATGCAGACAGTAATCCCTTTCTGTGCAAAATAGCTAAATGGTATTGTTTTATTGATGACATTGTTTGTGTAATAAAGGGAAACAGTGAGATTAAACTGTTTATGGATTGGCAGAATGCCAATGACTATAACTAGGGTTTTATGCATATCACTGATTGTGAAAGCACCGACTATCTTGATGTTACATCTTCAAAACCTGATGAGTCACACGATAAAACTGCAACCAAGTGCTACAGAAAGAAACATAGAAACATAGATTTTGATGGCAGATAAGGACCGCTTGGCCCACCCAGTCTGCCCATTTCCCTACCTATTGGATAAGCTGCAGATCCTAGTTAACCAGCAGCCTACTTCTTCCTACCCCCACCCCCTAGAATTGCCTTATGACTGTCCCATGCATGCTTGAATTCCACCACTGTTTTTGACTCCACAACCTCCTCCGGAAGGCCATTCCATGCATCCACAACCCTCTCTGTGAAAAATACTTCCTTAAATTACCTCTGAGCCGCCCCTTCTATCTTCAAATTGTCCTTGTTCTTGCACACCTCTTTTTTGAAAGATGCACCTCTTGGACTTTGTTGATTCCCTTGAGATGTTGAAAGTTTCTATCATGTCCCCCTCTCTCTCTCCTTTCCTCGAGGCTATACATATTCAGCTCCTTAAGTCTCTCTTCATATGTCTTCCAGTTGCAGACCCTGCACCATTTTAGTTGTCCTCCTCTGGACAGCCTCCATCCTGTCTATGTCCTTAGGAGATTGGGTCTCAGAACTGCACGCAGTACTCAAATGGGGTCTCACCAACTGTCTGTACAGAGGGATAATAACTTCCTGTTTTCTGCTGGTGATGCCTCTCCTATGCATCCCAATATCCCCCAGCCCTCCTTGCTGCCCTCTCACACTGCTTGCCCACCTTTAGGTCATCTGATATGACTACCCCCAGGTCCCTTTCCATTTTTGTTGTTAGTATCTCACCCCATTGTGTACTCTTCCCTGGGTTTTGTTTCCCAGGTGCATTACCTGCACTTCTTAGCATTGAATCTAAGCTGCCATACATTTGACCATTCCTCTAACCTTGCCAAGTCCCTTCTCATCCTTTCCACCCCACCTTGTGCATCAACTCTGTTGCAGATCTTTGTGTCATCAGCAAAGAGATATACTTTTCCTTCCAGTCCCTCTGCAATATCGATTATAAAGACACTGAAGAGGACCGGTCCTAATACTGAACCCTGCGGTACCCCACTAGTAACCTCCCTTTCTTCAGAGTGGACTCCATTTACTATTACTCTCTGTGTCCTATTCTCCAGCCAATTCTTTACCCAGGTTGTCATCTTGGGACCCACTCCCAGGCTGGCTAACTTGTATCTAATCTTTTGTGTGGGACTGTGTCAAATGCCTTGCTAAAGTCTAGGTAGGCCATGTCACAGCCCCTCCTGATCTACTACTTTGGTCACCCAGTCAAAGAAATCTATCAGATTTGTCTGGCATGACCTTCCACTGTGAATCCATGTGCCTTGGGTCCTGAGCCCCTCTGGTCTCTAGATACTCAACAATTCTTTCCTTCAGAAGTGATTCCATCATTTTCCCTACCACTGAGGTTAAACTAACAGGTCTGTAGTTTTCTGCTTCTGCCTTGCTCCCACTTTTGTGAAGGGAATCACATCTGCCCTTCTCAGTCCTCGGTACCACCCCATCCTCCCATGATTTGTTAAAGAGGGTAGTCAGTGGTGTCACTAGTTCTACCCTTAGTTCTTTTAGAATTCTGGGATGAATCCATCAGGCCCCATTGTTTTGTCCACCTTCAGTTTTAAGAGTTCTTTCAGAACCCTTTCTTCTGTAAATGGGCTAGTATCAACTTCTGTATCCAGAGTGTTTCTATTGTTTGTTTTAGGTACCTCCCCCACTTTCTTTGTAAATACTGAGCAAAAATATTTGTTTAGTATCTCTGCCTTTCACAGTCACCCTCTGCCCACCCTCCCTCCTCTTTATTAAGCCTCACTAGCCCTCCCTTCATCTTCTTTCACTCCCTGATGTACCTATAAAAGGTTTTATCCCCCTTCTTAACAGAGTTGGCTATCTTTTCCTCGGTTTGGGCCTTTGCTGTTCTGACTGCCTTCCCAGCTTCCTTTTGCTTTAACTGATACAGTTCCCTGTCCTGCTCCTTCTGTGATTCCTTGTACTTCCTGAATGCTTTCTTTTCTCTTGAACTTCACTGCCACTTCCTTTGAGAACCATAGTGGTTTCTTACATCGTTCGTTTTGTTAATTTGCTTCACACAAAGGCTTGTTACCTCTGTGATGTCAGTTTTATTATTCCCCATTGTTCTTCCACCCCTCCTTCTTGCCCAATTGCTAGTGCATTCCTTAGGCACTCACCCATTTTGGCAAAGTCAGCCCTCCTAAAGTCCAGTACTTTTGCCTTTGTATGGCTTGACTCTATTGCTGTGTTTATTGTGAACCATACTGTTCGATGGTCGCTAGTTCCCAGATGGCTACCCACTTCTACACCTGTGATTCTCTTCATCTCCATTTGAGAGACCAGGTCTAAGATTACTCCCTCTTGGTGGGCTCCAATACTAGTTGTCTAAGGCATGCCTTGTGGGCATCTAGAATAACCCCACTCTTTGAAGTGGCTGCTGCAACTGCATTCCAGTTAACATCTGGCATATTCAGATCACCCATCAGCAATATCTCCCCTTTTTCTGCCATTCTAAGTATTCGTTTTATCATTTCCTTGTCCATTTCCTCCCCCTGAGAAGGGGGTCTGTATACAACCCCTGTGCGGATTGTGGTGCCATTGCCGGTCTCCAAATTTACCCACAGTGCTTCTTCTCCTCCCTGTTTTCCCTTTTGTTCTGTTGCCTTGATTCCTTCCCTTATGTATAGAGCTACTCCTCCTCCTCCTCTTTTACCCTCCCTGTCCCTCCTGTAGATAGTGTATCCTGGTATGTTTATGTCCCAGTCATGGTTTTGAGTGTACCATGTTTCTGTGACTGCCATGATATCAGATGTTCCTCCTCCATCAAGGCCACTAATTCAGGAAGCTTGTTACTCAGACTACGGGCATTGGTACTCATTGCTCTCCATTTTGGATGGCTTTCCTTTTTTGCAGCATCCCCACTGACCTGTCTACCTCGGTCTTTTTCTCATTTAGTACCCTGTTTTGTAGGAGAGGCTGGGATTTTCCTGCTGCTCATCAGTGCCTCCCTTGACTAGTTTAAAGCTTGCCAATGAAGCATTTAAACCGATTGCTCAAAAGACTTGTTCCTTCCTGGACAGATGCAGACCATCCTGCCAGTATAGGCTGGTGTCCTTCCAGGTGGAACCCCAGTCCCCAATGAAGCCAAACCCTGTGCTCCACACCATTTTCAACCACTCATTAAACTGCATGGTGCAAAGTACCCGCCTCACTCATGCCATTGACAGGCAGCACCTCAGAGAAGGATATTTTGTGTGCTACTTGTCATAGGCCTCCCACTTCTACAAAGTCCTTCTGCACTGCTCTAATCTCATGATGAGCCAAGTCATTTGTCCCTAGGTGGACAATGACATCCAGCTCAGATTCCCTGCAGCTGTTCTTGTGATCCTGAGGATGCTTCCTGTCTCTCCAGGCCATGGCACCAGGCAGGCACCTGCCAGCAGTTTTCCCTGCTCCCCCAGTTCTATCCCCTAATAATTGAGTCCCCACCAGGGCTGCTTCCTTTCCTTGTGGTGTCTTCTGCTCCTTCCTGTGGACCTCCTTGTGACAGGTGTCCTCAGCCTCCTTAGTCTCCTCTGCGGGTGCATCCATAGGGAGCTGTGCTCCCCAGAATGGTGTATGGATTGTGGTGTGGAACAACTGACTGGGTGTGCCTCTGTTCCACCATCCTCACCTCCCTCCTGGAGCCACTGTGGTCTAACTGCTGTGCTTTCTTACAACCTCTGAGGTAGTGATGGTGGCTCCAGTGCTCCCTGGATGGGGAGGTTCCCTTCCTACCGTCCAGTGTGGCCTGGGGGAAGGTCCCCTTACTACTGTCCAGTGTGGCCTGAAGATGGGCAACTTCCTCCCTCAGGGCAGAGAGTTGTCTGCAAATAGGGCAGCATCTCAGCCTCCAGAAAGACTCCTGGAAGACTGCTGCCCCACAGCCATTACATTGCACTACTCCCCACATTTTTTTTTGTGTGTGTGTGTGTGTGTGTGATTGGTTTGAAATATAGAAATATATATATATATATATATTTTAATATTATACAATGTGTATGCTTATATTGTCAGTGCAGTGTTCTAGAGAGGATATGACAGTGATATGCACCTTGCACTCTTGAGGAAATGATGTCAGAACCCCAGGTATAAAGGAACTATTTCCAGGGGTGGGTGGGTGAGGGTGGGAAGGGTTGGGCCTAAACTGTGCCCTCACAAAACAATCAGCTAAAAGCTCTGACCCACTGCTGCAATGAGTGCCTTCCTGTCAGCAAGATGCCCTACACAACAATTTGACAGAGAAAATACCCTGCTAATCAAACAGAGAAAAATCCACACATCCAAGTCAGACACAGGTAAACCTCCCCAGCCCCAAAACAGGCCTGGTGGTTTGTGCTCTGAAAGCTGTCAGCCCCAAAATAAGTCAGCTGTGCTTTAAACTCTTCCTGCACTGAAAATGTTAAGAATTGTAACAAACAAATGTAAACCTAGATCCACCTCCCTCTGTTGCTTGAAACACTGTCTTTTCCAGTTTCATACTGCAGGTTTTTCTATGACCACTCCTTAACCACAGTAACTTTGTTAAAAATAGTTTAACTATCACAAACTCCTATGCACCAGTAAATTATTTAAAAATAGTTTCTGTCCCAAAATCCTAGTAGTCAATCCAGCTACCCTCAAGGGACAACCAAAATGCAGTATTCAAACACTTATGAAGTTACTTCCAAGATAAGCAGAGTTTGCAAGTTTCTTTTTCAACTCCTCAGCCACCTGTAATTTATTTAAAAATAGTTTAACTGTCAGAAAATCCTAGTAGACAATCTAGCTACCTCCAAGGACCTACCCAAATGCAGTATTTAAATCCTTCTGAAGTTACTAACAAGATAAACAGAGTTTGCAAGCCCCTTCTTGGTTAAACACTAAATAAATATGTGAACAAAAAACAATTACCAAGGGTAGTTAGTTTCACCTCCCACAGAATTAAGCAAAAGTGCACGTTTGTTGCAGATATCAAGTGCAATATAGAATTTCTCACACAGCTCGCAGTTGAATAAAGAAGTAGTGTCCTTCCAGCTCCAGAAAATATTAGCAAATTCTTTGCTGCTTGCCGTCAATGCTCATCCTAATAAACTTAAGCAATTAGTGCCATACAGCCCATTCCTGTGTCTGTGGAGAAATTACTCCATGGATAGGGTGTCAGTGTGGCTCAGTTGGTAGCACATCCACCTCTGGACCAGAAGGTTGTGGGTTCTCGTCCCACAACAGGATTGAACTTGCACCTAAAAATCACTGGCATCTGAGTGCAGTATTGGGGGGTGCTGTACTGCTGGGGTGTGAGACGTTAAACCGAGGTCCCTTCTGCCCATCCTGATGTTGTCCTGGTGGGTGTCCAGGTGGAAGTAAAAGAACCCAGGGCACTCTTTGCAAAGAGCAGGTAACATTCCCAGTGTCCTGGCCAACACTGTCCTTCCCGTAAACCGGTTCATGGAATTATCCAGGCTGTGTGTGGGTGATTATGTGCGATATGGCCACCACCTCACATTCAGTCACTTCACTACCAGTCTAGCATTGCTTGTAAAGCGCTTTGGGATACTGTTTATGAAAAGTGCTATATAAATGCTGATTCTTTTCTTCTTCTTCATTGTGTGGGGATGCAAAACAGTCAAACTCTGGGACACCCCACCTTTCAAACAGATCATCTGTTACTGTGGTCAGCAGCACCCATTCATGTGTCCTGGACTGGGACCTGTTTGGGAGGTTGCATCGATGGGGTCCGGAAAATGGAAGGTCCCATCAGTGTGAGTACAGGCTGATCAGGCAAGCCTGGTAACAGGTGTTGTATCATTTCCAAGAATGATACCAGCTCTGTGCGTGCATCGACAATGCCTGTAGCAGGGGGCATGACTGTAATTGTCGATAGTGGGTGGGCCCACCTACAATGTACCACCTGTTACAGGCCTGATTGCATCTAAACCAAGCTCCAACTCTGGTGTCTGGTCAACAGTTGGGGGGGGCTGTGGTTATCCCTGCCACAGTGGACGATGGCGAGGGTAAAGACGTACCTGCTGGAGGTAGCAACAACCCAGAGCACAGCAAGGAGTTATCTTTTTTTTTTTTTATGTATAGCTTGTGGCTGCCCGATAACTATTTTTCCTTGGATTTCGACACAAGGATTTGGTGGATGGGGCAGGTGACACTGATTTTTTCCTGCATCAGTTTTTTCCATCGCTGCCAGTTTTTTTTAATAAAAGCTTTTCCAGCACCCCTTTTCTGGGTTACCTGGTAGTGGAGCAGACACCCTGACAGATCTCACAGGTTTGAACATTGTGAGAGAGGCCCAAATAGCAGACACACACTTTGCGTATATCATCCTTATAAATTCTCTCTGCACTTGCAATACCGAAATAATTTCACGGGGTCCTTCTGTGGCATGCAGGAGATCCGAAATTCACTAAAGTAGTGATTTTTAGCTATTCAGAAAAATAATGATGGTGGCTGTCAACGTGTCTCTGACAAGTATGGTCAACAGGGGGAAAAGAACTGAGGAGAGAGGGGGACACCCATGTTTATATAGATGCTGACGCATGACATTGCTATGGTCAGCCCCCTGGTTTGAAAAAGTTTCCGTGTGATCCTAGCACTGACACAGGTATAGTCCCAAAGGTGTGGCCTGATGAAAGAAATATCCTCAAGGAAGATCAAGAGTATACCAGGGTGTTGTGCCACACTCACAGTGTGGGTGGATTGGTTTACAGGACCCAGAGTTTTTTCTTAAATGGCAAATTAATGGATGTCGGGAAGATTTCGAGTGGGGTGCCCCAGGGTTAGTGTTGGGACCGGTACTGTTCAATATATGCTTACAAGTAATATATAGTAAAAGTGGGATTGCATAGCAAGATTAGTCTATTTACAGATGACACAGAGCTCTGCAAAAGAGTTGAAACTGATGAGGGGATAAACAACACACAGAGAGACTTGAACAGTGGTTAGAAACATGGCAGTTAAAGTTCAATGCCCAAAAAAAAATGCAAGGTGATGCATATTGACAACTGGAATCTACAATAAATACAGAACTAGTGGGGGTCATGGTGGAACCCTCGCTAGAAAAGAAGGAAGAAGGGTGTGATCATAAACAGCAGTATGAGATCTTCAACTCAGCATGAGAAAGTTTACAGAAAGGCAGACAGGTTCACTGGGCGATTCGATGGGTCTTCAGTAGCTGACACAAGGAGGTGATCTTGCCGCTATACAGATCAGTGGGTAGGGCACATCTGGAGTACTGCATAGAGTTTTGGAACCCTCATCTGAAAAAGGCTATTGAAAGGTTGGAAAATATACAATGTGGAGGGAGGTGCCACAGAAATGATTCATAAAGCCATAACATATTTAGAAGTAAAAGTGGGCCAAGATTTCAGGGAAATGTATGACCTGAACAACATACCCTTGCAGGATACCATTGTGAAAGATCTGCAAAGATGGAGGGCCCTTCCTCTCTCCTGGCTAGGTAGGATAAATGTCCTAAAGATTAATGTACTCCACAGAATATTATATGCTGTACAGATGATGCCCATGAGCTTAAAGAATAGTGATATTAAACACTTAGAGAGGGGATTTGGGCAGTTCATCTGGCAAGGAAAAAGGCAGATAATTAGCCTTAAAAGCTGAAAGCTGCAAGTGAACTGGGTGGGGGTTGAATTTTCCTGATGTTAAAGGATACTACTTGGCAACCCAGTCAGGTATGTCCACAACTGGATGAACAAAGGGACATCTGCTCAGTGGCTGGACCTGGAGGAGGAGGAAGAGGGAAGCAGGGGCCATCTTTTAACCTACCTAGGCCCATCCGGGTTGCAAGCATACAAGCATCTGAGACAACCCAACCCCATGGTTACGAGCAGTTTGGAAGCATGGAGCGCCACCAAGGAGAGGCGAGGGGGAGGTATGGATAACACTATTCTGGTCCCGGTGGTAGGAAACCCAGAATTTTTACCAGGATTAGAGGATGCAGGCTTTGGGATATGGCAAGAGAGGGGAGTAAGATGTATTGGAGACCTTACTAATAAAGAGGGCATGTATACATTTCAGGATTTACAGAGAGGGCTGGGCCTCCCAGCATCACATCAGTATAGGTACCTGCAAGTCCACAACTATTGGAAAAGCCTCAACAGAGGGGAACATAAACCATCAAACATCTCCCCTGTTGAAAAGGAGATTCTAGGGGCAAGAGTACAAGAAAAGGGGCTAATAGGGAGGGCAGCAAAACTGGACAGGGTATATTTTCAGGGTGAAACTCAAAAAGTGAAAAGTTGGAGGGAGCATGATCTGGGGATGGAAATTACAGAGGCTAATTGGGAACTATTGCTGAGGTCCTGCATTGGATTATTGACTTGCAATAAATTCAAGGAAATGCAATTCAAGTTTCTTCACAGGCTTTATTACCCACCAAGTGTAGTGAGTAAGTTTCAGCCCGGTATCTCCTCCACTTGTTCGAAATGCGATAAAGCCAGGGGTACACTGATGCACTGTTACTGATATTGCCCTGGGATACAGAGGTATTGGAAAGGAATTACTACTGAGCTAACTAAAATAGAGGGACAAGGGGTGGCGTTCTCCCCATGCTCCCTGCTACTTGGGGTTGGTTCCCCGGAGGGAGGGGAATGGGACATCCATCACAGGAGAACTAGGGTCCTGCTGGTGGTCACCCATCAGGGTATACAAAACTTGTAGATTTCCCAGAATGTATCCACAGTAGAACAGCGGAAAACTCTGGTCTTTCGGGTACTGGCGATGAACAGGCTGACATATGTCCTTAAAGGGGAAGAAGAGAGATTCTTGCAGGTCTGGGATGTTCTCTTGAGGACATTATCAGTGGGAGAGGCAACAATTCTGAGAGAGGGATGGCTTACATAAATACAGATGGCTTATGTGTTCACCTTACCCTGTGCTTGAGGGGTTAGTGCTGTTTATGCTTCAAGATATATCTTTCCTAAACAACCATAGCATATAGGATAAATTGCTTATTTTATTAAGACTACTAAGAACAAGGCTTAGTTTAACTGTTTTAATGTTAAGTCTGTTAGTATGAAATCCTAACTTAGGTTATTAACTCTGATAAAGGGGTGTTACAGCAAAGATTTAACATGGGTACTAAAGACACCTCCTTTCTAACTTTGAGAGTCTCTTACTTATGCACTGTATGGGGGCGTTCTATGTCTCTTTATAATGTATTTTGGACTGTGATGATCAAGGATGGTATAACCATGTACACCTGCTGTGTGATCAGTTGCTATACCACAGGTCTTGTAAGATCTGTATGTACTGGAAAAAAAATAAAAATATAATACAAAAAAAAAAAAAAAGATTAATGGTCAATGGGAGGACACATTCGGAAAGACTGGAGAGCCTAAACGTTTACTCAATGAAGGACTAAATAGAGACATGATAGATTGTTACACACAAGGGCAAAACAAGAAAACCACCACAGATTATTTAAGATAAAAGGGCAGATGACCACCAGAGGTCACAACCTAAAGCTAGATGGGAGTAATTTCAAGAAAAACAAGTAAGTATTTCTTTACAGAAAGGGTTGCAGATAGCTGGAGCAAGCTGCCCAGATACGTACTGCAGTCAATGCCAGTACAGCTTCGAGGTTCACATTCCAGTGGGATAGCTACATGGGGTATTTAGAAACAAGCAGAAAGTCAAAAGAAGCAATAGGAGCTTTGCAGAGAAAGCCTAGGTAAGTAAAAATGTGTAGACTGGATGTGGACCCTTGTCTTCATCTGTCTTCTACCATCTCTGTATCTACGGCTCCTCTCCCCCTGCAATGCATGCTGCCATTTACGTATGGAGGTTTTAAGTTGCAGCACCAGAAATTTTTGAGTCCATAATGCCTATGCTGCGTGCCTCAAGTTAAGACCGAGAATCAGGCACTGCATGTGTTTTACAGCCTTCAGTCATACCTCTAAACTGTCTCTGATTACGAAGGAAATCCCTCATTTTACCCCTAAAATTGCTCTATCCCTCATCCGTCCCTCAAGGAAAAGATGCTGCTTACACAGAGAACGTGCTATAAATTCAGACTTTAAAGCAGACATTCATAACATTCTAAAATGCAACGTCAAAAATAAACTTTAAGGCCGGACCGGTGGCGCTGAGGGTTGAGGCGCTGGATGCCACACCTCACGCCACGCCAGTGACCTGGGTTCGGGAATGGACTCGAGTCATTTAGGGGTGGGCAGGGGAGGAAGGATTGAGCATCCATAGACAGCTCTCCTTCCTCAGGGTGGGGGGGGGAGGGTCAGACAGTGCAGCACGCTGTAGGTGGTGGCTTGGTGTTGGCACAGGTGCGTCGCTCAGACCAGGGGAAGGTACCCATCCAGGGCATATGGCTGCTTCCATGGAGGCGTGGGCAGCTGCCTCGCCCATTGCCTGGTTTGGGTGCCCAGGGAGAAAAAAGCGGAAAATGGCCGGGAGCTGACGGGGTCCATGATGACCTGACACGTTAAGATAGAAGTACGAGTCCCTCCCAGGGAGGCCCGGAGCAACCAGTCTGCTCTGTGGAAGAGCCATTTAAAAACAAAACAAAACAAAAAGGTTATACAAGTAAACATGATGGTTTCTACAGTGTTCTGAGCTTGTAGCTCAATGTTAGAGGATGTGTCCCTCATTATGAGGGTCATTGCCCCTCATTTCAGTGACAAAAGGTTGTGAGGTATGCCCTCCATTTATACTAACTGCTAAAATATTTGATGTTGTCTGCAGGTTGTTTCTTCTCTACTAACCTATGAATTCCACAGACTTGTCCAGCCAAGGCAAGATTTTCTCACAGAAGCTATCGTTCACAGGTACTCGGAGAAAGTGAGACTCTGGAATAAAATCAGGCTTTGGACAGGTGTTGCTTGCATTTAGCACATAAGCAATGTCATTCTGCTGCATCAACTCCTATGTTGAATAAAACAAAAACAAAAAACAAAAACTGAAGTCAAAATATAGCTTTTTCAACATTGCTAACAGAGGTCCACCAATCTATGTGGGTGCACTGGTCCCAGGGACTGTTTTCAGGCATGACCTGAGAAATGAAGATGGCAAAAAGGTTTATGTAAGAACTTACCGTAAAAGTAGATGTTCAAGAAGAGCTCTTGCAGCAGGCAACATAGTTAGGACTATGCAGTCAGGCACTAGTACCCCAAGGAGAATTTCTAGCTAACAGTCTAAGGCAGGGGACCACCCCCTGACATCACTCCCGCCCCCGTGACCCTTGGTATAAAGGGGGGGCGGTCCCCGGTACCACCTCAGTATGCCCGCCAGAGACCCGGCTAGCATAAAGGATGGGGAACCAAGGAGGTTCTCACATCCCCCAGAGAGAAAATAGAGAATAATATATGGGGTGGTGTGTGCAACGAGATTTTACACACATCCGAGCTGTGGGATGCTACATAAACCCTGAGGGCAAAGACCGAGGGGTTTATGAAATGTATCCCACAATGAGGGTGTGTGTAACCACCCCGTATTTTAATTTTTTATAATTGCTGGCGTGCATTTTTTCCCCTCAACAATTATATAAAATTAGGAAACAGACTGGGGTTCAGGCAGCCACGGCCTAGTTGGGATTCTGTGTTGTCCCAGTCTGTGGTCTGCCAAGTTACAGCGATCCACTTATTTATGTGGATAAAGTAAAAGTAATAGTTGTATGATTTATTTTTTTTTTTCTTTTATTTTCAGAACTTACCGGGAGAACGCATAGTTGTTGGGCTGTGGTGTGCTTCTGGTAGGAAGAGGTGGGAAGACCAGCTGGCTCTTGCATGCTGGCAGAGAAACCAACTGATATGTTTAAATATTTTCTGTTTGGTTTTCCCCTGCCAGTGACCATGGGAAGATACTTTTTTTCCAATTAAAAAAATCAATCAACGCCGACTGCGATGGGGCAATGCTCCGAACGTCACATACTGAAGGAAGACCGCACGACTGGCACATGCATGGTTCGAGGGAAACCCAGCGCATGTTTGGGGCAAATCAGAACCGGGTTTCCCTATGGGAAAAGCGCTAGTCAGTAATTGTACTACAGTTACATAACCCCAGGGGTAGGCGGAAGGGAAAGCTGCGCCTGTTGCAAGAGCTCTTCTCATCAGTCTACTCTTACAGCAAATTCTTACGTAACTACCATCTTACTTTGAGACAGAGCTCTTGCAACAGGTAACACTGTTAGGACTGAGTCCCAAGCAGTACAAGGATAGAATCCAGGTCAGAAGGGTGGTGGTTATGCAAGATAGTAACCACTCGTACTCCTAAGAGAGTAGTCCCTGCAGGATAGCGAGGCCAAAACCTGCCCTCTGTGAAGCAATGTCCAGACTGTAGTGTTTTATGAAGTGTGGACAGAACTCCAAGTAGCTGCAGATCACTTGCCGAGACATTCCTTAGGGATGCAAAGGAAGTGGCAATACCCTTAGCAGAGTGACCTTTAACCGGTCCGTGTAAAAGTTTGTCGTACTTCTGGTAACAGAACACTATACAACTGGCCAACCATTTGGCCAAAGTCTGTTTAGTCACTGGTGCCCCTAATGTTCGTTGGGCAAAGGAGCAAACAACTGGTCTGTTTTTCTGGTAGAGTGAGTGTGATCTATGTAGAAACAAAGAATTCTGTGACCATCCAGAGTATGCAAAAGGGCCTCCCCTTTGTTTGAGTACTCTGGGTAGTAAACTAGAAGTTAAATGTCCTGGTTAAGCATGAATATGAAGCCAGCCCAGTGGCGCTGAGAGTTGAGGTGCTGGACACAACACTTTGCGCCATGCTGGCGACCCAGGTTTGGGAATAAGCCCAGGTCATCAGGGTTTGGGAGGAGAGGATCGAGCGTCCGTAGACTGCTCTCCTCTCCAGGGGAGGGGTAAGGGGACTGTCCCACGCATGTAGCAACACCTAGCGATGGCTGGATGTACTACAGCTGCAGGACTCAGTAAATGGGCTACAACGTTGGACAGCTACCCTCTGGAAATGTGCAGGTGTGCGCATGTAACGGGCTGGGCGACACTGCACTGCCCTCATTGGGGGGGGAGGAATAAAGTTGAAAAATCCCTTCCCCTCTAGTAGACAAAGGTGGGGCCATTGGCATCGGCCCCATGTCCACTGCCGGGCATAAGGATGCACGTTCCGGTTCCCTCCCCTGTGGAGGCTGCCCCACCAATCCTCTAGATAGGGTGCTGGAGGTGATGGCGGTCCTTCCCCAGAGGACATAGACCCGTGGGCTCGGGCAAGCCACGCAGGTGATGGGAGAAGCCCCAGCCAGAATAGAACAAGCCGCACTTCAGGCAGGACAAGAGAAACCGACGACCGAGTTGCCCACGCTGGAGAGAGTCTGGAAGTAGAGAGTGCAGAAAAAGAGTTCACAAAAAAAAAAAAGAAAAAGTGAACTGGGACACTATCTTCGGGAGAAACTTAGGATTTGTATGCAGGGATACTCTGTCCCTGTGAAAAATCAAGGCTCTTTGCACATCAGAGCCTGAAGCTTGGAAATCCTCCGAGCCGGAGTAACTGCAGCCAAAACAATGCTTTCCATGACAGGAAGTGTAGCTCACAACTTGCGGCTGGCTCAAAGGGAGGCAACATAAGCTTTTCTAACATAAATAAAAGGTCCCAGGGAGGAATGGGATCCCTCCTGGGAGGTTTGATATGCAGAATGCCATGCAAAAAAAGTCTCTGCCAAATCTAATTGCTCCAGGGTCCTGCCTTCCATAGGTACATTGTAAGCTGATAGTGCAGAAAGGTGTGCCTTTATGGACGAATATCTGAGACCCTTGTCAGATAGGGAAAGGAGGTTCTCCAGTACCGAATTCACTGGGCAGGTAAAGGGATCCAGAGAACAGGATGTTGCCCACAGGCAGAAACATTTCCATTTCATGGTATATGTGGCATTAGTCGAGGGTTTCCTTGTGGCAACTAGGACCTCCGCTACCCTTGAAAACACCCTGTATCTGTTTCTGACTAAATCTGCTGGAGCCAAGCATGAAGTGCAGTGACTGAAGACTCAGGTATATTAACGTTCCCTGTTCCTGTGAGAGTGAGAGTGAGTGAGGAGACGGGGCAAGGGAACTGGATGTTTCGATGCCAGCTGTTGAAGCAGAGGGAACCAGATATGTCAAGGCCAAAATGGTGCAATGGGAATCATAGCCACCCATTCTGCTTGTAGTTTGAGTAACATTCTCTGAATAAGTGGGAGAGGAGGGAAGGCATGCAGAAACCTCCCTGCCCAAGAGAGGGACAATGTGTCTCGCCAGAAAACACCATGCCCTGGATCTAGCGAGCAGAAATTGGGCAGTTTGGCGTTGAGTGGGGACACAAAGAGGTTCAGTTCTGGAAGGCCCCACCTTTCAAAAAGGTCATCTACTACATCCTGTAGTAGCTCCCATTCATGAGCCTGACACCGAGAGTGGCTGAGGCTGTTGGCTAGGGTGTTTTGAACTCCTGGAACGTGAATTGCTGTGAGTTCCTTGTTGTGCTCCACTGCCCAGTAACAGACTCCCATGGCTTCTCTGCGAAGGGGTTAAGAATGTGTGCCCCCTTTCTTCTTGATGTAGAAGACTACTGGCATGTTGTCCATCTCGATCAGTAGGGTCCCTGGCAGAAGAATGGTCTGGAATGCCGGTAAGGCGTACAGGACAGCTCTCATCTCCAGCACATTATGTGGAGATTGTGTTCCACAGAGGTCTAAGTCCCTCTTGTCTGATGGTCCCTGAAATGTGCACCCCATCCTAGTCCCAAAGCATCTATTGTCAGGATCTGCTGAGGACTGGGACTTTGGAAGGGAGCCCAATATTCCAACTGGGAAGGAGTGAGCCACCACTCTAGGGTCTGACGTACCGCCTTGGAGAATCGGACTCGAGGTTGTCCAAGTGCTGATCCCACTGAAACCTGAGGTTCCACTGAAGAACCCTCATGTGCAGGCGAGCTAATGGAACAGTTACTGTGGTGGTTGCCATGTGGCCTAGTAGCTGCAGCACCATTCTGGCTGGAACCTGACTTGTGGAGGCAATTTTCTGAGCCAGTGCCCTTAGATGATTTGCCCTGTCTTAGAGAAGGAAGGCCTTCACTTGGACAGTGTCCAAGATGGCCCCTGTGTAGTGCAACCTCTGGGTAATCTGGGGGATGACTTGGGAAGGTTTAAGGTGACCCCCAGATCCTGAAACAGGCCAAAAGTGTCTGCCAGAGAGCCACACAGCTGGTCCCTTGTGGGAGCTGTTAGCAGTCCGTCGAACTGGGGTAGACAGAATGCTCCTGCCTCATGAGAGCTGCTGTCGCCACTGCCAGGCACTTGGTGAACACCCTGGGTACTGAAGAAAGGTCAAAAGGCAGCGCTCTGAACTGGTAGTGCTCTCCCTGGAAGGTAAAGTGGAGGAACTTTATGTGGGGTGGCAGGATCTTTATATGCATGTAGGCACCCTGCATGTCCAGGGAGCAGAGCTAATCCCCTTGGCGAAGCATGTGTAGCAATCCCAGTAGTGTCACCATCCTGAACCTTTTGTATTCGATAAAAGCGTTCAGTTGACTGAGGTCCAGGATGGGACAAAGGTCCCCGGTCTTTTTGGGGATGAGGACAATATTTGAGTAATATCCCTTTCCTCTTTGAGACAGTGACACTGCTTGGATTGCTCTCTTGTCTAGGAGGGCTTGGATTTCTGCCCTGATAAGACCTGCATAGGATGGGGAGCAATGGGAGGGCATAGGTGGGTTGTCTGGAGGGATTTGGGTGAACTCCAGAGCATAACCTCATTCTACTATCTGAAGAACCCACTGATCTGCGGTGATATTGGACCAGCAGTTGAGGTAGAGGGAGAATCTTCTGCCTACTACTTCCCTCTGCAACGCAGCCAGAGTAGGGGGGTCCGGCAGGGAGTCATGCTGAGGTTGTCAGAGTGGGCAAGAGAGCTCTGGTGCTCTTGGGTCCCTGAGCCCCTGCAGACAGGGAGGCGGGTACCCTTTCTCTTGAAACCCCCTCTGTGTTGCCATCTCCTTCCTTGCTGACCCTGCTGCTTACGAAAGGAGTGACATCTGGACATGGCTGGTTTGGATTTGTACATTTTGTGTACCTCCAAGATTGCTTTCCCTGAGTTCTGCAGGCTGGTAATCAACTTTTCGGCCTCCTGCCCGAAGAGGACCAGGCCCTGAAAAGGGGTATCCAGTATGGTGTCTTCAAGATCCTGGCAGAAGCCTGAAACTCTGAGCCAGGAATGACGCCTCAGACATATGCCGGTGGCTGCAGCCCTGCCGGCAGTGTCAGCTGAATCATATGAGCATCTTAGGACGTGCTTGCCAATGTCAGCACCAGATTAGAGAACTGCCAGCAATTCCGACTTGTTGGCAGTCTGGTTGATTCTTGACAAGGTCCATGACCTTGTTTCACAGTGATTCTTGATACATCACCATGTGTGCCAAAAAAATTCAGGTACCTGACTGTGCAGGTGGACGAGGAATGCATCATGCGGCCCAAATGATCCAATTTCTTGGACTCCTTATCTGGTGGCTGGGAGTTCATGTGCTTTGGTTGTTGAACCCTCCCCGTGAGCAGCAGTGAGGATCATGGAGTCCACCTTTGGCTGCTCACACAAATGTGGTTCTTCCCTAGGAGTTCTATAGCATCTGTCAGCCTTCTTAGGGACTGCTGAGGTTGTGGAGGGGTGTTTCTAGGTAATTTTTGTGACATCATGGAAGGGTTCCACTAAGGATGGTATGCCCAAAGGTTTGGAGTCAGTGGCCCCTAGGAACTTTGCTAAATGGCGCTTCTCAGGGTCCAACTCCTCCATCTCCCACTGGTTTAGGAACTGGATATGCCTTATTATATCCAGGAGTGAAGGGTCATCTGGGGAAGGAGGCCCTTGGAGAGTCCCTCTTGTGGTCAGGTGATGGCAGGGACAGGTCATTTTCTTTGGAGTTGTAGGAGGAGGAGCCTCTCGAAGAACCTTCTGAAGATGTACATGACTGTCCCCTGGAGGAGGATCTGGATGGTGGGTGGTGATTGTGCCTCGGACGTACAGATGACCCGAGATCTTTGTCCCCAGACTTCGGACGGTCTGGTGTTGGGGGTGAAGGTGGCAGACGCTGGGGGAAAGGTCATCTAGGGGGACCCTGGCTCCCTGCTGGGCTGTGAGTCAGCTCCTGTGGCCTAGGCAACAAATCCCCTTTTATGGTGTTCCACCACCTATTAAAAAAGGCGCCAACCTCTGCCAAAGACATGACTGGACCTGGTTGGGCTGCTTGCGTCGGGTATGGGGTGCTAGGGGCCCCCTTGTATTGAATATTGCAGCACCTTGTCCCTGGCGTCGGGTCTGACACAAGTTTCTTATCTGGCATCGACCCTTGTGGGATTGTGTCCTCTGGTGTCAGGTGCTCAGATGTCAGGTTGTCAGGCTCCCGAGGAGAGGAGGTGAAGATGGAGGGGGTGGTGCCAGGTCTCAGTTATCCCCAGAGGCATGAATCAGGTCCCCTGATGTCTGGTCTGGAGTCTGGTTCTCAACTGGGCCCTGTGGAGCAGATGGCCGCTTAGGTGGTGGTGGTCTGGTCCAGCTTCACAGAGTAGTAAGAGGGCAAGGAGGCTTGACAATGGTCCGAAGCCTCGGCCAACGACCACCTGGAAGGCGAGTGATGTTTTATCCGATGTTCGATATCCTGGCATCTCCATGAGTCATCCAATCCTGTGACCCTGTCAGACAACCAGTTTCAACCTGCCGCTGGATGCAGAGTGTGCCTGTCCTGCTGGCTGAGACCCTAGTATCTGCTTGTGGGGCCAGATAGCCAGGGACGTGGGGGCTTTGGAAAGCCCAAGCCCAGAACTCTCCCCGCTGTGCACTTGAGAAGAGGTGGGGGGCTTCCTCAACTGTGACCCTGAGAGAGCCAGTGAAACCGGGGGGAGCCCCCCGAGTCTGACCTCACGCCATAGGTTGAAGAGTTAAAAGTCTGGTGGGAGGACCTAGGACAGGACTCTGACCTGGACCTTTCCTTGTCCTGATAATGGTCTTTTCTGTTCGATTCTTTCTATCTGGGAGAGGAGTCCTTCACCGAGGAAGAAGACGAGCTGTTCCCCGACTGAGTCTTCTTCATGGCAGCCACTTGTTCAAGGAGGTACACTTTTAGAGTGCTGAGGCGATGGATTTTGATCCTCTGGTTGAAGTCCTGGCAGTGCAGGCAGTCTGGTCTGTGGTTGGGGCCTAGGCAGAGCAGGCAGGCCAAATGGCTGTCTTTTGCCGGGATCTGCTTGCTGCATGCACACTTTGATTTCTGCCGCTCTGAAGAGGAAGATGGCTAGGAAGACGTACGCGATGAACTTGTAAATCGGAAGAAAAAATGTTAACCGTGCAAAGCGCGAAAATGGCAGTTGACTGGAAGTAGGAGGCATCCGTGGAGCAGATGTACGCGGGTCGATGGTGGGAAAAGAACTGAGGTAGTGCCATGGGACCGCCCCCTTTATATCAAGGGTGACGTTGGGGGCGGGGCCAACGTCAGGCCTTAGACTGCTAGCTAGAAATTTTCAGTGGGGTCCTAGTGCCTGAAAGCATAGTCCCAACAGTGTTACCTGCTGTAAGAGCTCTATCTTGAAGTGAGATCATACAATACCAGTACAACCACCATACAGAGAAATTGTAAGCAAAGTACACAACATAATAAATACAGGCAAGATCAAGCAGCCATACAAACATCTCGTTGAAGACAGTGGGCAGTTTTAAAAGAGGCTGAGATAGGCATAGCGGGAAGGTAAGGATCATGGATAGGGAGGATGGGAGGAGTGGGGAAGGAGGGCAGGGGCATTAGCTCAAGCTGTGGACCCTGCAATACGAGAAGACTTGATAGACCAAATGGCCTTCTTCTGCTGGCTTCTTCGTATGTTCATACGTAAACATAAAATTCACACAGTGGTGATGGCAGAAAGATTTGATATTTATTTAATTTAAAAAGTTTCACCAGGAAAGACATACTCAGCTGATAACTCATTTCCAGATACACCTTAGGGGAGGGGAGGAGTAGACAACAAAATGCAGAATAAATACTACAGCAAGGTACAAGAGCAATAAAAATACAAGTAGTTAGGCAGGTGTAGGGGGAGGGTGAAGCTGAGTAAGTCCAATGCAGGGGAAATATCTAGGACAGGGGATAGGGAAACCCAAAGGGGGGGGCAGCAAAATCGGCACCCATTATAGGTACTGACTAAAGAGCAGACATGAAAGACCATAAGGCCTACTCTTCTGGCATTTTAGTATGTTAGTTCGGCAGTCTCAATAAAATAAAAATGTAGAATACACAATACAGTAGGGAGCAAGAGTGATAAAAATACAATACAGCTGGACAGGAGCGAATTGCAGAAAGGCCAGCGTTATAAATAAAAAGGCGCAAGGTCAGTACATGGAACTACTGCAAATAACAACCAGCAAATCTAGATCTGAACTCAGTCAGGAGCAGATTTATGCCACACAGACTCAGGGCTTAAGGGTGGTCAAGGAGATATTGCTCTGAGCCGGGGCGGTGTGCTACATACAGGGAGGAGGGAAGGAGGATGGTATGACAGGGTGAGGTGCAGTCGCAGGACGGGACAGTAAAGTCATGAAGAAGGGACTTGAGGGAGGAGAAGGAAGAGGCAGAATGGATAGCCAGGGGAGAAGAGGACCAGAGCTTGGGGAAATGATACAAGAAAGCAGCTTGGGCCATAGTAGTTTTCTTGAATGGGTGGGAGAAGGAATGGATTCCAGAGAGGAGGGTGAAAGTAGGGAAAGAGGGAGAGTCAAACCAGAATTTGGAGGTGAAGGAGGCACAGTGGGTGAAGTTGTTCAGAACATGGAGAAGAGTATGAGGTGCAGGATGGATCCTTGGGGAACACCTGAGCAGACTGGGAGTGGGGGAGGAGAAGATATGTCCAACATGGACTGCTTGTGACCTGCCCCCAAGGTAGAAGTAGAACCAGCTGACTGCAGACAAAGCAAGCCCCGCGGCCTTAAGCTTGTCCAGGAGAAGGGGGTGGGATACAGTGCCAAAAGCTTTGACCAAGTCACCAAAGATGGTGGAAATGAGGTGGCCCTGGTCCCGATCTAACAGAATGGAGTCATTGAGCTGGAGGAGGGAGGTGGCAGTGATATGGGCCTTCCTGAAACTAGACTGGTAAGGGGTAACAAAGGAGGAGTCAAGGAAAGGTGTTAAGACAGGACAAGGTGTTCCTGCAGCTCGGCCAGGGTAGGGAGGAGAGAGATAGGCCAATAGCTGCCAGGGGAGGAAGGATCATCCCCTTTAGGGAGGAGGATGACAGTAACTTGTTTCCAGGCATGTGGGACAGAGGTTGAAGAGGTGAGTAATAGGGACAGGGATGGCTAGGGCAGAGAGCTGAAGAAGCATTGGGACAAGACAGTCAGGACTCACAACCCATGTGGGGGGTTAAGTGCAAGAAGGGCCTTGAGAAAGGCAGAAGGAATAGCTGTCAATAACTATTATTAATACCTTTATGGATTACAAACTGTACACTGATCCATACCAATTAATTTAAAATAATCCAGAGGGGGATACCTACGGTCAGGGGCAACATTTGCAGGTAGAGTTGGTCAATTGGGCATCTCTTTATACAGCATTAAATAGCAGGTTAGATATGGGGGAACAGAGAGTGCATGGTAGGCTGTTCCAGAGGGAGGGAGCAGCAACAGAAAAAGCCTTTAAGCCAATACCAGAGGCAGGGAGTTTCTGAAGATGCAGTTGAGAGACTGACTTGAGGTTACAGGAGCATAGTTTAGGTATAAGGTCTGTTATAGGGGAATGGTCCTTGTCTTGCAATGATATGTCAACCAGGCAGCTGTAAAGGTAGTTACATTTTACATGGGTAGTGATTTTGTATTTCACATTCTATTTTTCCCTTCTTATCCAATAGCCCATGCTCTCTTTCAGCTTAAATCCTTGATCCCACTTGCTCCTGAAACAAGGTATCATCTGGACTGAAATTAGAATATTGCTTGGAAGAAAAAATGATTGGTTACCCTTTAGTTAGCTGGCTCTAAATTGCAACAAAATTTATTTATCTGAAAATTGGTGACCAATGGGGCACACTGAGCTGAGGCTTGTTTCCAGGTGTAACTTGGAGGAGGGAGAGCAAAGGATAAAAATAATACCTAGCTTAGACAAATATAGAAAGTCAAAGACAAAATAAAGTGCATAATGATCACAAAATAAACTGACAGTTAAGCACTATACCCGGTGAAGGAGACATTTATGAGGAAGGAAACAAGAGCGGGGGCCAGTTGATATCTGAGGAGTCAGGAAAGCAATGAAACAGAGGGAAGAGGAAGTTGGTTCCAAATTGAGGGAGATGATAGGCAAAGGCTGACTGGCCAGCCGAGGTGCAGGGATGTGGCAAGGCAAAGGTGTTATGGTCCCTGGAGCAGGGGGAGCAATGGAGAGGAGTGATGAGAGGTAGGAGGGAAGTGACCCAAACCAGTATTTAGATATAAAGGAGATACAGTGCATCTGGCAACAGGACAGGAGGAGGAGAATGGATAGTGAAGAGGACCTATAAACCACATCCACATAGTCAAAAACCAGGAGCACTATTTTGGTGACAAGCTCTCTGCAAACCTGTAGGGGAAGACTATCTTTATTTCGGTACTAGACACGAAGTACAGGATGGAGCTTGGCATGGATGGCATGAATGTGGGAAGAGAAGTCAAGCCTGCAGTCAAGCCACACGCCAAGGTACTTGAAGGAATGAATCACTTCAAGTGGGCAGCCATCCAAAGTGGAGAAACTGGGCATTGATGTGAGTTTGGCCAGTTTTTGACTGGTGACAAAAGTCACAGATACCATTTTTTGTAGTGTTGACTCAAAGCTGGATTGACTGGAACCAACGCAAGACGTTGTGGAAGTCTTGCTGTGGCAGACTTTCTACATCAGTGGTGGAGGGGCCAGAAGTGTAGATTACTGTGTCATCTGCATACATGTGAATATGCGAGTCAGCACAAGCTGAAGAGACGCTATTGAGTAAAATGGAGAAACCAAAAACGGCAAAACTGAGTTGGTAGGGGTGGGAAATGAAAAGCAGATATCAGCTGTTCAAGGTGGCTTTAGTCTGCCTACCCTTGGCAGATAAGACTTCAGGTGGCAGGAAAAAATATCTCCAGGCTGCATCCCCTGCTTGATTCTCCTGAGCTTGTCACCTTAGTAAATGCTGTAGGCTCTATAACGGCATACCTGGGGGTCAGTGGTCTCCAGCTGCTTCAGATGAAGCAGCAAGGTTTCTGACCTCCGTTCGGAAGTCAGAGCATATCAATCCTTCACTACAGGCTCTGGGCCAGCTGCCTGACAGATGGACCAGTGATTTCCAGGTTCTTTTACAACTATATAATGCCTTGTATGGCCTGGGTCCTAAATACTTCAGTGAGCTCCTGACTCCCTATGCACTTTCCAGGGATCTTGGTACAGGGTGCGGGGACTGCTTTGGGGGCTACCTTTGAGACTGAAGTCTGTCAGTGATTGGGATTCTGCAGTGGCTGCTCCTGCCCTCTGGAATGCACTCCCTTAGGGGATCTACACTGCTAGTACTATGAAAATTTTTTAAAATCAACTAAAGCATTACTTACTCCTCTGAGCTTTCAGGTAAGAGTTTTTGTGCTGTCAAACTGTACATTTTGAGTTATTTTATTGTTATTTATGAATGAGGATATCATGTACGGCTGTTTTGTTATGTTTGTTTCATAGTGGTCTGTGATATTTGTATTGAGGAACGGTGTAGAGGTACTTCGAGCCTTCGAGGGGCAAGTTTTATAAATTAATAAACTAAACCAAACCACTCACTGGATGAAGCATTCATTGCTGACTTTCAGATACCTACTACACCTTCCCCTCAAACACAGGCCATGGACTACCCCCTATGGGTGGGGCCTACTAGGCAGGGAATAGGACCGGCAGGAACATTTATGACCAGAAGGGGAGGACAGGGACCCAATGTCTAAGCATCACAACTGTTTGGGGTGACCACAGCCGCATCATCTGCCCAAGCGCCACTGCTGTTTCCATTTGTTTTCTCATTCAATGTTCTGCTCCAACTCCACTGGTGTATGAAATGAGAGACCTCTCTGGCCAGTCAGAAGCAGGATGGGATGAAGCTCACACCCAGTACCCTCTGACACTTGCCTGCACAAGACTTAATGTATGCAGTATTAGGGTTACTCAGAATCTACTAAATGGAAATGGATTTGTTGCATTTCAACCCGATTTTTTAGAATTCCAGTTGAAAATCCTGATTCCTAAATTAAATTTTAAAGGCACAGTCTTTTAAAAAGGCCATACGAGGCCGGCCCGGAGGTGTGGAGGGTTGAGGCGCTGGACACCACACCTCATGCCATGCCAGCGACCTGTGTTTGGGAACGAGCATGGGCCACCGGAAGTTGGCTGGGAAGGGAGAGGATTGAGCGTCCGGAGGACAGCTCTCCTCTCCCAGGGAGGGAGGACTGGTGCGCCCGTTGAACAACTGCCCCCAGATGGAGGCCTGAGAGTAGTGTGGGACAGTGGGCACCATGGGAGGAAGGGTGCTGCAGGACTTTCACAGATGCGCACCTCCATGTACGCACATCCTGCGTGTGTGCCCCAGCAACAAGGAAGGGAGGAAAAACACCCCCAGCTGCAGATGATGACTGACCCGTCGCAAGCTCCGCGCCCAGCAACTGGGCAGGCTCTGGGTAAGTCCCAGTGATACTGGGGTAATGGGGCTGTGGGGGGTCAGTTAGAAGGGGGCAGCAGGGGGCAGAACAGGAGATAAACACCTATAAAAAGAAATGCAATACAAATACTAATCGTTTCAGTAAAACCGATTTGGGATACCATGTAGTGTGCTTTATTGAAGTACTTCATGTCCCCCCAGTCTCACTCCATGCAGAAAAGTGTAATTTGCTCCATAAAAAATGATTTGGATTGACAGTTTGTTTTGAAGTCCACACCATCTTGAGTGACACACGTGTGCATTGAGGCCACTTTGTGCACTTGCAACACCTCATCGCCGCAACTGTGAGAGTGACGTCTTAGATGAGCACCGTTTATGTTCAGTGTGGATAGCGGGTTGCCACTATTGGAAAACTTGCTGGATTATTTCATAAAGATATTTAATTCATTTAAATCAAACGTGGAAAACAAACATGATGTAATAGCTGCTGAGTTGTAATTTTTATGCTGGTGCATCCTACAGTTTCACCCTCCTAGACTACTGTCTGCTCGAACATGCAGACATCTATTTTTGTTAGTAAATGCCATGTTTGTCTTCTGAAAACCAATTTCAGAACCAGACAGCTTGTACTGATCTACTTATATTCACATGTTTAAAAAAAGTAACCATAGAGATGAACTGCGCAAATATGTTTACTGTACTGCAGACCACATGTCCTTTGGCTTCACTGATATATAGATTTGTCAGTGGCAAACACACTCTTTCCACGGTAGATGTTTACTTTTTTCTCCATGTTCATATCAAATGGGTACTGCCAGCTTATGGGGGCATTTTATTTATTTATTTTTTTTACAAAGTCCAAACTGGTGCCTTTTGCCATCTATGGCATCTATAGTGTATGATTTCAGAACGCTGTTATAAAATGCTTACTCCCACAGTCAGCTGCTCCCACACATCCCCATACTGCTAAAAGTGCCAGCAATCAGGCACACTCGTCCATGTCATCAATTATTGGATTAGCTAAGCCTTGTGAGTTATGTATATCATTAAACTCTACCCTGACCACTGATTTCAGTAAAGTAAACCTTTTTCGAAACCAAGGAGTATTTCTTGTAAAAATGGCATTTTGAAAAGTAAAGGCATGACTATCCACAAAGAAATACCCCTCAGATTGGAAAAAGGCTTACTTTACCAAGATCAGTGAGCAAGGTAGAGTTTACTGATGTACATAACTCACAAGGCTTAGATAATTCAGTAACTGATCATATGCACGAGTCTGCTGAACCACCGGTGCATTTGGGGATGCGTGGGAGTGGCTGACCATGGGGGTAAGTACTTTATAACAAGTGTACTGAAATCATGCACAATAGATGCCATAGCTGTTAATATATGGATGGCAAAAGGCAACAGCTTGGACTTTGTAAAAGAATGCCCCTTAAAACTGACTTTTTTTTGCACTTTTCAAAAATCTATCTGCTGCCAGCGATGTGCTTTATGATAGCATACACCGTCCCATACTGCAACAGAATGGGCAGTTATTACAGGGACATGATGCCACAGCACCTGTAAACTCATTCATGTACAAGCTGGGAAACTTTTATGCAGTAGCTTCTAAACGTATTACCTGAAACTAGGCAGTGAGCGGAGTGTTTGCAAGTATAGACACTTAGACAGTGACAGTAGAAAAGGACCATTGGTCCCATCCAGTCTGGCCATAAACTCTAACAAACCTGGGACCTATTATCCATACAGGGTTCTAACCCATGCCATCCACCCCCATGCTCCCCGCTCTACTGTTACCACCCTGAACAACCACTAAGCCCTTCACTCTGTCCCAGCCGAGTTTGAAACCACTGATAGTTCTGGCGCTCACCACATCAGCTGGAAGACTGTTCCAGGGCTCCACCACCCTTTCTATATAATGGAACTTTCTCACCTTCTTTTTGAACCTACCCCTGTATTCTTGATCTGCTACTTATGCTGAATAGTTCCAAGTAGTTTACCTTGTTCATTCCTTTCAGGAACTTGAAGGTCTCTATCTTATTTCCCCTCTTTCATCTGGCCTCCAGCGAGTACATGTTCAGTGTCTTGAGCCAATCCTCATTAAGATCTGTCCTGTTGGTCCTGAATAATTTTGGTCACCCTACGTTGCACTGTCTCCAGCCTGTCCTTATCTTTCCTTAGGTGAGGACTCCAGAATTGGGCACTGTACTCCAGGTGGGGCCTCTCATCAGTGATCAACAGAGATGTAGTAACAATTTCCTCCTTCTGCTATCAGTACCTTTTCCTATACACTCCAGCATCCTGCCTGCCTCATGGTAGACCTTGTTACACTGGTTTGGTTGTTTTATGGAGTCGCTGACAATGACCCCTAGGTCTCTTTCATCAGAGGTAGCAGCCAGCTTTTCCCCTCCTCATCCAGTACTCTGTCCTTAGGTTCTTGTTCCCTGTGTGCATCACCCTGCACTTTTTGGTACTGCATTTCGACTGCCAAATCTCTGCCCAGTTCTCTAGACTTTGCAAGTTTCTCTGTATCTTCCCAGCTCCCTCCTCACTGTGTACCCTGCTACAAAACTTAGTGTTGTCTTCGAACAGACACCTTTTGCCCTGGACTCCTCCTCCCGTTTTGCTGATGAACATATTAAAAATAACTTGACCTTGGACAGATCCTTGTGGCACCCCACTGGTGACCTCTGTCTCTTCCGATTTGACTACATTAACTACAACCCTCTGCTATCTCTCTTCCAACCAGCTTCTCATCCATCTGTGTCCTTTGCTGCACCCAGATCATTTGGCTTCTTCAGCAACCTTCTGTGAGGCACTGAGTCAAAAGCCTTGCTGAAATCGAAGTAGAGTAAATCCACAATATGGCCTTTATCCACTTTGGTCTTACAGGATCTCCCTGCCATGAACCCATGCTGTTTATTATCCTGGAGTCCACTGCTCTCCAAGTAGTTCATGAGGTCCTCTTTGACTTATGTCTCCATCAGTTCACCAACAACAGAGGTAAGACTGACTGGTCTATAGTTGTCCAATTGCTCCCTGCCCCCCACCCCACCCCAATGGAGTGGGACTACATCTGCTGCCCTCCAGTCTTTTGGCACTGCCTTGTCCAAGCTGAGCTACTGAAAAGCCCTAGCATGTGTTCGGTTAGTTCCGCTGCCAATTCCCTGAGCACCTTTGGGTGAATCCCATCAGGACCTGTGGCCTTATCTGTCTTTAGGGATGCAAGCCCTTTCCGAACCCTTTCACTAGTAAATGCCTGCTACCTCATCTCAGGGATTTCCCTTACAGCTGCCTTTATGCCACTCTCTGGCTGAGGCCCTCAGTCTTCTCTTGTGAATACAGAACAGAAGTAGTAGTTAAGAATTGTTGCTTTCTGCCTGTACTCCTCAGTTACCCTACCTCCCTTTGTTAACCTAACAACTCCCTCCTACTCCTCCCTTATTCCCTTTTCCTTGAAAAGAACAATTTTCCCCCTCTCTTGACCCCCTCCACAATAAGCAGCTATGTTTGCCTTTGCTTCTCTGATGCCCCCTTGGTTTCCCTTGTTCTCATTTGGTACTCTCCCCAGTCGTCCTCCCCTTGTTTTTCCTTGTCCTTAGTGAAAGACTTCTTTTTGACTCTCACTGCTTCCCTCACCTTTCCAGAAAACCATGCCGGTCTCTTGTACCTGTTTTTCTTTTTAATACAATTCTCATGCAAGACTTTGTTGCCTCGAGAATGGTCCCTTTGATTGCCCCCCCAAATCTTTCCTCCACATCCCTGATGCTGTCAACTCTGACTAAATTGTTCTGGATGGGTTTCCCCTCATATGGCTGAAGCCTACTCTTCTGAAATCTAACGCTTCAGCTTTAGGTGAGGGCTTGATTGTCCCAAGGGCCTGGTTGAACCATACAGTTATGGCCACTGGACTCTAGTGGCCCTCCTACCCTCAACTCCTACTGCTACTTCTGAGCTGGTGGGCACCATGTTGAGAATGTCAGCCTGCTTAGAGTGTTCCTTAACTAGCTGCACCATCTGGCAGCCCTGCAATGTATTGGGCAGGGCCTAACTCATGGAGCTTCTGGCCATTGGAATGACCCAATCAGTGTCTGGCAGGTTTAGATCTCCCACCACTACCTCCCCCATTTGACACCCCATTTCTAGTTCTGCTCCTAGCTCCTTATCTGTCTCTCTTCCACCTGTCCTGGAGGTCTATAGATCACCTCATCCATAGTTTATTGCCTGCGGATGCTGTGAGCCTAACCCACATTGTTTCTCCATTACCTCATCCTCCAGTGCCATTACGCCTTCCCTAACATACTGTAGAAGGCTATGCCTCCTCCTTTGTTGAAAACTACTGTGTTGTTTCATTTCTTGCCTGTCTTTTGTGATATAATACCCTGTCACTTTAAAGTGTAGTCCATGTGGCTGTCCAAGGTCATCTTGTTTACCTTGATAAGTCCTTTGAATTTACTGAAACAAAGATAATCATTCACTTGGAAGATTCCCCAAGTTGAGTGCACCAGGGAGGCAGGATAAATTAGTTCATTTCAGGGAGACTTCCCTCCAGGGAGCTCCGAGAATGTTGCAGGGGATTAATTGAGCACTGCAGTGTGTTTACCTTTTCAGGGCAGGTTTGCTTGTGATGGTGACTATAAGATGACAGTAACTCAACATAATTGGCTGTAGAAGACTGAGGAGTGTGTGTGGTAAAGAAGAATGCCTTGCTGGTACCAGCAAGAATTGCTCTTCATCTCGTTGAAATTTAGATGCTTGAAAATTGCACCAGAAAATGCAAGCTAAGCTGCAAGCATCTTGTTTCTGGACACTTCAAATCAAGACAGTCAAAAACCCAGGGGCAGGAATGCTCGTAAAATGCTACGTGGATGTGGTTAATGAGTCTCAGGAGGGATATGATGGTTGAGTGGTTTTCCCCGAGAAGTGGAAGTCCTTAAGGAAGGGCATAATAGCGGAGCCTTGACACCATGTTCCAACAATTTAGCTGGAGGAGAGCTAGGCGACAGGCCTATATTATAGTTTGCAGGATACAAGACATCACCTCCTTTGAGAAGGGGAGTTACCTTTACCAGGCACTTGGAAGAGTGTGAGTGAAGAGTGAGAGGATAACGAGGACAGTGATATGAGAGTAACGGATGGAGTATGCTAGGCTGACCAAGGAGGAGTCAATCTCATAAAGGCTGGGGGAATACAGGTATTTACAGATAAAGGACTGGTGAAGAGGGCAGAAAGAAAAAGAGGGTGAAGCAGAGGAATAAGTCAGTAGAGGGAAGAAAGAAAGGTGTACATGATGCACATAGTACTAATCACTAACCTAAAAGCAAATGGATCAGATGCTACACTGCAGTCATGAGGAGATGTACATATGCTCTAGTGTATGGTGAGGTATGAGGCTAAGTCAAGTCCCTTCAAATCCCACTACAAAATGCCCACTACCATACCTTACTGTAATTGCTAATGGTATATTTTTTTGTATTTTCAAATTTTTTGTAGGTAAAATCCTTATAGCTAAAAATGTAGTTTCTGTGTGTGTACACACACACACACACACACCTGTTTTACTTAAAAAAAAAAAAAAAACAAAAGTAATGGGTGACATCTATCCCCCAATCCATCCTACCAGTAAGTAACTCCTTTCCTGTTTCCATGTGTTTTCATAATTGTTAAAAAAGACTACCAACTTGCCTAGTTTTTGTATCAGTTGCCAGAGGCTCAGCCAGCTGAGAAAAATGTAAGTAAGGTTGTTATTTCAGATTTGGAAGCCATCACTTCCACGTCTGTCTGGTGCACTGGAACGGGAAGGGTTCTGCGGTAGTTGGGTGATTACACTGGACAGTAATTTCAATTTTCTTAATAGTAAATGGCACTGAACAACATTACATAGTGAGTGGCTATGTATTACAGTACCATGCAGGCTCCAGCAGCAGTGGGGGTGGGGGGTGGCAGACATTAGACACATGCCCTTTTTTTTTTTTTTTTATTTAAAAAGACTGAGAATTGATAACTGGGGCAGAGTAGAAAACTAGGAGCTTTGCAGTGGGTATACTTCTTTTGTGTTGGCTGGGGAGAAATTGGCCGCTGTTCAGATTTTTGAGTGGTGTTGGTATACTTTGTTGGTAATTCACTCTAGATGCATGTAATGTGCTGCAGGAGTTCAGGCATCAGGGAATAATGTACGGTTATGTGATGTGTTTGGACCAATGGTAGAACATGATTTTTCTTAACTATGATGCATATACACACAGATACAATTCACACACACATACAGATTTGATGCATCCTTTTGTAACTGGCTCTTTTATTTAGCCCCCAAATTTCAAAAGAAAAAATAAATTAGTCCAGATCTTACCTTGTTGAGGACATCTCGTTGGCAGCCAAGGTAAAGATGAGGGAGGATTCTAGTAGGACCAATGTTGGCAACGGGTAGGCAGGGCTGTGAGATACATGTAGGAACCATAGCAGATTTTCCTTCACACAGGCCAGGAAAGCAGTTAGAGAATTCAACAAAACCACCTTTGGAATATAAAAATAAATAAATACAGAATTCAGTCACAGTATTCCATAGACTCACCGGCATTATGAAAAATTTTTACATTTGCTAGTGTGTCAGCAGATGTCATACGGAGAACTTGGAGCAGCAGAATATAACATCTGGAAAAAGAGCCGCACAATCACAATGTAGCGGACTATACCCTCCTCCTGCAATGAAAGGGTTAAAATATGGCCAGCGTGATGTAGTAACAACGGGAGTTACGGATTCAAGAGCACAATCTAGGACTTCATTTTGGGTTGGGTGTGGGAAAAAGTCTTAAGTTAGAGACTTGGGCATGTGGGGGGGGGGGGATGTCAGCGAGAGAGACAGACCACAGCTAGATCCACTGCACTGGTACTCTAACAAGAAAGACAGCGCCACCACATCTGAGCCCAAATACCATCAGAACTCCCCCAAAAAAACTTTCCAAACAAGACCACATAAATTATGCAAATTGTTTGTTTGTTAAAGAAATAACCTGGTAAATAGTGGTCAAGCCCCTTTCAGAGATGTCAACAGACATCTTCTTTTCTGTCTGTCAACATCTCTGAAAGAGGCTCAACCTCTATTTACCACGTTATTGCTTCAATACATTTTTTGCATCATTTATTTGCTCTTGTTTGGAAAGTTTTTTATAGCTCTGACGGCAGAACGCTGTTCTGCATGGATATCCATGCAGAATGCGACAGTTGCAGTAGAGACGCTGATTAGAAATGATGAAGCACTATTACATAGCTACCGGCAGCACAACAACATGGAACACGGCTATGCATGCACGCTTTCAGTGACCTCTGATCTTTGGGAAACAACTGGGCAGTGAGAGCTGGCCCGAGAAATGAGCAGCAATAAAAAAAAAAAAAAAACGAAAAAGTGAGGACACCTACTGTATGTTATGAGTGCCCAGACACTATAAAAGATAGTGTATGAGTGCTTATACACAACAAGGATTTTATTAACTCTTGAGGTTTCCATGGTAATGAGACCTCTAGCTTCACGCTCACGGTCTCCGGTTATCATGGAAACCTCTCAAGTGAATAATATCCTTGCTGCGTATGAGTGCTCACACACTGTCCTCTATGTTTCTGGTACTATTTGGGCTTGGACGGAGTGGTACTGTTCTTTCTTGTTTGACTACTGCTTTGTTAACTAGCACAGCTGGCAGTGGGGCAGGCTTCCTTGTTTTTTGGTCATTGCACTGGTACGCTGCTCCCATTAGCCAATTTTAAATCTGGTGGGGGCTCCCAAAGGAAGCAAAGTTGCCTGCCTCCTCCCCAAATGAAGGTGGCTGGCACAGAGTCAGACACCGTTCCCAGCACCACAAATATTGTGGACTGGATTTTGAAAAGCCTGGATCTATTGCGTGAATAATGTAACAAAGTTTTTGACCCTGTTTTTCCTCCTAGACATAAGGCATAAGTGGTTTGTAGCTAACAAATTTAGGCAAGTGGAGGAAGAAAACTTTTTTCTGGTCCAGAACAAAGCCCAGAAAAATCAGTGGGTCAATACAGTTATTGTTTGACTGATATTCTTTTAAATATGAGTGTTTTTATAATGTCCTAGCTATATCTGCATAGCTGTTAACGTATGTCAACTTCATTGTAGGTACTGCCGTAAATGTTTTTGATGACACGAGCGGTGGGTTGAACCAGTTTTGAGTGTTATATGCAGTATTTATTTTTTTTTTAATATTTATTGCATTTTTTTAAATGCAACAGCACAAAAGCTCCATAAAGGAGTGACATCATCACAGAACAAGGACACATAACTGCATCTTACAATAGGATCACTACAGTACTTCTCACTATGTTACGTCACGGAGGGCGAGTAAAAGTAAGTAATGTAACGTTGGTAAAACCGAACAAAGCGGCAATAACTGCCCAAGCTCTACACAGATATGAAAATAACAATAAACAAAGACTCTGCCATGCTAGAACATCATACACATTATAAGCAATAAGACACAATGGGGTGCGCATTAGACATTTGTAAGGCACGGTCAGGGGTGTAGCGAGTGCCTTCAGCCCCTGGCCATGTGTTAGAAGTGTCTAATGCACATCCCTGGAGCATTTTACTATGCTTATATAATGGGCCTTTTATGTCAGTAGAAATAAAAAAAATGCATGTTTACATTTTTTAAACTTTACACATTTTATCTTAATTTGTGATAAAATACTCCTTCCACCTGTATAGATATAGATTTTGTTTTGTTTTTTTGTAGTGGGACACGTATTCTAATGTGGCCACCTTAGTTGTATTTTTTTTCATATTTGTGGTACTGCAGTCTGAGCGTGACCCCCCACCCACACATACACAGTTAGTATCATGTCTGTGCACCTTTTTTTAAACAACAGAAGTAACAACAGGTGAGGAGTGACTGTTGGGAGTATTTTACATGCGAGTCCAATGGGTAGAACAAGGAGCACAGAGCAGATGCCAGCATTTTAAATTATTTCTTTGTGGACGGCATTTGAGCACTACTGTGTTTGGTTAAAGTGGGAGCATGACTGTTTAAGATGTACTTAAGGGAAATATTCTAGAATTTAAGATTTTTGCTGATCTCTGCCTAATTTAGCATATGTCATATTTGCCGACCTCGGGAGCAGCCTCACAGTGTGTGGCTTGTGCGAGTGAGTAGCGAATAGTGATAGGTGAGGAGGGGTGCAATTGGTGTAATTCAGTATTTCCTTTTTTTGGTTTTGTTTTTATTAAAGTACATTTCCAACATGTTAAAATTAGCCCATTGCATGATGGTCAGGTTATGCAAAAAAATTAAAAAATAAAAGTTCTATCACTCATTTAAGGAAGGGAAGAGATTGTACCTTTTGCCGAACAGATGGCCACCCAATTCCCTTCCACTTCCCTGTTCACCAGTCCTGCCCCCGCGCTCTGAAGTTTTATGACAACTGACCAGGGAGAGCGTGGGGACATGCCCCATTGTAGTCTATGATGGGGAATTTTGAAGACATTGGTTTCTATGTTTAAGCAACCTTTGACATCAAGGAAAGCCTCCACTCAACTGACAGGACCCCGTGACGCAGGTTGCGGCAGGGGCAATGACAGTGTTGGGCCCATTACCGGGGCTGGGGCTGCAGCAGCACTGGTGGCAGCACAGCAGACATTGGACTGGAGCATCCTGGGAAGGATCCGCCAGTGCCGGCCTAGCCGGAGAAGCAGGCATCTGAGGGAAAAGAGATCCCTGAGGCAAAGGCAGAAGCGACGCCGGAGAGGAGGAGATGGTGGCAAATGGTGGTAGCCTGCAGCAGGCATTGCCTGGAAGGACTGAAGTTGATTCCCAAAGTGGGAATCGACTAAGGCAGCATTGTGGCCAGGGGGGGTGATGGTTATGGAACCGAAGCCCGAGAAACCAACATTGGCCAGGCCACCCAGCTGAGAGCCTGTGGAAGATATGGGCCTGAGCGTCAGGGGCTGGGAAGTAAAAGACAAAGTCCCCTGCCCCAAAGAGCCGCCACCTCAGATAGGAATAAGGGTAGGCAGCAGAGCCACTGGGAGCCCAGAGAAAGAGAGGGCTAGCATGGCTGGAGGGGCCGATGACCCCGACACGGACAATAGTTTGTGGGGCGACTGCAAACGGGAAGCTGATTGGGCCCAGTCCCAATGGATGTCCCAGTGCTTGTACTTCCTGGATTTCTCTTTTTGAGAAGATGAGGCGGCTCCGGAGGGCTGTGCCAGTGAAGCCGAAGAGCTCCTGGCCTGCAGCTCCTTCTCCATTGTGACCAACGTCTGCTTCAAAAGGTGGCTATCTAGAGTTTTTAGATGATATCTCAGAGTGACCTGGCTGAATTTTTGGCAACACGGGCATGTTTCAGTGTCGTGGCTGGGGCCTAGGCAGATGAGCCACGCAGAGTGGTCATCCTTTTCAGGGATCTGTTTGCCACAGGCATACTTCGAGGAGTAGCTGGAAGATGAGGCTGGTGGAGAAGACAAACTAGTCAAGGAAAACATGGAAAATTCAATGTTTCAAACTTAGAAAGAATGAAAAATAAAAAAGCGCAGCAAGTTCGGGTAATGGCGGTCGACTATAGCTTCAGCATCTGCTAAAATCAAACATGCGCAGGTTGACGGTGGGAAAAGAACTGAGGTAGGTGTGGGGAACGACTTACCTTTATAGGCCAGGCTGACGTCAGCTGACTGACATTGGCAGTGGGTGGTCCCCTGTGGTAGATTGCTAGCTAGAAGGTTTCTGTGTGGTCCTGGCGCCTGACAGCTTAGTTCTACTGGTGTGGACTGCTGCAAGAGCCTTCCTCGAAGTAAGATCCTTACTTATACCCTTGATGTATTTGAAAGTCTCTGTCATATCCCTCCTCTCCCTCCTTTCGTCCAGAGTGTACATATTGAGGTCCTTCAATCTCTCCTCACATTTTGTATTCCAAAACTGGGTTTCTCTGCCCCAAGTGTATGACTCTGCACTTTTTCACACTGAAACTTAGTTACCACATTTATTTATTTACTGATATCTCAGATTAAGACCTTTGAGCTAAAAGCTCATTTACAAAGGTTCCACGTTGAAAAACAGAATACAAAACAGTGTTACGGATAACAAGGTGCAGGACAAGTTACGTAAGACTACTAGCAGTGAACACAGAATACAGTCAATGCTTTTCCATAGCATCCGTCAAGATTGTTACAATGTTTTATTTGAAAGCTAAAGATAAGGTAACGAGAAAACATTACAAAGTGTACGTTCAGGTAAATGCTGTCAGAAGAGTGTCGAACAAGAAGTGAGGGGTGCAGGAGAGGTAAGATGGGGGAAGAGAAGATAGGAGAGGGAGCGGGTCAGAGAAGAGGAGGGGATAATTGAGAACAGCAGGCAGGGGGATTGGGAGTTGAGAGACTACAGCAGCCCAGAGGACCTTGTTGGGATATGAGTGATGAATAGGGAGAGATGGGGGGGGGGGGTGTGAGGTAGTCCAAGGGTGAAGGAAAGGCCAAGGTAAGCCAGGGGAAGGGAGGGAGATAGGAAGTGGGCAGAGACTGACAGGGGGAAAAGGGAGGAGGGAGGTATATAAGTGCTGGTAGAAACTGGTTAAACCTGGAGAGCGAAGACTACTGCTCAAGCTTACCTAGATCTCTATTAATTTTTTTCCACACCCCCTGGAGTGTTCACTCTATTGCAAATTTTAGTGTTCTCTGCAAAAAGACATACCTTCCCCTTCTAGTCCCTCTGCAGTGTTGCTTATAAACATATTAAAGAAGAATGGCCCCAGTACTGATCCTTGCGGCATCCCACTCTTGCGGCACCTCACTAGTCACCCCCTCTTCCTTGGAGTGAACTCCATTTACCGCCACCCTCTGATGCCTATCCTCCAACCAATTACTTCCCCAGTTTACCACTTAAGGTCCCACTCCTAGGCTGCCCAGCTTGTTAACAGATCTCCTATGTGGAACAATGTTGACGGCCTTATGGAAATCTAGGTTGGCCACATCTACTGCTCCACCCTGATCTACTTCCCTGGTTACCTGGTTAAAGAAATCAATAAGATCAGTTTGACATGACCTCCCCCTAGTGAATCCATGCTGCTTGGATCTTGTAGGCCACTGGATTCAAGCAATTCCATTAACTTCCCCACCGCCGAAGTCAGGCTGACTGGCCTATAATTCCCAGCCTCCTCTCTGCTCCCACTTTTGTGAAGTGGTACTACATCTGCCCTCCTCCAGTCCTCCAGGACCACTCTCATTTCCAGTAAGTGGTTAAATGGGACTGTCAGAGGTGCAGCCAGTGCCTCTCTGAGCTACATCAGTAACCCTGGATGAATCCCATCTGGCCCCACTGCCTTGTCCACTTTATGATTTGAAAGTTCTTTCAGGACTTTCTCCTCAGTAAATGGAACTGTGTCCACGCCCATTCCTTTGATGCCCTTGACACTGATCTGTGGTCCCTCACCTTCCCTTTCTTTTGTGAAAAATGAACAAAAATAATTATTCAGGATGTCTGCTTTTTTCCTTGTCCCCTGCCACACACTTCCCCTTTGCCTCCTTAGCCTTACAAGCCCTCCCCGGTCTTTCTCCTTTCACTAACATACCTGAAAAATGTCTCGTTCCCCCTTCCTTACTGCATGTGCTGTCTTCTCTTCCGCTTGCACCTTTGCGCTCCTGACTGCTTTTCCTGCCGCCTTCTGCTTCTCTTGATGCACCTCCTTATCCTCCTTCCTCTGTGTCTCCTTATACCACCTGCATGCTAACTTTTTTGTCCTTACCTTCCCAACCACCTCTTTTGAGAACCATAGCAGTCTCTTTTTCCTCATGCTTTTGCCTGACGCAAAGGTTTGTTGCCTTCACTATACCCGCTTTTATTTTCGCCCACTTCTCCTCAACTTCACTCAAGTCCTCCCACCCTGCCAGGACATCCTTGAGGCATTCTCCCATCATTGTATAATTGGCCCTCCTAAAGTCCAGGACCCTCACCTTTGTGTGGTTCACTTCTGGCATAGTTCTTACATTGAACCACACTGTACGATGATCACCATTCCCTGTGATGTCTGCAACACTGCCCCTGTTGGTGAGTACCATGTCCAATACTGCTCCCTCACAAACAAGCTCCTCTACTTGTTGCCTGAGGAATGCCCCCTGGCAGGGATGCTCCAAGCTACACCAGACATACTGAAGTCCCCCACCAACATCACCAATCACCTTGAAGAGAACTCTTTTCGATTACTGTCCACTAGATTCTCAGCATCAGACAGGTTAGAAAACAAAAAGGTTTTACCTCCACAGTGTATTTTCAGACAGGCAGGCAGAAGCAGACACTGATTAATGCCAAGTTCCCAGCCAGAGACTGGTCCTGACATACTCAAAACATCTCCACTGTCGTTCGGTACCAAAACTGAGGTTAGGGAATAAACTAACGAGTGCCTCTCCAAGTTTCAACACCCCCCCCCCAAAAACACTGATTGACTGCTAACAGTATGCCATCTCCTTCCCCCAGCACTTCCAGTGATCACCAATACACATGCATCTCTGCTCTGCCTCCTACAGGGCTTGTCTCAGGGTAACCCAGTAGACTCGTCTCAGCTGTAGAGGAACGCTCAGTGCTAGAATTTCTGATATCAATCCAGCCATAAAACCTCTTAAGGTCACCTCACTCTACACCTTTGGGGTGGCTAATCATCTGAACATGGGTTACTCTGGGCATGCTGTTTGCCTTAAACAAACCCTAAGTGGCAACAATGCTTTCTCTATCATGTATCCCACTGCCTAAGTGTCCAGCTGTAACACCTCCACTTAAAGAGCAGCTGACACCTTCAGGAGAACTTTAACAAAACATAATATTTAGACACAGCTCAGCTTGTATTTCACATTAGTTCTGTATTTCTCCTCCCCATTATTTATTACTGGTGTAATGTGCATGAAAACAGGATATTGGCTCCTGCAGAATTCATCTGTGCCTGTTGCTTTCTCCCTACCTGAGGTAATAGAGTACTGCTTGTGACCTACAGTTACTCCTATGGCAACGGATTGTGATGTCACAACAGAGGATTATGACTTGAAGTAGAGAGTAAGCTATAGAGGCAGATGAACTCTAAGGGATAAAGACCACGTATTCATGCAAATTTCCTCAGTAATAAACAACAGATGAGAAATCTATAGAATATATATGGAATGCATGTTAAATTGTACCTAACTATTATGTTTTTCAGTTTTCTTTGAGGCATCAGCAGCTAAGTCTCAATTAGGGTTGTTGTGCTGCTGAATGCTTCCACTTCCCTGTCAAAGGTTTGAATTGTCGGCAGGATAGCCGCTAGGGGTGTTAAAATATAAACATTTTTAAGGTGTGCTAACCTTAAAGCAATTATGAAAATGATCGTACTGTCACGATATTATAGTGTCTGGTTTGGGTTTTCTAGGTGGGACCCTACACACCCTACATTTTTGGGAAAAATGGGGTGATGGACTGAAAAACTGATACCGTCACAAATCATCACAACACTATATACAGTATCATGAAAAGTAGCTATCGCTATACAGGAAAACAAACATGACATTAATGGGACACTGTCAGTTTTTAGCTGATTTTTTGGCCCCACTACAAAACTATACCCGCAGACGCATGTATTATAGAAAATTATCAGCACAGTTCCTGACTGACAGCAGTTGCAGAGCTGGGTGTTTTTTTTTCCATATTTTGTATATTTACCATCCAAGCTACTGTGCACAGGGTATAAGACCTAGGAATAAAATATCTTTTGTAAGCAATTTAAATGGTGACGCAGCCCATTTTGCACATAGAGGTGACCAAAAAGGGAGAATGAACGGGCACTCAAAACACAGGTGCTCCATAGTTTGTAAAACTCCCTAGCAACCATCACCTCTAGGGCATACTTGTTCAGATTTGTTTTTATGTTTAAGGTTATTTTTTACATTTAGTCTCACACGAGCTACCAGCCAGAGAACATCCCACATTTTGCCGTGCAGTCTCTTATTCCCCAACATATTACCTATTTGAGTCAAATCTCTTGGGTCTCTATTCCAATAACAAGAATTTTCTATGAAACATTTTTGTAAAATAAACGCATAAAATTCCTTCCTTGGTAAAAATAATAACCGATTTGCTGATATAGCCCAAGTTTTCAATTTCCCGAAGGCAAATTTCATATAATAGGGTAAACCCAGTTAGGATTTCTGTTTCAGAATGGGTCCTGATTTATCTTATGTCGCCAACCCAAGGCTCTATCTGATCCTGAACCCACAGTTGCCAAATCCTATCACTGTTTTGGAGAATTGGTTTAAGATTATAATAAAAGAACATGGAAAAAAAGGAAACCAAAACTGTATTATCGTCAAACCTCCTTTTTGAATAGTCAAGTATGTAACCCCCCCTTTTAATGGGGTTCAAGTGGCTGCCCCACAGACACTGGAAAAAGGCAACTGTACAAAGTTGTCTCGAGCTGTGGAGGGGCTGAAAAACTATACTAAGGTATAGGAAAATTGGCAGCAAAAAGGTCTTAATCATGTATACTCTTTTGAGCTTTGACATGTGCCAAGTATTCCATTTTTTCACTTTTACCAGGGCATCCTTTAACGATAGGGACCAATTATACATACACACATCTCCATGTCTGAAATATATACCCAATATTTTAATTGGCTGTGTTTTGATCGGTACATTAAAAAACTCCATTGCTGTATCTGTTCTGTGTCAGATACGGAGACATTGACATTTATGTAGATTAATGTCTGATTTTGTAAGTTGTAAAAACAATCGTAGAGTAGTTTCAACCGTCTTGCAAGATGCCTGATCTGCAAACACCAGGCACACGTCATCAGCATAAGATATTGATTTTACCTCTAAATCCTTACTATGTATGGATAAGATAATAATGTGTTTGTGACGCTGTAAATAGAACAATAGAGGAATAAATATTAAGTTAGGCTGCCGGAAGATTTAGAACGCATAGGTTTTTAGTACAAGATATTATGTCGGTGGCACGCTAAGGGTTAAAATATATAGGGACGAGCTAAGTGGGCACCCTTGTCACACTCCCAGTGAGACAAACAAGTGTTCCCCAACAACCATTCACATAGGGGCTAACTTGTGCGTGTAAAAAGTACATTTTAATCCAGTCAATAAAGAGTGTAGGGAACCCATAAGCCTCAAGACAGCCATAAATAACCATGGCTAACCCTGTCAAAGGCTTTAGTGTGATCTAAACACAACAAAAAACCATGAAGTTCCTCATGGTCTCCCTCTTCAATGATTTCCCTAAGGCGTATCAAAGCATCATGTATTTTTCTCTCTGGTGCTGCACAAAACTGAAGGGGAAAAATAATTTTGTCTAAGACCACCACAAGCCTATTATTCAAGATTTTACCCAAAATTTTACAGTTCACATTAGGGAGTGTAATCGGTCTCCAGTTATCCAGGAGACTTCCATCGCCTTGTTTATATAGAAAAATAATCAGCCCTTCATACATACTCTGGGAAATAGTATTATATGTTAAAAATTGTGAAAACACTAATGTCAGTTCCTTAGGTATTTTAGCAAACAACTGCCGATAGAATTCATATGATAAACCATCCGGGACAGGAGCCGTCCCAGACCTTAAAGCATTCATAACTGTAAATACTTCCTGCTCAGTCACCTCCAGGGTCAAGGAAGCCAACAGTTCCTGTGGAATTTGTGGAAGAGTACAAGAGGTCAACCATTGCTCGACCTCTGACTCCAAAACAGAAACGGGCTGAAACATTAGGCTAACATAGTGTTCCATTACTGCCAGGATCCCTTCCTTCTCATGAACTTCCTGTCCATCTGTTGTTGTTATAAAAGAAATTGATATATTGTGACGTTGCTTATTACAGGAGTCAAAGGGGTTGGCACTACCCTGAGCCCCATTTTGTCCAAATCTCTGCTCAATTTCCAAAGATTTCACCCAATTATACTGTATTTCTATCACTTGATCTTTAACTTCTTCCTTTGGTCAGTTAACGCTTCACCCATGTCTTGTTGGATCTGCAGTAGCCCAATTAACTGGTTACGAAGATCAAAATATTTCTCTTTTTTTCTGTTTACCATTGAGTTTTCCCTTAACTTAGAAGTAATCCTGGAAATATTACCAGGAGGACAAAGAATCATATAAAAATAAAATGGATTGTCTGGCCTCAAGCAAATATTGAAACCCTTCCAAAATCTCTAAATTGTCAAGTAGTCAAATATTTAACCTCCAGCACCCCTGTCCTCCTACTGTACCTTCAAAGTCAGAAACTGTCAAGGCAAGTAAACAGTGGTCAGATGTGGCCACAGGTATCACTGCCTGATGTCGTACAGGTAATGTGGGGGTAACAAACCAGTAATCAATCCTGGTGGAAATAGGACCCCTATAATAAGTACGGAGCGCCTGTCTTCCTGCACTTTCAAAAACATCCACCAGATGAGTAGAGTTCAAGACACAATTTAAATAGGAAGCATCCCAGCGGAGCTTTGTGGTTGTTGACCCTCTATCCTGTGTAAACCTACTAACATTAAAATCTCCACAAAACATTTTTTGAGGTATACAAATATGGTAAAATGTTCTGCAGTAGTTCAATTCTAGTAGATTTTAACTGAGGAGAATATATATTAAACGAAAATCAATTCCTTGAAATTTTACATCTAGTAATAAAGCTCTACCTGGTTCAATTTCCACCAAATAAGTAACAGTAATATTATGTTCCAAAAAAACATATGCCCACACCACTACAAGTAGCCGACCCCCACCGACCAAAAACTAGATCCCCAAAATCATGCATTTGAGACCACAACAATATCAGCAGAGAGCAACAGTCTAGTATCTTGCAGGTAAACAACATCATATGCATAGTCAGAAAAGATTGAGAAGGTAGCCAGACCTTTCTTCTCTGACAAAATGCTGTTGGTGTTTAAGGAGGTTAATTTCACCTCATAATGCCTCATTCATAATAAAGGTAGGAGCCTTCAAGGCACTTTTCTGGATGAGGCTCTAACCCCCATCTGTCTTTTCTTAGTTCTGGCAGATACAGAATCCAGATCTTCCTGTTTTTCCACATCAGACTGAATCTCCATCTGAGATGAGGCCCAGGACCCAGCATCCGAGTCCCCATCCTCCTCTGGAATATCTTCCTGTAGTACAGCATAAGAATTAGACACAGGTATAGGGTTTGCAGATGGGGCAGGCCCTCCTCAGCGCGATTTCCCTTTCCCTTTAGAGTGCACAACCTTGAACTCAGCCAGTTTATCACTTGGGATAGTCGGAGGGGGTGGGGGGGGCATCACCCCCTACTTCAGAGGTGACCGTAGTCGAGAACCCAGATGCAACTGGTTGTACTACAATAGGTAAATCCTGGGCTGCAGTTAGACTATTAGACAAATCCTCAGATGTGCTAGGTGTAGGTAGTGGCCTAGCTGGAGGAACAGGTTCTGGAGCCCTAAACCCAGAAGCAGATTTTGTTTTTTCAATGTGAAAGTCCTGTATCCCATAATCAGCGTCCTCCATATTGTGGGAGGCCCAAGGACAGTTTGAGAAACTGTCCTTCTGTATCACATAGATTGCACTTCTGGGTGTTACAACAGTGAAAGCCAGAATGGCCTATTTCCCCACACTGGGTACATTTTAAAACTTTGCAGTTGGGGCTGATATGTTTGGCAGACCCACACTTGAAACATCTGCAAGGCTGACCAGGGTAGAATATGAACCCCTTGTCTCTCCCTATATACATACAATTAGGGAGGTGCTGCAGTTCATTACCATCGTACAACAGTTTGATCTTAATCCTCCAACCCCCATTCCAGAACCCCTCACTATCAAGAATGGGCTTGGGGTTACCTTGCAAGGTACAATTTTTTCTCCAATCTGTAGAGGATATCTACTACATTCACCCCTTCATTGCTAAATAACACAGTGATAACTCAGAAAGACTGTTTGGTGAGGGGTATGACCTGGAAGGGCATCCAGAGAGGATTGGTTTTTAATTACATATATTTCCCCCAGAAGCTTTCCAACAGGTCGGGGATTCTAAAACTAATGTCAAAAGTAACTTCACCAGGGGCATGTATAAGTGTATATACATCCGCAAGAGTAAAACCTAGGGACATTTTCAGTAGTGTTTTGCCAACATAGAAACGGCCAAGTGGGGACTCCATGCCTCCCAGATAACGAATGTGAATCACATTTCATCTCTTGGCTAATTCAACTGGCTTTCTAAAAAGACTAGCGTACGTTGGGCCTTTGTCTGATTGAGGGACCTCTTCCCTAGGGTTCCCCTCAGGCCCAGCAATAGGAATCTCACTGTGGTCTGTACCTGATGTGTAGGAAGTTTCAGGCAAACCCTGGGTTGAAAGTATGGGGGAGAAAGAAATGATACCTGAAACCGCATCCTGCGGCTGTGAGTCTACATTTTCTTCACCGTGCGGTAAATCCTCGCCTTCTGACTGACGCAAGCCAGACTGCTTGCAACCTTGTGCCCTCGTACGTTCTCCAGCATCATATGGAGGGTCAGGGATCCATATTCCTGCTGTGTTTTGCACCTAGCCTGCTCCCTGTAAAGCCCTTTCCGGCGACCAGCCCTCAACGCCTTCTGTCTGTTCTGTTTCCATTCTGGCTGGAAGGGGATTCACTGTGGGTATTTGTGGTGCTGGTTCGACCAATAAAATAAACACCTTTGCAGTTACTGCCGTCTGTGCTCCTGACAAGATCTCTTGGGAACGTTTCTGTTTTTTTTTTCCTCTTCCTCTTGGTGAACTGTCTCTTTGGCCAGTAGAATTTCAGTGTTGTGAAGTTCTGATTGGAGAACAGCTCGCTTGTCCGCGAGTGATAATTCTTCAGGTGGGGACATATTCTGCACGACTGAAGGCTCAGGAGCCATAACCAGGTCACCCAAGGCATCTATACAGACGTTCACGATATCCTGCTCTTGATCTTGTGAATTATTGTGGGTGTCTACAGCACCTTGAAGCATTGCAGGCACACAATCTGCCTTCTCCACAGCCACACCAGGACTGGAGACCTCCGTTTCGGCGACAGCAGTTCCCCTTACAGGTTAGTACGGGAATTTCCCCGGTGTCCCGGCCAAATTTCCCCCATTCACTAAAAATACCACTAACAGCTTAGTCATGTTCAATGTCAGTTGGCATTCATCTGTATCCCCCTCTCCCGGGACGAGGCTGAAAATAGGCAGTATTGTCTAGTCCTCCTTTCTCGGTCAACAAAAACTAGACAAATAAACAGTATTTTCTTGTACCCTGATTACGCTCTCTGTCATCCAGCCTGACGATGGTATCTATTGTGTACTTTGGAGACTATACTGTAATTCAGCGGTTGCAGAGTGTGTGTGTGTGTGTCTGTCTGAATAAAATGTTATTTATTTCTATTTCTTTGTTTTTTGGGGTTTTTTTTGGACTGGGTAGCACACTGGAGAAACATCCCCATTTCCAAGTGTGACCCTAGAGTGTACACTCAATAATACACAGTACAGTGAAGATGCACAATACTCAGAAAAACAGGTACAGCAACATACTCGACATTTTACATTAAGCAACCAATTTCTATCCACTGCCAATGTACCATCTGAGAAGTTTACAGCGTCTTTACAGCTTGTGTTTTTGCGCAACAGGTGCCTAACAGGATAGTAGTTAGGGTATCAGTTCTTCCCAGTTTGTGTCCACACCAAAAAAAATCTTACAAGAATGCAGTGCCCGCCACAGACTGCTCAGTCAGCGATGACATCCAAGTTTCTTTCGTCTGACCGTCAAAAACATAAAATTAACAAAAAATCTGGAAGAAGAAAGAATAATTTTGGTCTAGCCTCAATAATCTTTGTAATTTGCACTCTGTCAGTGTTTGCTCTATCTCTGCCAATACAAATGTGTCGGAAAAACAGCTCTTAACTGACTTCAATCAAAACCAGGCTGGTGGCAAAAGTTAATTTGCATCCAGCAGTTTCTTTTGTGCAATGAAATAGGTCAGTAAGCAAAATGAACACTGCTGCAGAAACAGATGCTTGTACTGTGAAAGGTTAGTGATTTTCATTTGAAGCAGGTGATGCTCTGTGATCAGCACGGTTTTCCATTTAAAGTGAAGTTCATCTTTATGCAGTAGCACCACCAAAGCAATGACACAGGGACAATCGTTTGAAAGGGCCAAGTTGACCCTGCCTGGCCCCCCAAAAAACCCTGTCCATGCTTGGTTTTGCTCCTGGGCTTCAAGGCCCTTTGCATGATTTCTGGGGATGAGAAAGTTAGTTCAATTAGGTTAAGAAAAAATTGGAAGAGTTACATACATGGTACAGTAGGAAACTATAACATAATACAATTTAGTTTACAGAGGCAACTAAAGGCTATGTTTTTCTGGATTAGAAATTCTCAACTCCACTGCCTGTGCAAATTGTGTGACCCACACTGAACCATGCTCATCAAGCCACAAAAGCAGTGTAACTTGGGAAGATAGATTAAGAAATGTGATTGGTCAAATGTGATCGTATGACTATGCTAGAAATGCTAAACTTTTTTTATGCTTAACATGTGTTACAGATTTTATAACAGTACAAACACAGGGTTTTAAATAATTGATTAGCAGTTTTTTCTTGGGACTATACTAACTGTACAAAAAGTATTTATACAGATTTTCTAGAAGTGCTGTGTCTGTTAAACACAGTGAGGCAAGAGCTATGCATTTTCACAAAGATTTTGCACTTTTATGAGCAAAACGGTAATCAATTTTTAGAGTTATATAAATCCCTGCAAGCATGCGGAAGTAGGGCATTTCATACCACAGGGTATGAACAAAACAAAAATCATACAAGAAAGTCAGGATCATGTTGACAAATTTATATAATACCCACGGCCACTACAGACTACAACCACAATGTGCTTGGAACGCAAAGGCCAAGTGAGTTTTTCAGTGGAATGCATTTTTAAAATACTCAACTTTCTAAATTAAAAAAAAAAAATCTCTTTTATTGTCAATCAGCATTAATTTAGGTTATCTAGGACAAACACTGCGCTGACATAGCCCCCACATATGCGTACTATCCTCTACACACTCCATCTAGTGCCATCTTGTTTGCATTATTCCTCTGGAGCTTGCCCCCCCACACACACACACACACAGTGAGGCCCCAATAGCCAACCCACACATTGCTGACTGCGAAGGAGCAGCCATAATCAACAACCGGGGAGTGGAGGGTAGACGACATCAGGGGTTAGTGGATCTGCTGCTCCATCACTCATGCATCCAGATTGGTGTTTTGTCCCCTTCTGTGCCCTCTGTCAATGCAGTCCTCCACACCTTCCTGTATATGTGACTTAGGCCTGATGTCATGTGGTCACCTACCAACATCAATGCCACCATTTCCCACAGCAGGAGGGATGCTATGAGTGGAGCAGGCATCACCCTCCCCCGGGAACTAAGTGTGATACCTACTCATCATGCCCGAGGTCCCATCAACCCAGGGCAGGGGAGTCAGGATCGAGACTCTATCCTGAGCCTCCCCAGTGGCAGAGCGATGCTTCACCAGCCGGTGTCACTGGTCCAGGCCCTTTCTAAACATTTTTACTTGGTTTTAAAATTTTAAATCAGGGGAGACATTTTATAATAAGGCACTCCAGGGTGTACTTAACTGTGGGATAACCATATTTATCAGAAGCCTAGGACACTATCACTTTCTAAGACATGCTGATATCCCACAGTAGTGCACACCCTGTCTCACCTTATTGCATATTTGTGGGCACAAGAGAATGAAGGTGGGCCCCCTCATGCAAATAGTCCACAAGACCATTCTGTGCACACTGTGGCCCCTGCAGCTTAGCTCACAAGTAGCTACAATCGCTTGCAGTTACTAATTGGTAAAAGTAGCTTGTGATGGGTCAAGTCATGCAATGGCTATGGTCAGCAGCTAGGAGGGCTCTGGCCACCCAGGACAGGCTTGGTGGGTCAGAAAAAGGGAGGAGTGAACACAGTTAACCAGGCAGATGTGTGACAGGCTATGGGTGGTTGGGGGGTGCTCTGGAAGACTGCCACAAATGTACAGTGGTGTACAGAGTAGGCAGTCCACTAGACTACCAGGGACTGTTCGGAATGATTGTGCTACTGATAGGAGGGACAGCTAAATGGACCAGATGCCCATATGCCGTGCTTTCTTCATAGAATGGGTTGCTCTGCATTTGCAGGTGCTCACTGAGTAACAGGCACAATCCCAACAGCACCTGCTGACATATGGAACAATGATTTGCAGTGCACAGCATATGAGAGAGAGAGAGAGAGAGAGAGTGAGAGTGTGAGTGTGTGTGTGTGTGTGTGTGTGTGTGTGTGTGTGCGCATCATATTTGTGGCTATCATGCAATTTTAAAGATACAAGGCTCCTTTTCTGTACCAGCGCTACCTGTGACTCAGACTCAGGGCCAGGTGATTTAGAGCTGGGGTACAAACATATTTGTTCACAGTTTTACACACAATGGGGCCTACGCACCAATATGCAGAAACTGCACCCATAGGCACCATAGCGGCTACGCGCAGGCATGGTGAAGTACATGCAATGCACAAACACACACACAGGGCAGACAGATGGAGGGACGTGCTTTGCAGATATGCACAGGGTTGCATGGACAGGCAGCAGGTGAGCCTTTCTCATACGGCCATGTCCCTTGACCCTGCAATATATGGGCATCTGCTCAGCCTCGTGTGGAAACACGGAAGTGAATACTACCATGGAGGACAAGGGGGAATACACTGATGGAGGGGGAAGTGGATGCATCTGAAGTACTCAGGCTGCCACTGGGACCTAATTGCACTGACCGTGGTAGCACTGGAACATGCAGACCAGGTTGGACATGCACTGGAGGCCAGACATGGTCCACGAATTTCACTGGTGGACAGGTGACCACCATGGTCTCCGACATATAGGAGTACTATGCCATCCTGTATGGGGCAGAGTCACTAAAGTCACCAGCTGAGACAAAGGCTAGGCTTTGGCTTGACACTCATACAGCCATCAACATGGCAGGGCCCAAGGTACGCACACTAGCGGCCATCAAACACAAGTGGTAGGACATACAATCAGCTGTTAAGCAGAAGCTGGCAGCTGTAAAACACCAACAGATTGGCACAGGTAGAGGGCTGCCCACACAGGAGTACAGCTTAACCCCCTTAGAGAGGATGGTGGTGGACACCCTCACTGAGGTGTCTCTTCACGAAGAGAAGAGGAGAAGGGAACTGACACCTTACCAGGTATGCACTACAATGCTGGGGGGGGGTCAGGGATACCACGGACATGCCAACCACCCTGTGTTGCACCCTACAGACCCAGAGATGGGGCACACCCTGAAGAGTAGAATGCAACTCCTACCGAGGGTGCCATGCATCCGTAGTCACTAAAAGGCAGTCAGGGACAGGAGAACCTTGCAGGTAGGTGTTACCCTAGGTGTCCTGCAGCACACACCTGAGACACCCAGAGGAGTGGCAAGCCTGTAACACCCATCTGTTTTCTCACTTCTAAGTACACTGCAGGTATGTGTGGCAGAAGAGGAGCATGTTTCGGAGGGCACTCCCTCCTGTACGGACACAGTGGAGGAGATCCAGGTAGACATGAAGGGGATGGATACTCCCACGGACAGCCAACCCCCAACCACCCCCCCCAGGCAGATCCACTGCTGACACTGCCATCTAGCCATATGTCATAGGGCAGCTGGCATGGAATGCCTGCAATGCCAGCCACACAAGGGCCACACATGGCCCACCCAGCATCGGTGGCCAGCAGAGAGAGAGAGAGAGACAACACCGACAGTGGGGACAAGAACATGCCTGTCTGCCTAACACGCTGGACAGGTAGAACCACTGCCCAGGGTATACTACATTTATACTACCCCGAGGCACAGCAGATGAAGCATGACTGCCTCCAGGCACAGAGGGGTAACACGGAGGCACTCAAGGAGGTGAGGGGTCTGCACCGGGTGACAGACAGAACAGGGGACCTGCGGGAGAGGCTGATGAAGCACACTGCTGCAGGGAACAATAATAATCTTTATTTGTTTCAAGCACAATTCAACATGTACCAACGCGCTTTTACAGAATTTAGAAACCTTAAAAGTATAAATATTTAAAATCCCACATAACAGCAGACTTCCATAAATTAATTGTCAGGAAAGTCAAGTGAGAAGAAGTAAGTTCTGAGTGCCAATTTAAAGCTCTCCACAGTCAGGCACCCCCTTACCAAATGAGGTAGAGAATTCCACACTGTAGGATCTGCAAATGCAAAGGCTTGAGCTCCAGAGGTCTTCAAACGAACCCTAGGAATCTCCAGCAATCCCTCATCGGCGGACAGGAGCAGTCAGAGGGGGCAATAGGGATGCAGAAGCTCTCACATTTAACATGGTCCCTGTCCATGTAGGGCTTTATAGGTCAGCAAGCTGACCTCGAAGGTGATCTGCCACTGAACTAGCAGCCAGTGTAGCCTGCGCAGCACAGGTGTGACATGGCTAGATCGAGAAAGTCCAGTCAACAACCTGGCTGCAGCATTTTGCACCAGCTGCAAGTGGTGAATATCAACCCCCGGTAGCCCTAGGTACAGAGCACTGTAGTAATCAAGATGGGAGGTCACAAAGGCGTAGACCAATGTTGGAAGGTCACCAGATGGAACCAGGTGCTTAATCTGGGCAATATTCCTCAGATGGTAAAATGAGGTCTTGATGATGGATTACACCTGAGATTTCAGAGTCAACCCCTTATCAAAAATAACGCCCAGCTCCGTACCTGTTCAGAGGTCATCAGCTAGCTACCGCCAAGCATAAGCCCAGCGGCCTGCCCAGCTGAAGACCCCTCTACCCGATGACCCGGGTCCACCACCAAAATCTCAGTTTTGTCAGGATTCAGCTTCAACCAGCTGGCACTCATCCAGTCCTGGATCTCAGAGAGGCAGTTGTTAAACACTGAGACCGCATCATCCCGGTCGAGTACAAAGGACATGTATAGCTGAGTATCATCTGCATAGCAGTGAAAACTCAGACCATACCGCCTTACAACATCTCCCAATGGCTGCATATACACCACAAATAACACAGGCGAAAGGACACCCCAAATGGCAGGGAGAATGCGTCAGAGGAATAAATTCCCGACACTACTCTCTGAAACCTACCAGTGAGGAGAGAACGGAACCATCGGAGGACTGTCCCCAACAGTCCACAGATTACCCGCAGATGCTCCAGCAATACACCATGAGCCATGGTGTCAAATGCCACAAAGAGATCAAGGAGGACTAAGATGGAATGACTCCTCCAATATCTCGCTATCAGGAGAACATTGAACACCTGGACCAGGGCAGTCTCAGTGCTGTGCCTCTTTCTGAATCCTGACTGGCGAGAATCATAGATGTCATGGATGGTAAGATGGTCATCCAGCTGCAGCGCAACCACCTTCTCAATAACCGTACCCACAAAGGGCAGGTGAGAGACAGGTCTGTAGTTGGTGAGAGAGTCCAGGTCGAGAGAAGATTTCTTAAGGAGGGAAGTCACCACTGCCTCCTTCAGGAAGTCAGGAAGCTCACCTGTCTCAAGCGAACACCAGACTATGTCTGCCAGGACAGGGCTGATGACCTCAACGCATCCCACAAGGAGATGAGTTGGGCCCAGGTCCAAACTACAGCAGGTCGGCCGCATACTCCAGATGATCCTCATGACATCCACAACTGCCACCTGATCAAAAACCGATCAGCCAAACCCAGGCTCTGCAACCACCCACCAATCGCCGCCCCACCCACTGGAATGGGCAACATCGACATTGCCCAAGGGGCCCCCCCGATGTACCACACATCTTCAGTCTCCTGTGTCCCCAAGGTGTGGGAGGACAGCCAACGATGACTGGAGGCTGACACACAGTCTGACAGTTGGTCCAGCGGAGGTGGAAAAGCGACAGCAAAGACCCGTCATCTAAGATGGTCATCAACATGGCTTGAGCAGCAGCAGGCAAAGAAAAAGTGATGCCCACAACACACAGCACCTGACACAGTGTGTTGCCATATAAGCACCTGTTATACATAATCCACCCATCACAGGTACTCACAACACTATTTCCCCCTCCACATTTACACAGCACACAAACCATGGACACACATCACTAGACATGGACCTGAGACCCCCCTGATCACTGGACAAAATGGAGCTCTGCATGTATCCTCATCACTGTGCCACACCATCATGCTAATCTCCTAATGGCAGAATGACCCTGTACGAGTCCGTGACATGCTGCCCAGCCAGATAGAGACTCTGCACCCCTCCCCAAGAAGATCCCCTTGCATGCCCAGTGGTATGGGTAGCCGATGCCACACTTCCATGTTGTGCAGCATGGCACATGCTGTAAACGCCATCCCCGGTGAAAGCATCATAGTGCCGCTTGTCAGATCCAAGCACTGGAACCTCATCTTCAGCAACACTACCATCCTCTCGACAACCCACCGTGTCTTCCTGTGGGCCTCGTTGTAGGTCTCATCTTCTGCACTGTGTGCCTCCATGTACGGTGTCATCAGGTATGGCCATAGAGGATACCCACTGTCATCTATTCCATGGATGAACACCGGGATTAGTGAAGCAAAGGGGCAATGCATCCACAGCAGTGCAACTGTATGGTGTGCATATACTCACCTAGAGCCACCCATTCCTGTCCCCACATTCACTGAATAGGGCATCCAGCCTGAAACTATCAAATATGTATGAGTCAGGACAGGAGCCAGGGTATTTACCATACATGTTAGTGATGATGCCCGCTGCACCGCATGCGATCAGGAAATTTATGCTGTGGTACCTCTTATGGTTCCTGTATGCCTCCTTGCCCACTGTCCATGCATGCATTCAACTGCCCCCAGTACACCTGGCATGCCATACAAGGCACAGTTTGCCCCCCTTATGGACTTAATGTCAGCCTCTGCAGTGGGGAATGCTATGTACTCATGCACATGCAGGAGCAGGGCGTTGGTTACCTGGTGAAGTGCCCTAGACACGGATGCCTCGCTGACACCTGTGACATCCCCCGGCATCATCTGGAAGGACTTGTGTACATAGTAGACCAGTGCACACAGCACCTTTGTCTGCAGGGACATCATCCACGATTGTACTGCTCTGGCCCAGACAAGGTGTGTCAGCTGTGTGATGGTGCCATGGTTCAAACAGAATTGCTTTAAGCAGTGAGTGTTCCGCAGGGCAATGGTGTCCACATGGGGCAGAAATACACGTGGCCGCAGCCTTGCCTGCAATGCCTGCTTGCCTTCCCCCTCATCATCTAGCAGGACATTCAGTAATAATCCTGGGCACATCCCATGTACCCATGTGGATTTCCAAGTGACAGAGGCACTGACAGGGATGCCACACAGATCTTCACTGTGGCTAAGAGCCCCTTTAAAAGAGCATGTCGCTGGTACACTTGTGGGGTGATGCAGCTTGCACAGGCATCACTAGGCTACAACTGTCCTGTACAGTGAGGACAATGACCAGAGTATAGCTTAGCTATGTTTCGGTGCCAGAGGTTGTCAGGTGAGTAAATACCCTGGTAAACTGTGGCGTATGTCTGAAAGGACATACAAGGACAACTCCAAGGGAGGCACTGTCTGGGAGCTGGCAGAGCCAGGCAAGGTATGTATGCAACTGGCAGGGTGCGGAGGGGGGGGCATTATATGACATATGTTGTGGGAACTGTGACACTGATATCTGTATGTTTATGTTTTTACAGGACTTCAGAGGGTGTCCGGACAGAATAGTCCTCTTCTGCCAGGAGCAGCCCAGTGGGACGGTGATAGCAGTGGTGGCCCGGAGGGCACTCTGGCCCCTGCAGGCACCTCATTTTCTCTTGTGGAGGTGAGAAGCAGAGGCATTTATTACAAGGAGGATGACATGGAGCTGTGGAGGGTTGCTGAGCCCTCAAAAGTATGTGTTGTGGGTGGGTGGGTAACTGCGTGTAGCCACTGTACATCCGTGACCCTGCATGTGCATGCCGCTCATCCCTGTCCTCTCTGTGTTCCTCTCACTGCAGGGGTACCACGGTTTGCTGTAGAGAATCATCCTTGTGGCACAGGGATACACCCCCCCACATTGAGAGGGTCTACCGAGGACTCCATGTAGGGAGAGGAAGACCAGGAGCACCTCTTGCAGATGACTCTGACCCATGCCACCAGCTGCACTTTTTATGTATCTGACCTGTCCGTTGACAGACTTGTTTTGAAGGTAATCATGTACGAGTTGCTACAGTACTAAAGTATTCATGCACGTATGTCTGGTGTCCATGTCTTTATTCTGGCCAGTGCTGGCATGCGCTGTTGGGCGGAGGGGGCATCCAACTGGCCTTTTGGCTGTATAAGGAAGGGGGAATGCTGTGGACATGTGATGTGCACGGAGGCATGTGTACAATGTTGGGGTGACACGGCACGTGTATAGTGGGAGGCACTGTTACTATCAACTGGTGTCATTCTGTAGTCTAGTGGCGTGGCACTGTGCCAGCTATTAGTGGTCTGCTGCATGGCTGGATCCAGACCTCTGTAGCATCGCGTACTTTCGCAGGGGTGGTACTGAATAGCTAATGCCCATAGCTCCTACAGTCCAGGCAGTTCATCCCGCAGGCCCTGCTCGCCTGTGGTTTTCAGCAGCCCTCCACATGGCATAGTGCTGCACATGCGGCACCACGTACTGGACAGCTGTACTGAACTTAGTAAATGCGCGTCTGTGGGGGTGCACATGGTGTTATGCAGCCACACCCCTCTGCCCATTCATGGTACAACTCGGGTCTGGGACAGATGGGATTATCAAGAGCAAACGCACCCTTGCCTTCCCTCCCTGGAAAGGAAGAAAGTACAGTTACGTAAGAACATACTTTAACAGTAGATCTTCAAGAGGAGTTCTTGCAGCAGGCTATTGCCATTAGGACTAACGCCACAGGCTGTAGGACCCACCAGAAAACTCTTAGCTAGCAGTACCCAGCAGGGCCCGCTCCAGACGTCGGCTCCACCCGAACGTCAGCCATGGTATAAAAGGGGGCGGTCCCCAACTCCACCTCACTTCACCCGCCGAAGACCCATGATCAGGCTCTGATAGGCGGACCAGGAGAAGCACGCCTACCTGATGCTGAAACTCTCCAGGGGGAAGGAGGGTGGGAAAGCAACGCCTGCTGCAAGAGCTCCTCTCGAAGATCTACTGTTACAGTAAGTTCCTACGTCACTGTACTATCTTACTTTGAGTGGGAGCTCTTGCAGCAGGCTATTACCATTAGGACCGAGTCCCAAGCAGTCCCACACAAAGGAGGTGATACGCGTTGGGAGGAGGAAGATAAACAGCATAGCCTACAGAGGCAAACAAAGGTAGGCTCATTAAGAGGGCAATCCCTGGAGGACCGCTAGGCCGAACCCGGCCCTGCACCTGGAGGCAATATCCAGGCTGTAGTGCCTGACAAAGGTGTGCACTGAACTCCAAGTAGCCACAGCGCAAATGTCCACTATGGAGACAATTTTCAAAGAGGCAAGAGAAGTAGCCACTCCTCTGGTAGAATGACCTCTGACAGCACCTGGAAGAGGCTTTTTGTACTTACTGTAGCAATAGACTATGCAGTGGACTAACCACCTCGAAATAGTCTGTTTAGACACCAGTTTGCCCAGGTGTTGAGGTGTAAAGGCCACAAAAAGTTGCTCTGATTTGCGATGAGAAGCTGTACGCTTCAGGTAATACCTCAACGCCCTGTGGACATCCAAAGTGTGCAGGAGAGCTTCCCCTCTATTAGAAGGATTAGAGTGATAGACTGGAAGGTTAACCCACTGATTCAGGGTTAACTTCTGAAACCACTTTGGGAAGAAACTTTGGATTCACTCTTAGGGAAACTCTTTCCCTGTGAAAAACTCAATAAGGCTCCTTACACATCAGGGCCTGATGCTCAAAAACTCTTCGAGTGGAAGTCACAACAACCAAAAAGGATACCTTCCAGGAAAGATAATGCAACTCGCAATCTGCTGCAGGTTCAAAAGGGGGGACGGTAAGCTTCTCCAGCACAAAAAGGAGATCCCGGGGGGTATTGGATCTCTGATGGGAGGCTTATGTGCAGAATGCCCCTTAGGAAAGAACGGGACATGTCTAGCTGGGCTAAAGTTTTGCCCTCCACCAACGCGTGATACGCAGAAATTGTCAACAAGTGCACTATGATGGAGGAGTAGCTCAAGCCTTGATTTAACAAGGAGAGGAGATACTGTAAGGCTGAGTTCACTGGACAGGTAAGCAGGTCTAGGTGACAGGATGAAGCCCACAGGCAAAAACATTTCCATTTTATAGTGTAGATGGACCTAGTAGAGGGTTTTCTCGCTGAGACGAGAACATCCGCCACCTCCTGGGAGACCCCATACCGAGTCTTTACTATGTCTGCAGGAGCCATACATGAAGGTGCAGGGACTTGAGATCCAGATGGACCAGTTTGCCCTGGTCTTGAGGCAGTAACTGCGAGCTCTGTGGTGGATGAACAGGAGGTTCCAACATCAGCTGCTCAAACAGTGGGAACCAAATCTGCTGTGGCCATAGTGGGGCAATCAGGATCATCCGTGCCCCCTTGGCCTGCAATTTCAAGAGAACCCTCTTGATTAGAGGGAAAGGAGGGAAGGCATAGAGGAACCTCCCTGTCCAACAAAGGGACAATGTGTCTAACCAGAAAACACCAGGCTCATGCTCTCATGAGCAGAAATTTGGCAGTTTGGTGTTGCATGGGGACACAAAGAGGTCCAGCTCTGGAAGACCCCATGTGTCGAAGAGCTGGTTTGCTACTGATTCAGAGTAGCTCCCACTTGTGCATCTTGGACTGAGACTGACTTAGGCCATCTGCCAAGATGTTTTGGATGCCTGGAACATGCACCACAGTTAAACTGATGTGATGTTCCAGGGCCCAATCCCAGACTCTCATTGCCTCCCTGCATAGGGGGTATGAATGTATCCCCCCCCTTGCTTGTGGATATAAAAGATGATGGCTGTATTGTCTGTCTAAATAAGGAGAGAGCTTAGTGTTAGGTCCTCTTGGAAGACCTGTAAGGCACTGAGGATCACTCGCATTTCTAGGACATTGGTGTGGAGATTGCGCTCTTGAGGAGACCAAACGGCCTGTGTCTGGCAGTTTCCCAGATGCGCTCCCCAACTGAGTTCGGAGGTGTCCGTGGTTAAGGTCCAGCTCAGTGGCTTCTGATGGAAAGAGACCTCTTTTCCCAGACTGGAGGGGTTTAGCCATCAAACGAGAGTCCTCTTGACTGGGTCCAAGATCCAGACCAACTGGTCTAAATCTTCGGAGTTCTGGTCCCATTGCACCCTGAGCATCCATTAAAGGACCCTCATGTGGAGGCGAACCAAAGGGGTTACTGGAGTGACCATTGCTATGTGTCCCAGAAGCCTGAGGAAGGTCCTGGCTTGGACCTGGGGGTTATGAGTACCACTCGGGCCACCAACCACAGATGATTTCCCCTTTTTTGTGGGAGGAAAGCCATGCCTTGGACCATGTCCAGGACCGCCCCTATAAAGAAGTCATTGGCTGGGCTCTAGGGATGATTTGGATAGATTCAGGGTGATCCCAAACTCTTGGAATAAAGTACAGGTGTCTCTGAGAGTGCATAAGAGGCGTGCCCTTGACGAGGCTGCCAAAAGCCATCCAGTCATCCAGGTAAGAGAAGACATAATGACCATTGTGCCTTAGAGCCACAGCTACCACTACTAGGCACTGGGTGAAGACTCGAGGAGAGGCAGAACGGTAGGACCCAGAACTGATAAGGTCTCCCTGAAAGTGGAACCTCAAAAACTTCTGGTGGGGAGGAAAGAACCCTATGTGCATGTACACATCTTGCATGTTCAGGGAACAGAGTCAGTCCCCTTGGTGCAGCAAAGGGATGAGGCCTGGAAGGGTCACCATCCTGAACCATCTGTATTCTATATAGTTGTTTAGAGAGGTGAGGTCCAGGATGGGCCGAAGATCATGCGTTTTCTTTGGAACCAGGAAGAAGTGAGAATAATACCATCTTCCCTGTTGCACCTGAGAAACTGGCTCTATTGCCCTTTTCTGCAAAAGGGCCTGAATTTCTCCTTCTATGAGCCTGATGTGGGAAGGAGGGTAACATGAGGACCTTGGTGGCATCTCCGGGGGGGGTATCTGTGTGAACTCTAGTGTATGTCCCCTCCTTATAATGTCCAAGACCCAAAGGTCTGAAGTGATTATTCTCCACCATTCCAAATGGAGGGAGAAGTGACACCCTACTGCCTCCCCCTGCACCACTTCCAGAGGAGGAGGGTTCAGCAAGGAGTCATTGGGATGATCCGGGAGTAGGCAGAGAGGGCTGGGAGGACTTTGGGCCTCTAAAGGGAGCGCCCCTGGCCTGCTGGGTTGTGGTCTTCCTTTTGAAGCCTCCTCTCTGTGAGAACTGGTTGCCACAGGTATTTTGTCTTGAGGACTTCTGAAATGGATTTGCAGAAATACTTTTGGTCCCCTTTGTAGAGCTGTCAGATGGACCAAATCGATTTCCGGATTCTGGAGGTGAGAAATTAGCTTCTCAGTCTCCTCTCCAAACAAAACGGAACCCTGGAAGGGAAGATCCTTGATTCTGGTCTGCAGTTCCTGGGAGAATCCTGAGAGTCTTAGCCAGGTGTGGCGCCTCAGATGGACGCCAGAAGTCGCTGTCCTTGATGCCATGTCTGCAGTACTGTATGAGGCATGTAGTACATGCGTGCCTAAGTCCATCCCGATTTTAGAATTTCCAACAGCTCAGTCTTCTGAGCTGAATCTGGCAAGACATTAGCTACTTCCTGTCCCTTCTCCCATAACGCATTCTGGTAATGGACCATAGTTCAGGGACCTTATGGAACAGGTGGAAGCAGAATATATCTTCTTGCCCACCTGGTACAAATATCTGGACTCTTGATCAGGAGGCTGAGAACTAAGGTGCTTCGGTTGCTTGGATTTATCATGAGCAGCCGCTATGGCTATTGAGTCTGCCTGAGGGTGTTCTGCCAGAAAAGGCTCCTCCCTCGGCTCTCTGTACACTCTGTCCAATTTTTGGGGAACAGCTGGGGTAGTGGCTGGATGTTTCTAGGTAAGCCTCGTGAGGTCCTGGAAGGTATCCACTAAAGGAGGCACTACGAGAGGCTTAGGCTCCTTTTGCCTCAGGTACTTAACTAGCTTCTGGCATTGCGATCCAGGTCCTCAGTCTCCCACTCTTTGGTGGCCTGGATATGCCTCATGACGTCCATAACTGTGGGATCATCAGGAGATGAATGGGGGGTTTCTTTATTGTTCGGGAAAATCCCTTCCCCTGAGAGGGACCAGTTGGATGAAGAGGAAGACCGTCTCCTGCTGGGGTGGGGAGAAGCAGACTCCTGTCTGGAGGGGCTTCTTCCTCTAGAACGTCGGCTACTGACTGACTGACATCGGCTGTGGGACTGGCATTGGCTCAGGGACCGGCGCCTGTCCCTGGACTGGCCACAGCTACAGGAGTACCGTGGTGGCTAAAGGACCAGTGGCAGCTGTGGGACTTGCTTTTATGAAGAGACCAGCGATGGCTAGAGGACCTGGAATGGTGCCATCTACAGTCCTTAGACCATGACCGGGAACTGATCACCGAGGGAGAGCAGGATTTGGATGGTTTGCACCACTCATCTGGTGAGCGTTTTGCTGGAGGTGCCGAGGTGTCACCATAGGGGGCCTGGTTGTCCAGTCGGTCAGGTAGTGGTGCCAGGTCCAGCTTTGGTGGGGCCACATCTTTTTTCACTTGGCTCCACCAGAATTGGAACAGCTGTGTCAGTTCCTTTTTATTGAAAATGGACACTGCTGTCCCCCGTCTGTGGGATGGGAGAAGCTGGGAGGTCCCTAGGGGAAGTGCTAGAAGAGGAACCTTCCAAGGTCGAAGATCAGCGAACCGGCGATTGGACCGTGGCCAGTGTGGTCTTGACCAAGGGATGGCCCGCTCTGGAGTCCGGGGCTGGTACCGTGGCTGGATGCTTACAGCTGGCTCTGGTTTAGCTGGCTTAGAAGGGCAGGAACCTGAAGAGGACTTAGCCGAGGAATCCTGCTCCTTTGAAGGAACTTTACCTGGAGCCCCGAGTAAAGCTGAAGTTGAGGCCTTCTTCATGGGGGCTGAGGCTTGTGCTAAGGAAGAGGCCTGGGATGACTCACTCAAGACAGAAGGGAGGCACAGTGGCATAACCTTCGCCTTTACTGGAAGCTTCCCTGGAGGAGCTCCCGCCGGGGCCAGAGTTGGGGACTTGGCAGAAACAGAAGACTTACTCCAGTCATCCGAATGTTTAGAGTGATGCGAGCGGTTGGAGCCACCCGAGGAGGAGGCCTTCCTATGTGGGGAATGCGAGCGGGAACGTGGGTGGGACCGACCACGGTCCTTGTCGTGGGACTTGTGGTGGGATTTTTCCCGATGCTTCGCTTTCTCCCTGGGAGAGCTCTGCATGACTTCGACCTGCTTCTCTAGGAGGTGGACTTTTAAAGCCTTCAGGTGCCAGATCCTCATCCTACTGGTAAAGCCCTTGCAAACGTCGCAGGACTGAAGATCGTGGTCTGGGCCCAGACAGAAGACGCAGGTCTCTTGGGCGTCTTTTGATGGAATCTGATGGCCACAGGAGCACTTGGTCGTCTTTGGCCCCGAAGAAGACACTCAAGATGGAGAAGACATGTGCTGGTAGAAAAAAGTATGAACACGCGGTGAAGAACTACTGAAAAAACTTTGCTGAACTGCTAAAAATGAAACTAAGGTTTCCCGTTGAGAGGGGGTCTGCGGCGGGAAAGGAAATGAGGTGGAGCTGGGGACCACCCCCTTTTACACCATGGCTGACGTCAGGGTGGAGCTGACATCGGGGGCGGGCCCTGCTGGGTGCTGCTAGCTAACAGTTTTCCGGTGGGTCCTACAGTCTGGGGCGTTAGTTCTAATGGTAATAGCCTACTGCAAGAGCTCCAACTCCAAGTAAGATCATCACTTATGTAGCACGCTCATCCACTGTCAGCCCAATGTGCAGGTTTCCCCACCAGCTCCAATGGCTGCTGCTAAACTTGTATCATCTGCACAACAATGCATGACGACGACTGATGAAAGGCACTCTAAGGACAATAAGATATGACTTGCAATGCTTGGAAAAACAATCTTGGTTGGCTAAAAAAAGTATTCTAAGATTTCTAATTTTTTTTTACTTTCTATTTTCCCTCCTTCCCCTGGTGGCCAGACTCTCCTTTACCCATCAACAAGCTTTGGATTCCATGGGTGGGATATTCAGACTGCGCCAGGCAGGGGCACAAGCCTGGGTGCAGAGCAACTGGGCTGCGCCAGGGCATGGACCAGGTGATATTCAACGGTGCTGTGCCATGACTCAGCACCACTGAATATGGCACTGAGGGCACACACACTGCACACGGTGCAGTGGCAGTGCACCAGTGCAAGAGGCAGGAGGGCAGCCGGAGGATGCGCCAGCACAAGTGCAGTTGCGCATCAATCACGATATTCAGCACTGGGCATGCAAATGAGACCATTATGCATGCAAGGCACAAACGGGGCCATTTGCATGTCATTATGGCCCAATTGGCATGCGGTGTGCTGATCCCTGGCAACTTGTGCATGGTGTCCTGCCAGGCTGCAGCCATCTGGGACCGACAACCTGCAGTCCCTTGGCAGACCCTACACCCCTGATCGCTGGCATATGTTCAATATATCCCAGGTGGTCCAGTGGACTGCTCTCCATCGCCTGATCGCAGGCATAGGTAATCTACATCCGTGGTGGTCCAGTGGACTGCTCTCCATCGCCCGATCGCAGGCATAAGTAATCTACATCCCTGGTGGTCCAGAGGACCGCTCTCCATCAGCCGATCACGGACATATGTAAATAAACTCCCTGGTGGTACAGTGGACACCCCTCCAGCACCCGATCGCGAGCGGATATAGTGAAACCAATACTGGTGGTCCAGTGGTACCACCTCCCCACCCAACCACTGAGGTTCCCTGCCACTCAGCACCCCCCAGTCAGTGGCGGGCAGCAACACTCCACCCGGCTGCCCGCTGACTAACAGCGTACAGTACTGTCTGTACACCTATTGGTCCACTGCATGGGCCAATAGGCATACAGACCATACTGTACTACACAGGCCCGATATGTGAATGAAGCGCGTTCAGTCGGCGAGGCTACCGGGCGGCATGTGGGCAGGGTGACACCACCCGACGCTACCTGGGGTGCGGACCTCAGGTGGGCGGGTGAGGGGGTACCACTGGACCACCAGGATTGGTTTTGCTGTATCCGCCCATGATCAGGCACTGGGGGGGTGTCCACTGGACCACCAGGGATTTCATTTATGTATGCCTGCGATCGTGCGATGGAGAGCAGTCCACTGGACCACCAGGGATGTAGATTACTTATGCCTGCGATTGGGCAATGGAGAGCAGTCCATTGGACCACCAGGGATTGTTCTTACACATGCCTGCAATCGGGCGATGAGGGGGGGCACAATGCTTCCAGGGCAGGGAGCTTGTAGACAGTGTTCTGGGTGGGCAGGTGGCCACCCACGGCTGGCAGCTGCTGTGTTGCACCCTGCAATATGGCAGCTTGCCTGTAGGTCGCCAGGACTTGCTCCTGGTTTACCAGAGCACAACTTTGTGCCCCTGAGGCGGTGCAAAAGGCGGTTTGTGTCAGCATATGCTTACGCATCGAGCTGAATATGGGATGTGCTGCATATGCATATGCACGCCTCCCCCCGCACTTGCACTGCATACATTACCAATGCGCCCCGGCGCATCGGGAGTTGCACAGTGCAACATGCTCCTTTGAATATCGTGCCGGGGTGCACTGGTGGGTTGCGCATGGTGCAACCCCATTGTGCCATGCGCAGCCCTTTTGAATATCCCACCCCATGTCTAATGCAGCAGTTGCTGACAGGCACAGATATCCACTGGCTGTTCCCTCAAATACTGTTCCAGACTCGCCCCTCCTGGTAGGATCAGTTTGGGTTCCTAATTTAGATAAATCTTCTGGTTTCCAGAAAAAAAAATTCACAGTTGGTATCAACAGACCTGAGTTACACAAAATTGTCCAAAAATATGAATTTCAGGACTTTCCGTTTTTTGTTCACCCTCCTTCCTTCCTTAGTCTACAGCTGCTACTCATTGCAGTGAGTGCACTTCACCCTCCACGCCCACTGACCTCCAAATGAAAAGCCATGATCAGCTGATCACTCTGCAGCAGGCAGAGGCTGAACCACAACAGAGTGAGCAGCTCACGACTGAGGAGGGACTGACAGGATCACCGTATATATGGGTGCAGGAACATGGGGAAAAATGGTGGGGGGGGGGGCTGTAGTAATTACAAAAGAGCCCATGACTGCTTCCCTTCTGACCTTGCATGCATTAAAGGGGCACTTTGAATGCTCATGGGCAAACGTTGGGGGGGGGGGGCCTGCCACCACCCCTCGCCCACAAGTCCCGGCACCTATGACCACATACATTTTTTAATGTAATCTTTTTAAAAACAATTGATCTCAGCAGGTTCACTGGTTGCAAGTAGTGAGAGAATGCACTGGCATCCTGGCAACCTAGAGTCATGCTCTGCAACCCCTCCAATGCCACCGACCCCTTAACCATACCGACTCAACCTCCTCCACCCATCTGTCAATGACCAAGATACCGCATTCTCTCAAGTGCCAGCAGTAGCAGCAGCAGCAGGGAGCACCCACCCCCAGCAGGGACACAATGGACCCAGAGGCTTGGCAAAGGATTCAGAAAATTTGGAGAGCAGAAAGGGACCTCCTTTTGGGGGGGGAGGTTGCATGAAGAAGTGGGGTGTTAATGAAGTAATGAATAGATTAAAAAAGGAAACAACAGGACTAGGAGGAGCAGCTGGGTGAGGGATTTTGTGTGAAAGAAGGATGATAAACACCGATTTCAGGTGGAGGAGAATGCCAGCTGATATCTGTAGTTAAAAAAAAGTTCTAAAGACTTTTTTAGTATTTAACTTTGTAATCTAGATAGACACGCTGACCCAAAACTCGTCTCTAGGCATGACGGGGAGTGGGGGAGAAAGGAAGAGGACACTATCAGTACCATTAACAGGACAAATAACCAAACTGTACAACATATAGAATACCTACACTGGCTTGATGCTATATCTGTGTATTGGTGAATGCCAGCTTCTACTGCCTATGCATAACCATTTTTAACCAGTTATAACATGGCAAGAAAAAAATCTAGAAATTTCAATGGCCAAGAGATAGAATTAGAAACATAGAATTTGATAGCAGATAAGGACCACTTGTCCCACCTAGTCTGCCCATTTCCCTACCTATCGGAAAGCTGCAGATCCTAGTTAACCAACAGCCTACTTCTTCCTACCCCCGGCCCCACCAGATTTGCCTTATGTCTGTCCCATGCATTCTTGAATTCCCCTACTGTTTTTGACTCCACGACCTCCTCAGGAAGGCCGTTCCATGTGTCCACCACCCTCTTCGTGAAATATTACTTTTTCACATTACCCCTGAGCCATCCCCGCTCTATCTTCAAATTGTGCCCCCTTGTTCTTGCACATCTCTTTTTCTGAAAGATGCTACCCTCTTGGACTTTTTTGATTCCCTTGAAATACTTGGAAGTTTCTATCATGTCCCCTTCTCTCTCCTTTCCTCGAGGGTATACATATTAAGCTCCTTTAGTCTCATTATATGGCTTCTGGTGCAGACCCTGTACCATTTTAGTTGCCCTCCTCTGAACTGCCTCCATCCTGTCTATGGGTCTCCAGAACTGCATGCAGTACTCCAGATGGGGTCTCACCAACTGTCTGTACAGAGGGATAACAACTTCCTGTTTTCTACTGGTGATGCCTGTCCCTATGCATCCCAGTATCCCCCCAGCCCTCCTTACAGCCTTCCTACCTTTAGGTCATCTGATACGACTATGCCATATCACCTGACTGTGCATTATATCTCTATAAATGCACAGTCAGGTGCCGAAACTCATTGTCCTCCCCAAAAAACCTACTCAGAGCCATTTTTAAGTGTACTAAGCCCCTCCAGGGTGTGTATTATTGGATTTTAATGCACTTCCCAGGGGTATAAGGACACTCTGCCTTCGGCCTTCTGACTCACTACACCCCTGTGGCGTGCATTAAAATCCTATAATGCACACTCTGTTGTGGTTCATTACTTACTTATAGAATGGTTTTGGCAGGCTACTATAAAGGAGACCCAAGTAAGATGGGAAGGAAAAATAGGAAAGTAAAACAAAAAATAATAGAATATAAACATCTGCATTTTTTAGTCAACAATTAACAAAAAATGCTCAAAGCCTCTAAGGCTACCATCAGAATAAAAGACCACAGTGAAACAAGAAAAATCCCTTCCATGGTTACCGTCAAGCAAGGGACTCATGCAGTAACCCAGTTCTGCAATTACAGTAGAAGTACAAGAAAAATGACACCAAGTGTGATTACAAAACAGGCCTCCCACGCTGAGAAATGTTGACTTCATCTCTTCTATTAGTGTTTTAAAGCTTGTTACCCAGCTTTTAGAATTAAGTCAAACCATGTGACAGTGATTACAGCCTTGCAGGATCTGTTGCTCAAATTAAATAGCACTGGTAAACCCAGATGGTTGGTTTACCACAGTTACAGTAGATACACTTTTATATTAATGGCAACATGCTGTATTTATTAGGCAAAGGGTATTATATTTTAAAAGTACCAGGGATGGGCCAAGGCAGTTTGAGACTTAGCCATATTTTGTTTTAATAATGACTGGTGCTCCTTAAAAAGCATTAAAAACAAAGCAGCCGTACTATAAACAAGAAACAATTTTGCCAAAATAGAGATGAAAGTCTTAGTACTCAAGTAAACTGCGTTTGTGCACTCCAGGAATGGTAAACAGTCCGAGTTGTCAGCTGCTACCTAACTTCAAGGGAAACACATTTTCTTCAGTTCTATAGAAAATCAACTTTTACATTCTTTTTTTAAATCACTTTACAGAATACTAATTATTGGGGGGGGGGGGAGAGACAGTTCAAGCCACAGACCTACGAATAAGTTCTTATAAAAAATATGGGACACTGATTCAAGTGTTTAACCATAACAGACAATGTTGAAGTGCACCATACAAAGTTCAGTGGCTGACTGATCCAAACAGTATACTGTGGCTGGATTTGGTGGTGTTTAAAACTAGCTCACTCTTTTAATAGTTGAGACTAAAAGTCTGAGTGAAACTCTGACTCAAAATAAGATGGTGTTTTCTGCATAAAACCAGTAAGATTATCATTTTAAAGGACTACATACAGTACATTATTCACATACACGCAGAACAAAAGTAGTAATGTATGGGCAACCATACACAATGAGCCTATGTGTTCATCGAGGGGCTGAGATAACTGCATATGGATCTCCAGAGCGAAGTTCAAGAGGTCCATGCTGTTATCTCACCCAGAGATGGAAACACAGGGTGAGCTTTGTGTGATCGCCCAAGTTTTATTTGTTATATTATATAAGAGTTTGTTACCCTTGCGTGATTGGAAGGACTGCTGGTGCAAAACAGAAGGCAGAGGCAGTGGGAGTGTGCGCAAAAGTGGAGACCTTGTGTGTGAGCAGCGGGCAGGGAAACCAGCAGCCGGAGTGAGCGAGAAGGGGACACACAGTTGAGTTAATGAGAGAACGTTCACAACAACGTTTCTGAAGGGGTCGCATTCTATACACAATAAGCCCTAGCCATGTACTATAAAAGCAGCGTCAGATTTACACTTATGCCAACTATGCCAGTGTGCAGGGCCCTTGCTTTCTGGGGAAGCCCCTTTCTGAGTGTTTTTTTGTGTGTATGCATGTATTGAGCATTGACACTTTTTTTTGTTCTTTTACCTGCCTGTATTCAGGACTCCTAACTTCTCCAAAATAGTGGTGGTGGGGGGGTTGACTATCTGAGTCACAGCCAAGTCATGTTTGCCTTGCTCAACTCTCAATCTACTAGACTGACTGCAGCAGAAGGCTAGCAGGAGCTGGCAAAACAGGTAGAAATCAACAGCCAGCAAGTTAGGAGTCGGAATGCGCGGCTGTGCAGAGTAATGTGTGGCAGTTCAGACTGGGCGCTATTTGCTTGATTCTCTCTGGTTGCCGTGCATGTATGTTTTGAGGTTGGGTCAAGAGCACGTGGAGACAAGTGCTGAGTGGGAGGGAGACAAAGAAGCCACAGTATGACTGGCTGGGAGAGAGTGGTCTTCATCGAGGAGAGATTGAGCAGAGCTCCAGTGCCTGCACCAGTAGTAGTGGGGATGGTGTACCGGAAACAGAACTGGCTCCATGAATGGGCAGGTGAGGGGTTGCATTCACTGGCAGCACGGGTCTCTGGTTGGAGGACAGGCATGTTCAGTGTGCCCAGCTGACTCAAGAGTCTCAAGCAGCACAGCCAGCCTAGAAGAAGCTAGGAGTAACCAGAGGAGAGGAGGAGATCAGAGAGTGAGGACTGGAGCCGAGGGAGTCTCAAGGCAGTGGGCAGCAGTAGCCCAAACAGCAGCGATATCAGGTACAGCATGAGTAGTGATTAAAGTCTCCCATACCAGTTTTTTTGTACTGAATGTAAGTTTTTTTAGCATGGCTTAGCCATTGCAGGGTTCATACTTGTTAATGGCATTTTACAGTTATGTTCCCTAGAATTATATTTGCTGTCCTGGAGACTTCTGCACTAGGCAGTTTGTGAATGACTAGGAACTTTTTCATAGTCAGTAAGTACTTCTATTAATTATCCGATGTTACTTGTGGAGCCTTGCATTATTATGCCCCAAATGTAAAGCAGTGCATATACAGTATATTGTATTAATATTGCATACTACCCCATGTGTGCCAGTTATTGGCTAAACTGCTCAGAGTAGTGTGAGTGGCTTGGTAAGGTGGACATCATGATTCCTGCAATTCCCCCTCATCTTCAACAGTGATACTGTGCCATTTGCATGGCAGAGTCTGTACATTTGTATTAGCTAGATGGGTTTCTTTGTAGGATACATAGGTTACTGTGATTACAATGCAACACTGTGAACCTGGAGGCGCAGGTTTGAATCCCACCAATGCCACTTACTGTGTGACCTATAGTAAGTCTCTCACTCCTCTGTGCTTAACCACCCCAGAGCTTTCCTTAACCCTCCCTCAAGTTACCCTGACCTCTCAATATGTGATTTGTAGCTGTAGCCACAGTACCACCTGTTAAGTAAGCAGTTAAGACACTTTTAATGCATGGCCAAGGGCATAGTGAATGCACATCCCTGGAGTGTCTTATTGCGCTTATAAAATGGGTCTTTCTATTTTATATATAGGAAAAATTAAAATCAGAATGATAAAGTAATAAAAAAGTACGGATTCTGGCTACATTTTGCTTAAAATAGTTCCTCCGCCCACATGAGCTTGATTACATTTGTCCTACTTAGCCACCGTAGTTGTAGTTTTTTGTATGGTAATGCTAACTGCTGTAACTATCTAGCCAGCAAGAGTGCTGTCAAGTGCTTCTTCTTTTTTTTTAATGTGATATCAAATAGAGCTGGCAACATCACATTCACACAGCTGCTTGACTTTTAAATACAACGGAGTCCGCCCTGATTAATGTGACACAAAATGGAGCCGGCAACATCGCGCTCATGTAGCTGCTTGACTTTTAAAATCAAATGGAGTCCGCTCTAATTAATGTGACACAAAATGGAGCTGTTGGATTTTTAACATCTGCAGCCACCCTCCATGGCAGCTTTCCTCAGGATTCCCAAAAGACACTAGCTGAATCAGGAGCAGACTACTTCACATGCGAGAAGAATGTCATCGTAACCAGGATAACAATAATTAAGCATGGACTGTTACTGTGGCTTTTTGAGGATTTTTTTTCTATACAAAAAAAAAGTGGTTTTTATGCAGTCTGAGGTGGAACAATAGCACCTGCTTGATGGCAGAATCAGTCAGCGGGCTGGCCGGTACAGGACAAGCAAAGATAACCGCAGTATGGTTCAGTTATTTTCTCATTCCAGTGTGATGCTGGCCACACTGAGTATATGATGCTGTAGCGAGTGGCTTGCACTCATACTAGCCCCCCTCCCACCGAGGTTAACATGGAATGAAAAAATAACTGAAACCGAGAGTGGTTGTGAACAGTATTTTTAATTTAAAAATAAATAAATAAATAAAATCAAAGTAATTTCAGCTGTACATTCCGTACTTGCTACCTTGAGTTAGGGTTACCACCTGTCCCGATTTTCGCAGGACAATCCTGATTTGGGCATCTGTGCCCTGCGATAAAACATGAAAAATACTACTTGTCCTGACATTATAGTAGAAAAAATATTTTCTTTCCTCTAAATGTTGCAAAAAACTATAATACCTTTATTAAAATACCTTAAAATGATGATAAACATTAGAAACAACTGAACAACCACAACACTTAGTCTTAATTCTGATTATTTTGTGAAAAGAAGTCTGTTGTCTTGGTTGAGGTTACATATTGTCCTGCGAAAAATCATGTTTCAGTTAGAAATGTCCCACTTTGGGCTTCTTAAAAGGTGGTAACCCTACCTTGAGTAACTGCAACAGTGTCAGGTCAGACTACGCAATCTTCACTAAGCTACACAGGCAGTAGAGCACAAGCGAGAAGAGTGAAAGTGCAACATTTTAAATGTGTCATATGCCTTAGCCTTACATTTGGAACAGTAAGTTGGTAAGTATGGTTAGTGGCGGGCTTTTGTGTTTCATTATTTTACATCTCTATTTCCTCGCTAAGTCTGCAGATAAAATGGCGGCACTTTTAAAAATGAAAATTCTATTTTAGAATTCTAAGCCTGAAAGCAGTGATTCCCTTATGCCTCCAGATGTTATGGGGCACCTACTGCTGCACTTGTTATTAGCCATGCATTTGACACTTCTAATGCATGACTAATAGGCAATCAGATCCCTGGAAATTCTAGACTCATTTTATAAGTAAGCAATAAGACATGACAGGGTGTGCATGGGACAGATTTTACTGCACGCCCAGGGGCGTAGTGAGGCACAAGGCCACAGGGAGAGTGCTTTCAGCCCCTGGAAGTTTGTTAAAATCTGTTCCATGCACACCCCGTCATATCTTATTGCGCTTATAAAATGGGCCCCCCCCCTTTTTTTTGTTTTTACTTTTCACAGTTGGGAAAAGCATGTTTATATGTAGAAACAATAGATTTACTTGTGTGCATTTATGATAAAATAGTCCTTCCGCCCACTGCAGATGATGTCATTGTATTTATTACTGCTGGAGAAAGTTTGCCCTTTGCTGGCATCAAGATTCAAGATGTGGTATGTTTACCATGGAATACATGGATTCAAAATTCTCCTCAGTTCCATTGGCAGAATGTTCCTCTCCTAACATACTGTACACACACACAACAAAGGTCTCTTCTACAGCCAGATACTCAGTTATCGCACTGTCAGGGCAAGCAGAAGAGATTTCCCTGATGATCAGGTAAAGATAGAAGGGAGATTTTTCATTGTCAGCAAAGAAACAATTGTAATGAAAGCTATAATCAATACTTAATGTTTCTAATTTATGTGCGTAAAGAAAGTGTGATTATCAGGGAAACAACATTTAATTCATTTGTTTTATTTCTTATTTAAAATAGTTTTATTTTTAGGGCCCAGTTAAATGTTTTTAACAGTGTAAAGGTAGTAGCCATGTCTGTGATGGAAGATCAGTTCTGGTTGTAGGGGAGGGATGTAAGATAGTTCTGGCTGTAGGAGGACTGATTTGCTCATTGAGTGATGTGGTTTAGGAACAGGATAACTGTGTATGAAACGGATTTAATGCATGGTCACATGAGATATTTTGACTAATGAGACTTCTTTATTTTGGATGCCCATTTTATAATGGATTGTAAAGTGCTTTGGGATACAGCAGTGTGTAATAAAGGAGAAGTCCACCCAAAACTTGAAAAAATATATGTTGTGCGGAATGTTTTAATTTGTATGTGAAGTTCTAGTGTTTCCTTCCCTCTGACTGGTATTAGGAGTTTTTCCTAAATTAGCCCACTAGCTTTAGGGTAGTTTTACGATCCCTGGAGATCTTAATATCAAACAGCTTAATTGTATTCCTTTGTCCTACAATGCACCTTGTTTCATGTGATGGTGATGTAGCAGAGACCACAAATCCAGAAGAAAGCATTGCTTTACAGTCAGTTTACAACAGTAGAGATGGCTATATTTTAAAATCTGTAGAATTCAGCTTGGTGACCACCCTCATCATAAAGGTCTTACTGTCCTGAAAAACTTTGCTGCTGGTAATTTTTGTGCAGCTTGTAAAGCTTCCAAGATATTCAGTTTGTTTGGCATGTGTGTGCTGAATGTTGGTCTCTCTTACATCACTGTCACATGATCCAAGATGCACTGTGGGAACAAGAAATACAATTAAGCTGTCCGGGATTAAGATCCCCAGGGGTCGTAAAACTAGCATAAAGCTAGCAGGCTAATTTAGGAAAATCTAATACCAGTCAGAGGGAAGGAAAAACTAGAACTTCACATACAAATTAAAACACTCTGCATAACATATATTTTTTCAAGTTTTGGGTGGATTTCTCCTTTAAAGGCACAGTATAAACCAAGTTCCTTTACTTCTCCAGTTGGCACCAAAAGGGAATCTGCACAATTCCCTATATGTGTATTTAAACAGTTACCATAAATGTGCAGAAATTGTTTGACAAGGATACCTTTAGAAAAGGACTTTAATAAAACATTGAAAAATACTTTAAAAATCAGGGATGTGGATGCATCCGTTTTGTGGCTAGTAGCGGTGCTGTGATGATGTCACTGCCTTAACAGTGTTAATAGCATGCAGTGCAGCAGGTGAAAGGGCACTGGGTCAGGGGCGCGCCAACAAGAAGAACATGGCAATTTAAGTGCTCCGTCTTAAGGATTCTCACTCCAAGAGGGAGCGGGTCCTCGGGAAAGTAAAAATCTGTGGGGCTGTTATGGCACCATATCAAAATAATTTCAAAGTCCTGAGGTATGATAAAACATTGGAGACCAGTATTAGAACCCTGGTCTTCACTGGCGCTGGCCGAGTTGCTCGATGACGCAGCCCTCCATGCCACGGGAGCAGCTCAGCCAGCCTCCTGGCTCCTGGCGCTCTAGTGCCTTTGTCAGCACCATGGACAGCGACCAGAGGAGCGCTTACAGCAAGCGCTGTAAATTCCCCCTCGCTGTCCGTGTGAGCGCTCACCAGACTAGTGCCGTATAGTGTGGCACTATTCTGCTAGCGCTCACCTGACAGGGTACCAGTGAAAGCAATTCAGCTGTGCTGTTAGGGATTCTATTATATTCTGAAGAACATCCTGGATTTTATGTTTGGCCAAGTGTAACAAAAGAATCTAATTATTTTCTTCATGATTTAACAGGATCCCTGTCAGTAGGAGCAGTTTATTTTAACCTGCTTCACTGCACAATGTCAGAGCTGGTGAGGCAGTGACATCATCACAGCACCATTCTTGTCCACAAAATGGATTCCTTTCATCACAATTTTTTTCTTTTTTTGTGTTATCTATTTTCCACCCTCCCCATATCTCCTCCGTCGGCCTCTCCTTTGGGCCATCAATGGTCTGTTCCTCCAACCACTCGCTCCCAACCCCGCCTATTGCCACCATCCACCACTCACAATTTTAAAAGTATTTTTCTGTCTTAGCGAAGACATTTCTAACTATAACCCAGCAGTTTACATACTGGATCCTCGTGGTAACCTTTACAATAATTATTTAGAAAATGGGCTTTAAAATCTAAGAAACCTTATTGGCTGCCAGGCATGCCAGAAGGGTACATTAACAAATGGTTTGAGCTCGGCAAATAACAAGTGCCAGCACAGCCTGCTTCAGAGGTAAACTGGTATCAATGTGCCAGCTCCCATTTTAAAACCAAACAGCCGCCATTTTGTTCCAGTCTTTTAGTGAGGGATTTGCCTCTTCCCCACTCACAAACCCTGCCCACAACCCCACTACAATTCTATTGTTTTAAAAAACATAACCCCATCCCCAAAATACAGCCTGGCTTCTTGAAACAATTTCAGTGCATAGAAAAAACACAAAAATAAAAGCAGCAGTTCCTCACAGCAGTACGCTAGCGTGGCTCATGCCATTTCCCCGTTCATCCACACTGTGTTCCCTATACACAAACAAACCCAAAAATAAAATTTCTGAAACAAGAGACTACTTTGTTTTTTCCAAACAATCTAACTGTCCTGCAGACTACCACTCCATCTCAACACACAGAAACCCATGCGACAGACTCGTGCCACAACTGAAAATCGATCGGGGGGGGTACCTCTTTTAAAATGAAGCACAGCAGGATGCATTCCCTCACTCCAACTCACCGCTCACAAAAGCAAAAAAAAAAAAAAATATATATAATACTCTACTTGGTTGTCTCTGTGCGTGTGTGTGTGTGTGTGACTCCACTTGCTTGTCTGTGCATGTGTGTTGGTGGAGGAGGGGATGACAAAACAGCAAGCAGGCATAAGCTGGAGAAGATGCCAATAGGAAAGAAACTTCACGAACAACACAGCAGCCCCCTCCAGTGGTGATTGTACCAATACAGGGACTACTTTACCACAAAAGTTAATTTTAAGTGTTTTTATTAATGTTTTTAATTTTTCTATATATTTTTTTTTGAATTTCACATTTAGCCCATTTTCTAAGCACAATAATGCCCTCCAGGGTGGGTGGTATGGGCAATACCAGAACCTCCAAGGGCTATAAGGCCCTCCACCTGTGGCGTTGAACCTCATTACACCCCTGGGCAGTTTGGTATTTCCCAATACCGCCCACCGTCAGGTATTATTGCTTGCATAGGGAACGGTACGGATTCCCTTTAATGTGAAAGGCTTTAATGGAATCTTTGAGTTAAGATTTAAAAAGTAGTAGATTTACACCCTGCCCCCCATTTTAACTGTTCTTCTTAATGGACCATCAGGGTCTACCTTATTGTGCTTAGTTTTAATTTAAAGTTCAGTAGAATCCTTGAGGTGGACAGCAATATTTCTTCATGCCATTGCACCCTCCATGGTGTCAAGGCCACCCGCACAAACACCCGTTCACTTGTGAAAACACTGGTGAGGTACTGACATCACAGAATGTGCCCCCCCCCAACGTAAATAAATGGCAGAGAGCAGCATAACTAATGCTGCTGTGCTGAGACACTGAACACCCCATAGGAAGAGTCGCTAAATTTGGGGAGGGGGGGGGAATATAGTAAATATCTAACAGAAACCCGGCAATTCTCTTTAAAAGTTGGCCCATGGACCTTTTCATCAAGTGTAACGTTTGTTGAATAAAGACACTGTGCTCCATTTCATATACGGAAAGTGACAAGTTTAATAAAGTAAAATGGGTCACTTGGATTTAAGTACCGAATGTGTACACAACATGGTTGTGGCATACTGCCACACCACCTCTGTGCGTGGGGTGATGTGGGAGGGGGGCCATGGCTAATGCTGTGCTTAGGGTCTATGACAATGTAAATCTGGCACTGCTGAGACCTATGATAGATCATGACATCTTTTTGAGCCAGTCAAAATTTTCTATTTCTAAACATTCCAGACACACTTATAACCCGACTCTATCATGAAAACAGTTCTAAAATTTTGAAATTCTGAATTCCAGTGGCAAAATCCATTTCACGCACAGGGGTTTCTCTATTTTTCTTCAACAAAGTAATATGTTTTGATTTTAAATTCGAGTTCCAAATTTTTTTAACAAGAAGTCTTTAATGTGATTAGTGTTAACGACCCCCTCCTAGCAGTAGGGGGAGGAGGTTGTTCACCAGCAAGTGCCCAGCTTGAGTTGACAGTCTGGTGTTAGCTCTGAGGGAACAGCTCACAGGGAGGAGTTTAGGGTAGAAAAGAAGGGTGCCCCTTGCGGTGCCAGCTAGTTCAGGAGGTTCTAAGGTGGTGGCTGGGACTGACAGTTCCAGGGCAGCAGTGGTTTCGGTTAGCTTGAGGAGTTCGGGAAAGGCTTCCCATCCAAAGGTGGCAGTACTCAGAAGCAGATGAGAGATGCACTGCCCAAAGCCTTGGACAGATGCTAAGGAATGAGGATGTGGGGACCAGCTATACAATGTATCCTGTTTATCTTGTTTTTACATCTACTTCATTTTACAAATGTTTTAAAATATTTTCACATTGCAGCACTGTTTTTACCCACGTTGCTCACTACTGGTACCATTATTATGTTTTGCTAATCCAAACTCTGGTTATGCCTAAAAAAAAGGTTCCTTGGATCAGTGCACTTTGTCAAGCAAATAAAAAAATTTAAATTTCACTAGACACTCGGCAAGAGACTGCTGATGAAACAGGGTGATGCGGACAGCTTAATATCCCCGCCTTGTGTCCTGTGATGAAGACATGTCCAACAAGAGCAACACCACTGCATTACTAGACCTCTTTCCTGCATTCCCTTGCCAGCAGAGGCTGGCATGGACAGTGGCACCACTAAGGAAAGTGGTGATCAAGACAATGGTGTGTGCGCTCTGTGAAGATCAGTCAGCAGTGCACTGAGAAGGTCCGGACGAGTCACCAGAAGCATCCAGTCAAGTGAACTCATGCTGCCATCTGAGGAATTCCATAGCGACCAGAATGCTGAGAGGCACAAAGGTCAGACAAACTCCATGCCCCCTTGGGAGACTGTCCTAGACTGCTAAGTAGACAGCTCAGACACCAGCGTGATGACTTCAGTAGGCCAAGGCAGAGGCCACCCCCGTTTTTCAATATCACCTGCACCAACCATGGCTGTTGCACCTTACTGTGAGGAGGAAATGGAGTGCTCCAAGCAAGGACCAGGTACCTTGGTGAAGTTGTGCCAGATGGACCAAAATATTGCAACTCACGTCTGGGACAGATGGGGGTATGACTTCCTGTACATGCCCATATCATTCTGGTGCACAGCAAAAATGCAACAAGACTTCTGGCTCTGAGACAAGGCACAGGAATGGCTCTGATACTGCCTGGTGGATTCTCACCAAGAATTTGTGGGGCACACTGACTTCATCCTGTACAAATTAGAAATGGATCCAATACTGGGAGGCAAGTTTGCCATAAAAACCACACCATGACCGCCACTGTTTGGAAAGAAACCTATTTGATTAAAAATGGACTACATACTTTGCCCTGCAAAGTCTCATCATCAGATGTTTTGACTGATGCCCATATCTTTTGTTTCCCTGCAAATCAGGGGTCAATCTTAACATTATTTTACTGGCCTGAGGCACAGTGCAAACTGCCGTGGGACAGTGCAGTCTTCCACTGACTTTCCTGGCTTGGCTAGTACAATCTAACAATTATTTGGTTAATGGCCCTTTAAGAGAATTTTTTTTTTCCAGTTCTCGAAATGGTCATTTTTGCATGAGCAGAAACTCCTCCCAAGCACTCAAAATGGCGAGGAGCCAGATTTGACGCCTGTTGGAGGCCTCGGAGGAAACTGCCTCGTCACATCGAGGATTTTGTAGCAGTCTAACAAGAATTTAATGGCGGTTTAACAAGACGACGGATTATCATGCAGTCATGACCCAACTTTTGCCTCTTCTGACAAGTCATGGCTCGTAATTTAAAATTAAAATAAATATGTGGGAATACTGTGTACAGCAGCCAGTGTGTGCAACGATCCGGCTTCCCCTGAGGCAGAGTGCCTGACCACCCCATTAATGCAGCTTTCTGACTGGCATACCAAAAGAGAAATGAGGGAAAAGTCAATAGCGGATACATCACAGGAGCAGTTTAGTGGCTGTGGTGCTTGAACTGTCAGCAGTTCTTATGAGCGTGAATGCAGTCTGATCTAGATAGAGAGGATTCTCAGTGTAGGCCTGGTTGAATTGGAGAGTTGGCAAGTCTGGAGCAGGTGGTGTGAGTGTACTGTGGCTGTGCAGGCATGGGAGGGACATAAATTCCCCTGCTGTTGAGATCTTCATGCCTTCTAAATTTTTCTGCTGCATTCACCCTTTCAGGTCCTGCTGTTTTTGATCCATGCAGCATGCAGCGCTGTCATGAAGGAGCAAGGTATTGTGCATTTTTTTTCTCCAGCATGGTAGCTTCTCCTTGATGGTATTAATCTGCTTCTAAGAGTCAGAAGCAGGAGATTAATACCATCAAGCAGGCTACCACACTGGTGACTGAAAAGTCCGACATGATACCTTGCTCCTTCACATCACCGCCACATGCTGCAGTGATCAGAGCAAGGCTGACTGCAGCAGAAACATTTAGAAGGGACACATTCGTCTAACTGCTTGGAGATTTTCTGTGAGTCACAAGTATGCTGCCACCGAAAGCAGCTCTGCAGCAGACCAAGAAACAGGGGAAGCAGAATGACAGTGGGGCGGCTCAAGTGGGAGTGGAAGTAGCAGACAGCTTGCAGGGGCTCCCTCTGCCACAAGACCAGCTGCTGATCGAAATGCAGTCTGGAGTTTCTGTCCTAATAAATACTGCTGACTGCCTTCACCTTCCTCCTGAACTACATCTTGACTTGGTCAAGTCCAGAGGGCTCTCTTAGACTGAAACCAAACCTGAGGGGAGAGCAGGATCCTCAGGTGGAAACTTGGTTAGCAGCTCCGTGAGCTGGCATCATTGGGTGGAGGACCCAGCAGGAGAGCACCGCAGGAAGAGGAGGCCACACTGTCTGACTTAAGAGTTCTGGGGACCAGGCAAAGTCAGTCTGAGTAGGGCTGTGTCTGGAGTTTTCATTCTTGTTATATCTCCCCCATATCATGTCGTCAGTAACAGTCACACCAAATGCAAACTGCAGCCAGAAGTCCTGATGGTCAATTTAGTGGGTTAATAATGTTGACAGGAGCTCTAGCTTACATGGTGTCTGCAGTGCATGTGATTTTTGATCGATGTGAGATGGTTATACATTAGGTAGTCCTTTAGTTTATTTAAAGACTGTAGCTGAGTCAGTGGACCTGCGGGTAACAGGAAGGGAATTCCAAAGCTTAACCAAGTAGCCCACATTTGTTTTATCATGCGGGATTTATTTATTATTGATTCAGATTACAAGTACCTTTGAGCCGAGAGCTTTTTTACAAAGGTTCCATGTCAGAGGGTAATGAAGACAAATCCAGACAAAAAGTTAAAACTTGGACAGGGCAGAAATTACAGTAGGAGGGAATTACATCATTTTGAATTACAATAAGAAGGAGCTGCATCATTTAGACTACACCTTGTACAAGAAGAGACAGTATAAATACTGAGGCAAAATCACTGATGCACAGTAAGTTTTTTTTAGAAATTCAGGGGACAGACAAGGCAGTCATGGACCCAATGTAATCCAATGTTTAAAAAACACCCAATTAACCCTTAGGCTGCCAACAGAATTAGAATGTATTATGAATTCTGGACTGATATATCAGTCCGTGGCACAGCAAGGGTTAAATTTGTGAGGACGTGTTTACTGTTTTGAGTTCTAATATCTGATCACACACAAAGGAGCTGTGGTCCAGAACAGATAACAAGTAGTGCTAGGCTACTGTGGATTCAGTTGTTAACAGACCGTTGTAGGAGCCTTCACAGAAGGCCAATTTTCTGTGATTTGTAAGTGGTGCACTAGGTATACTGAGAAATTGAAGCAGAAATCAAGTGAGCCTAATTAATGTTAGGGCTTGTGCAATCTCTGGGGGGGCCAGTGCAGCTGGGTCATCACTTTCCCGGGTGGACTAGTGCAAAAAAAAAGTTAAGCATGAGCCCTGTAAATAAAAAAAAAATGACTTTCTCAGGACACTGTTTTCACAAGAGACGGGCCATGATGCAATTAGAAAGAAAAATGTGTATGTGATATTTAAGGAGCAGTGCAACAAAAAATGATTTTTTCCAAAAAAGCTAGTTTCAACTACAGTTAATACAAATAGTAACATAACTGTCATACAAACAGTTATGTACTTATGTTAAAAACAGATCTTTGAGAGAATCTATTCCCTTAGGCCACACCTTTGGAACTAGCCCTGCATCAGCTCAAGGACCACATGGAAACTTGACAGCTGGGGAATGCCCCCGATGACATCACACATCAGTATCTAGATAAACGTGGGTAGCCCCATCTCTCCTCAGTTCCCCACCAAAGAATGTGCTCAGAGGGCTCTCTACTTGGGGAACCAGGAGATTATACCAGCACCTCTGATAGTAGGGAGATGCAGGCACTGGAAATAGCAGCCATGAAAAGTCCCAAGGCCGAAACGGATGTCATATTCCACTACAGCTGATAAAAAAGGGGAAAGGAGGGAGGGTCGGCATGGCCCAAGGGAAGAGATTCTCTCGAAGAGCTACTGTTACAGTAAGTACATAACTGTTCTATCTTCTTCAAGGATATCTCTTCTTTAGGTCACACCTTTGGAATGAGTCCTAAGTAGTCCCAAAAGCTAACTGGGAGGTTGGTGCCATCTGTTCATGACAGTACACTGCTGCTTGATATGATAAATTCCCACAACTAGATTCTGTGCATCTAGCTGCAATGTAGTTATGAATACTTCTGCTACAACTGTTATAACCCCACAATGGGTGTATTACAGGACCCAAAAGATGTATGGTTTCCTACCTGACCTCGGTTCCTCCAACACTTTTCAGAGATTTGAGTGGCAAAGTGCCAATTATTATTACTGGCATTCTAAAAAATCTTGCCAGCAGTTTTGTCATACCAAACTGGCTTATTTTCATATGTTTATTTTACAGACAAGTTTTTTTTTAGTTCATTATTTTATGTTTGGTTTAATTTTTTTATCTGGAAAACATACTGTGCACCGTGGACCAAGATGGATATAAATTAATTTAAAAATGGACTTTCTTAATAATTGAGCAAAGAAAATTACGTTTTGACTGATGTGATCAACAAAAGAAAAATAAATACTCAGACTGAAGCGTTTTTTCTTTAACAGTCTGTACCAAGAAGCATGCTGGGCTGTGTTTCCAAGGACTGACCATTATAGGACAGTGATTACACGTAAACCAGAACATGTTACAGCTTTAGGCAAAAGAAGACTGGAAAACCAAGAGTTTTTCTTCACATGGCCTAAAAATAAATATGCTGCCAGATTAAGACAAACGCCATTTTAAGAGGATATTACAATGAAAATGCAGAATTAAACAATTTCTACTAATAATGAAGAGTGATAACGTTATAAATGAAAACTAAATGGTAATATTAAATGCATGCTGAACATAGAAAACAAAGTAAGAATCGACGTTTCAACCACTTTGCATTTTTCTCTTTTGGATAATTCCTGAAAATCACCTATGGTCAAAATGTCAATTGTAACATGGCATAAAACAGAGAAGCAAAATAAAGCATTTAGATTTGTTGAAATGAAACATGTGGTACATCAGCAACCATGGTCTAATACCATAGTAGACCATGGTTGCTGATGTAGTATCAAATAAAACCACACAAACGAAAAGCAGCATTATAATTTATGCACATGTAAATGAGTGAAAATTGGTCCAGTCAATAGCCCACAAAACGCTGTAACCAGTGATCACAAGTTCAATATCTGTGCTGTGTAAAAGTTACCCACAAGAGTCGATTCCGAGGTAAAAAGCTGTAAACAGTAGAAAAGATAACGTTTTAAAAAGTTTAATAGTGAAATAAAAAAGTTGTTTAACCACCGAGTATTGCCAATCAACTGATTCTACCCATACTGCAATGGTGCACATTATGCCATGTGTTGGTCGCACAATGAAGCCCACACTGCACCATCACAGTAATCGGAATTGGGAAATACTGAAGAGTATTTCAGCAACACTGTAGAAGTTTTTTATTTGTTTAAAACCATGTACTGGCATTACAGGAATGAGTGCTAAAAAAATACAGCAAAGTTTTAGAGGGACATGTTGGTTGCCCGCGATGTATGTGATCGAGGTGTTCTAATTTTTTCTCACTAAATGAGAAGCGTATTTTGCTTCCACAAATAAATATTTTGAAGTTAAATTCAGTGGGTCTGTGTTCATTTGTAGAGAAATTGTAACATGGCATTACTCCTACATATAATGCCATGTTACAAGCAGATTAAGTCACTCGAAAGAATGGGTCTACTGTGGAATTAATCCATGGTTGGGTTGTTGGAGGCACACGGCCTTCGGCCTCATACCCCAACACCCCCAACCATGGATTAATTCCACAGTAGACCCATCCTTTCTCGTGGCTTAATCCTTACTTCTTACTCTATTTTCTATTTTCAGCATGCATGTAATATTACAGTCTGGTTTTGTTTTCAGACCATACATATGCTGATGTAGCATCTTGCTTTTTTGTTCTTATAAATGAGAAGTTTTAATATCTGCTCTACAAATGTTACACCAACTATTCTTGGAACTGATCATTCATAAGGAGTCTGAAAATGTAACTTTAAAAATTAAAAAGGTTGCACAAAGATGTAGTGAGAAAGTTAAAGTGTGGCTTTTCTGTTTGAAACTGATGGTAGAAATTTATAACCCTTGCATTCCAGAAGACAAAGCATTGCCTGCTAGAGACAAATGGTTTGAAGTTTCAGTGCTGTCAATTATCTTAACTTCAAATTGCATGCAAAATATTAGTGATACAGGCTAAATTAATCTGCCACTATATTGCAAACATTTCCAGAAATTACCAGACATGTTTCCAGGCTACAGCTGAGTATACAAAGTTATTACAAGAAACATACTGTCTGAAAACTACACAAGATACACAGACAAGAGACATGGCAAAGTGTTACATGCATTATAACTGATACAACACTGTCATTTCTTCAAATGTATCACTATTACATTAAAATATATTCATGAATTAAGATTTTTTAGTTTAAATGGAAAGGGTAACATTACCCCCTCGCTCAAGAAAGTTAGGTGGAGGAGATACATTGGATTTAAGGATGTCCAATCAATGTCACTGAATCTATTGGTTGTGATATCATGAAGCTGTGACGTCGCTTTTATTATTAAAAATGTTGGCTTCATGCCACACTTTCAACCTCTCTAAATCTACTGTTAGGGACATGACACATAGCCCAAGAGGAATTTTTCCCCAAGAGAAACACAAGAGCCAGGATTCCTGTAAAAAATCATCCAGAAGAGAAGAAAAAGGACCGAATGCACTATTTAAGAAGAATGATTTGAAAGAAGAAGCACAAAGCTGGTCTCTGTGATTCCTGTCACTAAAGTCTCCTCATTTTATATACACCTTTTGAGGACCACGCCCTGCAGTCCTACAGTAGTATCTTCTTCAGATATTTATATTTTATAGTACAGTATTGGGTGGTTAGGTGCACTAATTGATTGGGTAATTGAGTAATTATTGCTAAGTTTTATTCTGATTTATTTTTCTTTTTGGTTTTAAAGGTCTTTCAATGTCAGCAATTATGGGTATACAAAATGATGTAAAATTATTTAAAGTTTACAACAATTTAGTTTGTTTTGGAAAAAGTATGCTGAAACTTTTGCATTTGACAATTTTTCTTTTTGGTGCTTTGATACACTTGTTCTGCCTCACAATATATACGCTGTTTATTGCATAATCCTCTAAAGCACAACTGTTTATGGAATGTTTGACTGTTTCATACTAAATATATATTTTTGTCACTTCTTGGATACCACATGCACCGTTCATTTACAAAATTATTTGAACCTTTTTAAACAAGAGACTGCAAAAGAAAAACTTGAGACATTTTTCCAAAGAAACGTAACTGTCTTATGTGATTAAAACCTAAACTGTAAACAGTTCTAGAACAAGTCCTCTTATAAATTGGGTGTTCTTGATGGGAGGTATTAAATACAAACTTTTAAATTACGATCTTTTGTATGGACAGCTTCCACCCATGCTCTCGCCATGACATGGTATGGAAGACTTCTGCCCAGATATCTGCCCACACTTGAGCTAAATTCAAGGTCATGTCTAAATCTACAGTCTTTCACTGGTTCTGACACTACACCCCTTCATAATTCAGTTAGTATTCTTCTGAGCAGTCTCCTGCAGATTACCTAACACTGCCTGCAAAGCATTTATTTTGTTTTTTTTGCAGCTCTGAAAGTATAAAATGCCTAAGTGGTAATTAACAATGTAGGTCTCTATGTGGCAAACCCACTTCCACTGGGTACTGTTGCACAGGTCCATTTGTTGTGTGCTTTTGAACTCACGATGGAGGCATCTGAGGTTGAATGGAGGTAACAAGTAAGAAGAAGTGAGACGGACTCCTAGCAAGAGATGGATAGCTTCCAGCTCAATGGTAATGGTAAAACACTTTCTGACCAATGGAAACAGTCTCTTCACACCACAGCCTCCTAATCCTGGCCATCACATACAGAAGCATGATAAAAAGCCATGACTGGATGCTCCAGACCCTTCTAGAATAATCTGGAGATATAAAGCAGGTCTTACACATATGAAGATGTGAATCTGGGAATGACATAAGACCGCTGGCCTATCAGGTTATTTCTGTCCACCACTTCAGATGGTAACACCTCCATCAACCCTTTTCATTTAAAAAGACCTTCAGAAGAGGTTGGCATCTTGGCCTCTAAGGAATCCAGTTCCTCCATAGTAAAATAACATGTAAAGTAGGGGGTTAACTGCAAATTCTCCCCCTACATGAGGGACTCCAGACTTGAGAAAGTTTGCATGGTTCAGCAGAAAGATCAATGGTGTGTAACCATGCACGGCACCTCAGTGGAACAGCTGTAGCCATGTCATAGACAGCTGAGTCATTAGAATCTGGCATCATCTGTACATTGTATTTGGCAGCATTAGTTTATAGAAGAATAATTTGGAAAATGCAGAAGAATAAAGAAATGGTAATGTCATCTTAATTGAGATGGCTGACTATTTGCATCACGTAGAGCTTAAAAACAAACCTGCTGAGTCATGTTGCTTTGTCTTCTGACCTTCACGCTAACAAAAGTCTTCCAGTTTTGATACATTCTTCTCAAATTTGGAATGCTACCTTTTGTTATGGAGACTGAATGGGGCCTTTTGTGTCTTCAGCATTTAATTCCCAATAACATTATTCTCTTAAATTACGGAAATGCTTTTCACTGAATTAACAATGTGTGACAGATATATTAAACAATTTCTTTCCAAGTCACCTTACTTTAATCAGAAAAAATATGCTTGCAAACTGCTGGTATAGCAATCATTTTATAAAATCACTGTGCTTGTTGTCTTGCGTAGTGCTGGAAATGGCAAAAATATATATCTATATCTATCTATATATATATATATATATATATATATATATATATATATATATATATATATATATATATATATATATATATATATTCACTTATAAGAAACGTTATTTTCATCCCAGTGGTGCTGGGGGTAGTGTTGCAAATTGCATTACCACACGTCACACCTGAGTTTGTGTCTACTGGGGTCTGAAGTTCACTGTACTGGCAGCATTTTCAGACACCGGGAGAGAAGAGTGCATGCTGCATCTGGTGGCATTGATGATGGGGTGACCACATGCTGTCAGTCAGGCCTATACTGGATTAAGGACATCCACTTTGTTTATATATGTCAGAAAGTCAACTTTTTAAATAAAGCTGGCCATAAAATCCCCAAGTACATGAGACTCGAAGCATTTGCTTATACATCTAATTATATTTATTGCTAACTGTGCATAATATTATGCACGTTCTCCTTTGAGAACCATTTCCAATGTAACATTATCATTTCCTTTAATTCTAGATTACGGTCACTGAAGTGGGGGATCACAAACCTAGTATGTCATGTTTCATCTGGTATTTCTCTCCCCTTCACAACATACACACTGTGTAGTATGTAGTTGTATATAAACAGTCTGGGTCTGCACCAACTGAGAGAACCCTTTTTTCATAGCAATAATTACAGGAAAACAGCGCTGAGAACATGAGATGATCTTTATATATTTTGAGCTACAAGTGCATTAAAACAGAATAAATGTAGTAGCATTCCATCTACTCCGACTTCTACGAATAGTAAATCAGACACTTGGACTCCATGTTCAAAGCACCCCCCCCCCGTCCAAAGTCATAACAAAAAAGGAGTCTAGAAAGAAAAGAAAATATCAATATTTAAAAAACTTTGCTAAAAAATATTAAGAGTTTAGATCAGCTAAAAAACAAAACACAAGTAACTGTTTCCATATACCAAAATGTTAATTCAAATAAAGTGTGCCAAGAAACCACCTTTGCGCTTCTTTATACACTTTACTGACCTCTATAACTAGTGTGCAGTCATAAAGGTTTTACAAGAGCTGCTCATCAACTTGTGGAGACAACTGTTTAATAAAGCAGAATTGCCTGTTAAACTTTTAAAGGGCTGTAAACTGCTTTTTCTTTGTTATCTGGAACACATCACTGGTAGTGACAGGCTACATTTATCGCAGTGTGACATGGAGAAACAAAACTGTGCGCTCACCAGTCAGCCAAATGCTTGCACTAGTTTAGCTCACTGCTTGCCAGCGTCTTACTAACAGATTTAGGAGTTTAACCGGAGGAGCTGTTGGCTCGGGTCCTTCCCTGCCCTAAAGTAGCAGGCAGAATGGTTTCTTCACTGCCAAATCTACAATCCTTACTGATGCTGTTACAGAGGAACTGTTACGCTTCCCTGTATAGATCTCTTTCCAGCGTTTAGATGCTAGCATGTTTCTTTACTTTTGGTACCCAAATCATGGAAATCTTTATGTATAGTACATGGGTAGTCATTTTGATCTTTTTTGCATTCTTGTCTTGATGTACAGTATATTTTTTTATTTATTTAAATAAGTTTAATCAGATTACAGCTCACAGTCTAACTTCAGGTCAAATTCTGTAAATAAATAAGTATTAAACAAATATACAGGATGACAGTCTAGCTTCCCTCCACAGTGCTTACATCTCCCCCATCAGCTGTTCAATAAGAAGCTATATGGCCCATTTTAACTGGGCTCTATGGCTTATTTAGTAGGCTGTACTGTCTTCCCTGCCCCCTGGACAAGTCACAAGAGTCAGCAACTCTGCTTTCATTTTTTCGTATTGCTATGCTGAGGGGAAGCCAAGAGTGAGGGCAAATTGTTAAACTGTTTGAGGTTAAACTGTACTACTTATATCTTTCTCCTCCCTCTCTACAAATGCCTTAATCTTTGCTGACGTTCACTCTTTACGTCTACTTTCTCACGTCTTCAACATATACGTGCATTTTCCTCCTCTGGTATATGTAGGATGTAGTACTGCCTTTTTCTTTGTGATAAATTATGTTATGTTTGACATTTGCCTACTGGTTACACTAAATATTGTACTTCTTACCCTTGTTCATTTTTGCTGCTTTTTACTACGTCTGCTATTTTATATCTCCCAGTAACTCTGAATATCTATGAAACTTCAGCTGCTTTGTATGCAACATCTTGTACAGAATATTTTTTACTACTTGTCTGTTATTGATCTCATTATGTGTTTATGTACTCTCCCGGGTCATACCAAAAATAGGCATATATCATGTCTAGCATACTTAGCCAGTTAACAAAAACAAACAAATAAATAAACATCCTTCTATGTTAGTTCCAATACTTAGGCTGACAGGTACCTCCTGATGAGGGCAACCCGGGTTTAGCAAGCCAAGGACGCTCACCTTGACATCTGGGTTCAAGGAGTACTGCTACTAGCAGCATGCCCTCGACCTGGGGGGAAGATATGCATGCCCTCAGCTGGGGAAGAGAAAAGCTGCATTCCACAGCCACTGCGAACCCCATGGGCAAGCCAAGGAAGTTCACCACCTGTGCAGGGGAAGCTGTAGTACGAAGGGACTGCTGCCAAGCACAGGGTGCAGTGTGGCGGAGTGTGAATGTAAGATAGCTGATGAAAAACAAAGCAAAAACATCCATGGTCATCAGTATTGCACCAACCAGTACTTGTGCCACACACACAGCAGAACGATAGCTGGTCAAATTAGCAGAAACAAAACGGCACGGTTAAAAACCACGCAGGCATCATAGCGTACGCAGTTTCAGAGTTGGTGTATATACAGTATATTAGGGAAATTTTTTCACCACGCCTGCTTTTTGGTGTCTGTGTGGCATGCTTTTTGATTGTGCCATTTTGTTGCTGTTGATTTGACCTAGTTCTGAGCAGAATATATGTGTTGGTGCTGGAAAGTTGCTAGCAGGTCGAGGCGCTGGACCAGTGGGATGAATACCTATGGTATATTAAAAAAAAGAAGAAAAAGGCTATGTAGGTGTAGAAATTTAAAATTAAGCCAGATCATCATCACAGCAGCAGCTTAGCCGCTTGCAATATTGGCGACCCAGTTTCAGGAATGAACCTAGGATGCTGGAGGCCAGTTGGGGGAACAGGATCAGAATGTCCCAAAGGATGTTATCCTTCTCTGGGAAGAGCAGGATGAAGGCTACACTGTGCCACCTGTGACCGAGCAGCTAGGGCGGCATGTGTGTGTGTGTGTGTGTGTGGGGGGGGGTGTCGATGGGCTTCAGTGCATCAGCACACACTTTGGCATACATCTGCCCCACTGCACTGATCCTGCTTGTTGGCAGCCAGGGGGGCCAGAAGAGAGAAAACCCTGGCAGCGTACACAATGATGCTGGCACTCTCAAATCCCGCCAAAGTTGACTGCCCATCTCATCCCGATACTGTGTTATTCTGTGGGGGTTTGCCAGGTGCCACCAAAGGCTCCACCATTGGGGGGGGGGGAGCCCTTGAAAGGAGAAGGGCATGCAATGGAAAAGGCCATGGACAGGGTTGAGAGGAATCCTGCCAAAAGAAGGGCAACTCTGGAGGGAAAGGAGCAAGAAAAACAACACTTATAATTAAATTATGAGCAGAATACTTTTATACTACAAAAATATGACGGTTGCCAGGTTCCACACTGGCAGTGACCAGTCTTAGTAATACGAGTCATCCCATACAACTTGAGACATCAGACTACTTTTAAAAGGAACGTCCCCTCAAATTAGTTTCTGTATGCCTATGTAGTTTTCAGGGATGAACAATGATTCGCTCTTTTGCATTCCTGTAATTCATCCTAATTTAAATATTAAACAAGCCCCAAGGGGTAGAGATTTGTACTGGGCAAAAGCAAGAACCACTAAAGCCCAGCAGGACTGGGTTACTTTTCGGCAAAAGAGAAATAATTGTACAAAGTTAATTCAATCAGCCAAAGCAAATTACTGTATGTCTCTGTTGGACAATAACAACCTCCATCTTCTAAAAAGCCATAGAGGGCATGGAAGGTGGCTCAGTCTCTTCATTGTTACCCAGACAGCTTAAAACTGGAAATAAATTATGCACGGACAAACAAATAATCATGGAACAACTGAACTTGTGTTTTGCTTCTGCTGGTAATGCTTTTGACAACTCGCCTACAGCCAAGATCCCATTACGTCCACAGAAATCACCTAATCTAACACCCAATAGCTCAATCCTATTCCAATTCTAGCAGTTCTCCTATAGGTAGGTGGAGTAGCTCCTTCAGAACCTGGACCCCAGAAAAAGTGCTGGTGCTGATAATATTGAGCCCCTCTTTCTAAAAATGGGTTACCCAATTTTAACTACCCCTATAACCCACCTCTTCAATTATTGTTTGCAAGTTGTAACATCCCACTGCTATGGAAAACTGCTCATATACCACTGCTATTTAAAATCAGGAGATAAAGCTTCTTTAAGTGACTATCAGCCCATCTCCATTCTACCAGTCCTTGCCAAATTGCTTGAGAATCTGATAAATGAGCAGGTTAGAGAATACCATGCTAAACTTAATATCATTACCTCATGCAATCAGGCTTTCAAGCTAAACATAGTACCACAATTGTGCTAGTTAAGGGTTACAGATGACTGGTTCACTGCACTTAACAAAAAAACTTACCGATGTGGCAATATTGTTAGACCTTAGCAAAGTTTTTGATACTGTGGACCACACTATTCAGTATCACTACTACAACCCGACACGTGCTTCCCCGACACACTTTTGTCCCAGCCCGGAATCCCGAACCACAAAATCCAGACAGGGGATTTTGCCCCCCTCCCCGTGAAGTTTATCCCACTGTCGGGATTTCACGTTTGGGATTCCTGGTTCGGGCAACAGTGTGTCGGGGAAGCGCGTGTTGGGTTCTAGTAGTAAATCTTAATATTCTATTGAATAAACTCAGCAATGCTGGCTTAAGTCTCCTGGTTTAGGAATTACCTTTCTGGGACACGTCAACAATTAAAGGTGGAAGGACTGTCATACTCCTGTGCCCGGATTTGCAAAGGAGTGCCACAAGGGTCTATATTGGGACGTTTGTTTATGATTTACACTAATGACCTGGGCGATAACTCTGTAAATGCAAAGCTACATTTCTATACAGGTGATACTGTTCCTTATGCTGCGAGTCCTACAATTGAGCTGGCTATGAATATTCTTCAAGAGGCATTTGATCAACTCCAAATTCATTTATGTGCTTCAAAGCTTCTTCTAAATGCTGCTATGACTGAGTACATGGTATTCTCTTCCAAATCCTTCTTGCCCTCCCCCATGTTAGGCATCACAACCCTAACAGTGAAAGACTGGAAATGGTAGACTCCCTCAAACAGCTGGGCATGCAGCAGGAAAATAAGTTATCCTTCCTTGTGCACACTGAAAATCTCTGTAAAAAGTTATGCCAGAGACTTGGATTTTACAATAGAAATAAATTCTGTTTCATCCTTAAAGAAAAGGCTTGTCCAGGCAACATTTCCACCCCTATTAGATTATGGTGATATTATATACAGACGTGCTGCTGTTTCTAATTTGGCTAAACTAGATGTGGTCTACCATAGAGCACGCCAGTTCATTACTGGTTTACAGGCCAAAACCCATCATTGTCTTCTCTATGTGGATATGGGATGGACTTCACTTGAAATCAGAAGGCCCAGCGATCCACATTCCTGGTCCAGATGCAGAATTCTTTGCCAACATACATATCTAGTCTCCTTTGATGATCTACATGATTTTACAGCCTTAGAAAGTACAGGGCTATCCTGCTTGATGTCCCTAGGCACTTTTCAAAATACAGTAAGATGGCCTTTAGCTGGGCTGCCCCCACTGCTTGGAATGCCCTACAGGAATCACTTACAATGAATTCGCTATTGGCCATCCCGTCGGTGCAGCAGCAAGGCGTCTGCTTGTGATGCCGACATCCTAAATTTGGGAACGGACTTTGGAGTCGGAGGGCTGACTGGGGGGAGAATGATTGAACATCAGAGGAATGTCTGTCCTTCTCTGGGGGGGGGGGTTGTATTTCCAGCACAATATGGATCCCTGGTGGAGGCCAGGGGATCCGCCGCAACTGGTGCCTGATTCACAGGGAGGTGTGACAGATGTTGCGATAGCACACCTTGTGTCATTGCATGTCATGCCTCCTGGGAGTTAGCATGCACAAAATGCCACCTGTTCTGTGAATGATGCCCCACTCCCAATACCGCGCTGCCCCCCCCCCGAAGCATCTGATCCCGAGCAATACAAGTATTCTGTCAGGTGGCCCAACCCCGTGGACCCACGTGGACCCACGTGGGGGGGTATAAGACTAGGCAGCCCTGCCAGCAGCGGTGATACTGATGGTATTCTGGATGTGTTTAAATGGGCGGGGGGGGGGTCGTCTCGGTGGGCCAGCCTTGGGAGGCAAGCTGGGGCGGATCAGTGGTCCATGGTTGCTCCAGGGCGGTGGGTGGGTCTGGTGATGTCGGGGCTGAGCCACAGGGGCAGGTTGGTGCAACAAACAACAAATTCACTAGTCAGCCTCTTTTATTTTAAGGTTCTCCTTGGTCAATTTTATGTTGATAAATGTGTTTGCTATTAAAATCCTATATAAACTCTGTTTTACTATTTATGAAACAATGGAATTTGTTCTGTTTTCTCTGCTGCAAAGCCTATATCTAGTTGCTGCTATTATGGCTAGTCTTTGTATTGGATTATACCTGCTGATCTGTATTATGAACTCATTTAAACCTCTGTATTATATGTACTGTCATCTCACCTTTTATGTTGTTACCTGTCCGAACCAGGACCTCCTTGTAAATGAGCATTACTCAATGGAGCTTTTTTCCTGGTAAAATAAATAAATACAAATGAATGAGATTGCTCCACTCTGCTCTGCCAGTGTATGAAATCTTGTTTTACTCCACTGAAAAAGGTCACGATCCCACTCAGGCAGGCATCATGGGAGTTGATGCATATCTGCAAAGCCAGTAGAAGTTCTACTCTCAGTCAGTTCTGTTACAGGTCTTATGAAGGCCCTGTATTCTCTAAAAGCATTTTTTCTAACTTACATAAACTTTAAAGGGACACTGTCAACCACTTTAGGCTTCAAATCTAATCAAATCAAAGTGTGGGTAGCCTCGTGCCCTCTCAGTTCTTTTCCTGTCGGAGACCCCACCCTGAGCATCTCCGGCCGGGGAACCAAGAGAAGCCAGGAGTTTCCCTCAGAAAGATGGTGGAACAGAATCTGGACCATCCTGGAGAGAGAGACACGCACACAGAAAAGCTCAAAAGCCAAGGGGGACGGAAGGTAGGATAGTATGGCCTGATGCAAGAGATACCCTCAATGATCTATTGTTATGGTAAGTTCTTAGGTAACTGTACTATCTTCATCGAGAGCATCTACTGCATCAGGCCACACCTGTAGAACAAGTCCCAAGCAGTTACAGACAGACAGACAGTTTGGATGGCTGGAGGCTATAGGCCTAAGACAGTAGGCTTTGAAGAACAGCTAGGCCAAAGTCTGCCCTTCTCCTAGAAGCAACGTCCAGACTGCGGTGTTTACTGAAAGTGTGGACAAAACTCCAAGTTGCAGCAGCACAAATCTCTGCAGCTGAAACATTCCTGAAACAAGCAACTGAAGTGGCCATGCTTCTGGTTGAATGGCCACGAATTACGCCCAGAAGATCCATACCGTACGCTTCCTATAACAAAAAATAATACAGTTGGCCAACCCTTTGGACAGGCACCATTTAGAAATGGGTATGCCCTTTTCCCCCAGGGGCAAAAGAAACAAACAGCTGTGAGGACTTCCTGCAGTCCTTCGTACAGTGTGTATAGTAGTGCAACATTCTATGTACAGCCCAAGTATGGAGTAAATGCCTCCCCTGGATTGGCATGCTCTAAATAATAGACAGGTAGGTGGATGGTTTGATTTAGAGTAAACTCAGACACCACCTTTGGAAGAAACTTAGGATTTGTCCGCAAAGACACCCTTGTCTTTGTGGAAAACCAAATAAGAAGGCTCACCCATTCAGTTCAGCTCAGTCGATTGTGTAGGGATAGCTTCCATTGAGGATGCTCATTCACAAGGAGGTCCCTGATACAAAAGTACTAAACATCACAGAGAGTCAGTACCAGGATACAACATATAGTAATACAGCAGGTATATCATGGTACATAGAGTAGATTGGTTGTAACAAATACGTAAAGGCAAAAGCATCACATGACAGTAAGTTTACCACCACCTAATAAAAATCATCACAGACAATCAGTACAAGTAGTACATCATAGAAAAACAGCAGGGATATCACGGTACGTAGAATAGGTTGGTTATAGCGATATATAGAAATAAATTAGAAGCATCACTTAACAGTAAGTTCACCACACCTAATAGATATGGGAGATAACTTAGGGTTTACATTGCTGGTTTCTAGTGGGGAGAGGGATCTGGGGGTGGTAGTGGATGCCAGAATGAATAACTGAGCAATGTAGGAGGGCTGTGGCCAAAGCTAATGAAATGCTAGGTTGCATAGCCAGGGGGATTACCTCACGAAGCAGGGAGGTAATTCTGCCACTGTATAATTTGCCTGGTTAGACCACACCTGGAATACTGCATGTAGTTTTGGTGGCCACACTTAAAGAAGGACATGCTACTGCTGGAAAGGGTTCACAGGAGGGCAACTAAAATGATTCGGGGTCTAGGTGATAGATCCTATGGGGACAGGCTTGTAGAGCTTGGTCTGTACTCACTGGATGAGAGAAGGGACAGGGGGGATATGATAGAGGTTTTCAAGCATCTAAAGGGGTTAAATGGGGTGGGACTTGATAAGGTTTTTCAGAGGAAGGAGGGAGGGATACAGCTTGAGGCTAGAGGGTGGTAGACTCAGGGGTGAAAGGAGGTGGTGTTACTTCATGGAAAGGGTGGTGGAGCCATGGAATGCTCTGCCTGAGGAGCTAGTGAAGGTTAGCACAGTGGAGGGATTCAAGAGGGAGCCTGGTACAATTTGTCCATATCCATTAGGCATGGTAGGGATCAAATCTGGCTGTACCAAGCAGCCAAAGTGGCATCGTTAAAGGCTGCTATGAGAGGAGGGATAATAAGGGGTGGAGGGGGAGACTCTGGCAACTCTAAGTATTCGGTCAGATTCCTCCTGGTGACATCCTGCTCTTCAGCGTTGAACCCCATCGCTGTGTGTAACTGCCTCGTTACCAAAATAAAAGAGGGGTCATCAGGTTATGGTTTTATTTATTTAATTTATTTATTTAAAATGTTTTAACCAAGAAAGGCATATTGAGCAGAAGCTCATTTCCAGAAGCGTCTTGGGGGAGGAGGGAAAGGGATAAAGGGAAGGGATACAAACAGATATAAACATCATATGTGGTATAAATTTACACATGTAGTAATTAAAATGTTACACAGGGTATGGTTGGCAGAGTCCTTGCCCCAGAAGAGACAATGGAGCCAGAATGAGGAAGGCTACCCGGCCTGTCCCCCTACCCTCATCATCATCCTCTTCCTCCCGAGGGAGAGGTCAGGATGGTATTTGTCCTCATCACCAGGGTCTGAAATTGGCACGGACGGCATCGAGTAATGAGGATGAGCTGGACACGGCGCCACTGAAGGCATAGGTGTGGGAGTGGGCCAAGTAGGCCCCCGGCGTCACTGGCCCCAAAGGAGGAGGAAGCCGGTGCATGAACTCCCAAAAGAGGTATAGCATGGCCGAGATGTGAAAGGAAGCTGGCGTTAGAACGCATATCAGTGCCAGCAGGGGAACCTGGGGTCCCAGTGCTGGCAGTACTACCTGTGGCAGTGATGAAGTAGGCTGAGGCCTAGGTGTCAAGAAGCCAGCTTGGTTCGTCGTCAGTGTAGGTTGAGACACTGATGTCAACACAGATGTCTGAAGCAATGACAGGGAAGGCCGAGTCCTCAATGTCAAAGCGCAGGCCAAGGAACAGTCCAAAGATGTCTTTGGGGAAGGCGGGAGCCCTGATGACAACTTTCTAATGCCAGTTGAATCCCAGCTGGTAAAGCTTCCAGCCTGGAAGCCCGTGGAGAAGAGGGACCAGAACAGCTGGGGCCGACAGGCTGGCAAGGGTGAGAGGAAGCCTGACGCCAAGAAGTCACTGCCACTCACAGTTACAGTAGTGGGAGGTGCTGCCAATGCCAATACCATGGAAGATGGGATGTGGGAGGTAGAGGGGGCTGCCGCCAAGGTGGACGATGACTCCGCCATGGCCTATGCCTGAAGCGGAGACTGCGAGTGAACCAGGGAGGACAGGTCCTTACCTTGGGTCCTTCTACCAGTGTTTGTGCCTCCCAGCTGACTTCTCCCGGGCCTTGGAGGAGTGAGAGCTCATGGATGGGGCTGGGGAAGCAGAGGAGTTTCTGGCGTGGATCTCCTTCTCCATTTGGGCAACCTTCCATTTCAGCAAAAAGCTTTCAAGGGTCTTCAGGCAGCACTGCCGGGTAGCCTGGTTGAATCTGCAGTGCACCTCACAGGCCTGAACGTTGTGTACCAGGTCTAGGCAGCAGACACAGGCATTGTCGTCGTCCTTATCAAAGAGCTTCTGGCCACACAGACAGTAGCAGAAGAGTTTTTCGGAGGCGTTAGGCATAAATGGAAAAAAAAACTCAAAGTCACTTTCAAATAAAGTGATCTCAAAAGCTGGGGTGAAAAAATAACATAAAAGCAGAAATAAGAAATTTGGCAGTTGACCGAAGTGGCCATGTCTCCGTGGAGTCCGACGTGCGCAGGTCAACAGCCAGAAAAGAACCAAGGGGGCACGGAGTCACCCATGCTTATATAGGAGGGATATCGCTGCATCTGACGTCGTTGTGGGTGGACTCTTGTAAAGTGCTAGCTAGAAAAGTTTCCGTGTGGTCCTAGTGCCTGGCATCCCTAGGTCGACAGGCGTGGCCTGATGCAAGAGATGCCCTCGATGACGATCGTATTTTATGATTGCTCACACTCTGTATAATGTGCTGATGTGGCTATTGGTTTCATTCTGCTCGCTGCTTTTCTTTTTAAAAGTGAAAAACAAACTGCCCACCATACTAAACTCTGTTTCTATTCCTCAGTCAACTCCCACTGCATCTTTCTTTCCTGAACTTTGTAACACCCACGACATAGCCTAGTTACTCAAGATGCAGTGGAGGCAGAGAAGACTATTGCATACATGGCTTCACTGCTTGGGGCGTTCCTAATGTTTAGGAAGTGAGCAATAAAAGCAGATTAGGGATTTTAAACAAAACAAAGTTGGGTATAATTACACAATTAGCATGCGTTTCAATCTTACTAAGAAAGGAGGCAGATTAAACCACCAGCAAGACCAATGAATTTTAGAGAAGTTAAGTGACCATAAAATGTTTTTCAACTTGAAATAGTATGATGCAGAAAAGGATTGACAGCGTCCCTTTAAACTACAGAAAACAGCACGGCACTTACTATACCTTGAAAAGTTTCATGACCAGCATAAGACGAGGATGTAGGGACTGCAGATGACAGCAACAGCACTGACTGATCTAGTATAACTACTGCAGGCTTTAGCAATAAAACATCATGAAATGCCAGGATGCCTTATATGAGGTGGGTCGTGACCTTTGTTATGGAGCCAAGCAAGTTTTCACAGCAGGCTCTAATTAACTTCACTTATATTTAAAAGCTGATGAAATTAGGAGGGCGCAATAGAGGCAATCACTGTTCATGCCTACGAACTACATAGGTAAACAGAATAAAAGACTGAGGGGACCTTCCCTTTAAGGTAACCAACAATTCAGTTCTCATAATAAACAATAGATATTCAGAGGTAGCCCCTACCTGCAAGGAGGTGAATACAGCTGAAACTTTTCTCCAGTTTGCCCAGAAGAACAGTAAGAAAAGAGTCAGCAGCGAGAGAGACGACATCTTTCGAGCTTTGATCATACACCACCACCTCCTGCTTGAAGTCAGTCTCAATCTTAAAAAAAAAAAAAATAAATAAAAATAAAGGAGGGAAAACCAAAATCAATCATTCTGCAGCACTGCACGTGCCGTACCTTGAACTCCGGAAAGTGGAGGATAAGTTCATGCTTCCAGAGTTGGAACGTTCCCTAGTACAAGGCTATCAAACCTTTTTGTCTAGTTACATATCTTGAAGCCAGATGCCTCGCTCAATGTACCTCCCCTTTAACTCTAATTACTGGCTTTGCTCTCTCCCCTCCTACTTTACCTCTCTTCTCTCCCCTCCCCCACCTTCCTCCTACTCCCTTCACAGCTTATGCTATTCTTCCCTTGCACTCACTTCAAGGAAATCCCTAGCTGGCCAGGTGGCTGTCTCCTATCAGTTCCCCAAACTATGGAACTCTCTTTCCCTTAATATCTGCTCTGCCTCTTCCAAACGCTCACTGTTCTCCATAACTTCACTTCCCACACCTGCACTTGGTACCTGCCTCTGTTCCACTACTTATAACCCGTTTCCCCCCAATCCTTCTGATTTAAGCTGGACTACCCCCTTTTGTCTGCTGCTAAAGCAAAAAGCCCCATCTCCTACTGTCCCCCCCCCCTTTTCCTCTGCACATTGATGTGTACTTCCTTGACACTTCAAAGAAACTTCATCCTTGTATATATTGCACTTTGGACTTTATATTTCCCCAATGCAATCGGGATTACATTCCCTTCTTTATCCTTGCACAATTTGCTTATTGTTTGGTAGCTTAGTATATGATGTCTAGTTTTTACCTGCTATGTAAAGTACAGTTATGTAAGAACTTACCTTAACAGTAGATCTTCGGGAGAAGCTCTTGCAGCAGACCACCTCCATGGAACTATAGACACCAGGCACTAGGACCACATGGAAACTTTTCTAGCTAGCAGTCTACCAGGGGGCTGCCCACTCCGACATCATACACCAAAGTCGCCCTATCCTATAAGAGTGGGAGGCCCCCGTGCCCTCCTCAGTTCTCCTGCCAGAGACCATAAGGGACCTAGCACCTGCTAAGGGAACTGAGGAGGAACTGAAGGGTCCCGCCAAAGAAAAGACAATAAATTTTATTTATTTATGTCTTTCGTAACCGGGTAAGTGAACTGATCCAAGGACCATTTTCAGTCACGACCTGGGCCACAATATGGTGGCAACAAACAAAGTAAACGTAGCAACAGGTTTACAGGCATCAGTGACAAAATAAAGTTACATAGCAATGACATTCATCGGACAGTCAGACATTGCATATGGTATAAGGGCAACAGTGTCAAGTTGCTACATAGCATAGATGTTCATCACATATGCATCATGTAGACAAGGTGCACAGGAAACAGAGTGTCCACACCCTCTAGGGTTTAGTGGTTCTGGTACTAGCATCAGTATGCCAAGGCATGTTGGGGCCCAGATCTAACATACAGTGGCAACTATGGGACTGAGATACCTAAAGTTAGTGGTTTGAGAGTCAGACAGGCTGGATTAAAATTTGCTGAAGTCGGGAGATATATGCATGGATGCATATAAGCTAGAGAGAGTGGGAGCAGGGAGGTCAGTGAGGGCTTATAGTCATAAACCCTGGTTACCACCCGTGAAAGTGCCAGGGCAGAGCTTGTGTGCTAGCAAGATCTAGGGAGCAGTTTCAAGTAGATTCTTCCAGAAGCCAGGCCTTCAGGTTAGCTTTTAAGGACACATGGGATGTGGATTGGCGAATGGACAGAGGGATCCTGTTCCAAAGGGAGGGGGCAGTGACAGAGAAGACCTTACTGCCCATCGCTAAAGTGACACGAGGGACCTCCAGGGGAAGGGTAGCGGAGGCCCTAAGGGTCCTAGAAAATGCCCTACTAGTAAGTAGTGGAGCATAAGGGACAATTGTTTGTTCCTAACTGCATTGTCCACGAGGCAGCCCAAGGCATAGTCAAAATAGGCCTGTAGAGGTGGCCATAGTGGTGGATAAAGAAGGAGGTACAGACACAGAAGGGCATCTCAGGCCCAGGGGGAAGGAAGGAAGGATGACATGGCCTGCTCCAAGAGATCCTCTTGAAGAGCTACTATTACGGTAAGTTCTTACGTAACTGAACTATCTTACTTTGAGGGCATCTCTTGCAGGAGGCAACACTTATGGAACGAGTCCCAAGCAGTTCTGTCATCAGACAGTAGAGTGGTGGAGGAAACCTCAAGCCTAAGATAGTAGGCTTTGGAGGACCGCTAGGCCAAAGCTGGCCCTATGCCTAGAGGCAAATGTCCAGACTGTAGTGCTTGGTAAAGGTGTGGACAGTACTCCAAGTAGGTGCAGCACAGGTCTCCGCAGCTGACACACTCCTGAAACAGGCAACAATGGTGGCATTGCCACAAACAACGCCAGGAAGATCCTTGCCATACTTTCTGTAGCAGAAAGTAATACAATTGGCCAACCATTTGGACAAGCACTGTTTTGAAACATGGATGCCCTCTTTCCCAGGGGCGAAAGAAACAAGCAACTAAGAGGACTTCCTACAGTCCTTTATACAGTGCATGTAGTAACGCAGAATTCTGTGCACATCTAAAGTGTGGAGCAATGCTTCCCCTGGATTGGCATGCTCTGGGTAATAAACAGGAAAGTGAATGAATCGATTTAAAGTAAACTCAGACACCACCTTAGGAAGAAACTTAGGGTTAAGTACACAAAGACACCCGGTCTTTGTGGAAAATCAAATAAGGATGCTCATACATGAGCGCCTGTAGCTCTGAAATTCTTCAAACACAAGTAATAGCAACTAAGAATAATGCTTTCCATGACAGAAAATGTAGCTCGCATAGCGCAGCTCACTCAAAAGGAGTCAAAGTAAGTTTTTCCCAACACAAAATTCAAGTCCCAAGGCAGAACAGTATTGCGGATAGAAGGCTTCAGGTGAAGAATGCCTCTCAGAAATGTACGGGACACCTCCAATTGTGCCACCGTACGGCCATCAATAGGCACAAGTAAGGCAGAGATGGCAGACATGTGCACCTTGAGAGAGGAGGAATACTGCAAACTCTGAAAGGGACAGCAAGTACCCCAGAATCTGATTCACTAGACAAGTAAAGGGATCCAGCTGACGTGAAGTAGCCGGACATCAGCCACCTTGGGTGACACCCAGAACCAAGCCATGGCTATGTCCTCAGGAGCCAGGTGTGAAGATGCAGGAATTTTTTTTTTTGTTCCTCCATATCAGTGTTTATCCTCCCAGCAGGTGGGTGGCTTGCGTCAGCTGACTGTACTGGACATCCACGGTCCCTTCAGGGCTACCCCCACTTCCTTGGCAGAACCACCAGAGCTGGCCTGGGGGTGTCATACATCCTCCACCCCCGCTTTTCTCTACTTTTCTCCCTTACTTCCCCAGAGCCCCAATCAAGGTTGGGCACATGCACGCCTTGGCTCAGCTGACTCCACCCACCCCTGGCCTAGCGCCCGACTCCCATGCAACTCCCATGTGGTGGTGGTGGTGGTGGTGGTCTTGGGCCGAGAGAGCCGACCTCCCCGATCCAGGAGAGGAGATTAGCCTGATGGCCATTCTATCCACTCCTGGCCCCCCATCTGACCCCTGGCATCCCATTCTCATTCCTGAACACGGGTCGCCAGCGTGGCAAGAGGTAAGACACCCAACATCTCAGCACCACCGGGCTGGCCCTGAAGATGCAAGAATTTGAAGTCCGGATGGACCAGGGTGCCCCGGTTCAGGAAGAGCAAGCCAGTGCACAGAGGCAGAGGTACTGGCAGTTCCACTGTCTGCTATTGCAGTAAAGGGAACCAGATCTGATGAGGCCAGAAGGGGCCTGGAGCTTGATCAGAACCCTCTGAAGCAGGGGGAAGGGAGGAATTGTGTACAGAAACCTCACTTTCCAGCAGAGGGACGTGTCTTGCCGGAAAACTCCAGGCCCTGGATCGAGCAAGCAAAAAAATGGCAGTTTGCGTTGAGTGGGTCCAACTCTGGACAACCCCACCTGTTGAACAGATCTTCTACTACAGAGGTAAGCAGTTCCCACTCATACGTTTTTGACTGTGACCAGCTTAGTCTGTCCACCAGGACATGTTGGACGCCTGAAACATGGATGGCCGACAGTTCTAAACCATGTTCCAGAACCCAATACCAGACTCTCATTGCTTCCCAGCCAGGTACGAATGAGTGTCCCCCCCTGCTCATTGATGTAGTGGTTTACACTTATGTTTTCCATCTGCACTAGCAGGAGACCCTAGGATAGCGGAGTCTGGAAGCCCTGCGAGGCATAAAGAATGGCTGCATCTCCAGGATACTGATGTAGAGAGAGAACTCCAGCTTGGACCATGTCCCTTATGTTTGGTGGAGCCCTAGAAGAGCCCCCCCAACCCCGAAGCATCTGTTGTAAGAATTTGCTGAGGGGAAGGAATGAAGAAAGTAGCTCGTAATGGATTGCCGGGGTTCCATCCACCAAAGTAGAACCTTTTTCACCAGAGAGGAGACCAGGACCTTCTGTTCTAAGTCATTGATATGTTGGTCCCACTGGACCCTCAGGGTCCATTGGGGTACCCTCATGTGAAATCTGGCTAGAGGCGCTGTGACTACAGCTGTGGTCATTAGTTCCATGAGCTGAAGGAAGGTTCTGGCCAAGACATAGCAGCTGTTGTACAGCAAATGGGCTTGAGCTATGAGGTGATCTGCCCTGTCCTGAGGTGGAAAGTCCATACCCTGAGCCATATCCAGGACTGCCACTATATACTGAAGGTGCTGACAGGGGGTCAGACCTGACTTGGGCAGGTTGACTGTGATCCCCTGGCCCTGGAACAGGCGGGTGGTGTGTCCCAGAGTCTGTAACAGGTGGTCCCTGGACTGGAACCCCTTGGCTGAGGACAGCTGCTTCATAATGTTGAAGAAGGTAGGATCCTCTGGAGGAGACCTAGGGGGTGTTTTTCACAGAGTCCTTGCTGATGGAGAAAGCAGTGGACCTGTCAGAAGGGGGGGTCTTCCTCCACTTCTTCCTCATCAGAAAGAATAAGATCAGGGTGGTACTCCTCCTCGACATTGACCTCTTCCAGGTCCAGGTCAGATATGTGAGGCACCGACAATGGCCCACGGGGGCTGCCCGTGGCTGTGTAGGGGGAGTCGATGACAAAGCTGCCGGTGACAAAGGCCTAAAATCACCAAGCTGGTGAACAATCACTAAAGTGAATTTAGTCAAAATCTCGTTGAGACTAACGACTGTCGAGGACCGTGTCAACGGGGGGGGGGGGCACAGCGCAGGGAGCAATAACCTGCCCAAGGGCTCTGAGGACTCGAGGGCCTAGTGTAGCATCAGACTTCATCAGGAGAACCATCGATGATGGGCCCAACATTGACAAAGAAGGAACTGATGACCCAAAGGTCGACGACCGGCTGCCCTGGAGTATTGGGTGGAGGCGCTGTCAGTATGGGTCTGGTGGGCACAGAGACCTGGACAGCAGACATATGCGTCAGTGCAGCTGATGAAGAAACCCCGGACAAAGGAGAGGAGGCCATCGGTGAGGAGATTGCCATGGGGGGGAGCGGTCCCAACTTTGGTCCTTTTGGTGATGTTTCCCCAAGGACTTGTCTTGGGCCTTAGAGGTCTGGGAGCTCAACAACCCTGCTGGTGGACTGGGAGACTGGGACCCCAGAGGGCCCCTGCCTGGAACTGGCTACCCGTTACTCCAGTGGGAAATTTTTAAGAGCCTTTTTGTATCACCTGAGGGTTGTTTGATTAAACATCTGGAGGAGAGCTCACAGTCGGAGACTTTGTGGTCAGGCCCAAGACAGCAGACACAGAGAGAGTGTTCGTCTGTGCAGCCAATCTTCTTTCCAGGGCAGCAGCAATGGAAGACAGAAGTTGAAGGAAAAAGAAAGGATTCTAAAGTTATATAACGAAAAAATCTGTAGGTGAAAAAAGGTGCAAAACTGTGATGGAGCTTTCGCTGAGACCTGTGCAAACAAGGCGATGGTGGGAAAGAACTGAGGAGGGAGTGGGGCCACTCACGCCTTAATAGGATTGGTGACGTTGTCCCATGATGTTGGTGTGGGCAGCCCCAGTTGTACTGCTGAAAATCTTCCATGTGGATCCTGCTACACTGACTGTGAAGTTCCTACGATGTGACCTAATGACTGAGATACCCCCAAAGATCTTTTTGTACTGAATGAACAAATTTAGCTCCCAAAGGTCTAGAATGGGAGCTCTCCTGTGCATTTGGGGACCAGAAAGAAATCAGAGTAGAACCCTTTGACCTATTGAGTCTCTGGGATGGGTTCTATGGCCCTTTTGCACAGCAGAGAGGGGATTTCCTCCCAGAGCACTGGAATGTGGTCTGCAGGATAAGAGGACAGAACTGGAGGTTTTTCTGGAGGCTACTCCAGAAGTTCCAGTGTGTGGCCGCTTTCTATGAGCTGCAGTATCCAGGTATCTCTGGTGATTTCCTTCCAATTGTCCAAGTGCAGGGAGAATTGACCCCCTACAACTGCCTCATGCCTTGATGGGGGGTTGGGGTGAATTAGGCAAGGAGTCAGGCTGAATTGGCAAAGGCAGCCTGGGCTGCACCTCCTCCTCTGTTTTTTTATTCCATGGTGGAGGAGGGGTTGGGCATCGCAGTGGCAGCCCGGCGCCTAGCCTGAGGCTTATGGGCTTGGGTCAATGGGCAGACCAATGAAAGGGCACTCGTTGAGCACTTTTGGGTTGGTTGGTGTGGTACATGGAGTGGAACAACCAAATGGTGAGGCCAGAGACTTGCAGTTGAGACAGTATGTCATGCACATCTGCACCAAATAGTTCACATCCTCTAAAGGAAGCATTCAGGATGGACAGTTGAACACCTTGGACAAAGCCTGACACCCTCAGCCAAGACTGTATTCACAGGCAAATGCCTGCCATGGCAGCCCTCACCAAGGCATCCACGGCATCGTAGGCAGCCCTAAGGAGGTAGCTGCCAATGTCAGAACCCACTTTGAGAGACTGCAGCATCTGGGAGGGCCCGGGCAGTTTCAAAGGCCTGATCCCAGAGATTTTTTTGGTATTGGACCATATGGGTAATGTAGTTCAGCACCCTGATGCTCAGTGTGACAGAGGCAAAAGTTCTCTTACCAGTTAGATCCAGCCTCTGGGACTCTTTACCCATCAGGAGGACACTTGGCCTCTTGGTACAGTCGTGGGCGGCACTGATGACCATCGAATCTGCTTGAGGCTGATCGGCAAAGAAAGGCCTACCTGCTGGAGCCTGATACAATTTGTCTCCCCCCCCCCTTTCCTGGGCATGGCAGGGATCAAACTGGGCTGGTGCCAAGTGGCCATGGTGGCATCCTCAAAGGGCTCAAATAAGGGAGGGATTACCAGAGAAAGGGTGTCTGTCAGGTGCAAATCAGTAGCCAGCCAACACTGAGTAGGGTCTTGCTCCTCAGTGTCGAAGTCCATGGCTGACTGTAACTGTCTGATAGCCAGGACAAAAGAGGGATCATCCGGGGGAAACTGTGGGATGTAATTCAGGGTCTCCTCACCGTCAGACGAGACCATGGAGGAGGAGGAGTGGGAGGGAGAGGCTTTCCCATCGTCCAGGTCATCTAGAAGGATGAAGTCAGGGTGGTACTGGTCCTTGTCCCTGTCTCATGAAGGGAAGCAAGGGCCCTGGGTACTGAGGCATGTGCCATGGCCCCACTGGAAGATGGGGCACAGGGCCCAGTGCAAGAGGTCACTGTGGGGACAGGCCTTGGGTAAGGGCAAGCCTAGCTTGCATTAAGTCCCACAAGGTGTTAAGCAGAGACTGAAAGTCCACCACTATTGACATCAGGTCCATCGGTGTTGGCTGACGGAAGACCGGGGCCAGAGCCAGAGCCAGGGAGGAAGCACTGGGAAGGATGGCCGAACAGGCCGAAGCCTATGGGGGGGGTCTCCCCAATGAGGGTCGGCATCAGAGACGGCAGTGGTGACCACGGCTTGGGCAGGGGCAGCTCTGGAGAGGGTAAAGGCCCCAGGCCAGAGAAATGGCCAAGGCTGGCAGCGGGGGAGCAGGATGCGCCCTGGCAGCCACCGATGCCAAGCCTGTCGACGACGAGCCAGACAAGCCACCTGACTGAGTGCCCGCCGAAAACAAGAGCCTGATCAGCAGAGGCTATGAGGTTGGTGAGACATCAGAGCCCCTAGAACCGACATCTGCCACCGAAAATATCGGTGGGGGGAGCTGTCAATGGTAGTCCTTCAGAGGAAAGGGCATGCAAGGCAGAGGGGGCCACGCCCAATGGCAAGGATGTCCCTGCTGTGGCCGATGCCCAGAGCGGCAACCACAAGTGACATGGGGAGGACAGGGCCTTAGAACGGTCCTTGTCTCAGTCTTTGTGCTTCCCTGCCAACTTGTCCCAGGCCTTGGAGGGCTGCGAGCCCCAGGACACTGCGGGGGAAGCAGAGGAGCTTCTGGCCTGAAACTCCTTCTCCATCTGGGTGACTTTCTGCTGTAGTAGGAAAGTTTCCATGGCCTGCTCTCGGTGCAGCCTGGTAGCCTGGTTGAAGCCGAAGCAGATCATGCAAGCCTGGATGTCATGTTCTGGGCCTAGGCATCAGACACAGGTCTCGTGGTCATCCTTCTTTGGGATCTTCTTCATGCAGGCACACTTCTTAAAGACAGTCCCAGAGTCAGAGCTCGGCATAAACGGAGCGGGAAGATCACTTTATCATTAAAGTGATGCACACTAGGGAAAGAAAGAAAATAAAAAGTTTGAAGAAAATTTCGATGAAAAATGATGAAATGGCTGTCGACTGAAGCTGGTGCATCTCCGTGAAGTCCAACATGCAATGGTCTAAGGTGGGAAAAAAACTGAGGACGACACGGGGGCCATCCACTCTTATAGGATAGGGCGACATTGGCTTAGGACGTTGGAGTAGGCGCCTCCCTGGTAGATAGCTAGCTAGAAAAATGTTCATGTGATCCTAGTGCCTGGCTGCTATAGTTCCATAGGTGTGGCCTGCTACAAGAAATACCCTCAAAGTAAGATCTATTGTTCTGAGTGTATTCATTACCCTCCACCCCCCCCCCCAATCTGGAAATGAGCTGCCTTCAGCTTAGTATGTCTTTCCCGGTGAAACTTTTGAAATAAATAAATAAATATATAATACATTACTATGCTTGTGGGTTCAAGTCTCTCACCAAGCATTCTGACTAATACCCAACACAGACACTGCCATGCTGCTCTAGAAGGCTGCTGTACTGTTGAAGGTGCCATATTCCAGATCATATGTTAAAATGAGGTCCTTTCTGCAGGTCTCCAGTAGCTGTCCAGGTGGGGGTAAAAGAATACAGTCCAGAGACAACCCAGTCTAGTGCAGAAAATGAGGGGGTTAACCCCAAACAGATAATCGTGAAAGCAATGAAGTCCACTCTGAAAGAACAAGAGAGAAAAAATACTCACAGCTGCATCATTTTATTATGACAGATGCTGGTAATCCATTAACAGCAACCACTCTTCAGCAAACAAAATGCAATGACATCCTGAGCAAAAGTGCTCCTACTGAAGCTTCCATGTGGAGAGAGGCGCCAGGGCAGTCTGACTATATCATATAGTACTTAAGCACTTTTGCCAAGTACATTGTTTATATTTTGTATGCTGAAAATGGTTGCTGTTAACTGGATTACCATCATTTGCCAAAATAAAACAATGTAGCTGTGAGGTTTTTGTCTCTCTGTCTTGTTCTTTCAATGGGGACTTCATTGCTTTCAGAAATAAAAGATACCGTGGCACTTTCTGAAGGAACAGGGGAGTTATTCCTTGTGTCCTGGCCAACATGTCCTCCTGTCAAGAAACATTAAGGTCTGCTACAATATGGCTGTGTGTGATGTAAGCATGAACATTTGTAGGAATGCGACTTTGGTGTTCTTTGCATATGTTTTCTACACTTACTGTATGCCTACTGCATACAGTCCATGCATTACCAGGATTTATACGATGGGAGGAATGAATAACAGCATACTAACATGCTAGGTGAATAACATGTAATCTTCACTGTAGCCATCAATCATGTTGGTTCTTCTGCTGTTTCAAGTTGAGTTATGGCCCACAGGATGTTCCATAGGGGGTCAAGGAAAGTAACTGCGTAAGAACTTACCATAACAGTAGATCTCTGAGAGGATCTCTTGCAGCAGGTCACACCTATAGAACTACAGGAACCAGGCACTAGGACCACACAGCAACTTTTCTAGCACACAGTCTACCAGGGGAAGCAGTCCACACCGACGTCACATGCTGATGACATCCTTCCCATATAATCATGGATGGCCCTGCGCCATCCTCAGTGCTCTCACTGGAGACCATAACCAGAAAATCCCCAGTGGGGGAATCAAGGGAGAGTCAGACGTTCCTGCCAGAAGAAATAAGACAGAAGATATACTGGCAAGGAGAAAAAGAGACCAGGATAGCAAGTCCCTCAGACCAAGGGGGGCAGAGGATAGAACGGCATGGCCTGCTGCAAGAAACCCTCTTGAAGATCTACTTTTTTCTGTAAGTTCTTACATAACTGTACTATCTTCATCGAGGGTATCTCTTGCAGCAGACCACAACTATAGAAAGAGTCCCAAGCAGTTCTGACAGCAGAGAAACCAGTCTGGGTAGCTGGAGACCACAAGCCTAAGAAAGAAGGTCCTGAAACACAGCTAGGCCAAAACCAACTTGACGTCTCGAGGCAACGTCCAGACTGTAGTACTTGGTAAAGTTGTGGACAGTACTCCAAGTGGCAGCAGCACAGATCTAAGCCACTGACAGGTTCCTGGAACAGGCAATAGAGGTAGTCATGCCCCTTGTGGAATGTCCACGGACAGCTCCAGGAAGTTCCTTACCGTGCTTCCTATAACAAAATACAATACAGTCAGCCAACCATTTAGACAGGCACTGTATAGAAACTGGTATGCCCGCTTTCCCAAGGGCTAAAGAAACAAACAGTTGTGAGGACTTCCTGCAGTCCTTCGTGCTGTGAATATAGTACCCAAGTATTCTATGTACATCTAAGGTATGGAGCAATGCTTCCCCTGGATTGGCATGCTCCAGATAATAAGCAGGTACATGGATGGCTTGAGATGAAGTAAACTCCGACGCCACCTTAGGGAGAAATTTAGAATTCATACGTAAAAACACTGTCTTTATGAGAAATCAAATAAGGCTGCTTACACATAAGAGCCTGCAGCTCGAAAATCCTTCAGGCAAAAGTAACAGCAACTAAAAATAACACTTTCCACGACAGAAAGCGTAGCTTGCATGTTGTGGCTGACTCAAAAGGAACCAAGGTAAGTTTTTCTAACATGAAGTTCAAGTCACAAGGCAGGACAGAATTGTGAATGGGAGGCTTCAAATATAGAATGCCTCTCAGGAATGCACGAGACACCTCCAACTGAGCCACCGTACGGCCATCAACAGGCACAGGGAAAGTTGAAATAGCAGACAAGTGCACCTTAATGGAGGAGTACTTCAAACCAGAGTCTGAGAGGGACAGTAAGCACTCCAGAATCGGATTCACAGAACAAATGAAAGGATCTAGGTGGCAAGCAGCCACCCACAGGACAAAGCCCTTCCACTTCATGGAATAAGCAGACTTAGTGGAGGGCTTCCTAGCAGCCGCCAGATCATCAGCCACCCTTCGGGACACCCAAAATCTCACCAGCGCTATGTTCTCAGGAGCCAGGCATGAAGACGCAGAGACTTGATGTCCAGATGGACCAGACTGCTCTGTTCCTGGGAGAGCAAGCCTGTGCACAGAGGTAGCGGCACTGGAGGTTCCACCGCCAACTGCTGCAGCAGAGGAAACCAGATCTGGTAAAGCCAGACAGGGGCAATGAGGGTCATCATGGCCCCATCCACATGAAGCTTGATCAACACCCTCTGAATCAGTGAGACAGAGGGAAGGCATAGAGAAACCTCCTGTTCCAACAGAGAGACAACGCGTCTTGCCAGAAAACTCCAGGTCCTGGAACGAGTGAGCAGAAATGCAGCAGTTTTGCATTAAGTGGGGATGCAAAGAGGTCCAACTCTGGATGCCCACACCTGTCGAGCAGGTCTTCTACAACCAAGATCAGGAGCTCCCACTCACATACCCTGGACTAGAACTGACTGAGCTTGTCCACCAGGATGTTTTGGACGCCTGGAACATGGATGGCAGGCTGTTCAAGACCGTGGTCTACAGCCCAGTACCAGACCCTCATGGCTTTCTGGCAGAGAGGGTACAAGTGGGTCACCCCTTACTTGTTCATGTAGTGGACTACACTAGTGTTGTCCATCTCCATCAACAGATGGCCCAGGGACAGCTGGGTCTGGAAGGCTTGCAAGACATAAAGAACATCCCTCATCTCCAGGATGTTGATGTGAAGGGTGCCTCCACATTGGACCATGTCCCCAGAGTCTGATGAGGACCAAAATGAGCCTCCCATCCCAACCCCAAAGCATCTGTGGTGAGAATTTGCTGAAAGGCGGGAATGAGGAAAGGACCCCTTTCAACAGATTGCTGGATTCCATCCATCAATGTATCACCTTTTTAACTGGTGAAGAGACCAGGACCAATTGTTCTAGGTCATCAGTGCGCTGATCCCACTGGATCCTCAGTGTCCACTGGGAAATCCTCATGTGTAGCCCGGTCAGAGGAACTCATGACAATGGACACAGCCATCAAGCCCAAGAGCCTGAGGAAGAATCTGGTGGAAACATATCTGCTGTTATAAAGCAGCTGGGCTTGAGCTATCAGGTGTCCCGCCTTGTCCTGAGACAGGAAATCCATACCCTGAGCCATATCCAGGACTGTCCCTATGTACTCTAGGCACTGAGATTGGGTCAAGGACTGATTTGAGCAGATTGACAGTGATCCCCAGGTCATTAAAACAGTTGTGTTGTATGCGCCAGGGTCTGGAGCAGTTGCTCCTTGGACTGTGCTTTAAGTAGCCAGTCATCCAGGTAGAGGAAGACAAAAGTCCCTCCCTCCTGAGGGCTGCCACAACTGCCATGCATTTGGTAAAGACCCAGGGAGCCAAGGGCAAGGCACAGAACCAGAAGTGTGCTCCCTGAAATTGAAGTCTGAGGTACTGTCGTTGGGAGGCACACACCTTGATATGCAGGTATACATCCTGCATGTTGAGGGAGCATATCCAGTTTCCCTGGTGCAGAAAAGGTAGCAAGCCGTGAAGGGTCACCATCCAGAATTTCTTGTACTGGATGTAGAAATTTAGATAGTGGAGGTCCAGGATGGGCCATAGAGCCCCTGTGCATTTGGGAACCAGGAAGGAAATGGGAATAGAACCCCCTGTCTCTCAGAGTCTCTGGAATGGGTTCTATGGCTCTTTTTCACATCAATGTGTGACTCTCTCCCCAAAGCACCGGGACGTGGTTGGAGGTAATTAGACTGAACTGGAGGTTGCTCTGGAGGCCACTCCAGAAATCCAATGGTGTGGCCATGTTCTATGATCTGCAGGACCCATGCATCCATGCTGAGCTCTCACCAGCTAGCGAGGTGTAGGAAGAAATGACTGCCACCTCCTGCAGTGCTGGGGAGGGTCGGGAAAGTAGTTATACTGAAGTAGCACCTGCGGCCGGGGATGCACCACCTCCTCTAGGGGCCTTCCCAGAGGTGGAGAAAGGGGTAGACAAGGTAGAAGCTGATCTACGTTTGCCCTGGAGCTTAGATCTTGGCTTAGGTCTGTGGGTGACATGACGGAAGTGCACCTTCTGCCAACTTTTGGTTGGGTATGATACAAGGAGTAGACCAACTGTTAAGTCCTACCAGAAGCCTGCAAGTCTGAAAGCATGTCCTGGACATCCACCCCAAAGAGTCTGTAGACTCTGAAGGGGTCATTAAGGACCGACTGTTGTACATCCTGGGCAAAGCCTAACACTAAGCCAGGAATGTCTATGAAGGCAAATGCCAGCTGTGGCTGCCTGAGTGGAGACATCCATGGCATCGTAAGCAGATTTCAGCAGGTGCTTACCAACATCAGCCCCAGACTGAAGGACCTGAAGCAATTCCTGTGTCTGGGGGTCCTCTTGGAGAGCCTTGGCTGCCTCTTTAGCCTGTCTTCAGAGTCGATTTTGAAATTTGACCATATGGGCAATATAATTTAGGACCCTAATAGACAGAGCGGCTGAGGGAAAGGTAATTTTGCCAGTGAGGGCCAGCTTTCTGGACTCCTTGTCCAGAGGCGAGAACTAAGGTGTTTAGACTTCTTAGTCTGATCGTGGGCAGCATTAATGACCAAGAAATTGGCCTGAGGTTGCTCAGTAAAAAAATGGCTTCCCCAAGGGGGCCTGGTACAACTAGTCTGCCTTCCTAGGCATGGCAGGGACCAAGTTGGGTCTATACCAAGCGGCCATGGTGGCATCCTCAAAAGGCTCCATCAGGGGAGGTATGATGAGAGGCAGAGAGTCTGGCAACTTCAGGTAGTGTGTCAGACATCATCGAGCGGGGTCCTGGTTCCTCTGCCTCAAACCCAATGGCAGTCTGCAACTGCCGCATGAGCAAGACAAATGAATGGTCATCTGGGGGAGACCGAGGGATATACCTCAGAGTCTCCTTATCCCCTCAAGACACCATGGAGGTGGTGTGTGAGGGCCTGGCATCACCCTCATCCCCATCAATGCCTTCCTCGTCATCATCAGGAGGAAGAAGGTCCGGGTGGTACTTGTTGTCACCTGCCCAGTAAGAGGCAGTAAGTGCGACAAGGTATGAGGGCCAGGGTGCAGTCCCGAGGGGCAAGAAGGTGCGGGGGCAAGCATAATAGACCCCTGAGAAGGAGCAAGACAAGCTTGCGTGAAGTCCTAAAGGGTATACAGCTTAGTCTGAAAGGGCTCCACGATGCCGGTTTGACAACACTTATTGACCAGCATCACATCAACAGGATTTATGCCGACCACAAGCTGCGGTTGACATAAATCCAGTTTTTCTCCCAGTCCTGTTTTGTCATCGGGGGGCTTTGCCCCCCCCCTCCATACTTTAGATTCTCAACTCCAGTCTGAGTTGATTCGGGGAGGGGGTGCAGGACCAGGAGACAGCGTGCCCCTGTGTCAGGCGCACCAACACAGAAACCTGTCGGCAAACTATCGATTTTGTCAGCAGGTTTGTAGGTTGCTGTGTTGGTGTCACTGTCGATGGGGGGGGCATACTGTTTGAAGGCCAAGCAGAATTGGCACTGGAATGCCAAATGGCACCGGCTGCTGAGGCAGAGGGGCCAACATCGGTAGTGAGGCCAGGAAGGGTGACAGAGCAGGCTGAGGCACTAACGTTGGCCCTACGGCCTGAGTCGTCGTCAGGTTCCTGGGAGGACAGGATGATGGAGAAGCAGCCTGGGGTGATGCTGGAGGAGACTGGGATGCCAAGGCCAAGACCTGGGCTATAGAAACCGCCAAATGCAGCTTTGGGGGAGTAGACTGGACCCCCAAAAACACTGCTGGTGCTGGCCGAGGTTGTACCGGCAGAAACACCTGACTGATGATCTGTGGAGAATAAGGGCCTGAACAGCAAAGGCTGAAAGGTCGGCAGGACTGGGTAAGAGCCCAATGCAGAAAAACCCACACCCGCCAGGACAAGACTGGCGGGGGGGGGGAGAGGCTGCCACAGCGAGCCCTGTAGAGAGGGCATGGGTGGCGGGGGGGACCGCCCCCAAAATGGAAGATGGCCCTGCTGCTGCAGTCAACACTCGATGCAGTGACCAGAAACGAGCTGGGGAGAACCACTCTTTGGTCCAGTCCTTATGCCAGTGCTTCTGCTTCCTGACTGACTTGTCTCAGGCCATCGACGAATGGGAACCCAAGGACAAGGCCAGTGAAGCAGAGGAACTCCTGGCCTGAAGCTCATTCTCTATGCAGGCAACCTTCTGTTGGAGCAGGAAACTTTCCAAGGTCTTCCAGCAGCATCTTCTGGTAGCCTGGTTGAAGTAGCGATAGATCTCACAGGCCTGCACATCGTGGTCTGGGCCTAGGCAGCAGACACAGGCATCGTGGCTGTCCTTCTTGAGGATCTTCTCCCCACAGGCGTAGATCCAAAAAAGTTTCTTGGAGATGGAATTCCAAGGCTTCCTGTCTCGGATCAGGTGCAAAACCTTGGTGTGGTGTTCGACAGAGGCCGGACTTTAAAATCCCAGGTGTCTGCTGTCATGAAAACCTCTTTCTACCACCTGAGGAACATCATCAGGGTTAAGAATCTTGTCCCTCCCGACGACCTCCCAATATTGATCCATGCCTTTGTGACCTCCCACCTTGACTACTGCAATGCCCTTTACCTAGGGCTACTAGGGGTGGATATCTGCCACTTGCAGCTGGTCCAGAATGCGGCTGCCAGTTTGTTGACAGGTCTACCCAGATCCTGTCATATTACACCTGTGCTCCGCAGTCTGCACTGGCTGCCAGTCTTTTGGTGGATCACCTTCAAGGTCAGATTACTGACCTATAAAGCCCTACATGGGCAGGGACCGAGCTATCTGCAAGATCTCTTTGTCCCCTACCGCCCCCTCCAGCCCCTCCACTCCTCTGATGAGGGATTGCAAGAGGTTCCCATGGTTCGACTTAAGACCTCTGGTGCTCACTGATTTCTTTTTGTAGCCCTACCCTGTGGAACTCTCTACCTCGTTGGGTAAGGAAGTGCCTGACTGTTGAGAGCTTCGAATCAGCTCTTAAATCCCATCTTTTTAACCTTGCTTTTTCAGATCCTGATTAATTTGTAAGCTTTATTTATTAGACCTTTACTCTGTTCTTTTATACTGTGTTTTTATATATTCTAATACTTTGTTGTACAAGCACTTTGGTCATTTTATGGAATTACACTTTTTATAAATAAAGACCGATTGATAAAAAAGAGGGAAAATCATTTTGAAAACAAAGTGATACCAAGAGCTAGGGAGAGAAAAGAGAAAATAACAAAAGTTAGGAAATGGCGGTTGAATGAATCTGGCGGTATGTCTGCGACGTCCGACGCGAGATGGCTGATGGCAGGAAAAGAACTGAGGATGGCGTGGGGCCATCCACGCTTAATATAGGAAGGAAATCAGTGTGTGATGTTAGTGTGGATGGCCCCCCGGTAGACTGCTTGCTAGAAAAGTTTATGTGTGGTCCTAATGCCTGGCGGTTGTTGTTCTATAGGTGTGGCCTGCTGCAAGAGATACCCCTGATGAAGATTAAGCTTTTCAGTCACTTGGGTGTGTTGCCAACACTGCTGCCATAGCTCTTATGACTCTGCTATGCTCTGCCACAAATTGCTAGGCAACACTGTAGGCAACATTCCAGAGTAAACAGAAAGCTTATTTCTGGACATACTATGGAATATTCCCAGTCTACCTCACTGGATTGTAATGTACTGAGATATGGTTTGTATAAAAGGCACTAAATAACGCCAAATTCTATTCTGTTCTTTTGCAAATCAGATTTCATTTATTTATTTAGAACTTTGCTCAACGGGATATCCACATGTACCGTATGTGAGATTCCTAGTTTTCAAGAGGGTCCATGGGGGGAAGGGGACGCAGTTACAGCAGCAGGAATTACCAACAGTAGAACTCTTAAGACAATAAATGTGCACAATTACACATTTACGATATACACATATTTAAACTGTTATTATTACTATATGTTTTTAGGTCAACTCATTTACAGTCAGAAAGTGTAGTAAATGAATAAAATGCAGACTTCAGAAATTCTGTTTGCAAGAGAATTTGTTTAGTTAGTAATGCTATGTATGTAACATTTAGCAGCAAATATGGTTATCATGTTACTGGAGAATGCCCTGTCTGGCACAATTTTGTGGTGCGTCAGTATGAGACAATGAGGTCCAGACTCCATGAAAGCTCTCTCTCTCTTATCACAATCCTAAAGTGACACTGAAGTCAATGAACAGAGGTTATATTTTAGTGAGGAACTTTTCACCTCAGCATGTCCCGTTTTAATAGAAAAGGGCCGATAATGAAATCCCTGTGCTAAATAATATTTGACAGTGACATTCCTTGAAACCAGAATGTTCCCCATTTACTACTATGATCTGGGTCCTCCCTCTCAACCAACTGTCCACCCATTTGGTAAGCTTTCCACCCACCCTCAGGTCCTTTTTTTTTTTCTTGTTACTAGTCTCCCATGTGGGACTGAGTTGAAAGTTTTGCTGAAATCCAGATACAGCACATCAGTTGTCTGATCTTTGTCCACTGCTTGGCTTACAAGGTTGAAGAAATCTATCAGGTTGTCTGACATGACTTTCCCCTCACAAGGTCATGCTGGTGATCGTCCGGGATCCACCTCTTCTCTAGGTTTTACTGCAAGGGCCCCCTTGAGGATAGACTTCATGAGTTTACCCACAATTCTGGTTAAACTAGCAGGACTATCATTCTTGAGGTCCCCTCTGTGCTCAGACTTGTGGAGCGGGAGAGGACTGTGTCCATCCCTTCTCCAGTCACTTGGGACTACTCCAGTCTCCAGTCAGCGGCCCAGTGGTGTGGCAGCAGCACACTGTGCCACCTCCTGGGAAACCTGGTGGGTTCACATAAGAGCCCCGTAATCCTGCTCAGAGGTGGGCTGGGGAAAGGGTGCATTGTGGAAGTAAGGCGCTTGGCTCCTGGGGAGGAAGGTTATGCGTGAGATGCCCAGCATCCGTGCACGCCGTGCCGTATGACCAAGGAGCAGCATTCATATTGACTGTGAAGGCAGCCATCTCCTTCCAGTCAAAGGAAGGGTGCAGTCATAGGGATTCTGGAATCTGGAAACAGGGAGGGCAGAACAGAAACTGAGGTGGGGAAGGAATAGCTACTGAATGTCTGTATCTAATTCACATCCTGTCTACAAAATCTGGAAGGGGGACTGGCCTGATGGTACGTCAGCAAAACATCATACTTCCATGTGGGAGGCTTGACTCTGTGTCCTAAGCCCGAGTCTCCCTGGGCAGCAAGACTGACAGTTCTGTACAAAGTATGTTCACAACTGAAGGAAGAGCCTCAGAAAGCATGCAGGCACCCCCTTTGTGGCGGCCTGAAGCCAAGGGACGTGCTGCTTGAAGTACACCAAGTACCTGGTGGGTTTTACCATGGTGGGCTTAAAGAGAGAAACTGCAGGCCTGCCCTGAGTTTTTCAAGTAGTGGGTCCAGATCTGCTGCTGTCTTATCTTGTCCACTGCACATCTTGACTGGGATGAGGAACACCTGGTCAGGCCTAACAATGGGAGGAAAGTCTTGGTGTACAAAGGGCAGACAATGGTGTGAAAGCCGGGTTGCAAGCCACTAGAATTTATTAGTTTAACAGAGGAGATTGATGACAATGACTAAGCATATGAGCAAAGTATTTTATTTTACAATCTCTCTTTTACCTTATGGCAGCTCTACAGGAAACCTCTTATGAGAGCATGGTACGATTGAGCTAAGACTTTAAAGCAATTTTGCTGCTTCAAAAGTAATATGCAACTTTTTTTTCATATTAAAAGTAGCTGACTTCTACCTACCACCCTCCTCCAGTTTAGACACTGATTGAACTGGCTAATTAAAATAAAACAAAAGTGGCATTTTCAAACTGGCCAGTGTCACCAACTCTTTATGCCAGAGATCCCTCCGTGAAGTCAGCACCTCGCCAGCATCTGTACAAGTGAATGGACATTGGTGAGGCTCACACGTCACTGAGGTCGCCCTGGCATAAGGAAAAGAAAAGCTTTGTACTTACCGTAACTGAAGAGCTTCCAGAGTATCTTCTACGTAGAGTACCAGTAATGGGTTTGAGCCAGAAGGCCCTCGGACCACAAGGGGAGCAGGGGTTAAACTGGGTGGAAAATCACAGAAACTCAATTTCACATCCTCGGACACCTTTCTGCATTGAATATGTAGAATTATACCATGGACATAAAAATTTAACAAAAATCCTGTATTGTGATTGGCTGGCTGGCACCTTTCTGCCGTGGTAAATCCTCTGATATACCCACGGTAAAGGTGCCAGTCACTTGCATCACCAACAAAATCAATCTGAACCCCAAATTTTAAATCGTACAACCACCATGTTTAATTCTTCACTAAACGGTAGTCTCCCAAAGCTCCCGCTACAACCACCAGATTGAAAATGCTCGCAGGGAAGAAAAGACAAGTGACAGAATGAAATCATATCCAGAACACTAGACACTTCAGTGTAAAACTCAGCCTGTTTTCCGGTTTAACTTTTGTATCTCTCTCTCCCCCCCTCCCTCCTTCCGTTTGTGCTGTTCGCGCTCTCCATGCTCTCCATATCCCGGGCAACTGACCCTCTGTGCCACCATGCCCCTTTTCCACAGACAAAACCCCATGCTTGGAGCAAAAGACACTTCACGGTAAAACTAAAAACAGCACAGGTAGGTCACTGACTGTCAGCGAATAAAAAGCTGACAAATGAAATGGGCAACATGTTTTTTTTTCTTGTATTTATTTGCGTCTCTCGCTCAAATTCCCAGCCCACTGCTCAGTAAGAAAAACTAAACCACGCACAGTTTGATTAAAAAAAAACGCTGCTGTCATGCTTCCTTTCCCTCTCTTGCTCCTGTCTGTATTTAAAAACAAAAAGGCTTCTCAGACTCGTAACATTCCCTATCTTGCTCTTCTACCACACTTCTGTCTCTCTCTTTGGCCACCTGTCTCAAACCCCAAGGACTATTTTTTTGTAACGTACTAACAAGTGCAAAAAAACCAAAATAAAACATAAAAAGCATGTTTTATTTTATACATATCTAAACAAGACACCATGGTATAATTACAACAAGCCACTTGGGGGATGTGGGTTGTCAGGTATTTACCACGCCAGCCAGGATTTACCCACTCGGCTGCACCTTGTGGGCAAACCACTACAGCCATGGTAAACCCCCCCGATAACCCACACCCCCTCGTGGCTTATTGCTTAAAGATACCACCTGACCACGGTTTAATCTCTTATCAAGCATAACTCCCTGTTGCTGCACTTGCCATGTTACAAGCATATTAATCCATGCCTGGGTGGTTGAAGGCCACCCCAACCCCCCACAGGCATGGATTAATTCTACAGCAGAACCATGCTGTGCCATGGATTAGTGCTTACATAGAAGACAACAAAACACATCAACAACAATACTGCAGTCCAGGGGATGGAGGGTGGATCGTGGTACTCAATGGAGAAGATAGTCAGGAAGATCTTCAGTTATGGTAAGAACACAGGTTTTCTTTTTTCCAAGAATCAATCTTCTCCACAGAGTCCCACTTATGAGTTAGAGTACCAAGCTTCAGAAAAGCAGTCCCCCACATTGGTAAGGTTGGAGTCCAAGACATACTCAGGAAAGGGAGTCATTTAGTACAGTTCTGCCAGAGCTGGCATGCTGTCTGGCATGAATCTTCAGAGCACAGTCCTTGACAAAAGAATGCACAGTGCTCCTTGTGGGCACTATGTCATGATAGCAAAAACCACAGCAGCACAATCCAAAATAGCAACACCAAAACGGCACTGTCAATAACAGCGCCTGACCGAAACAGCGACCGCAACAATAGTGCCAATGGTAGCGATCCATGAACACAGTGACCGCTACTATGGCAAACTACAACACACAGAAATGTTAATTTTAATGGTGGGCTCTGCCACCCGCACCCTCCGAATCCCTCCCCCTACTAAAAATAACCACCTCCTGGAGAGGCTAACTGAGACCTAAAGAAACATCTGGGGGAGGGGGGAAGTTGCTGACCAGGGGAAGGAAAAAATAAGATGGGGGAGAGACAAAAACAAAAAAAGCAGACATCTCAGGAATCGAACCCTGGGTCACTGACATGCCGCCACCCTCCCTGCCTGTGGCTCTGTCCTCTGTGCCACAGCAGCTGCTCAGCGGAACCCCTCCCAGCGCGCTTCATCCCTTTCTCCTCCTATTCCTGACAGCAATACAGCTACAGGGACAGCGCTAACCTGACCTGTGCTATTCTATCCCTGTCGCTGTATTAAGTTTCGCTATTTTGATTGCGCAGTTTTGACTGCACTATTCTCGCTTCACTCTTTTCACCTAGTATGCTCCATGTGGCAGCCCTGCCGATCTCTGCAATGGGCACTGAACATAAGTCTTCTAATGACGTGGCTACTGCTCTTGTGGAATGTGTGCGAACAGAGCCCTCTAACTTTAAGCTCAACATGGAGTAGCTGTGGTAGAGGCAATTCACAATCCAGATGGACAGGCATTTGATAGCAACAGGGAGGCCCTTTAGATTAAGATAGAAGGAAACAACAGTTGCTTTGCTTGTCTGTAGTACTTGGTTCTATCCAGGTAGAATCTAAGGACTCTTGATGTCAAGGGAATGCTATGTCCATTCACCTTCACTCTGATGGTTGGAAAAGTATATATGCACAACCAAGGACTGGTTCAGATGGAATCCTGATACCACCCTAGGCAAAAATTCAGTTACTGCACCTTAGGCAGAAGTTTGATGTCCGTATCTATATCAGGCATTTAAACTAACTGCGGGGCAGTTCAGGTCTAGAAGATCCACAATGGAGGGTGAGCAGAAGGGGATCCATGACAGTACTCTCCCACAACCCAGGGGACAGTAGCAGAAAAAAGGGTACCAGGGTCACTGCAGGGTATACAGGATCGAGGGAAGGGACAGTTGCGAGAGAAAAAAATAAAGGCAAAGGCACTAAAATGTGGGGAAGAAAACATGGAAAGCATACGGGCAGTAGCAGAGTTGAAGCAGGCGTCAAGTGGAAGTGGGTATGCCTTACCACTAGGAGCCCAGGGAACAAACTTAACGAGCTACAGGAACTGATGGTACACTGAGGTGTACATTGTGGCATCACAGAAACATGGGCCACGGAAAATAACGACTGGGAGAAGGTAGTCCCTGGATATGAATTGTTGAGAAGGAATTGAAGAACTGGTAGAAGGGGAGAGGTTGCCCTCTTTGTCAAAGAGGGCACTGATTTGACGGAAGATGGGGGCATTAGGGGTAACGATGGGTAAACTGTGTCTACATGGGTGCAACCCACAGCAGCCTCAGGCAGGAAAATACACTTAGGGGAAGTCTACAGGCCTCCGGGTCAAGGGGAGAAAGGGGACAGAGAACTCATGGAGCAACTTAAAAGAGGGGTAGTGAAGGGGGAGGAGGAGGTGGTGGTGGGAAACAAACTTGCTAGATTATCGATTGGGAGGTCCCAGTGGCCAAGAGTACCAGGAGTCAGACACGGCTAGACACCTTCCAGGACTGTCTACTGGTGCAGCTAGTTAAGGAACCCACCAGGCAGTCTGCAGTTCTTGATGTGCTCACTAACACAGAGATGGTGGGTGCTGTGGGAGTGGGGGAACTGCTAGGGAATAGTGACCACAACTCTTGTGTGGTTTGAACTGGCCCAGAGTACTGGTAAGCCACACTTGAGAACCAAATTCTGTGACTTTAGAAGGGCGGACATCGATAGGTTAATGAAACTGGTCAGTGAAAAGTTAGCAGGGGTGGAGGGCATAGGCATGGCAGAGGAGAAATGGAAGACAATTAAGGGAGCTATCCTTGAGGCATGAAAGGCATGCATAAACACAGTGATAAAGAGAAACAGGTTTAAGAGACCACTATGGTTCTCAGCTAGGGTTAGGGAAGCGGTCAGGGCCAAAAGGGGAGCCTTCTATTAATATAACGGAAGCAGAGAGAGAGGCAGAATGGGAGGAATATCTTCAGAAAAAGAGGGAGGCAATGGCAGTCGACTGAAGCTTGTCGTGGTCTCTGCAGGTCCGACGTTCTTATAGGGTTGGCTGACGTCAGACGGTGATGTCGGTGTGGGCTGCTCTCAGATAGACAGCTAGCTAGAAAAGTTTCTGGGTAGTCCTAGTGTCTGGCAGCAGTAATTCCATGAGTGTGGCCTGCTGCAAGAGATACCCCCCAATGTCAGATCACTGCTTTCCAAGTCAGGGATTTCATGTTGCAACTGGCTCAAAAGTTTTGTGAGTGAGCATGTCCAGTACAAGACTGAGATCCTCGACAGCAAATGGTTTCCATATTGGGAGTCTCATATGCAAGATTCCCCTGAGGAATCTCTTGAACAGTGGCAATTACCTGGGGGTGTGGCTTGACATGAAGCTTGACTTCTCAGACCACATTGCTGCCATCCATGCTACACTCTGTCCCAGGCTTGGTGCCCTTAAAGGAACAAAGACTGCTCATCTCTGCAGGTCCACAGAGTTTGTTATCCAAATGGTGCTCCCTGTCTTTGACTATGCGGATGTGATCTATGGTTCTGCCTCACCCACTTCCCTAGCCAGACTGGACATCCTCTTCACTCCTTCGGCCATTCTGTTACTAACTCCCTCCCCTTCCCCAAGCACACACCACTGTTCGTTGTATTCATCCCTATCCATCTTTCCCCTGTCCTCTTGCCACCAAGCTCACTGTACCTCCATTTCTAATTACTGGTTTGGTTCCCTTCCCTCTTACCTCTTCTCTCTCTCTCTCTCTACTATCCCAACTTCCTTCTGCGTCATGCTTCCTCCATTCCAGGGACCATCGCACTTTTGCCGCTCCTCACCCCCACTCCTCTGCTGGGCAATCTGCCTACTCCTATCGACTTCCCTCACTCTGAAACAATCTACCCTCCTCCCTCCATTACTCCTTATCAGCTGGCTCCTTCAGGCACCAGCAGAAACTCCAACCCCTCCCCCACCTGTTCCTGTTTCCTTTCCTCCTGATACTTTGATGGCTGAACCTTTTTCCATCCAGGTTATTGCTCTTTATTCCATTATTGTTGCCAATTTTTATGCACTGCAGAGTGTTCTCTGCACTTGATTTCTGTACATGCAAAACTGTTCATTTTTTTCAGTCCTTATACAATTATTGCTGATCACATGTTTTGATACTCTGCATTGTCCGCTGCTTGTTCCACCTTCCCCTCCCTGCTGGGTCACACCTGGAAACGAGCCTTGGTTCAGTGTGCCTTTCCTAGTTACCAATTTTTAAATAAATACTGATCTAATGTTATGGTGACCACAGGTTCATGATATGCTGAAATAGCAGACAGATGGACCTTAACTGTGGAGAACTATAGACCCAAGTTTAAAAGTAAGTATTGGAAAATAATTTCAGGAAGGCACTTACAAGAGTCCGTGGGGATTTTGGAACACCAAATGGAAAAATACTTCCATTTTGCACTCTACATTTTTCTTGTGGAAGTCCTATGGGCAGCAAGTGGCAAGTCAGAGGCACTCTGAGAAATGTTCAATCTGTTCACTTCAGGCCGGCCCGGTGGCGCTGAGGATTGAGGCGCTGGACGCCACACCTCGCGGCACGCCAGTGACCTGGGTTCGGGAACGGACTCGGGTGCCGGGGGTCGGCATGGGAAGGGTTGAGATCTGAGCGCCCATGTGGTGCTCTCCTCTCCGGACCAAGGGGATGGGATGGCCCGGTGTGCCAGTGACCTCTGGTGAAGACCAAGGGGTACTGCAGCAAGCTGAGCCGGCACGTAGTAGCGTGGCCGATGCAGGCAGGGTTGCCGTGCGCCAGTTGCGTTGGGGCGTGCACACGCATGGGGTGGGAGGCACAGAAAACGGAAAAACCCGGTCCTGGGGGTAGGCGATGGCACCAATCCCCATGCCTGCAGCCGGGTCCGGGTCCGACTCCGCCGGCCTTCACTGATCTCCCGCCCGGGGCCCACGTCCACAGCTGGAGTCTAAACTTCAAGAGCCCCAAAGTAGGAGGGGCAGCCCCACCCCAGAGGGGTTAAGCTGGGGGTGCCAGGTGCGAGGGACAGGAAGGTTCAGATGGAGGGGCTTTAGGCTGGGCAGGAACAGGTTGGATGCCTGAGAGATGGCTCTCAGGACCGCGACCGGAGGAAAGAGAGTTAAACAAAAAAAATGTTCACTTCTATTTCTTCAGGCGCCAAGCCCTAAGATGGAGGGAACACAGACTGGGACAGATTAGATGGCCCTAAGCCCGAGTCAACAAGCCCATTCTGGTTGGCAGAAATATAGAATCTGATGGCAGATAAGGACCGCTTGGCCCACCTAGTCTGGCCATTTTCCTACATAACGGATAAGCTGCAGATCCTAGCTAACCAACAGCCTACTTCCTCCTACCCCCCACTAGAATTGCCTTATGTCTGTCCCATGCATTCTTGAATTCCCCCACTGTTTTTGACTCTATGACCTCCTCAGGAAGGCTGTTCCATGCATCTATAACCCTCTCTGTGAAGAAATACTTCCTCATATTTCCTCAGAGCCACCCCCCCATCTTCAAATTGTGCCCCCTTGTTCTTGCACATCTCTTTTTCTGAAAGATGCTTCCCTCTTCGACTTTGTTGATTCCCTTGACGTATTTGAAAGTTTCTGTCATGTCCCCTCTCTCCTCCCTCCTTTTCTCAAGGCTATAAATCTTAAGCTCCTTTAGTCTTTTTTCATGTGACTTCTGGTGCAGACCCTGCACCATTGTGGTTGCCCTCCTCTGGATAGCCTCCACCCTGTCTATGTCTTTGCGGAGATGGAGTCTCCAGAATTGTACACAGTACTCCAGATGTGGTCTTACCAACTGTTTGTACAGAAGGGACAACAACTTCCTGTTTTCTACTGGTGACGCCTCTCCCTATGCATCCCAGTATCCCTCCAGCCCTCCTTACTGCCTTCTCACATTGCTGGCCCACCTTTAGGTCATCTGATATGACTACCCCAATGTCCCTTTCCATTTTTGTTGTTGTCAGTATCTCACCCCCCATTGTGTACTCTTCCCCTGGGTTTTTGTTTCCCAGGTGCATCACTTTGCACTTCTTTGCGTGAATCTAAGCTGCCATACATTTGACCATTCCTCCAACCTTGCCAAGTCCCTTGTCATCCTTTCAACCTCACCTTGCATATCAACCCTATTGCAGATCTTTGTCTCATCTGCAAAGAGACATACTTTTCCTTCCAGTACCTCTGCAATGTCACTTATAAAGACATTAAGAAGGACTGGCCCCAGTACTGCACCCTGCAGTACCCCACTAGTAACTCCCTTTTCTTCAGAGTGGACTCCATTTACTATTACACTCTGTGTCCTGTTGTGCAGCCAGTGTTTTACCCAGGCTACCACCCTGGGACCCACTCCCAGGCTGGCTAATTTGTTTATTAATCTTTTGTGCGGGACTGTGTCAAATGCATTGCTAAAGTCTAGGTAGGCCATGTCCACAGCCCCTCCTTGGCCTACTATTTTAGTCACCCAGTCAAAGAAATCAATTAGATTTGTCTGACATGACCTTCCTGCTGTGAATCCATGCTGCCTTGGGTCCTATGCCCCACTGGCCTCTAGGTACTCAACAATTCTCTCCTTCAAAATTGATTCCATCATTTTCCCTACCACTGAGGTCAAACTGACAGGTCTGTAGTTTCCTGCTTCTGACTTGCTCCCACTTTTGTGAAGGGGAATCACATCTGCCCTCCTCCAGTCCTCAGGTACCACACCATCCTCCCATGATTTATTAAAAAGGGTAGTCAGCGGTGTTCCTAGTTCTTCCCTTAGTTCTTTTAGAATTCTGGGGTGAATTCCATCAGGCCCCATTGCTTTATCCATCTTCAGTTTTAGGAGTTCTTTCAGAGCCCTTTCTTCTGTGAAAGGACTAATATCAATCCCCCTATCCAGAGTGCTTCTATTGACTGGATTAGGTATCACCCCCTGCTCTTCCATTGTGAATATGGAGCAGACGTATTCGTTCTGTATCCCTGCTTTTTCCACTGTCGCTCTCTGCCCAACCACCTTCCTTTTTATTCAGCCTCAGTATCCCTGCCTTGGTCTTTCTTTGCTCCCTAATGTATCTATAAAAGGTTTTATCCCCCTTCTTAACCGAGTTGGCTATCTTTTCCTCAGTTTGGGCCTTTGCTATTCTGACTGCCTTCCCGCTTTCCTTCTGCTTTAACTGGTACAGTTCTCTGTCTTGCTCCTTCTGTGTTTCCTTATACTTCCTGAATGCTATCTTTTTCTCCCTAACATTCCCCACCACTTCTTTTGAGAACCATAGTGTTTTTTTCTTTCATTTTGATTTGTTTCTTTGCTTCACACAAAGGCTTGTTTCCTCTGTGATGGCAGTTTTGATGTTTCCCCATTGTTGCTCCACCCCACCTTCTTGCCTGTTTGCTAGTGCTTTTCTTTGGCACGCTCCCATTTTGACAAAATCAGCCCTCTGGAAGTCCAGTACCTTCACTTTTGTATATGTCTTGACTCTATAGCTAAGTTTATCGTGAACCACACTGTTTGGTGGTCGCTTGTTCCCAGATGGCTACCCACTTCTAGATTGGAGATCCTCTCTCTCTGTCCCCATTTGAGAGTACCAGGTCTAAGATTGCTCCCTTCCGAGTGGGTTCCAAAACTAGCTGTCTGAGGCATGCCACCTTCAGGGCATCGAGAATGGCCCTGCTCTTGGATGCGGCTGCAGCAAAGGTGCTCCAGTTAACATCTGGCATATTCAGGTCCCCCATCAACAATATCTCCCCTTTCACTGCCATCCTAAGGATGCCTTCTATCATTTCCCTGTTCATTTCCTCCCCTGAGGGCGGGGTCTGTATATGACCCTGTGTGGATTGTGGTGCCATTTCCAGTCTCAGGGTGACCCACAGTGCCTCCTCTCCTCTCTGTTTACCCTTTAGTTCTGTTGCTTTGATCCCTTCCTTACATAGAGAGCTCCTCCTCCTCCTCTTCTTCCTCCCTGTCCCTCTTGTAGATTACTGCCCTGGTATGTTGACATCCCAGTCATGGTTCTCTGTGTACCATGTTTCTGTGACTGACACGATATCCAGGCACCCCTCTTCCATCAAGGCCACCATTTTGGGGAGCTTTTTACCTAGACTACGGGCATTGGTACTCACTACCCTCCATTTTTTATGGCCTTATTTCTTTTTGCCCCATCCCGGTCCTTACTGCCATTGTCTTTTTCTCCATTTACCCCTGCCCTTCTCCCTATCGACTGCTCTATCTTGGTGTTTACCTCACTAAGTACCCTGATTTTTTTTGGAGGAGGCTAGGATTTCCCTTCTCCTTTTCAATGCCTCCCCCCTTGGCTAGTTTAAATGCTTGCCAAAGCATTTAAACCTATCACCTGGGATCCTGGTTCCCCTCCTGGACAGATGCAAACCACTGCACCAGTATAGGCCTGCATCCCTCCAGGTGGTGTCCCAGTCCCCAGTGAAGCCAAATCCCTGAGCTCTGCACCAGTTTTTCAACCAGTCATTGAATCTCATGGTACGGAGTACCGTAGCCTCATCCATGCCATAGGTAGCACTTCTGAGAAAGTTACTGTGTATGCTACTTGTCTAAGGTCCCTCCCCAACTCCACAAACTCCTGTTCCATGCTCTGATCCCATTCTCAGCCAGGTCATTTGTCCCTAGGTGGATAATGACATCCAGCTCACTCCCCCTTGCAGCTGCTCCCATGATCCTGAGGATTTGTTTCCTGTCCCTCCAAGCCAGGATTTGTTTCCTGTCCCTCCAAGCCATGGCATCGGGCAGGCACCTTACCTCCCTTTTCCCCCTCTCCCCTCCAGTTCTACCTCCCTAACAATTGAGTCCCCCCACCAGGAGTTGTTTCCTTCCCCTGTGGGGTCCTGTGCAACCCTCCTGTGGTTCTCTATTGTGGAGGTTCCCAGCATCTTCCTTGGTCTCCACTGTGGGTGCCTCCATAGAGGACCATGCTCTGCTAGAGTGGTGAATGAATTGTGGAGAGTTACAGCTGGAGGGATGCGTCTCTGTTCCACCATCCTCACCCTCCCTGAGCCCACTGTGGTCCAATCACTCCTCTTTCTTGGCAACCTCTGAGGTAGTGGTGGTGGCCTGGGTGGTCCCTGGGTGGGGAAGCAGGTTTCCCGAATTCTTGCCAGGTCAGCATGGAGACGAGCAACCTCCTCCCTAACACCAGAGAGGTGCCTGCAAATAGGGCAGCAATGCAGTCTCCAGAATGTCTCGCAGAAGACTGCTGCTCCACAGCCAGTGCATTGCACCACTCCCCACATGTCTGTCTCCCTTCCTGTTTCAGATGTTCTCTTTTTTGTTCTTGTTTTAGTGTGTGCAAGCTTGTGAGCATCTCTTCAGTGTGCTGTGCCTTTAAGGATATGAACAGGTGTATGTTGTTAGCAATTTTGGGAAGTGATGTCAGAACCTCTGCTATAAAGGAAGTTATGTGCTTGGGGTGGGTGGGGTTGGGGCAGGGTGGGTGGGAGTAAACCTGTGCCCTCCAGAAACAATTAATTACAACTCTGACCCTCCACCCTGGGGAGTGCTTTCCTTCTTTTCAGACACCTATTTCACAGAGGTTAAGTAACAGGTATAGTCACAAATGACTGCAAATATCTCCCAGCTAGAGTTCCTCCTTGGCAAATAAAAGTTTAAACTAAGAAAAGTCAACACCAAAAGCAGAGAATCAAAACTAGTTACTTACACAGGCCCAAAAATTTATAATTCAAATTAGTGTAGTCTTTTAAATTACCTCCTTGATTTAAGGAAGCTTTTGGCTGCTCTCTCTCTCTCTGTCTCTCAGCAGACAGAGCCCGCGAATAACTCCTGTTTTAAATCCACAGTTCCCCAGGCCCCCTTCAGCTCCTCCCCTTAACAGACACCTATTTCACAGAGGTTAATTAACAGGTCTAGTCACAAATGACTGCAAATATCTCCCAGCTAGAGTCTTCGGTAAGCTGACCCCCAACTGGGTCAGAAGCGGATATCATATCTACCACAGCCAACAGGGGACTATCAGTATCATTTTGCCCTCTTGAGCCTCCAACTTTAATAGCACACTTAGAATGAGAGGAATAGGAGGGAAGGCACAAGGAAGCAGATTTTTCAATTGCAGCATGAACACATCCTGACAAAAAGCACTCAACTCTGGATAACTGAAGCAGAACTGGGGCAATTTGGCATGGGGGATGCAAAAAGTCCACATCTAAGGTTCCTGCATTTATTGAACAAAGACTGCACAACATCATCTGCTAGAGTCCACTTGTGGGAATCTACTACTGTTCAGCTGAGATTTTCTGCAAGAGTGTTTTTGACTCCTGGCAGATGCATTGCTTGGAGTAGGGTCCCCTGCTCCAGACACCATTCTAACACCCTCATATCCTCTATACAGAGATGGTAAGAGTGAGCTCCTCCATCAAACAAGGCCTGTAGGCCATACAGGACTGCTCGCATCTCAAGTACATGGATGTGGAGATGCAGTTCTGAGTCGCTCCAGGTTCCTTAAGTCTGGACAGCTTGACAGTGGGCTCCTCATCCTGTTAAGGAGGCATCTGTGGTGAGAGGCACCTCTGGCTCTGTCAGGGAGAAGAAGAATCATCAGCATTTATATAGCGTTTTTCATACATCCCAAAGCGCATTACAAGCAATGCTAGACTGGTAGTGAAGTGACTGAATGTGTGGTGGCAGCCATATCGCACATCATCACCCACACACAGCCTGGATATTTGCACGAACCGGTTTTATGAGAAGGGGAATGTTGGCCAGGACACCGGGAATGTTCCCTACTCTTTTGCGAAGAGTGCCCTGGGTTCTTTTACTTCCACCTAGACACCCACCAGGACAACACCAGGATGGGCAGAAGGGACCTCGGTTTAACATCTCATCCGAAAGACGGCACACCCCAGCAGTACAGCACCCCCCAATACTGCACTCGGATGCCAGCGATTTATAGGTGCAAGTTCAATCCCAGTGTGGGACGAGAACCCATGACCTTCTGGTCCAGAGGTGGATGTGCTACCAACTGAGCCACGCTGACACAGAAGGGAAAACCATGGACAAGATTCTCCTTTACTGACTACCAGAGCAGGGACTGCACAAGCAGGTCAGTCACCTGTATGGGGTAGTTTCAAGGGTGTAATGCCTGTGACCATTAAGTGCTAAGCATCCATGGAGTTGTCCTCCTGTGCCTTGTCAGGGTATGGTGAGCACCGAGGATGCCATGAAACCCAACATGCACTACATGGAATGGACTGGGACAGATGGTCAGTCCATGATAAATCATACCATCTGAACTATCAAGTTCACTCTGCTGTCCAAGAGAAAAGCTTATGCCTGAGTGGTATCCAGGACCACTTCTATGAATAAGAGTTTCTCTTAGGGTACTAACTGAGATGAGAGAGTTCTGTAGTTCTCCCATCGGTGTGAGGAACTGTGAGGCAGTGGACGCTGCTTGTTCCATTGTTTCTCTGGAGGGGCTTTTTAACAGCCAGTCATCTAGGCAAGGAAAAACCTAGAGTCTTAGCTTTCTGTGGTGCACTGCGAGAATTTCAAATTGCTTGGTAAAAACATACGGTGCCAAGGAAAACACTCAGGGGAGGACTATGAACTGGTAATGCTCCTCCCCACACAAAACCAAAAGTATCTGTGGCATACGTGGTGTACTAGTATGTGCTGGTCTGTATCCTGCATATCCAGTGATGTTAGCCAGTCCTGGGGTTTCAGGTAAGGAAAAAGAGACCCCAGAGAGGCCATCTTGAACTTTTCTTGAGCCATGCACTTGTTCAGTTTTCTGAGGTTGAGAATGGGGTGCATGCCTCCTGATTTCTCAGGTAGAACCCTTTGTTCCACACTGACTCCAGTACTACCCTCCACTGTTCTACTGAAGAGGCGTGCAGTCTCCTGAGTTAACAGCACTGACATGTGGGCTGAGAGCAGGAACTGCTTCACCAGAGGGTTGTCCAACGTGCTTTCCAACAATTCTAGAGTGCCCTTCTTGGATAATCTTTAAAGCATACAGTATTTGTTTGTCATAATGGATTTCCACTGGGGATAGAACTGAGTTTGTCCCCACCACTGGAAAGGGAAGATCCACCTCAAGCAGCTGAGATGGACAAGAGGCCTGCAACTCAAAGAGTAGCACTGGGTGCCTTGGACAGCTGCGCCTTCAGCCGCACTTTCTTCTGCTGTTGATTAGTTCAAAAAGTTTGTAGTGCTTTTGAGGCTGGTATCCTCTTCAGCCTTTTCCACAAAAGAACTGTTTGATGTGGAAAATACCATGGCCCCTTCCTTTCTGGGGATGGACGGATTCACTCTGGCAACATTACAGGTACATTTCTTCTCATTCAAATCCTTAAGGGCCTGCTCCATCTGTTTTCCAAATAGATAAGTGCCATCAAATGGCAGATTCATAATCTGGTGGTGTACATCAGGAGCAAAGCTAGCAATAATGCAACCAGGACTGTCTCCTAATGGAAATCACTGAAGACGCAGAGCAAGTCAATAATGGGAGGGTTTTAAGCCCGAGGTTCGATGGACGGAGCAACAACGACATTCCCCCATTGAGCTTAAAAGGTCATACCATCCTGGGCCTCGCCAGGATTCTTTTTCATTGCAGCCGGAGGCGCTGCTCTCCACCCCTCTCTCTGACTTCTGTGTTTTGTTTCCCTCGCTCTGGCAGCTGCCTCCGGCTGCCTATCCATTTCTCGCAGTCCTGTGTGTTTTGCATTCCAATGGCTGCCTCCGGCCACCTGTTCGCTTCTCCCTGTGCTCCCTCGCTGTTCTGTCATGCTGCTCTTTGTGGCCCCCTACCCCTCCCTCTTGTCTCCCTTAGCTCTGTTCCTCATTGCCCATGTGGCCTATTTTTCCTGCCCTTGGCTCTTCCCTGTGTCCTGGTCCCTCCTGCTTCTGCCTCCCCGCGACCGCATTCCAGATCTCCTGCTCTGCTTTCGCCAGCCTTCCGGTGAGTACTTTTCTCTCAGTTTTTCTAGTAGCCTTCCCTCCCTGTGCTCCCTGCACCCGATTCTCCCGAGAATCCCTTTCTCTCCAGTAAATGATTCGGCTCTTAACTCACTGAGTCCTGGTGTCCATTTTGGGTCAGGTTCTGTAATGATGGCTCCGACACCATATGGTGTCTACTGGACTCGATGAGTTAACTCACTCCATCTGCTTGTTTGCTGGATGTTGCTTCCTCACATTTGCTCTCCTCCCACATCATAGCAGCACTCACTTCAGCATATTTCCATTCAATTCCTTTGGCATTCAGCTCTCCCTCATCTGCTAGCCGCTGTGTGCTTTACCGAACTGCATGGTGCACAGCATCAGGGTTTGCATAGCACATCATGTTGCGTTCTCTGGCATTGCTGTGGGCATTGTGAGGGTCGTGCAGTCCTTGTATGCTTCTCTGAGGATCTTCTCCTCACCTCTAGCAGCTCTGTCCCACATGTTGCTTTCACTGCATCATGCAGCACTCTTGTCTGGCATTTTTCTGTGCTATGCATCCTTCTCTGCTGGAGACCCAGCCATCTGCCTTTCTGCTGACCTGGGGCACATTCAGTAGCCATGCATACTTTACTCCAGTTCTATTCCTGTTCTGTTTCCTTGCATCTGTGTTGTCTGGACATGTTTCATCAGCCCGAGGAGGGAGGTTAGGCAGGGTCTCCTGAGAGTGCTACAGGAATGATGGCAGCCACTCCATTTTCAGTCGCTTCCCTACCTGCTCGTCATGCGCTTTGGGATACATTGTGTCTGAACAGCACTATATACATGCTTCTTCTTCTTATTATTATTATTCTTCAGTGTGGGGCTCTTCATGCACCATCCACCATTTTACTCCTCCGTCTGGCCTGCTATCAATATTTCTTTTGGGGCATACCTACCGTGCATCATATGCCACCTCGTCGTCCCATGGCCCTCCTGCCACATGTATCAAGCTCATTACTCTGGTCCTCATTCACTATGCCTTATCCTCGTACCCGCCATCATGGATTCACTCCACTCATGGCTTCACTCCATCATCATCCATTTTGCTCCCATCAATCGCTCAACATGCTCTCTGGTTCCAGCTCTGCCTTCTTGGTCTCAGAGTCTACCTCCTTTCGAGGAGCCTCATTACTCGATTCCTCATCCATTCCTATCATTGAATTATCTCATACTGACCATCAAGGATCCACTCCCATCATGGCTTCACTCCATCATCATCGACCCGTGGCTTGGCATGCTATGGCTTGGCATGCTATCAATATTTCTTCCAGTTCACCCTACTGCAGTTATCATCCCATTCCGGCTGGGTCCTATGCTACCCATTTGACCTCCCTGCCATCCTTTGTTCTTTCATACCTCGCTTTCCCGTACCAGCCTCCATGGTGTCAATCCATCATCGTACCTCATCCGTTTCCTAATTTTACCTTCCTTGTCCTAGCACCTTTTCTAGTATTAGCCCTTATGGCTCACTCCACTCTTAGCTTCATTTCTCATCATACATCATCCAATTTGCTCTTCGATAGCTCAACCTAAGTTGCTCCTCTGATGCTCCTCCTGGTTCGCATACCGTCTGGTTCCGGACATGCCTTCTTGGCCTCAGAGTCAACCTCCTCATACTTCCTTCGTAAAAGTTAGTTTTCAAGTTCATTCATGTTCCCTCCTCTTACAATTCTGTACCAGCCTTCCAGGATTCACTCCACTCGAGACCTGTGATATTCTTTTTGGGCAAACCTATCATGACTCCTATGCCACCTCATCAACTCGCGGCCATCCTGCCGCACGTATCTGGTTCATAACTCCAGTCATTTACTCAGCCTTACCTCAAGTTTATCTATTTACATCATTTGCTCCAGCATTCTTATCACTGACTCCTATGCTACCTTACGCTTCATCAACCTCCGTGTCTCTCATTTGTATCGCTCAATCAAGCCAGTTTGCATTATCCTCGGTCTCCTCATGAGCACATCTGGAATCTCCTCATGGGCACATCTGGATACCCTTGCTCCCCTGATTTCTACATGGATCTATTCCCTCCCATTGACTACTCGAGCATACCCTTCTCGGGTCCCATGCTACCTCATGTTCCTTCCTTAATCTGTGCTTCTTTGGAATTTTTTCCCTGTATCATCATCATCCTCCCTACTCATATCCCTCGTTAATGGACCATTCTCTTTACCGACATACATCCTCAAATCAAACATTGTCAGTTTGGAGGGAAGGCGACCTAGGCATTGGATCCCCAGAGGTTTCCTCCTCAAAGGGTTTTTTTCCTCTCCTCCGTGCCAATGGTCATAATATTAGCTAGAGTTAGTACTTTCTTCAGTTAGTTAGTTAAGGTTCTGCTGTTGAATGGAGGTGGATGGTGGCCCCGGCTTTCCCCTCTCTCCTTAGGAAGTCAGCCCTTATAATCTTCTCAGAATTCATTCATCATCCTCGCCTCTTCAAAGTTCGACATCTGGGTATTCTTTTTGGGCTTCTTCTTAACCTATCTTTAGGAGACACATTCATTTCCATGGCACCTGTAGGGGGAAACCCTCCTCTAGGGTTCTTCGCGTCGTACCCCGACAGGGTGGTATATCCCATGGATAGAGAGGCAGAAAGCCACAAAGCAAATCAAGTTACACAAGCATCTTCTCATATCATCCCATCCAGTTGCATAAGCACGCGCCAGATGGGAGGGCTTTAAACCCGAGGTTCGATGGGTGGAGCATAACAAATCCTCCCCATCGAGCTTAAAAGGCCATAACATACTGGGCCTCGCCAGGATTCTTTTTCGTTGCCCACCATCCACTCCTCCTTCTCCAGCGGCTCATCTCTCTTACCCATGGGCTTCTTCCTAACCTAACTTTAGCTGACGCATTCATTCCCGCAGCACCTGTAGGGGGGAATCCTCCTCTAGGGTTCCTCACATCGTACCTCTATAGGGTGGTATATCCCATGGGAGGATTGCACTTCCTCCAAGGCATGAGATTGCCTGGAGCTAGAACACCTGCCCAGAGAGGAGTGGCGGTTGGGTACAACCTCACTAGTGGAGCAACTGGCCTGTTCAGGTCCCCTACCTGCCATGCTGTCGACCACTTTTGAAGGGTAGGGCTGTGAGGAATTTTTTTTTTTTTTAAATAACTAAACTGACACAAAAATAAACTCTAGTTGTACTTTTTGAAATATGACTACAACGAACTAGACAGAATACTGTTTGTATATAAACTGGAGAAGATCCGGCTCCGAAAAGGAGAGTGAGGCAGATGCTGTACTTCAATGGCGGGGAAAAAAAGGAACTAAGGCAGCTGGGGGCAGGCATCACTGTATACCAGAGGGCAAGCCAGATGGCATGTGTGTGGGATATACCACACTACCAGCCCCCAAAACATCCGACTCCCGTAGAGTCCTAGCATCTTGCGGCTCAGGCACATGACTGGGGCTCTATAGAGAAGATTGATTCTTGGAAGATAGGTAATGTCATACAAAACCAAATTCACTTGTTTTAATGCATCTCTGTTGCTTATGAAGTGATGGAAATTTTCAATTCAATGCTTGTATTTGCACACACTTCAAGATATATCTAATACTTCATATTCGCTGTATTGCTGTATCTCTGTTGCTTATCATGTGACTTTAATATGTGTATGCTTCATATACTTCTGAACAGGTGCGGAATCTGGGTGTAATCTTTGATGGCGAGCCGACACTGAAGGCACATGTGTCAGCCGTTGTCAAGTCTTCCTTTTATCATCTGAGGAATATTGCCCAGATAAAACACCTTGTTCCACACGATGACCTTCCTGTATTAGTCCACGCTTTTGTCTCCTCGCGTCTTGACTACTGTAATGCTCTATATCTAGGGTTGCCGGGGGTGGATCTCCGTCGCTTGCAGCTGGTGTGGAATGCTGTGGCCAGGTTGTTGATGCGGCTGCCAAGAACTTGCCATATCACACCTGTGCTGCACGAACTGCACTGGCTGCCAGCGTGATGGAGAATCACCTTCAAGGTCGCGTTGCTGACCTATAAGACCCTACACGGTCAGGGACCGGACTGCTTGCAAGATCTCCTGCGACCCTACCGCCCTCTTCGCTCGCTCTGCTCCGCTGACGAGGGATTGCTAGAGGTTCCCAGGGTTCGTCTTCAATCATCTGGGGCCAGAGCCTTTTCTTTTATGGCCCCAACCCTGTGGAGCTCTCAACCTCGTCAGACCCGAGAGTGCCAGTCCACAGAGCTATTCAAGGCATCTTTAAAGAGTTATTTATTTGAGCATGCCTTTGATTAGGCCACCCCATTGTCTTTTAATTATTTTTAAATTTATATTTATTGTGTTGGCTGCTTTTTGTGTTGTAGCTGCGCTTCATTAATTTTGAAAAGCGCATTATAAATTAAATCTGATTTGATCTTGTCTGTTCTGTATTTGTATTCTCCCTTGTTGTGCCTGAAAAGGCACTGTATGTCTGGCGTGCTTAGCAGGTCAACAAAACTAAACAAATAAATTCGGTACCTGGTAATTTTTTTTCTCTGAAGGAACACTGACCAGTCCAGGCACTCGTGGGTGAAGGCCCTCGCTAACAGCTGGAGCCAGAACTTCAGACACTTGATTGACAGGTGACCAGATACCACTCACGCCATCTCCTTCATGTCCCTTCAGTTGGTCCCAAAGCTAGAAAATAAAAGCTCAAGAGATTAGTATGGCCTGGCTTGGTAGACGGTCCTTTGGAGAAAAACAATTACCCGGTCTGAAATGACCTTTTCTGTTACATCCACATGCAAATCCCTCCAATGCTGGCAAGTGGGACATGGTATACTAGTTACATCAAGTATATACTGTATATTTATTGTGAGAGTTTCACTTCACCAGGACAGGCCTACTGAGCTGTAACAGCGTGTTTCCAGAGGTGTCCCGAGGGATGGGTAGTCACAGAAACCCAATACGACAATTTAGCAGCACAGGAATTCAATATACAAGTAAACAGCAGTTTATACAACAGGCAGTAGGAACAGTACCACAATTAAAAAAAAAAACAAAAAAAAAAACATTTAAGGTAACTGGACTGTAACGGAGTAATTTATATACCTAAAGCAACATTTTATAATAAAGACAGAAGAATACAGTTGTGGTAGGAGAGAGATGAGGACAGAGATTGTGTGCAGGAGAAGACATGAGTAGAGTGGGTCTGCGTACTGAAGCCCACAGGGAGAGCCACAAGAAACTGAGAAGTGGGGAGAACAGCTCATCCGGACAGTAGGTTGTTGGGGGTGAAGTAGTATAGGAGGGGCAGACTCGATGGACATGGACCAGGATCTCCGGTCTCCTCCTGTCAAATAGGTTACTTACCTGTAACCGTAGTTCTTTGAGTGGTATATAGTTTACATCTACACTCTAGCAGTTCCACTAGAACAGTCTGATTTGCCAGACATCTTCAAGCTAAGCTCCTCCCATCACCCAGGCAGAATATCCCCTGACTCCACCCGTGATGTCAGATCTTATACACTAGAAGTAGGGATCTGTGTGCCACTTGCCACAGGAGGCCAGGTGGGTTGTGTTGATGTGAACTATATACCACTGCTAGAACTATGGTTAAAGGTCAGTAACCTATTTTTATAGGGGCATGGAAATAATTCACTATCCACACTCTGGCAGATTCCTAGCAGTTCTCCAGGAAGAGGGGGCAAGGCATGCATCCCTACATGGCAAACAGAGACTGGAGAACAGAGGTCCCAAAAACCAGCATCCCAGTGTGACTGAAGGTTGATGCAGTAGTGGGAAATTAACATGTATAGTGATTTCCATGTAGCAGCCCTGCAAATTTCCTGGACAGGGACATCCCTGGAAGCAGAAATTGAGGAAGTGGTATGTCTGGTGAAATAAGCTCTAAGCCCTACAGGAGGCTCCCTAACAGCCAACCTACAGCAGAGGTCAATGCAGGCTGTGATCCACCTGCCAATCATTTGCTTTGTTGCTGGCCTGCCAGATGCGTCTTCAGCAAAGTGACAAACAGCTGGCAAGCCTCTCCCCGAACTCCAGTCATGCACGCTACATAGTAAGAAAGTGCCCTCCACAAGTCAATGGTATAGAACCTTCGGTTGGCTTCCGAAGATGGGTGACCTTTGGGAAGAATTTCAGGTTAGGACAAAGGACTGTGTCCCTGTAGAAGACCAGAAAGGGAGACTCTACTGATAGCGCCTGGAGCTTCTGCTCCTTCTCGCTGTTGTGATGGCCACCAGAAAGGCTATAGTCCATGACAAGTGTGACATCTCACACCAATACACTGCTCCAAAAAGGCTTACCCAACAGTACAGCCAATACAAGCAGTGGGTCCCACGGTAGAGGTGGTACACACACTAAAGGGGGCAGATGGTTCAGGCCCTTGAAAAGTGCCCAACCACCATCTCCTGGGCCACCACTGGCTTACCAGCCTGCACCCGGTAAGCAGAGATGGCTGCCATGGGCACCTTAAAGGTTGTTGCCCACAGTCCCTACTGAGAGAAGGACCAGAGGTAGCCCAGGATGCAAGCCACAGGGCAGGCAAGGGGATTAAGCTCTTTGCCCCGACACTAAATGGAAAATGTCTCCCAGTTAAAGGCAAAGCATCTGCAAGTTGACTCTTTTCAGGAGGCCTCCATAACGTGGAGCACATCATCAGAGAGACCCAAGGCCTGGAACTTTAGCCACTCAGGAACCAGGTCATGAGGTGCAAGGACTGTAGGTCCAGGTGTAGGACCATCCCCTGAAGTCTGGCCAGCAGATCAAGGTGGAGAGGCAGTTACCAAGGAGGTCTACTACTGCGGCTGAGGAGATCCGGATACCAGAACTGTTGTGGCCGGTCTGGAGCTATCAGGATCAACTGCACCTTGTCCTTCCAGGCCTGACCACTACCTTGTGGATCAAAGGGAAGGCATACATAAGGGCTGGGGTCCAGGGCCTCATGAAGGCATCCCCCAACAAAGGTCCCAGACTGTAGAATGCAAGCACAAAACAGGTTCAGTTTGGTGTTCTCTCAAGAGGTATACAGGTCCACCAGAGTGTGCCCCACTGGGAGAAAAGAGGGTTCACCACCTCCTGATTCAGGGACCACTCATGCAACATCCCTCTACCTGGCTGAGAGTGTCTGCCAGCTGACTGTTCTCTCCTGTGACATGAATCATCAGAAGGTCTGCACCCAGGCTGTGCATGAGAGTTCAGGTGCAGAGAGCCTCACGACACAAGAGAAGGGAGTTCTGCCTGCATGTTCAGATAGAACATGGTCATGGTGTTGTCTGTCTGGACCTGCACAACCTAACCCTAAGTAATAGAGCAAATTCCATCAGTGAAGTTGCACTGCATGGAGCTTCAGCAGGTTTATGTGGTGACGGGACACCTGGGGTGACCAGAATCCATGGGCTCTGTTGTCTCCCATGTGGGCAACCCACCCCAACAGAGACATGTCTGTCATGAGTGTGATGGTCAGTTCGGGGCAGACAAATGGGATTCCTTCCTCCAAGTGTTCTGGAATCAGCCACCACTGGATAGCATCCCATATCGGCTAGTCACTATGACTGGTTGGTCCATGTGGACTAGGCGCTGGGACAACTGATGGCCCAACTCCCACTGGAGGTGGCACATTCATACCACACTGTTGCAGGATGCCATGTACCCCAGCAGTCTCAGGTAATCTCGGGCAGGAGAGTCTGACATGCAATGATCAGGCAAAGGAGGTTAGATCCATTGCCTGGTCTGTAGAGAGGCAGGCCTTGGCCTGCAGAGAGTCTAGTTCTGCCCCGATGAACTTGATCACCTCTGTGGGTACCAGTTCACACCTTTCCAGGTTGACCAGCAGGCCCAAGTCTAGGCAGATCTGGAGAGCCAGATCTCTGGACCTCTCTGTGGCCTCCACAGATGGACCGGCTAGCAGCCACTCATCCAGGCATGGGTACACCCGGACCCCTAGGCACTGCAGGTAAGCTGCCACCACTACCATGCACCTGGTGAAGACCCCGGACACTGAGGAGAGACCAAAGGGCATGACCTGGAACTGGTACAGGACCCTTTCATTTTGGAATTGGAGGTACCAACAGTGGGACTGACAGACTGGGATGGGATAAAATGCACCATGGAGGTCTAGGAAGCAAAACCACATGTTCTGCTCCAACAACGGAATAACCTGATTCAGAGTGACCATCCTGTGACTGGTTCAGATCATGCAGATCCAATATGGGGTGCCAGCCCCTGTCCATTTTGGGACTAGGATGTCCCTGGACACATAACCCTGACTGGCCAGGGTGTTCAGGACATGGGCTACTGCCTCTTTTGCAAGGAGCCAAGTAATGTCACAAAGGGCGGCCAGCATGCTGTGACACCCTGGACTTCCGAGGCATGTGGAGGAGGTAAGGCAGAAGAGTCTCAAAGTCCAGAGGCAACTTTATGCCCACTACATCCAACAACCCAATTGTGATAGCACACCAACATGGCAAGAAATGACATAGCTGACCTCCGAAGGGGAATCCAGACAGGGATAAGATGGGTGGAGGGATGACACCCCCCAACCCATCACTGGGCAGCTTTTACGGAGGCACAGGTGACTGCAGCTGGAGTGGCACCACTACCCCTGCACCCCCCCCTTCTTAGGACCCAGGCCCCTGGACTTGGGGTGCCATGCATGGTATTGCCCCCTGCTGGAGCTGCTGCCAAGGAGCTAGGGCTGAAAGAACCAATACTGGAAAGCCTATTTCTTAGGCTTCTTTTTCGTGTCCTTCTGGGATGATGTCACAGAATCCATGGTGGCACTGGATGTCTCAATATGGGTGAGATGTCCTTCCACACCAGGGCCAAATAGGTCGGTGCCCAGGAAGGGGACATTGGCCAGCTGGTGCTGGGTGTCTACCATAAAGGTGGACAGGCACAGCCAGGCCCTGTGATGCATGGAGATGGCAGCTGCCATGGCACTGGCACATGAATCACCCAAGTCCAAAGCCAGATGCATCTGGTGTTTAGCCAGTGACTGACCTTCATCTCTGATGACCATCACCGCCAATTGCTTGACAGCTGGGAGGTGAAGGAGGACTGAACAAAAACTCCCATTAGGGAGTGACTGAAGTTGGCCCTCATCATGGCATAGCTGGCCTGATGGGGACCCAAGGATTCCGCAGCCTATATCTTTTTATGGCATGGTCAGTTTTACAAGACTCCTTGTCCAGAGGCTTGTTCACATCCCACTGCTGTCCAGACTCGTAGAATACTGAATCCATTACCAATCCCTCCGCAGAGGGGTGGTCCGAGAACCCAGAAAGGGACCCATGAGGGACTGTATACTTCCGTACCATATGGGTAGAAGGTGCCGGGCAGGATGCTGGATGCTGCCGGAAGCTCCAGGGCTAGTCCAAAAATGGCTTCAGCCATGGGAAAGTCAACTCTCATCGAAATTTCCCTGTCCAAAATGTCTGTAAAAGGTACTTAGTCCTTTTTTTTTGGACTGGCTCTAGTGGGACTGACATGGACTCCGAAATTAGGTGGAGAAGCACCCCGAAGGACAATGGGCCATACTTGGTTGACAGTTTCTCTACCAATTCCCAGTTAAGGAGAGGAATCCAAGAGAAGGCCATGGACTCATGCTTGGAGTCATCCAAGGACTTCTCAAAAATGTCCCTCAACTGTTTCTTACCATGGACCACATGGGTATCCTCACCAGGGTGATCTGCACCACCAGCCAGTCTGGCAAGCTGGTGGCCAAACAGGAGTCTTTGGTTGGAGCACCCATCTTTGGCTGTGGTGGTGGCTGCTCACCCAAAGAGATAGAGAAGCAGTTGCGGGGAGTACCTGCGTAGCATGGACCAGAAGGGTCACCACTAGCAGCTGCCAGGTTACTGGAGGTCCAAGGGGTACAGCCCTAATCTGCCCTGCGATGGCCCACTGTTGCCAGAGGAGCTCTTTATATGACCGACTATCTTGCAACCGAGCTGCAGCATCAATGGCGGTGCCTCTCAGTTGAGCAGGATCGAGGCGGGAATACCTTCAACAAGATCTCAACCATGACCTCGACTGTTGATCAGACGGTTGATGGCGAGGGGAGCCTTCTGGCTAGTTGTAGTATACCATGTGCCTGCCCACCTTAAGCAGTACAGGTGTGTAAGGCTCGACTGCTGGTAGAAGCTGCTCCTGCCGAGGACCAGACGGGGATACTGACTGAAGCAGTGCAGGGGAGTAACCAGGATTTCAAAAACTGAAGGCCCAAGCACAGGTACATGCAGTTTAGGGCATCACTGGTATCCACGGCCAGCTGAGTTAAAGGTGAGAGGAAACAATTTTTTACACCTCTAGATGGCCTCCTGATGTCCTTTTAGTGTCTATTCAATATTTTGACAAGTTTTTGTTAAATTAATAATCTAATTTTGTTGCCTTTGTAACTACCCTGAATCCCTCTCTCCTCAGCAGTTGCTGCTCTCTTTTTTCATACTGCCTGAACATTCTATGACATAAACACAATTCCAAGCCATTCAGGTGAACAGCATGGAATGGAGTAATTGATGTCATAAAATGTCTTTGAAATCTGAAAAGAAAGTGCAGTAGCTAGTGAGCAGAGTGGAACTCTATGTAGATCTGAGGGCACCCCAAAGCAAAATCATTTATTTATCAAAAAGTGGTCAAAGCATATCAGAATATATAACTGGCAAGGAAAAGAAGATGGAAGGCCAGTTAATTGTGTAAAAATTATTTCCATCCTCCTATGGCTTGGCTACTCCCTAGCCACATCTTCTTGAGTGAGGACCAGGTGCACCTGGGTCTGTGAGACTGATTCATTATACCTCCACTGGCAACTGGTTGACAGGCTCCAGGAAAATTTTCGTGGCCTGCTCGACTGGAGTCCAAGTCGACTTGACTTGATGAGGGAACTGAAGAGCCCTCAACCTGCATGATCTGCCCCTCGATGAGAGGCACTTTGACCACTGTCGAGCGGTTGGGCAAATCAAGAGACTAGAAGGACTGTGATCTCTCCCAGTCCCATGACTGGCACCGGTGGCACTTGTGTTTTTACACCATAGTGGGCAGCGCTCTCCCCAAGGATCTGGAGGGCCAAACACATGTGTTGTAAGCCTCCTTTGAATGGTCTACTGACCCTGGTCCCAGCCAGGAGCAGCGTCAAGACCAAAGAGGTGCCCACCATGGCTGCCGTCGCTTCCGTCTCAAGGGCCACAAGCTGCTGGGCAGACAGACCTTCATGTGGCCCTTAGGGTGCTCCTTCGAATCCTGTTCCCAAGGCCCACCCAGCAAGAGCAGAAGCTTCCTGTCTTCAAGAGACTCAGCAAGCATGCTGAAACAAAAGCTACATCCGGTCATGTTGTGCTGCCCGCCCAGCAATACACGCATGTGTTGTGTGGGTCAGTGGTGAACAACATCTTCTGGCACCAAATGCAAAACATGAACCCTGGCTGTTACTGCTCCATCAAAGAGCAAAGAGGGGAGTCAAAGGAACTGTAGAAATAATTCAAAGAACTCAAAAAACTTTATAAAAAAAAAAGTTTGCCTATGGCACACTAAATACTAAGCAGAAGCTACGAAGATACTGATCTGTTGTCCCAGTGGAAAAAAAGATCTGACGTCATGCAGTGGAGTCGGGGATATACTGCCCAGGTGGTGGAAGAAACATAGCTTGAAGACATCTGACCAATAACATTGTTCCAGTGGAACTGCCAGAGTATAGATAGTGAACTATGTTGATGCCCCTAGAATCTGTGTGTCTATGTTTCTACTGTGTCTAAGGTGGATGGGGAGGGAGCAGCATGGATATGGGATGGGAGAAACCAGAGTAGAGGAAGCCTATAAGACAATGCAGATGGACTAACAAGGTTTTAGCATGAGAAATGGAGAAGGCATGAGAATCAGCAGTGCAAAGGAAAAGGTGCAGGACAGGAGACAATCTGGGAAGGGAGCAGAGTAGAAAGAAAATTTTATAACCATTAGGAACTGTGTATATGTCAGAAAACAAGTTGTTTGGGCAAAAAGAAAACTGAGCTGAAGAGTTTCAACTTGGGGTAGAAGGCTGATTAATTTAATATTAGGGGCCAGGTGATTCTTTTCAAATTTAAAGTGCCTAGAAAGAACAGTTACTAAGAATTTACCATAACAGTAGATCTTCAAGAGAATCTCCTCCATTAGGCCATACCTCTGGAATTGTACGCCATCAGCATCAGGACCACATAGAAACTTTTTGGTAGTAGGGGGCCACCCACAATGACATACGGAGTTGACACATATACAACATGGACGGCACCAGCACTCTTCAGTTCCCCACTGCAGATGAGCATCGGAGGGGCCTCTTTCTGTGAGGAACCAGGAGATTAATCCAGTACTAGGCAAACAAGGAGAGGTATTGACTGTAAAACAGGATACATGGAATATTTATTTTTATTTTATTTATTCTTTGTTAACCAGGTAAGGCCCACTAGACACAAGTGCCTGTTTTCAGTGGTGACCTGGGAGCTCTGGGCTAGTTAAGTGACTTGCTCGGAGTCGCACAATACGCAAGTGGAACTTGTTGGAATCAAACCCAGGTCTGCTGAATGTACCAAGCTCATTCACAGCTCATTACTCTAACCGCTAGGCTATATTGCCAGAATAAAGCCTTAGGCACAGGGTCTGATATAATACTCAGAAGACAAAGGGGGAAGGAAGGAGGTTACCGCATGGCCTAATGGAGGAGATTCTCTTGAAGATCTACTGTTATTTAAGTTCTTACGTAATTGTTCCATCTTCATTTAGGATATCCCCTCCATTAGGCCACACTTTTGCAATGATTCCTAAGCAGTACAAAGCAGCCCGGGAGGATGGCACATTTTGATATGGGATCAAGATGGAAGATCCCGCAGTACAGCAAGCCCTATGCCAACATATATACAAGAGACAATGTCCAGACTGTAGTATTTAGAGAAAGCACGGGCACCATTTAGGTCACCAGGGGTTTCCTTTGTGACCCCGATTAATTTTTTGTGGCCCCTCTGACGTTTGTGACCTCTGGCTGCTGTTACTTACAGTGTGACTGCCTGGCACATTCAGTCTCTTGGTTTTTTTTTTCAATAACAATCAATCTCTGATAGTCTCCCTGCGTGGCTCATTCCCCTCCACTAGCACAGGGTTTGCTCCCAACCCAGCCACTCACACAGCACGTAGAACAGCATGCTACATCAATCGTCTCTGCCCCTGTGTAGTAAGCTGCTATCCCACTGAAACTGAAACACTCCGTTGGTGCTCTGTGAGCTGAATGATGACCATGCTAGAAAGAGCAGCTCTAGTGATGGTTAGTCTGGAGAGTCTTCTTCATCTGGTGGGAAATTAGGCAGAATGCTGGCGATGCAGCCTTCTGGCTGCCCTTCACGAGGACGGACAAAGTCGCTGTTAGATCCTTCTCTCCATACCGACCAATGACCCAGCATGTCTGAGCTCACCTGCACTGTGCAGCCCCAACCCCGAACCCAAATGATCGCTGCGTGGTCCTGGTCCCATCAGTTTCCCAGCTGCTCAGGCTGCTGGAACAAGTCTACACCCAGTCGAGTAACCCAGTTCTGGGCTGCAATTGAAAACACGCCGCCGGTACTGCTAGGTCAGAGGCAAAGGGCATCCACCATCAAATCATCAGGACTGACAGACTGAAGAAGCCAAGGACATGAGTAGCAGCTCCTGAACAAAGGCTGAACTGAACTTGAAGACATACCCACTGTAGCAGGTTAGTTTAAAAATAAAATCAACATGAATCTGCCGCAGTATACAGCAGCAGTGGTGCAAGTGTGTGTGTGTGGGAGTGGGGGTGGGAGTGTGGGGATGGGGGCCTTAGTTTAGCCAAGTGGCTTCAGATAGAACTTCATGCAGAAAAATTCAATTGCTCAATTATTTTGTAACATTTAACCTCAGGCTCTAAGCTGGACCAGTCAAGCAGGTACAAAACAAAGTGCTGCTTGTGATCTTTTAACTTTTTAGCAATACAAGTATTATTATTCCCTGAATTTTTTTCATAACACATTAATGCTCAGCTGCTCTATGTACTTTGCTTCATTCTGTAACCTGCACAGGGTTTGGGGTTCACTAGAAACTAACGGACCCCAAACCCTTTCCAGGTTAGAGAATGAAGCAAAGCACACAGAGCAGCAGAGCATTAATATGCTACAAAAAACATTCAGGCAACACTTATATTACTAGTAAGGTAAAATAATTTAATTCATTAAATTGTTCTGTTCAAGTTACTAGCCTGGGCCTGGGAAAGTGCTTAGTTCACACAGCAAGGTATATGTGTGGGGGGTGCTTATCAAATTGAGCAGGAGTTATGTGTGTTAGTGTGACCAGAAGAGAGCCACAACCCTGGTCCAGCCTAGAAGTTAGTAATATAAAATAAAAAGTATTTAAGTACTTTATGTAATAATGGACGTTGCCACTGACTAATTGGCAATTTGTGCCGTCGGTCATGCATCCGCTAGGATTTTGGTGAAATGATGCCCCTTAGTGAAAGTGTGGACAGTGCTTCGTATGGCAGCAGCACAATGTTAACAGCAGGGACATTTCTGAAACAAGCAAAAGAAGCGGCCAGGCCCCTTGTGGAATGACCACAAACAGTACCAGAAAGTTCCTCTGTACTTCCTATAACAAAACATAATACAATTAGCCAGCCATTTGGATGGGCATTGTTTTAACACCGGAGCGCCTTTGTTCCCGGGGCGAACAAAACAAAAAGCTGAGAAGTCTTTCTGCAGCTCTTACTGGGCTCTATGCATGACAATGTGGGTTATACGTGTGAAAGGCACGTAAACCACTCACATAACAGCAGCGACCCCAGACAGGCACAGGGTCGCAGCGGTATTCCGCGACTGCAAGTACCACAAGGCATCTGTCTGTGGCCTGCCCCCAGGTGCCATGATCCTTGGGGGCGGACAGGTGCAAATCAGTGACCCAGGCAGGCACTCAATTGGATCCCTGTCCTGTGTCCCAGAGTGGATCCCTTGTTCCATGGGAGCAGGGGAGTGTGGGAAGGCATGGGTCTGGAATTTCTAAAGGTACACCTCCAGCCCTCCCCATCTGTCCAGTGGGCTGGGGCATCATGGAGGGGTGACTCCCAGTCGCGCCGCAGCCGGTGGATGTCATCTGTGGGGGCGCACACTGGATACGGTAGGGTCCCTGCTGCCGTATCCTGCGACCCACTGTGCATGGCACTATGCACCTTTGTGCATGGCATGTAGTGCAGGTACTCCCCCCTGGACCGCCCATGGCACGTACCTGCCCGGGCAGCTGGGGGATACAATGTGCAACTGGCTGCCACACCAGTTGTGAATGCCGTCGAGAGTCCACTGGACTTCTGCTGCACGGCATGCACCCGTAGGGTTGCCTACAGGCCTCACATACGCGGTGCATAGGCGATCCACACATTAATGCATTGAGCCCACTGTGAGTAACATAGTATCTCAGTGTTCTGTGTACATCAAGAGTACGGAGCAATGCCTCATCCTGGTTGCATGCTCAGGGTAATAAACAGGAAGGTGACTCATTTGATTCAGTGTGAGTTCAGATACAACAGTCAGTCAAAACTTAGGATTCTTACACATAGAGACCATCTTTGTGACAAATCAAATAAAGAGGCTCCCACATTAAAGCCTGAGGCTCGGAAATTTTATGACCAGAAGTCACAGCAACTAAAAATAACATTTGCCATGACAGGAAACGTAAGCCACAAGTCGCAGCAAGCTCAAAAGGAGCCAACAACAATTTCTCAAGTGTGAAATTCAGACCGGCTCATCAGCGCAGCGGTTGGATTTCTGCTTGCGGTGCCGACAACCCGGGTTCGGGTATGGACCTGGGTCATCGGAGGGCCGGTTGGGGAGAGAAGGATTGAGCGCCCCATGGGTGGCTCTCCTTCTCTGGGAGGAGGCTGGGGTAGTGTGTCCGGTGCAATGAGGACCCCTGGCAGAGGCTGGGAGTCACTCACGCTACCGGCGCTCGGTATCAGGGAGGTGGGGCGGTTGCTGGTGTCACTGCACGTCCCTGCCTCCAAGAAAACCAGGAAAAACAGGGCGAGTGGGTCCACTGTCTATGTGAAGCCCTCCCCGGGGCTTCAATTAGCTTCCATCGCCGCATCCCCAACCAGATACTAGTTCTGCGGCACGGATGAAGGGGACTGATGCCGCGGCCCCGCTCTCTGGGGTGTAAGCCGGGGATAACTGGGGATGGCGGCAGTAGATGGCAGTGGAAGTCCCAGGGGCCATGACCAGGGCTGATAAAGTGACAGCAGAACCGCAGCATAAAGAAGAAAATAACAAAAAAAAAAAAGCGTGAAATTCAAGTCCCAAGGTGGGACTCCATTACAGACAGGAGGTTTCATATGTAGAATGCCTTTCAGAAAAGCACATGACACCTGTAGCTGGGCAACCGTATGGCCATCAACCGTGGCACAGAATGCTGATATAGAAGCCAAATGCACCTAGGATTACTGTAAGCCTGTATCAGATAAGGAAAGCAAGTATTCTGGAACAGAATTTACAGGACATGTGAAAGAGTCCATATTCCGGGAAGCAGACCACTAAGTGAAACGCTTCCATTTCAAGGAATACGTATGTCTGGTAGAAGGCATCCTAGCTGCAAGCAGGACATCAGCAACCTTAGGGGACACCCCAAAGTGTGCTATGGCTATGTTTTCAGGAGCAATGCATGCAGGTATAAGGACTTCAGGTCCAGATGGACCAGAGATTCCTGTCCTGTGACAACAGACCCTGACACAGAGGTACAGGAACAGAATGCTCCACCGTCAGATGTTGTAGGAGAGGAAAGCACATCTGGCAGGGCCATAAAGGAGCAATGAGGATGAGAGTGGCACTCTCCACTGTTAGCTTGAGCAGTATTCTCTGTATTAAAGGAAAGAGGGAAATGCATACAGGAACGTCCATGTCCAAGAGACGGATAACGCATCTCACCAAAAAACTCCATGCCCTAGAGCAAGCAAGCAGAAACGCAGCAGTTTTGCATTGTATGGGGACACAAGAAGGTCCAACTCTGGATGACCCCATCTTGCGAAGAGGTCATTTATCAGAGAGCTCAGCAGTTTCTATTCATGAACAAGGGACTGACACCTGCTTATTAGCCTGTCTGCCAAGATGTTTTGGAGACCTAGGAGAGCGACAGCCGATAGATGAAGATTGGGAGACATCACCCAGTACCACACGATCATTTTCTTCTCTGCATAGGGGACAGAAGTGAGTGCCCCCTTGTTGGTTTATGTAGTGTATTACATTGACATTTTCCATCTGTATTAACAGAGGACAGGGGCAGAGATGGTTCTGAAATGCCTGACTGCTATATAGGAAAGCTCTCATCTCAAAGCCATTTATGTGCAGGTCGGCCTCCACACTGTTCGAGGAACCTTGTGTCTTGAAGGTATCGTGATGCGCACAAGGCAGGCAGATCAGATGGGCACCCTTTGTAAGTATGTCAGTGCATAATAATGGGGGTCGATGGGCACACTACAAATGCAAGGAAATTTAGTCCCTCTGGACAAACCAGTCACACACGTTTTTAAAATTTTAAAATGATTTTCGCTTTTATTGCTCATTCCAAACATACCTTCCATGAGAGCCCCCAAATGTTCCAGAGGGACTAAATTTCTCTGTGGTTGAGATAAGCACCCCCATCTGGAGCCCTAGCCATCCATCATGAGTATCTGTACAGGAGCTCATACAAGGAATGAACGCCCTTGAGTAATCTGATGCAGTCCATCTACCATAGCAATGATCTGTGAAGAGGGGATATGACGAGAACCATTTTTACCAACTTGTTGGTTCAGCTGATCTCACTGAGCGAGTGTCCATTGTGAGATTTGCATATGACACCAATCAAATGCCACTTTTACTATGGCAGCAGCCATCAGATGGCCCGGGAGATACAACATCTGCCTGGCAGAGACGTAGAGGCTCCTGTGAACTAAGTATACCTAAACAATAAAGGTATCTTCCCTGTCCTGAGGCAGGAAGGTACATCCATGTTCTAGACCACCCTGATGTATTGCAGGTATTGGCACGGAGTCAATACAGACTTCGGCACATTCACTGTAACCCCCGGAGCTTTGAACAGTTGTCTTGTTTGGGAAAGGGTGTGAAGGAGAGCTTTCTTGGAACTGGCCTTCAGTAGCCAGTTGTCCATATAAGAAAGACATAAAGCCCTACCCTGCAACATGCTGCTGCAACCATTACTAAGCATTTTTTAAAAGACCTGTGGTGCACAGGATAAGCAAAGAGAAACACTATGAACTGATAGTGACTGCCCTCCACCATAATGCCGAGGTACACTCTGTGGCATTTTCTGATCTTCACGTGAAGTATGCTTCCTTCATGTCTAGGGAACAAAGGCAATCCCCTGTTTGGAAGAGGGGAATCAGGGCTTGTAGAGATATTGTTCGAACCTTCTTGTATTCAATGTACAGACTGAGGTCTCGGAGGTCTAATACAGGATGAAGATCCCCTGACCATTTTGGGACTAGGAAGTATCTGGAATTGAACCCTTTGTTCCTGTCTTGTGGAGGAACTAGTTCGATAGCATGTTTTTTTTTTCCCGAACTATTTTTATGGACCACCCTGTCTGGAGAACTCTTTCTAGCATCCTCCTGCGACCTCTACCTCCCGGCGTGACACCTCCTCTACTCCGCCACCCCCGGTCTGGCACATCCCTCGGGTCTGAACCCTCCGAGGAAGGGCCACCCTTTCCACCCAGGGCGCTCTATCTAGAATGCTGAGCTCTGGGCTGGGGGAGGGTGGACATGGAGAGGGAGCGTCCAGCATTGGTAGTGTAGATCGGTGAGATGCCTTTGCCTATCTCCAGTGGGAGGGGTTTTCTACTTCTTAGACCCCGGGAGCGTGGACATGTAATGACATCCAGTGCAGCGTGGACCAGGAAGTCCACCACCGCTCCCATACCCCTGCTGTGAGTTCCTCATCCTGCTGCAGCCTCCCAGCCTCCGCTGGGGGCCACCAGCACAGCGAGGAACATCAACCACCCTCCCCAGGAGAGGAAAGCAGTCCTCCAGATACTCGATCCTCTCCTTCCCCTGCCGACCCCCGGCGCCCTGAATCCCTTCCCGAACCCAGGTCACCAGCGTGGCGTGAGGTGTGGCGTCCAGCACCTCAACCCTCAGCACCACCAGGCCGGCTGAGATAACATGTTTTTGAAACAGGGTCTGGACTTCCTCTTTCAGGTGGGACAAGTGGCCCAGAGGATAACAGGAAGGGGATGGAGGATGGTCTTGAAGGGGTTTCTATTAATTCCAGAGCATGCCTATTTTCTATGATTTCCAGAACCCACTCGTCCATAGTGGTCTCCCTCCATTGTTTTAAATGCAGGGAGATACCCCCCGCTCTCACCCCTGGGGGCAATAGTGTGAGAGGAGGGAGACAGAAGAAAGTCAGGCAGAACCAAGGGCAGCAGGGCTACCAAAATTGATTTCTTTGGGTGCTTTGGCATGGACACCAAGGGAAGGTGACCCAGGAGGGTACCACCACCTCTGCCACGGCATTGCTGATGGTACATATACTTACCCCTGGCAGCAGGCCTACAAAAAGATCCTCTATCTTGCCCTCTACTGCATGTGAGGTAAAGGGACTTAACAGAACTTAAAAGTCATCTTAGAAGACCGAAGGCCATGAAGTGCATCTTCAACATCAGTGCCAAACAGTTTGGAGCCCCTAAAAAAGAGCATTCAAAACAGACTGCTACACATCAGCAGCAAAACCAGCTACTCTGAGCCAGGCAAAATGTATAATGCAAATACCAGAGGCCGCCACCATGGAAGAGGTATCAGACACATCATAAGCTGAACGCAGGTGCTTGCCAGCTTCAGAATCAGCTGACAAGGTTTTAATCAAGTCAGTCTTGGCAGTACCATCAGGTAAAGCCTGAGCTGCAGTGTGTGCAGCCTTCCAAAGGCTGGTCTGATATTCTATCATATGGGCCCGGTAATTAGCAATCTGCAGGTTTAAGTTTGCTGAGGCAAAAATACGCCTGTCCATTACATCCAGCCTCCTAGATTCTTTATCTGGAGTCAAACTAGTCATGTGCCTAGGGGCTTAATAGTGATCACGAGTTGCCATAATGACTACAGAGTCCATTTCAGGCTATGAAGCATAGTAAGGCTTAGCAGACAAAGCAGAATACTGCTTATTAGCCTTCCTTGGAACTGCGGGCTGGGTACTGGGCCTATGGCATGCAGCAAAGGTAGCATTCTCTAATGCAGGATACACGGGAGGAATTATAATGGAAGGTGTGCAAGGGACCTCTGAAAATTCCATAACATTCCTTTTAGTGGAATCTTCTTCCTTTACAGCAAAGCTCATGATAGAATACATCTGCTGGATCATGGCTTGAAAAGAGGGATCCTCAGGGGGAAATCTAGGTGTGTGAACCACAGAGTCCACACTGCAGAATGAGAGGGTGGAGCTGGAAAGCAGACTCCCTTCTTCAAGCTGCTCCTCCTCCCTTGTACTCTTCCTCTAAATTCCCGTAACTATCCATGTGGTCAGAATACTGAACCTCATCATCATCATCCTGAACAGCAACAGGAGCCAAAAAAGGAACCGGTGATGCCGGCAGTGGCTGAGGGGTGCTTGAAGAAGTTCTCAACGAAGACCCTGGTGCCAGCGGCACTGTCAGTGGCATAGCTGTTGTCTGTGGCAGCGGCTGTAGCAGGAATAGTAACATATTAGAAGATGATGCTAGCACAGCCTGGGAGTCAATGGCACCCAGAAAAGGATTCAGGACTACCTGTGTCGACGGGTCGGAGCCTGATGATGGCATCGACGTACCATCCATGATAGATACGGCAGTGCCTGAGCCAAGCCCCCACCTCAGTGCCTCAATGACAGTCAGGGGGGCTTTTGTTGATGCCACCAGAGTGGGCAGTGATGAAGAGGTACCTGATTTCAGCTGTGACCTGGACCTTGTTGGCGAAGTAGCCTTATCATTGTGTTTATGCCCGTGGTCCGGATGAAGAGGAAGCCCATGATGACAACCATTCTTTACCTCGGTCATTTGATGTTGATGGCCATTTCTTGGTAGAACGCGAGGGAGAGCAGGCCTTGAATCCATAGCCTCTTCCATGACTTTCAACACTTTTTGAGTGAGAAGGTTCTCCAAGGCCTTCCACCTTGTAGCCTGGTTGAAATTCTTGCAAATCTCGTAGGCCCTGGTGTTGTGAGATAGGCCTAAACAGCACACACAAATTGTGTGAGTGTCATCGTGGCAGATTTTGTAGCCACAAGAACAGTAACAAAGACTCAGTTCTTTAGTGGCATATTGAGATGACAATGGAAACAAAAAATACCTAACAGCAACAGTCATTTTGACACTTTCTCTTCAACAGGTCAGACAAGGATGATAGACGACAGAATAAAGAACTGAGGAGTACTGGGGCCGCTCACATTATGCAAGTGTTGATGCTGCATATCATTGTGGGTGGTCCCCGGCAAGCAAAAGTTTCCATGTGGTGCTGGCACTGACAGCTTACAGTTCTAAAACTGTGGGCTAATGGAGGAGATTGCCTAGATGAAGAGCTTTAATTTAACTCTTAGGGCAATAAAGTCATGAGTGCATAAATTAGTTTGGGATTAAGCAAACAGTTGAAACTGGTTCACTGAAACAAGAACTGTGGTAGCCAGTTTCAGTACATTTGTTTTTACTGACGCTACTGCATTGTAAGTTAACAGGGTCTCCACCGGGAGTCTCTTATGGCATATGAGACTCCGGATTTGTGGTTTGGGCAAGTGGATCATGATGTGCAGCTGAGTGGTTCTGGCTGCCCGAACCTCATGAGAAGAGTGGGACATGTCATAAGAGATGCCCAGTAGAGGCCAGGGGTGCCAACAGTGTGGGTGCTCAGGTGTTTGAGCAGCCACAAAATTTAAATGAGCACCCTCAGTTCTGGATGGGAACAACTGGGATCCAACTACTGCTACAGCCTGTTCACCCGAACCTTCCTTTCCCATCCCAAGAGCCACTCCCCCCACCCCTGCCCGGCCACAGCATCCATTCGCTCACTCACTCTTTGTGTTGTTGAGTGACAGCAGCCTGCAGTCAGTCCTATCTCTGGTGCATATCCATGTCTCCTCTCTTGCTCCTCCAGTGGCCAATGCTGAGCAAAACAACAGATGTACACTCCTGGCAAGGCTCCCAACCCGACCCTAGTCCCGACCCACCCATAAGTCTGTGACGTGCATACACTCACTAAATACAGCACGTCCATCGGCGAACATGTCCTCCACTGAGCGCTGGCTCCTCCAGTCCTATGCCATGATGAAGACCAAGACACATGACCTAACAAGGAGATGGTTATGTGATGCGGGCAGACATCGGATTCTCCCTCTAGCTGTGTAGGGTAGAATCATCAGTCAGCGAGTGAGTGAGGCCCTATTAACTTATTAAAAATCACTTGAGTTAGCTACAGTGATTTATAACAAGTCTGAAGTATTTTTTTAATGAAGTTGCCCTCCCCCTAGCTGTGAAGTGGAACACTAGACTCTTACAGTTCATGCACGAGAGATCATTGTGCGCAGGATAACAGAACAGTGGCTGTGTGTGTCGATTTGCTGAAATCACGTAAACGATTCATAATTTACAGTACTGTATGTCTGCCATTTATTGTACATGTTGTAATTTTGTTTTTTTTATCTTGCCACACTGAACTTTACGTCTACCCCGCCCCCCCCAAAGTCACACCTAAAAACATACTCCTGCTCACGGTTCCTTCCCTGGATAACAATTTTAAATAAATAAACAAGGTGTTAACAGGAAGGTGAGACTAAAAGGTTTAGGGTAGCTTGTTAAAGGGCACCTTTCCCCTGACTTTTTAAACTATAAAATGAGTAAACAGGGAGCTCCCTTACCTCTTAGGGAGCTCCTCCGGACTATCCTTTCTTTTTTTAATAGTGGCCCCACAGGAAGGAAAGGGATTGTAATTTGCCCTCGAGGGGCTGGCCGCACGATCCCTCTCCACTGCCTGACTTTCAGATGTGTCCCCATGCTCCAACTTCTGTGACATCTTTACAGGTCAGAGCGCGGGGACGCGCTCCATTCACTTTAATGGAGAGTCTGTTTCAAACGTAATTTCCCGATTGTAAATTGGGTTTTGGTACCTATTGATGGCAGAGTTCAACTAACAGAGCTCTTGTTAGTTGAACTCTGCTATCAATAGGTACCAAAACCCGATTTACAATTGGGAAATTACATCTCTAAAAGACACTCCATTGAACCGAATGGAGCGCATCCCCACGCTCTGCTATAAAAATGTCATAGTAGGTCGGAGCGCGGGGATGCATAGGAGAATCAGGAAGTGGAGAGGGATCGTGCGGCCAGCCCCATTGGGGCAAATTACGATTCCTTCGCTTCCTTTGGGGCTACTATTAAAAAAAAGAAAGGACAGCCTGGAGGAGCTCCCCAGAAGACAAGGGAGCTTCCTGTTTGATCTTGCAAAAGTTAGAAAAGGTGCTCTTTAAACTAAACAAAAATGGCTCTCGCAGCAGGGACTTTGAGCAAGTGGACCACGTGGTGGGAGGACCTCGATGCCTGCTAAGAGAGTTCCTGCTAACAAGAGTTTGTGGGAACTTATCCTGCTGCAAGGGTAGTGAGTCGTGTGTAATCTGTGGAGGTGCAACATAAACTGATCCAGCAAATGGGGTGGGTGGGGGCAGTATGGGATAATTAACTTCAAGGCTAAGTAAGCAATAAGACATGATGGGATGTGAGTTAGGCTGAAATAAACGCAGGCTCAGGGGGGTCGTGAAGCCCAACACCATGATCCTTTTTTACTTTCAAGGTTCCAAACACATTAACTAAACTCTAGGTGCAATCATGTAAAGTGTGTGAAAATTAGCCAGGTATGAAGCGACCAACCAAAAACAGTTAGAGAACCAGGCTATTGTGCCTCAGTGCCGTCTATGCAGGGTCACTGGAAAACTGTGCAAACATTTACCTAAAACTGTAGAGATTTTTTTGCAAACATTGCAGGAGTTCTAAATTGCATCCCTGTAGTCCACAATAAATTTGTATTGTTTTTGCAGCATGTTTTGGTTAGCGTATCTTGTTAAATATATTTCCACCTTTATGTGCTTTCAACATTAAACAAACACAGTCCAAATCTGCAGCGCCCCCACCCCCTAAAGCCTTACCCCCGATTAAGCCTTTTGCAAAGAAAAGCCTTTGTTTTACATACTAGAACTTACTTTATTTTAATGTTGTAAGGTCCGGGAGTCGGCAACATGGCAGACGCTGTGCAGTTCCATTTAGTGTGAAAGTGCGGCGCAGCACCACTTGTTTCAATACAAAGCCGCAGACCCTACTTGATCTCTGGCTTTACCTTCTCATTCCTATCACTAGGGTCCCCTATGCCTGTCCCATGCATTTTTGAATTCCCCCACTGTGTTTGCCCTCACTACCTCTGCTGGGAGTCTATTCCATGCATCCACCACCCTTTCCGTGAAGAAATACTTCCTCACTTTACCCCTTAGTCTATCCCTTTCCAACCTCATGTCATGCCTCCTCTTGTCTGAACATCTCCTTTTCTTGAAGATGCTACCCTCTGGTACCCTATTAATGCCCTTGAGATATCTGTAGGTTACTATCATATCTCCCCTGTCTCTCCTCTCCTCCAGGGTATACATATTGAGGTCTCCCAGTCTCTCCTCATATGACTTTTGGTGCAGATCCTGCACCATCTTTGTTGCCCTTCTTTGAACTGCCTCCACCCTGTCTATGTCCTTGCGGAGATGTGGCCTCCAGAACTGGACACAGTACTCCACATGAGACCTTACCAATGATCTGTACAGTGGCATCACCACCTCTTTTCTTCTGCTGGGGATACCTCTCCCTATGCACCCAAGCATCTCACTGGCTCTCCCCACAGCCTTGGCACATTGTTCGGCCACCTTTAGGTCATCAGACAGGATTACCCCCAAATCCCTTTCCTGCTTGGTGACTGTCAGTATTCCCCCCCCCAATCATGTAATCCTCCCCTGGGTTCTTGCGCCCCAAATGCATGATTTTGCACTTTTTCACACTGAATTTCAGCTGCCACACTCTAGACTATTCCTCCAGTTTTCCTAGTTCCCTCCTCATTTTTTTCAACCCTCCCAGTGTCCACCCTGTTACAGATCTTAGTGTCATATGCAAAGAGGCACACCTTCCCTTCTAGCCCCTCCACAATGTCACTTATGAAGACATTAAACAGGACTGGCCCCAGAACTGATCCCTGTGGCACCCCACTGGTCACCCTCCTTTCCTCAGATTCAGCTTCATTTACCACCACCTTCTGTCTTCTATCACTCAATCAGTTCCTAACCCAGTTTACCACCTTGTGACCCTGCTCCCAGGCTGCCCAGCTTGTTCACAAGTCTTCTATGTGGAACGGTATCAAAGGCCTTACTGAAATCCTGGTAGGCCATGTCCACTGCTCCCCCCGATCCACTTCCCTAGTTACCCAGTCAAAGAAATCGATTAGATTTGTTTGACATGACTTTCCCACTGTGAATCCATGCTGTCTCAGATCCTGTGCTCTGCTGGATTCAAGGTGTTCCACAATCCTTTCTTTAAGTAGTGATTCCATAATTTTCCCCACTATTGAAGTGAGGTTGACCGATCTATAGTTTTCAGCCTCCTCCCTACTCCCACTCTTGTGTAGAGGTACTAAATCTGCCCTCCTCCAGTCCTCTGAAACCACTCCCATATCAAATGATTCACTGAATAGGGCTGCCAGTGAAGCTGCCAGCACCTCTCGTAGTTCCCTTAATATTCTAGGATGTAGCCCATCCGGTCCCACTGCCTTTTCCACTTTCAGTTTTGTGAGTTCTTTTAGGACTCTCTCTTCCGTAAATGGACTGGTGTACACCTCCCTCCCATATCTGCTCATGTTGCCTAACTGCGGTCCCTCACCTTCTCCTCCTCCTGGGAATACAGAACAAAAATATTTGTTCAGTATTGATGCTTTTTCCAGGTCCCCTTCCACACACTCTTCTTCCCCTTTAAGCGTTACAATCCCATCCCTGTTTTTTCTCCTTTCACTAATGTACCTATAAAAAGTCTTGTCCCCCCCTTTTTTTTTAACCTCCTGTGCTATTTTTTTTCCTCTGTTTGTACCTTTGTACTCCTGACTGCTTTCCCTGCCTCCCTCTGTTTATCCAGGTACACTATCCTGTCCACCTCCTTCTGTTTCCTTGTACTTCCTGAAGGCCATCTTTTTCGCCTTTACCTTCCCAGCCACTTCCTTTGAGAACCACAGTGGCTTTCTCTTGCCCTTGTTTACTTGCCTAGTGCAAAGGTTTGTCACCTCCACTATGGCTCCTTTCAGATGGGCCCACTGCTCCTTAACTACCTCCCATTCGTCTCCCCCGCAGGGCATTCTTGAGACACATCCCCATCTTAGTAAAATCCACCCTCCTGAAATCCAGGACCCTCGTGCTTTTGTGTGGCTTGACTCTGCCACTGTACTCATACTGAACCACGTGTGTGTTGATCAGTGGACCCCAGGTGTCCGCCCATACTGACTTCCGCAATTCTGTCCCTCTTGGTGAGCACCAGGTCCAAAATTGCACCCTCCCTGGTGGGCTCTTGCACTAGCTGCCTGAGGCCTGCCCCTTGCACGGCGTACAGGATGTCCCTGCTCCTGGCTGAGGCAGCAGCTGGGATGCTCCAGTCCACATCTGGCAGATTGAAATCACCTATCAGCAGCACCTCCCCTTTAGCTGCCATCATGTGGATCCTCTCCCCCTGTGCTGGAGTTCTGGATATCATGCCCATGTGAACAGCTGTGCCATTGCCCGTCTCAAGGGTGACCTACAGTACCTCTGTCTCTCCACCCCCCCAATATCTCAGTTGCTCCAATCCCTCCCGGACGTAAAAAGCCACCCCTTCCCTTTTTACCCTCCCTATCTCTCATCCCAGTCATGGTTTCCAGCATACCACGTCTCGGTAACAGCTACAATGTCCAGGTCAGCCTCCATTATCAAGGCCTCCAGGTCTTGGATTTTATTTCCTAGGCTGCGGGCATTAGTATACATGGCCTTCCATGATTTGTCATTTTTCCTTTTATCATCCCTCTTTTTGCCTCCTGCATTTGTCCTTCCTGTTTTTAACCCCCTTCCTCCTGTCCTCTGCTGTTCCCCCCTTTATGAGTTTACCCAACCCAACCGTTGCACCATCTGATCGTGATGCTTCTGCCCACTAACATCCCCTGTTACACATGCACATGATGCCAGCACCTTACCCACCACATGGTCTCCTCATGCATGTGCCTCTCCTCTGTTCCAATGTGCCACAAAAGTACACAGACTTAACTTCTGACAATGCCCAGATGGGCTGCTACCTTTGTATAGCTCCTAGTGCCTATGTTATGCTTTGCATTAATTGACCTGTTGAATGTTAACTTTTTTCACTTTGTATTCCTGACACAGTACTTATGTCACTCATTCTGTTTTGTTATGTCACTGAATCAATACTGTCCAGCCTTTGTTAATCAGTTTTTAATACTGTCTTTGACATGGTGTAAACAAATTATTATTCTGACGAGGAACCTTCGTAAATGAGCATTTCTACTCAAAGGTGTATTTCCAAACTCTGAAACAAACAAATAAATAAATACATAAATTAATAAATAAATGGGTTTAGTTATCTCTGGCGATATCATAAGTTTATGGTCCTCCATGCTGACTGCACTATCCTGTGGGGGTGGTCAGTTTGATTCTCCCTGCTTTCTGCTCCATCGATCATTCACTCACTTCGGTGCAAGAAAAAAGAAGATTATCAAGTGTACATAACCACATTCTAGTAACAAAAAAATGAACTGCTCATTGTGTTAAAATAATTGCTGTTCTTAAGATGCATTGCAGCCACAATATTTTTTAAATCATATAAAATGATTAAAATATTGCAATACCTTTTCACTGCATCATGCAATAGTCTGTAATCTAATGCACCTTTATTTTACTCTGGCTATACTGATTTCTGTTCATTCGAAGGTAAATGTTCAAATAATTCACTTGTTTTATTGGATTTACTTTTGGGCATCGTAGTCAAGTTTTTTACTGCAGTCCAAGCACGTGAGCATATACGGTCGGTAGCTGACTGTCCAGTGAGAAATTAGTCACCAACTCCTTCAGAAGCACACTCAAGTTTATAGCCAGCTAAATCAGCAGGGCCATTCAACATCTTCAGATGTTTGAATTAAATTCCATTCAAAATGAAAGTATGTATACTAGGATAAAAAAAAATTGGTGTTTTAAGCACAAGCCACTTTAACCAAAGAAAACACAGGCACGCTTTAAATTTAGAAATTCTGTCTGTGAACACAAAGAGGCGTCTCTGCTGATGCAGCACATAACTTTGTCAAAAATATAACAGCGACTGGTCATTTACTGCGACAAAACGACAGTTGCTGCCGGTCGCTGTAATGGGTGTGCGGGACCCCAGCACAGCTTCTCCAGGTCTTGCACCCCCCTTCCCGAAACACCTCCACCATGGAGGAGATTATAATAAGATCTGGGGGGAGCAGGAGGCACAGCCCCCCAGAAAACACATTTGCGTCCTCAACGGCACAATACAGACTGCGATCAACACTGTGCCATCGCTGTAAAGCCAGTCAACAGGTTTTCTGTCAAACCAGCTTGCTGGAACCCTCTGCTGAGAGTCACTACAGTCTGAGAAAACAAAAAAATGTTTTGAAGAAAGTCTTGAGGCAGGAGAACCAACACACTTAAGTCTGATAATTCAAAGCAAACTGGCACAGAATGGGAAGGGTTAAAGGTTCTGTGGTGATGTCACAGCTTTGAAGTGTGTTGGCCCCTAGTAGACCAGCATCATGTATACCCAGCAATAAATGACTAGCCAAGTGACAACATGTAATGACACAGAAAATTATGTTTAACAGATCCCTCCAGATTCCTATCCTACTAATATCACAGGGAAGCTCCACCATCCATAAAAATCTCTCTTTCCGATAATTGAGGAAATACTAAGGCCACTCCTCAGTAGGACAGAAAACATTCTTTCCTTGGTCCTTTAGTTTTGTCCTGTCAATATTAAAGAATGGGGCCCGGTGGCACTGAGGGTTGAGGCGCTGGACACCACACCTCGCACCACGCCGGCGACCCAGGCTTGGGCGCGGACCCGCCGCCGGGGGTCAGCTGGGGGGAGATAGACTGGAGCGTCAAACGACTTCTCGCCTTCTCCATGGGGAGGGATGGGTTTCAACCTGGCATGTGCTGATTCCTGGCGGAGGCTGGGGGCATGTCGGTGCCTCAGGGGTTTGATTGGCCACAGGCGAAGGTCTGTGGCCCTATCAGCTCTGGGGGTTGCACCACTGGGGGGCGGACATTGGCGTTTGCACTTTGACATCTGGGCACACAGCGCCCACACAGGAAAAAGGGAAAAATCACCCTCCGGAGCTGGGAAAATGGAGCGCCGAGCCCAGTCCTGATGTGCCACCGTTTGGCGCAGTCTTAGGGACCTGACGAGACACTAAGGTACAGGGGTGTTCTGCCCCAACCCGACCAGGGGGGCAATCTGCAGCAGGATGGAGGGACCCACAGGAGGAGGGAAACAGCAGGTAAAACGGTGGCAGGGATGGGTTTCATTGGTGACTCCTGATGGGGTGGCTCCGGTAGGGACTTAGGTAGGATAAAAATAAAAAAAATTTAAAAATAAAATACAGACAGAGAATACCTCTGTGGACTGTCCCCCCCCCCCTTTGTTTTACCAGGAGACACACACTAAGCTGAAAGCTTGTTTACAGGTGCAGCCTGGGAGCACAAGGAAGTTAAGTGACTTGCTCAGGGTCACACAGTATGCAAGTGGGGGCTATGGGATAACTATGTGGACTGTGCACTTGTGCTGTGGTCCTTCCGTTCTTCATCAAATGCATCTTCTGCTGCTTTAGGAAGTGCTAAGGCTTTTTTTTTCCCCAATTCTCTTTCTACACCTCTGTGGCGGCTGGGGGGCTAGCCATGGCCGGTGATGCCCACAGCTTGCCCCCTGTGGCGGGGCTCTCCCTAGAGGGCACTGGGAGAGAGACCAAATCCGCAATTCACCAGCCCTCAGTTGACCTTGGGCATCTTTCAGGGAGGTGTCTGTGTGTCATTGTGCACGCACACAGAGGGGAGTTTCTATTGAATCCCACAAATGCCACTTACTTATAGTGTGACCTTGAGTAAGTCACTTAACCTCTCTGTGATTTATTCTCTTTCTCTGTATATAACACCCCCTTTTCTTAACCTTTATTTGTATGCCTAATGGCTGCTATCAACTCTTCATGGACTGTAAAGCCATATGGGGTGCAGTATACGAAAGGCACCATGTAAAACCAAATTCCTTCCTTCCGATTCGTTTCTAGTTGGGGTGGCATCATCAAGGTCAAACATGGAGGGGTTCAACGCAGGTGCCTCATTAAACTGTTGGAGAAGAGATAGGCCAAGTGCTAGAGATTCCCCTGGGATGGTCCTATTGGGGGGGGGTGCTTTACACTGAGCTCATCCCTCGTCAGGGTATGAGCCATTCTGCATGTCTGGGTCTAAATTCAGGTAGGAAGCACAGGTTAAAATCTGGTTTCAAAGGGATGAGGAGGAGGCCACCTTGGTAGCCTTGAAAACACTGGAGGCATACTCAACCTACACAAATTGCTGACACTTCCTTTCCTTACTCTCCCCCCCCCCTTTTTTTCCCCCAACTTTATTTCACTCCCATCATGGCCTCGAGGTCCTCTCTCAGGCATCCTATCCTTGTCCTGCCTGCCTGGGGATCCTGAACTGTGTCTCTTCTTCTCCCCCCTCTCCTCCACCGGCACCCCCAGTTTAACCCATCCGGGGTGGGTCGCCCCCTCCTACTTGGGCGCTCTTAGTAAGGCAGTCTCCAGCAACGGATGAGGTGCAGACAGGGGCATGGGGGATAGGTGCCATCGCCTGATCCTCTGTGCCGTTTTTTTCCTTGTTCCGTAGTGATACATCCCTCAACGTGGGACGTGCATTGTCACGCAGCCCACGATGTGGGTGCTCCCACTCACGTCCGGAAGGCAGCTGCCCAACATCTTCCCTAGCTCTTTTGCGAGCCCGAGTGTGTAGCAGTGCCACCGATCTCCACCGGGGGCCACTGCTGCACCAGGCTACCCCTGGATCCCTCCCCAAGAGAGGAGAGCAGTCCATCGGACGCTCGATCCTCTCTCTCCCCTGCCAACCCCTGGTGGTCCGGGCTTGTTCCCAAACCCGGGTCGCTGACGTGACGCGAGGAGTGCACATAAAAACATATATCATTCAGATTTCATATCTTAAAAATAAAACCTTTTACAAATAAATTGTAGTACCTCTTTACCTCTGTAAGTAGACCCCGTACACGAGAACCACCAAATAGTTATCAGAGGTCCTCAAGTGAAGGCCATTCTTAGCACTGATAGTCTGAGACAACACTAATGGCTTACAAGTCAATTAAGCTATCAAGAATATGTAGTTTCTGTCTATTAAAGTGCTACATGTGTACAATAAAAGAAGGATTTTCTGCTTCAGTTTAATCTGTTAATATCTAATCTCTCTGTTAAAAATGAAAAAAGATCACTGTCCCAGTGGCGTGGAGGGCTGACGCATCCATGCCTTACCTCCTGCCATGCCGACGACCTGTGTTCGGGGTGTGAGTGGGCCATCAGGAGTCAGCTGGGGAGGGAGAGGATCGAGCGTCCAGAGGACTGCTCTCCTCTCCCAGGGAGGGAGGACTGGTGTTCCTGCCGAATGACTGTACCCAGGTGGAGGCCTGCGGGCAGTACGCGACTAAGGACCCCATAGGAAGGGAGGGTGCTATGGGACTTCCGCTGACGTGAGTGCGCCTCCACACGTGCACGTCTGGCTGTGTGTGCCCCAGCAGGGAATGGGAACGGGGAGCAATGGAGGAAAAAACCCTCCAAATGCAGGATGACACCAGACCCTCCGCAGGCTCTGCATCTGGACTGGACAGAAGGTAAGACACGGTGATTCCATGTGACGGGGCTTGGGGGGGGGGGGGGAAGTCAGATAGATGGGGCAGTTGGAGGCAGTACAAGGAGGACAAAATGTTGATAGAAACAAAATATTGAAAAAAGATGGTCTCCTAATCAATCTTTTGGAATTTGATGAGTTAAGCCATCCTGTCAGTGAGGCGGCAGCACTACTGCTTGTGACGCTGACCACCCAAGTTCAGAGGTGAGCCCAACTTGTTGGGGGCCAGCTTGGAGGGGGGGACTGAGCATCCTAGGGTACACTCCCCTCCTCCAGGGAGGGAGAGGTGTATGTGCTCCACTACAACACTGCCACCTGGGTGGCCACAGGTGGTAGTGCAGCAGAGCCGCAATGGGTGGGCAGAGTACCTTCTGACTAGGGTGTCTGCATGCCTGTGTGCAAATGCCTGCTTTGTCATTGCCCAAGAGGCACTCAGGGATGGGAACTTGGGGGAACTTACAAAAATGTCAGCAGATTAGGCCATGAGGTATATTGCTTCTGCTCGAGATGCAGCTCACAGCTTGATAACAGCTGCTGCCCCCCTTCCCTCTCCCTTCCATCCCTCCCCTAATTTCCATTCCGAGTTCCCATGGACTCTACCCTCCCTACCTGTACCCTGCCCATGTATCTACCCCATCCCGTCTTAAAACCTCCCACTGATTTCCTTGAAACCAGCTCCTCAGGTAGCACATTCCAAGGCATCTCCACCCTTTCTGTGAAGTAATGCTTTTTCAGATCTCTTCTATACTTCCCACCACCCAGTTTCAGGCTATGACCCCTCATGGTCCCTTCTTTCTTCAGTCTGAACACCCCCTCTGTGTGCGTGTGGGAAGAAAAGCCTCCCTGAACCATAGCAGAATCACACCATCTCTCTCTCTCTGGAGGCCCCATAACGGTCACTAGGTTGCTGACCACAACTGGACTAAACCCCTCTCAGGCCTGGGGAGCACAGGGGGCTCTGTTGGGCACTGACTGTGCAGGTCAGAGGTAAGACCCAGGGACAGCAGGTAGCAGGGCTGGGGGGAGAGAGGATAGTTCATGGTTCATTCACTAAAAATACCACCAACAGCTTGATCTGGTTCAAGGTCAGTTGGCATTCATCTGTATCCCCCCCCCCGGGTCGTGCCTGAAAATAGGCAGGATTTGTCTAGTGCACTTACCCGGTCAACAAAAACTAAATAAATAATAAATGTAGACAGGCCCAGGGAAGAGAAAGTATACTAAATTTAACAAAACAAAACAAAAAAGTACAATTTGAGGAATTAGCTACTGCTCTTTGTCTATTAAGAAACATTTAATTAGGCTGGCCTGTCAGCACAGTGGTCAGGGTTACTGTTCGCACGGCTGGAGACCTGGGTTCAGGAATGAGCCTTGTTTTGGGGGGAGGACAGGACTAAGGGTCCCGGAGGATGCTCTTCTCCACAGGAGGGAGAACAACTTGCTCTATTGCAATACTGCCACCAGGCTGACCATAAGGGGTTGGTGCAGTTTGAGCAGCATTGTGGGAGGCAGGACATCGGCTGGAGCCATGCTAGACGTGCTTGCATGTGTGAGCGTTAGCACCCTGGCCCTAATGTCCTGTGGGAGTGGGACTCAATACAGAAAATCCCCGACCAGGCAGAATGAATTCCAGCCTCCCGCAGGCTCCACACTGGCAACTTTGGTACCTCCATCAGAATCCGGATCTGATCTGCAGCAGGAGTTGTGCAGCTCTTCCGACCCCGCCACGGGGGGGCAAGAGACTGGGGATACATATAGTGACAAGTAAGTCCAGAAGAAGCTAAGTGACAGGGATTGGGAGAATGGTAGAAAGGGGGCCCAGTCAGCGCCAATGGACAAAAATAGAAGGAAAAAAAAACCAAAACCAAAGAGAGATACCTGTGCTGTCTGGTAGCGCAGAGCTGGCACATCACATTACCATGCGGGTAGCGCAGAGCTGGCGCATCACATTACCATGCGGGTAGCGCACAGCTGGCACATCACATTACCATCGGGTTGCGCAGAGCTGGCACATCACATTACCATGTGGGTAGCGCAGAGCTGGCACATCACATTACCATGCAGGTAGCGCAGAGCTGGCACATCACATTACCATGCGTGTGGCGCAGAGCTGGCACATCACATTACCATGCGGGTAGCGCAGAGCTGGCACATCACATTACCATGCGGGTAGCGCAGAGCTGGCACATCACATTACCATGCGTCTGGCCTGGGTTCAGAAGCAGGATCGGGGCTCTTCTCATCTGGCAGCCCAGAGCCAGATGCACTGTGCTGGGCTGCACTCTCTGGCTCCGAGTAGAAGTGTCTGCAGTGACCGCTGTGGCAGTTCCAGGAGGGCTGAGGATACATGCATCCTTTCTTTCACTACTGTGGATGGAGGGTGGCTTATGGCATGGGGTGGGTGGAGACGCAGGAGCACCCAGTCAGCTTTGCGAGTGATCATGCAACACTGAAGGCTCCCAGGTGAATGGAATTTGGGAAAAAAAAAACTAGAGGCAGGACGACATTCACCATCTACGACTGGGCCTACCACCCTCAAACAGCACAGTCTCTCTCCCCTGTTGGAGACTCCATCATGGTATGTAAAGTACTGGGTATTGTGAGGATGTGTAGATCTTGGGAGACAGGAATAAGCAAACCAGAAAGTGTGGTCACCACTTTGGGTGCTGAAAAATGTGTCTAAACACTGTTCCCCATTCATTATTTTAGCATTGTGAGCTACCACCCTTTTTTTTTTTAAACCACTGCCCTATATTTTCTTTTACCACTGCTCTATATTTTTCCCACCACTCTGTATTTGTAGCCATCTGCCAAATTTGTTTTTATAAAATCCTCCAAAATTGCCTTTTACCAACATCCGTTATTGCATTACTACCCTAGTTTTGATACCAGTATTGTAACCCTTACTTAAAACCGTGTGTGTGTGTGTGTGTGTGTGTGTGTGTTATATATATATATTATATATACACACACACATATATACATATATACACACACATACATACACATACACACACACACACACACACACACACACATATATTTTCAAACCACTTACATGTTCAGTGTATATAGGAGGCACAAGTAATAATACACCTTTGGCGCCGATCACCACAACCACCGCCCTATAACTTCAGGCTATGGGGGGCCCTGCTAAACACATAAAAAGAAACACCTACCTTTTGTTTTGCTGAATGCTGGATGAGTTCGGTAATCAACAGTTTGTCCTGCTGCAGCCTCCTCTTCATTAGTTTGGAGCAGTTGATGTTGATAGCATCCAAGATGTGGGAAGTATTGTATTCCACAAATGGACGGCTGTCAATCAGTAGCACGTTTGTGGTGCCACTTTCCAGCAGTGTCACCAGCTTCTCAGCAGTAATGAGTTGAGTCCTGGCCTTGCCATCCCGCCATGGCAACAAAAGAGCTTCCCCCCCACCCTTCTAATTTGCAACAATGACGCAATGGCTGTGTACTCAAAAGCTCAGCCACTCCATTGTAGAAGGAATGTATGATGTCATGCTGATAGCGACTGGCAGAAGAATAGTTGAATCCATTCTGGAGAACTCTCAGAGCGAATGTCTTTTTTTGTTGCTTCTGTTGTTGTGCAACTACAAAAAGGCCGTTCCACAAAGCAAGCTCTCACATCTATTCATCAGGCAATGCTGGGGTACCCATTTCATACCATTTCTCAACTGGGACAAAAGAAGCTTTGGGGCTGCTGTGGATTACATCATTCTTTACCTTTTCTTCCCTTATACTCTTCACACTGAATTGAGTTTCTGCAGAAAAGGGAAAAAAAAAAGAAAAAGAACAGGCATTGAGAAAGAGATCAACACCACTTCTGCAGAACATATTAGGAGCCACAGAATATACTCATCTGTTAGATGCAAGCACGTTTTCATTCTGGATGCACTCTAATTTCTATGTAATTTAAATTGAGTTGAAAATAAAAACAACTTCAGAGAAAGGAAGTGGGTTGAAAACAAAAAACAAATTCAGAAACCAGCAGCCCCAGGAAAAAACCATGACTGATAGAGACTGTGACACTCGTGAGGGCTGGTTAACATGATTTCAGCAACAAACAACTGAAAACATATAAACCACAAATCACATAAGGTTCAGTAGCTCCTGACTGTTGCTTGTGTGAGCTAGTAAAACCACATAATCTCTCAATGTTTATATGAGGATGTTTTTAATTTATTCAACATGAACTAAGTACTGTAAACGATAACCCAATGACAGGGCACGGGTGTACTGGGCATTAATGCATGCCCTGGGTGTTTTGTGAGGCACAAGGCTGAAGCAGAGTGTCATACAACCACCCAGAGACTGCATTAACTGGACTGGGGGCAACTACTACCTAGAGACCCCTGTCTATCCGATCTGCCTCCCTCACCTTCTCCTGTAAGTCGCTTCTTTGTGACTTCACAGCTCCCTCCTGCCACTGTTCCTGACTCCGGATCTTTGTGGTCAAACCCCCCACCAACTACAGCTCATGCAAGCACTGTTGCTCTGGAAGCCCCTCCTCCCTGGTTATGGGGTTATTCACCGCTTTTGTTCAAGTGCAACTGTATTGACCTTAGGCACTTTGTACGGTATTGGCTTGCACCGAATAGTGGTTCTGCACACCTGTTAATGTACTATACTTTTACACCTTATTTTTCTTGCACCATTTCATTATTTTAGTTACTGTAAATCACTGGCCTTGCAGATCTGGAAACAAGCTGTTACCAGCTCGATATGTCTTTCCTCGTAAAACGTTTGAAATACACACAGAAAAAAATAATTTATACCAGGATAATATTTTGGGCCTGGATTAAAACTGTCCTGAAAAGTTTTCCCAGAGTGGATCTATTACGAATAAGGTTAGCAACTGTAAACAGTGCAACATAACACTGCTAGTGTCACTGTCTGATCAGTCATCTTTCTGTGATGCATCCTAACTAAATAACGCCCAGGAAAGCTAGAGTCACATTCCATCTAGCTAAGGAGAACCTTAATTCCTACCTCAGTACTCCCATGTTTTCTGGGATATGGTGCATTTGCTGTTCTTCATCTTTGTGATCAACATTTAACATTTTCTTTCTGTAACTTTTTTAATTCATAGATCTTTTCCTGCCAGCCCGATGTGACTCCTACCTCTGCTTTTCTCACTTGGATGACTTGACTGCTCCAGCAGTCCCACTCCCATTTACTGGCTTATCTCTTGACAGGCCAGCTCTTCTACTGCAAGCAAGCTGATTCGGTAGCTCGGAGCTGGGTGGGGTGGCATTGCTACCATCCCTCAAGGAGTGGGTTTTCTATTTCTTAGTTCCACCCACCTCACATTCAGTCTCTGGGTTTGCCTTCTGCTCCCCCCTATACCCAGGGAAGGTTGCTGCCATATGGCCACCTGCACAACATACAATCTGTATCCTGAAATTTTTGCAATACAGTAGCGCAAGGGGAGTGTGTGTTACTGCCAGTTAGGCCCTGTCCACACTACGCCTCTGTAATGTTAGAGGGCCCAAACCGTTACCGCAATGGTTTGTGTTTACATCTGTAATGTTACAGAAGGCATTTTCATAACCGTTGTTGAAACCACATATGAGGTGGTTTCAACAACAGTTATGAAACCGGTTATGCCTTGGTAACGTTACCAGCCATAGTGTGGACTTGTGGTAACGGTCCCCTAGCGCAGCACGAGCTGCATTGTGGGATGGGGTGCCGCCGTAACGGTCGCCCGACTCCTGCAATGTGGACTGGCGGTACCAGTCCCGTAACGGACACCACCGCAGTGTGGACACACTGTACCGCTCCCCGGCCATAACGGTTTGCATCCATTACCGGGCCTGAGTGGTGTAGTGTGGACGGAGCCTTAGATGCACAGGGTGATTCAAGCAGCACAGAGAGATGGACAAAGAGGCTAACAGCAAGAAGTGACTTGTTTAGGGTCACACAGCGAGTACGTTGTGGTTTTGGTCATGGGATTGAAATCCGGGTCCCCATGTTCACAGCTCTGCTCTGTGACTTCTATGCCAAACTGTCTACCATTAAAAAAAAAAAAAAAATCCAAGCTGGAGCCAGCGCACTTAAAATGCTGTAAATGTCAAATAACTTAATTAAATGCTTAACAGTTTACCTTTTTTGCCACATACAATGAGATAGGACCAGCAAGAGCAAACCCTTTTTGTTCTCCATCATTGCATGTGGCAATAAAAGGGCACATTTTGAAGCACCTAACTTTATTTTTTTGTATAATATCTTTATTAATGTGTCTTTCTTAGATTGAATCACACACATACAAAACAATACATTCCAAATAAGTTAGTAACACAAGATGCACTATTCCCCCCTGCCCATACGTAACCCTATTTTATCCATAAATTTGTCATAGTTCAATATGAGTTATTTACCGTAGTCACAATTAAATAAATAAAACATGTGACCAAAACAATTACATAAGAAATAAATTAAAGTCAATTACTGCTCATTTCTCAGTAAATGCATATAAAAAAAGTCATATCTTCTATTGTCAATAGACCTGTTTTGATTCTACTCCTTTCGGAAACTTCGATTATTTATTTATTTAGGCTCCCAGAAAGGATTGGGTCATGTGCTTATGTTCCCACACCATTATCTCATTGCGATGGCTATGCAAACACAAAAATTTCCATTCCCTTATAACACCATCCCCCGAACATTGCTGCCTCCCCTGGTGTAAGAGTACCTAAGAACCCACTCCAGTCCTCTGTGATCTTCTCCACCCTCCCCTTCAGTGCATATGCAAGACAGGCTACTGCTAAATCTTGCATAACTAATTTTCGCCATTGTTCTATAGTTGGAACTGTCCCTGCCACTCAAGTATTTTGTATGCCTTGTCGGGCGACAGCCAGGAGAACCAAACCCATCTCAACTTTGTTAATTTTAGCTGTTTAAAGCTGCTTTTACAAGGCACCTACCTGAAACACTACGGTCATACAGCGTTTCACTAGGCTCCGCATGCTGCACTCTACATCTGCTTTACACGCCAACCCCCTGCATTGCTCTCTGGGCCCCTTCTGTGTTTTAGCCATGTTTCTGGCTAGCCAAGAGAGCCCGGAATTTCTACAATTTACACCTTTAACCCGAGTTCGGCTAAATGTATCTTATGATACTATTAAGAATGCTAAACTCGCTAAACTCAGGAAACGTCTTAATTTTCAGTAATGGGGGCTACAAAGTACTTTAAAAGCACTACAAAAGTGGAGCCGTGATACTGGGCATGAATTTACGTATATTCATAGCCCAAGGGCTATAAATATGCATACACACATGCCCAGTATCACGATTCCAGTTTCGGAGTGCCATTAAAGTACTTTTTAGCCCCCATTACTGAAAATTAACAAGTTTCTCAAGTTCAGTGTTCTTTATAGTATCTTAAGATATTTTTAGCTGAACTCAGGTTGCAGATCCCATGTGGGCAAGTGCAGCCTAGGAAAGCACTAGGAAATCCAGGAGGGTCTTGCGAGATGCTCTCCTGGACCAATGTGAGTGCTCTCGGTTGACTATAGAGCCCAATGATGTGGTGCAAAATGATACACCAAAGTGGTGAACCCAGAAAAACAGGAACCACCGTTTCAGTGAACGCTTGCTTTGGATGTGGTGCCGGCTGCCTTCACACACTAAAAAAGGTAATGTTGTAGTTGCTCTGCATCACTTAAAATAGTGCAAAGCACATCGTGTAAAGGATGCTTAACTGTCCAGGCTCCAGTGTCACTTGTTTCAGTTACTTCTGTTCCTATTTTAGCAGCACTGGGTCCAGTTATCAGTAGTGAAACCTTACCTTTGCGTTTACACTTAAAACAGTCCCCTCCCCAATCTTAGTTTGGAGCTGTGATGTATGCTGCATTTTATCTTCACTGCCCTTCTGTACACACCCCAGACAAGTCCAATACCAATTTGCGTTAGGTGGGTGGGAGCAGAGCATAGATGATGTATGGGTGGGAGCAGAGGTGGGACAGCCTATAGATGATGTATGGGTGGGAGCAGAGGTGGGACAGCCCATAGATGATGTATGGGTGGGAGCAGAGGTGGGGCAGCCCATAGATGATGTATGGGTGGGAGCAGAGGTGGGGCAGCCCATAGATGATGTATGGGTGGGAGCAGAGGTGGGGCAGCCCATAGATGATGTATGGGTGGGAGCAGAGGTGGGGCAGCCCATAGATGATGTATGGGTGGGAGCAGAGGGGGCAGCCCATAGATGATGTGTGGGTGGGAGCAAAGGTGGGGCAGCCCATAGATGATGTATGGGTGGGAGCAGAGGTGGGACAGCCCATAGATGATGTATGGATGGGAGCAGATGTGGGGCAGCCCATAGATGATGTATGGATGGGAGCAGAGGTGGGACAGCCCATAGATGATGTATGGGTGGGAGCAGAGGTGGGACAGCCCATAGATGATGTATGGGTGGGAGCAGAGGTGGGACAGCCCATAGATGATGTATGGCTCACAGATGCACAGAGGAGGAGGGCTGGGCATGCAATCTACATCTAACAGAAAGTGGACTGGAGCTATTGTGAGGCTGTGACATGGTGTAGCGCTTACCTAAGGGTGTCCTTTGTGAATCCAGAAGTTCTTGGGGACTAGGGGGCACACCGCTGCCCACCCTTACTTTATTTTCTCCCCTCTGGAAAAGGAAAAGTTCCCCCAATACACTCAATACAGTTATGGGACTGGTTCACTTAACTGGAAGTCTGCACGTCTGGCTATGGATGGCTATCACTAGAAAAGCACTGTTACAAGTAAAGAACTTTTTCTCCTCCCCACCCACAACCATGTATTTAATAAATACGCTGCAAACTCATTTATGAAATGTAGGGCTTCTAGAAACTTGACTGGTGTAAACACATCACCTGACCATCGCTCAATCCCTGGCAAATCAGTTGGTAACCAGTTTCACAAATTCTATCCAGGAAAGACCAACCACTGTACTAGAGAGCGATGCATCAATAGCTATTTTGTTTCTCCTGGCCTCAGTACATCTGAAAGAATTCCTCCATTTTATAAGAGCAATAACCCATTCCAGGGCATGGGGATACTGGGAACTGTTTTCCTCCCACCCACCATCCTTCTAAAGACTCCAAACTGTTAGAAAAATGTGTCAACTCTTGGCACTGTGCCAAGAACTGACACCTTCTTTATAATCGCTCCCTAGCCCCCCCCCCCGAAAGCCCCCAAATCACTTAGTTCAAATGTGGCACCCTGATCAGTGATTTGTGTGGGGTAATAGGGTCCAAATCCTGGATAGTCCAGTCACCCCCCCCCCTCCACAGAGCACCAATCCAATGCTAAAACCATTTTCACATGACTGTATTAGCATGCACATGACCAGTAGGGAGAAGGTGGAGCAGTCAGTGTCACTGATGATGCCAGACAGACTGAGTGACCAATCAGTCTGCCTAGAATCCCACCCCCTCCATCTTCTTCCCAGTCCACACCGAAATCTGGCCAATGGAAAATAATGTACACAATGCTCGCAGTCTGGGAAACAAGATCCCAGACCTGCAGGCAATAATGACAGAGGCTAAACTGGACATAGTAGCCATTAGCGAGGCATGGTTTACCAGTAAACACACTTGGGAGACTTCAGTACCTGGCTATGTACTGTTCAGAAGAGACCGAGGTGCAAAAGGGGAGTGGCCCTTTATGTCAATGAAAATATCAAAGCTACTGAAACTCAGAATACACATAAGGAGCCAGAAGAACTGTGGGTCACCCTGGAAACAGGAAATGGGACAGCCATACGAACTGGGGTTGACTACAGGCCTCCAGACCGGGTGAGGACATACACACATTACTGCTAGAAGATATACAAAACATGACAGTTAAAGGGGAGGTTCTGATAATGGGAAACTTCAACATGCCAGATACAGATTGGTCAATACCAGCAGGAACATCTGCCAGAACTAGACACATAGTGGATTCCCTGCAGGGGAGGGCCTCAAACAACTGGTACAACAACCCACAAGCGACGAGGCTATCCTAGATCTAGTACTGACCAACAGGGAAAGGATCACAAATCTCCAGGTAGAAGGTCACCTGGGTGCCACTGACCATCACATGGTATGGTTCAATTTGACCACTAGAAATAAATCATCCTATTCCAAAGCAAAAATATGGGACTTCAGAGGAGCTGACTTTGATAAGATGGCCAACAGAGTTAAGCTAGCCATGGCAAAAAGGAATACAGGTGAAGGGGTACACACAAAGTGGGCAAGCATTAAGGATGCAACACTTGAAGCAACATCCCATTGTGTTAGAGAGAAAAGGAAGTGCAAAAGAAGAAGGAAACCATTTTGGTTCTCAAAAACAGCAGCAGAAAAGGTCAGAGCCAAAAGACTGGCCTTCAGGAAATATAAGGGAACGAAGCGGATGATGAAGATAGGGAGATATACCAAACTTCCCTAAGGGAAGCAGGAAGGCCCAAACCTAGAAACACTAGCACGAACAGTGAAAAGAAGGTGACAAGACTTTCTATAGCTACATTAGTGAAAGGAGAAAGTCCAGAGGTATTGCTAAGATCAAAGGGATAAGGGGATGTGTGAGGAGGAGGATCATACAAAGCATCTATCTTAAATAGATACTTCTGCTCGGGTATTTACTGAAGAGAAGGTAGGCAGGCCCACAGCCCTCAGCACCATGGACACAGGGGGAAGGGAGGTGTGCACTAGTCCCTTCACAAAAGAAAGGGTCCTACAAGAGCTCGATAAGCTCAGGGTGGACAAGGCAATAGGACTTGAGAGCACACATCCCAGGGTACGAAAGGAGCCAAGGGTGGAACTAGCAGAGCCATTATCAGAACTGTTTAGCGAGTCTCTGAGCAGAGGAGAAGTCCCAGAAGACTGGAGAAGGGCTGATGTGATCCTGCTCTACAAGAGTGGTAGCAGAGAATTACAGACCCATGAGTCTTATCTCAGTAGTGGGCAAGATTATGGAGGCACTCCTTAAGGAAAGGATAGTGCAACACCTGGAATCCACAGGAGCACAGGATCCAAGACAGCATGGGTTTACAACAGGAAAGTCCTGTTAAACTAATCTCAGATTTCTTTGACTGGGTAACCAGAGTGGTGGACCAAAAGGGGAGCAGTTGATGTCACCTACCTTGACTTCAGCAAAGCTTTCGATACTGTTCCACATAGAAGACTGAATAATAAGCTGGGTAGGCTCAGGGTGGGTCAGAAGTTGGTCAACTGGGTGGCAAACTGGTTGATGGGCAGAAACAGAGAGCGGTGGTAAATGGTATACAGTCAGAAGAGATGCAAGTCACAAGTGGGGTACCTCAGGGATCAGTCCTGAGGCCGGTCCTCTTCAATATCTTCATCAGTGACATTGCAGATGGACTGGAGGGTAAGGTTTGTCTGTTTGCAGATAACACCAAGATCTGTAACAGTGTAAATGATCCAGATGGGGTGGTCAGAATGAGGAGAGATCTGGATAAACTGGCAAAATGGTCTGAAGAGTGGCAACTGGGGTTTAACGCAAAGAAGTGCAAGATCATGCACATAGGAAAGAGAAACCCTGAAGCCACCTATAGGCTGGGAGGGGAGTTGCTGGCAGTCACAAGGGAAGAAAGAGACTTGGGCATCATCATCACAGATGACTTGAAATCATCCAAGCAGACCACTAAAGCAGTAGGTAAGGCTAGGGGATGTTGGGGTGTATTAGTAGGGGTATCACAAGTCATAAGAGGGAGGTAATAATCCCTCTTTACAAAACACTGGTTAGGCCCCATCTGGAGTACTGCGTACAGTACTGGAAGCCACACCTTCACAAGGGCATAAACCAAACTGAGGCAGTCCAGAGAACGGCAACAAAAATGGTGCAGGGACTGCATCAGAAAACATATGAGGACAGATTAACAGAGCTCAATATGTATACCCTAGAGCAAAGGAGGGAGAGAGGTGATATGATCGAAACATTCAAACACCTTAAGGGCATTAACAAGGTGAAAGAGTCTAACATGTTTCAATATAAAAAAAATAGCAGGACAAGAGGACACAGCATGAGATTAGAGGGAGGCCAATTAAGGGGTAATGTGAGGAAGTTCTTTTTCACAGAAAGGGTGGTGGATGCATGGAATGACCTACCTCAGGAAGTGGTGGATATGAATACAGTGCAGGGCTTCAAACAGACATGGGATATGCATAAGGGAGCAATACAGAGGAGTATGACTAGATAGGCCATTGACAGAGCAAAGGCCGGCGGCACATTCATAAGGTAGAAAAAGAAATGGGCAGACTGGATGGGCGTTGCCGTCCTTATCTGCCGTCAACTTCTATGTTTCTATATGCAGGTTTGGGGGGGCAGCTGGGGAGGGGCTGATAATCTTGGTTCCTGTGCCAGAAGACAGAAAATGTTCTATCAGTTTATAGAGTCTCTGGGAGGATGGTGGAGGGTGGGTGACCATGGGACTAGCCACAGCACCCCCCACCCTCACAGAGGAAGTGGATAGTGTTTTAAGGAATGTTATGAACATTGTTTACTGTTATAGTATATGGCTAGTGCTTATTATGCATAGAAAGCCATGGCTTTCAAAATCTTGTTGTAGGACAGTTTAATGATCAACAAAGTTGTACTATCTTTTGGACGTCACATCAATAGTACAACAACTTTTCAGACTTGTCCTGCCACCTGACTGGCTCATTCAACATAGCTCCTATGGGGAAAAATAGCAGAAATATGGTGGTGCGATTTAGCGAACGACAAGCAGAGCACCCACGTACTATAGAAAGTAAGACCCTGACATGGTTCCGCATCACAAAATTACTTTGTTTTTTAATTTTATAAAGAAGCAGTGTGGCCACACAGGAGTTGTTTAGACCAATATGGTCCACCTGAGAAGCTGGAGGAAGCGACAGTGGGAGAAGCTGGGAGAGTGGAAACGGAACCAGATGACACAGAGGTAACTTAAAAGTTAAAAAAAAAAAAAAAAAAAAACACACATACAAAAACAGAGGAGGACCATATACTATATAAAACAGTGGATGGGTGACCATCCACAACTAAGGCTGTGTTACCATCTCGGGAGTTGATAACATCATAGAGACCCTGAGAGCAGTTCTCTATGATGTCATCAACTCCCTCAATGGAAACACAGCTTTGTTGTGGATGGTCACCCAACCTCTATTCTACATGTGTTCCAGGTAGCTCTTTCTTACAGTGGAGACTAAATAAAGCTATAACTAATGTACAAGTAAGGCTATGCTGTACAGTAGTGTTTTCCTTGCAAAAAAAACTGCAGGTACAAACACAGCAAAGAACCTGGACAGCGGCTCGCAAAATCAGAAATCCAGTTTAACCAGGTGTGGAATCTACAATATTTGGATTAACATTTCCAGGCAAAAATCATGAAATCTACGGGTATCTGGAAGTGTTGATGGATTATCTGAGAATCTCTAATAAAAAGTGTTTGTGTGTGTAAGTGTGTGTGTGTTGGGGGGCCTTAAATGCCCCCCTTAGCTACAGGTCTGTGTTGCAGAACACACACCGTTAATTGACCTAAAAGAAAATATTTTTTTATTAGTTCTGCTTTTACACTGTCCATTTCAGAACCTTTTTGGGAGGTCTGGAGGTGCAAATTGTTTTACAGTAGTAGGTTTAAACTGTCCTGGATGCAGCTTTTGATAATTCTGCTCACTCCATCGTGTCAGTGCAAGGAGAACTGAATTTTATGCCAGATACACATACTGGACACTACCAATCCTGAGGCCAGCAACCCGAGATTGGGACCGCGCTTGGATTGTCACAGCCAGCTGGGTAAGCGGGGCTGAGCATCCCAGAGGACGTTCCTCTCTCCAGGGAGGGAGGGAGTTGAGTTGTGCTGCCATGCCACTCCCTCAGTGACCAAAGGGGAGGTGCAGCTGAGACCACAAGATTGGGGGGGAGGAGAATACTACTGATATCAACGTGCATGCATAACATGCACACACATCCGATGATGCTGACGTGCTGGGCCCTCAGGGAGCAGGAGTAACAAAAGCAGATGCATCCCCACCTGATGCAGCATAATGGAATTGACTCACACCTGCAGGTGCCCCCCCCCCCAACTGACTCAGGCACCCTCCCAGCAACAACCAAAGAAAGAACATCCTAAAGAGCATGGTCCTCTCTGATGGCCCCGGTGTTGGGAACAAGCCACAGTGGCAAGCTGGGAGGAGGTAAGACCTGGGGGATGGTTGGATGACGGAGCTAGGTGGGGTCACGGACCAGAAGAGGGTATCCACAGGGCTGGACAGGAGTTGAAGCATAAACTCTGATTAAAAAAACAAAATGCAGATTGTCTTAAATCAGATACAGAGAAGTAATCTATTTCAATATGAAAGTGCTGACGGGTCAATTCAGATCAGTAAAAGCTTAGCAGAAGGGTAATAGAGTTATCCCTCAGTTGAATGTTGCTTACATGAAAGAGATGATGATGTCTCTGTGAAACGACCCTTGAGATTAAAGTGATAGTCATCATATGGGAAGGGGGTAGGGACTGTTAAAAAGCCTGTTTTAGCCAGCCCAGTGGCATGGAGGGCTGTGGCATCATGCCTTACCGCCTGCCATGCCAGCGACCCGTGTTCGTGGTGTGAGCAGGTCGCCGGGGGTCGGCCAGGTTGGGAGAGGATCAAGCGTCTGGAGGATAGCTCTCCTCTCCCAGGGAGGAGGGGACATGGAGGCCGGCATATTTCTGACACCTAGTGGTGATTGGGTGTCAGAGTGCCTGGATCCTGTACGTAGGTGATGGGGGCAGAATAGTCTGCTGGCGTGCTGTGGGCAGAAGCATGCACAGCTCGGCCACTGCTGGCATCTACATTGTTCCACCTCCGGGAAGGAGTAAAAAGAAGGAGAAAATTGTCCTGGGCGCAACTGGATGATGCCGACCCCTGCAGGTGCCACTCCCGCGAGTGGCAGGCACCTACTGAACCAGATCCATGTTCCGCAGGTTGAGGGATCCCCCACCACCCTGCCACGGGCTGGGGGGGGGGCAAGCTATGGAGGTGCACTGCAAGTGGGGGATGGGACTGGGGTCGTAGATATAGAGGGCAACCCAGGACGGAGAAAGCAAGTATACAAAAAAAAGCCTGTTTTAAATTCTTTAGCATTGGGGGTGGGGGTGGGGCTGCCTGATTTCCCTCAGTAGACCAATCCAAAGCTCGGGCACGTACTGCAATCTCATAGGTCAGATTCTCTATAGAGGTTATGCTGGAAAAGGGTAGTACCAGCAGATGTAATAGAACAGGCAGATTCTTGTATCATATTGACAAGGGACTGGTAAGTTAGAACTAATACCATGAAGTCAGTTGTCCTCCAAGCAGTGTCCTCTATACTGTATCTTGCTGTAAAGTGATTGGGCGCTTTATCAAATCAAACGTGCCTTGCTGTGCCTAAATGGTAGCCAGCACAGAGCACACGGACCTGTGTAATGTATTTAAAGCAATGAAGTACTACAATTATCCATGCTGCAGCATCTGGTGCTAGCTGAAAGTCCCAGATTGACCTCCTTGGCAAGCCCACATAACAGTGAGTTGTGGTAAGCTAGTCTTGCTGGCACGAAGGCAGTCTAACAGTTTTGGAACTGGGGGGGGGTTGAGACAGAATTTTTCATGCTGGCCTCTAGTCTGGTATGTAAATGCTTCCCCCGACAGTGTACTTGGCCTCTCAAATCCAGACAAACATGCTGTTTTGCATGTTTTTTCTTTTCTAGGTTAGGATCCGCCAATGCATCTTAATAGGCAGCACGCCCAGATAAGCTGACGTAACTGATTCAAGCTGCTGCAGAAAAGAGCTGATAAGCAGCTTATCTGGAGCACTGCACAAAGGTACTGTATATGCACAGTGGTTGCCAGGCCAGCAGTTAAAAGAAAATGCATGACTTTTCGGTGATTTAAACTACGTCGAACAACGTTTGTTACCTTGTTATTAAATGCCAGACCTTGGCCATAAAAGAGTGATCAGCCTGTATGCAGCACCAGGGGTGTCGGCAGGCATACGCACTGTACTCAGCAGAGTACAGTAAAAAAAAAAAAAAAATCAGGCAGGGGCAACAGAAAGAGGAAAGCAAGTAAGTCACATTGTGTCTGTGTTGTGCTAAGCCCTTTTGCCTTTGTTCTTCGCTATGGTGCACTGATGCCACCAGCCAAATACACAAACAAGAACAACTTACCAGGCAGGCAGAAAACCAAAGAAAGGAGGATTACAGGAAGAAAGTGATCACCTGAAGTTAGGCATGGCAACCGGGGCACAGCAGTACATATTTTGGTTTATGTTTACAAACGGGGGCAACACTGCATCAGTTTTGAGTACAAGTTTAAAATTCCTGGCTATACCCCTGTGTGACACTGACACATGCCAATGCCACATAGTGTGCTATCTGGGCATCTCTCAAGCTCTTCTACCAAACGGTCCCTCTGTTTTAACTGCAGCTGATTGACTGCACCCGACTACATCCTGTACATTTTGTTACAGGGTTGTACTTTGTTGTACTGTAATTCCCTCACACTGATGGTCTGGTACCTCTTCTTGAAAATATATAAATCCCTGTACAGGTTATTATACTGTTTATATTGTTATTTTTTTCTTTTCTGATTGATGATCTACATTTCCCTTCACATCCCCTCCCCCCAAGTGGCATCTGTAAATCTGAGTTTTACTGCATCTCTGTATGGTCACCTGGTAATAAAAAATAAATAGATATCATTACAATTCAGCAAAAATGAATGAGAATGCAAACTTAGCTTAAAAAGATAATACATTTTGCCAAAGCATTGCTGGAGAATTGCATAGGTCAACAAATATGAGTTACTCACGTGACTGTAACCATAGTGCTAATAGTGGTATTTCACATCTTCACGCTGGTAGTTCTGCTGGAGATGGCGGTGTCATCGGAAGTCTTCAAGGTAAGCTCCTCCCACTACCCAGGTGGTATATCTTCCAACTTTACTCTGTGATGTCAGATATTCTGCATGCTGGAAGCAGGGATTCAGATGCCATTTGCCAGAGGAGGTCCGGTGGGTTGCATGGATATGAACTGTATACCACTAGTAGAACTACAGTTACAGGTGAGTGCCCTATATTTCTAGCAATCTGGATACAGCTTACTATCCACACTCTGGCACACCCCTAGCAGTCATCCAGGAGGAGAGGGCAAGGCACACACCCCCTATTTAGCAAACAGACTCTGGAAAACTGAGGACCCAAAAGCAGCAGATAACTTATGTCAATTCTGTAATGAGACATAGAGGTGTGCAATTTACTCCAGGTTGCAAACCTGCATATCTCCGCAATGGAGACAAGTGATCCAAGCCTTTGAAAAAATATCCAACCACTTTTTCCTGGGCCACCGTCGTCATACCAGCCAGCTCCCAATATGCAGATCTGGCTGCCAGGTGCACCTTATGGGCCACTGCTCGCAGTCCCTACTGAGAGAGGGACCATAGGTAGTCAAGGATGCTCACCGTGGGGTAGGTAAGTGGATCGAGCTCCTTACTCTGGCACCACATCGAGAACCTCTTCCACTTAAATGCATGGTATTTATGAGTCAGCTCCTTGTGGGACACCGTCACAAAATGGAGACCATTTTCTAAAAGGCCCAAAGCCTCAAACTATGGCCGCTGAGGAACCAGACTGAAGTGCAGGGACTGAAGTCCGGGTGCAGGACCCTCCCCATTGTCTGGTCAGCAGGTCTAAGCAGAGAGGCAACCTCTGCCGAGACCTGCTACTGAAGCTGAGGAGATCCGGATACCAGAACTGCCTGGGCCAGTCTGGGGCTACAAGGATCGTCTGGGTCTTGACCATGACCTTGTGAACCTATGGCAAGGATGTAAGGTGTACAGAAGGCCCGGGGTCGAGGGCCTTGTGAAGGCATATCCCATAAGTGCCTCGAACTGTGGGGAGCAGGCACAAAACAACCTTAGCTTTCTGCTCTCCCATAAGGCAAACAGATCCACCAGAAGGGTGCCCCTCTAGAACAGGCGGTCTATCACCTCCTGATGCAGGGACCACTCGTGTGACATCTCCATGACCTAGCTGAGAGAGTCTGCCAGTTGACTGTTCTCTCACATGACATGGATCACCTAGAGATCTGCTTCTAGACTGCGCATGAGTGTCCAGGTGTGGACAGCCTCCTGACACAACGGAAAGGAGTGCATCCTGCCCTGCTTGTTCAGGTAGAACATGGTGGTTGCTGTGGTTTATCTGGACCTGAACAACCAGACCCAAATCAATGGAGAAAATTCTGTCAGAGACAGATGCACTACACAGAGCTCCAGCAGAGTGATGTAGTGTCGGACTATTGGGGTGACAAGAACCCATGGGCTCTGCGGTCTCCCTGGTATGCTTCCCACCCTAGTAGAAGTGTCCATCATGAGTGAGACGGAAGGTTCTGGGCCGACAAAGGGTATTCCCTCCTCCAGATTTTGTGGGGTCAGTCACTACCTGATGGCATCCCACATCGGCTGAGTCACCATGACCGGCTGATCACAGCAACACAGGCATTGGGACCACTGCTGGCCCACCTCCCACTGCAGATGGTGAATCCCCCAATGAACCTAATGGATTATGATGGTGGAAGATGTCTTGTACCCTAGCCACCTCAGGATGTCCTGGGCAGGGTGCGAGCACCCAACCTGAAATGATCAGGCAAAAGAGGCAAGATCTGATGCCCAGTCTGTTGGAAGGTAGGCCTTGGGCCTTCAGGAGATCTAGTTCTGCCCTGATGAAGTTGATCACCTGCAAGGGGAGCAGCTCTGACTTGGCCGGGGTGACCAGCAGACCCAAGTACTGACAGGTCTGGAGGGCCAGATCCCTGACATCTCCACAGCCTGTTTGGATGACCTGGCTATCAGGCAGTCATCCAGGTAGGGATATCACTGGACACCCCTGAGCTGCAGGACGGCTGCTACCACTGCCATGCAGTGGGTTAAGACCCTGGGCGTGGATGAGAGGCTGAAGGGCATGACCTGGGGCTGGCAAAGGATCCCCTCTGCACAGAACTAAAGGTACTGGCAAAACTTAAGGTACTGGCAATGGGACAAAAGGACTGGGATGCAGAAGAATGCATCCTGGAGGTCCAGGGAGCAGAACTATGTGCTCCAGAGATGGAATGATCCAATTCAGAGTGACCAAGTGGAACCTGCACTTCTGTATGAACTGGCTTCGATCATGCAGATCCAGTATGGGGCAGTCCTTCTGCCTGTTTCAGAACTAGGAAGTACCTGGACACAGATCCCCGACTGGCCAGGGCATCTGGAACATGGGCTATCTCCCTGCACTCTAGGAGCTGACCAGTGTCAGCTTGTAGCGTGGACAACATGCCCTTTGGCACCCTGGATTCCTGAGGCGCTTGGAGTCAATATGGCAGGACAGCCTAAAAATTCAGAGGCAACCCTCTCCCCACTACCTCTAGAATCTGCTTGTCCAAGGTCATGGCGAACCTGTGTGGCAAGAAGTGGTGCAACTAACCTTTGATCAGTAGCTGGTACAGAGACTGGAAGGGAAAGGGGATAACACGCCACAACCTGTCACTGCACAACCATGGAGGGTGCTCCAGACACAGGGGCTGGGGAGGTACCACCACCTCAAATCCTCCATGTCTCTACAGGGGGAAATACAAATCTTACAAATGCTTGCTATGCCACATATTTCGTATATATTACAAACCTTAATTTTTAAAATTCCATCTACCTGCTTCAAAAAGATCAACTCTCTATTTAGAAAATTTATCTGGAGTAATAAACATTACAGAATTACTTAGCAAAAACTTTGTGTAAATAAACAGCACGGTGGATTTGCCTGCCCGTGTGCTTTTTCATAATCATATGTCATATATAGTCAAACTAGTTCTATCCTGGTCTAAATCATTGCACTCTGATTTACAGGTAAAGAATGCAATACTTAACACTGTACAACACAACACAGACATAAAAATATTTGGTATGCTCCTTCTAAATTTATGAACAGTAACCACTCAATAATCAAAAATGTAAGTAAAGTCATCAACAACTATTTAAATAAGTTAGGCTGGATTACTAGCTGTTCACCATCAAACAATATTTTGAAAAATCAATTATAAAACTGGCAAAACAACAATCTACAATAATTTATGGCAAAAAAAAAAAAAACAGGTGTCCACAAACAGCATGACCTGATTATCAACAATACCTTTTTAGCTTGGTCTACCTGTAAAAATAAATATAATTTCCTAGATCACCATTTCTTTTTCTTTCAATAACTCAAAACTGTGCACCAAAAAGACTTCAAATGATGAGAAAGAGCAGCTAACACAAGGAACTTAGATTTGGACTCTGTTCTGTGAAATAGATATAAATCAGTTTTTCATTGGATCATTAGCAAACTACATTCTGCTACAAACCAAATTTACAAGGACATGATTAACAGAGCAGGGAACTAAATAATATCTCCACATTGATGGCAAGGCACTTCAGAGCAATCAATAATTATAAAGAGACAGGAAAATCCAATTTAAAATATTGAACCAAACTTATTTTAAAGCAGCAGTGCTTGTTAATAAACATACACATTTTTCAGTAATAAGGTTTGTCTGTCAGAAATATCAAAATACATGTTTTTATTTTCATTTTCTTTCATTCCTGAACCAAGAGATGGGGTCTTGAAGTTTTTAAAAGTTGCCACACCCTTGCCATGCCCATGCCACACCCACCATGAAAAAAATTAAATATTTTGTGCTGTTTACTATCAGAAACATGCAGAAGAACCATCCTAATACAACTACAGCATGAATCTAGCATGCACATTCAACAAGTAACACCAGGGGAAGAGTTTTTTTAAAAATGGCAGCCATCTTTAATGATGCAAGTCATTAATTACAAGATCAGCTATAAAAAGAGTCGTAACACACCTGCGAAAACAAAAATATACTGAGCATAAATCTTAGGTTGTCAGAAATACATTTATGATAAAAAAACTATATGATAGATTTTTTCACCGACTAACAATTACTGCTGCTTTAATTAATTAACCAATTAATTTTGTTGACCGGGTAAACGCACCAGGCCTCAGAGAGTCCCTTTTTCAGAGGCGACCAGGGATTAATTACATGAATTTAAACACAGGAACACAATATATGTAAGAGACAGACAGAATACATGAATAGCTATAACTTAGCTATACGCAATGAATTTACATTTTGACAAGAATGTGGATACACAACAGTTAGTATTCAAACATTACGAAGCCAGCAGCTAAACATATAAGGACTAAGTGCAGCTCAGTCAAAGACAACAATTTGCATTCCATATAGATTGTATAAAATGAAATTGAAAGACCCAAGTTGTTGGCACTGCCAACAAATGGATGCAGATTTTCTTCATACGTTTTGGGAGTGCTCTCTTATTCAAAGCTAGTGGTGCAACTCTTTCTGCACACCACGTACTAAAAACATATCTATCTGACCTGGCTTTTTCTGATGCTATTTAATCTGTAATTTGCCTGATATGCCTGTTTTAACCTCTGTGGTTTTAACTAGTTAGAATGTTTTCTGTTTTTATTCTTGTACAAGCACTTTGATAATTGAAAAGTGCTTTTTAAAAATAAAGATCGACGACGCAGAATCAGGGTTCAATCTTTGCATGGCATGGGGGTAGTATCTATACTGTTGGAACGTGACTTCACAACAAAATATGATGAACATGAATGAAAGTTAAAGTTAGTACTATTTGTATAAAAAGAATTAAAAAAAAAATTATAAATGTTCTTATGGTCAGATGACGTTTCCTGCCATGCGATAGAAACAATGTTTTTTGGGCACACTATTGTAATAACTTTTTTTTGATGATAATTTTTGGAAATTATATAACAAGGATATACAGTAGACACTTGGTCTAGGGAAGACTTTAAAATACATTAAGTATGTTCTCTGTGGTTTACATGACTTTTGTAGACGCTAGATTAACTATGTACCCTATCTGAGCGGCATCGACTTCTTTTCTTCTTTTAATTTCCTTGTTTACTGAAATCAGAACTATGTCATTTTGTATATAGTGTACTGTATTAATGAAACAAAATACTATTTGAAGAAAAAAAAAAGAGGTACCACCACCTCTGCTGCCCCCTCTTTTTTTTTTTACCCCCAGCTGCTGAACTTGAGTTTCGCACACCAATGCTGAAACTGCCCCTGCTGGGGCTGCTGCTGAGGTTGTTGTGGCTTAAAGAACTGGAACTCAAAGGCCTTCTATTTAGGCTCTTGGGCCTTTTGGTCCTTCTGGGACAAGGTCACAGAACCTAGGGTGGTGCAGGAGTTCTCAATTCATGTGAGATGTCCTTCTATGCCAGGGCCAATGAGGTCAGTGCCCAAGAAGGGACATCAGCGAACTTATGCCAAGTGTCAGCCATGAAGGTGGAAAGCCTTAGCCAGACCCAATGATGCACGATGACTGCCACTACCATGTCATGGGCAACAGGGTGCAAACGCTGGTAGCCAATGTCTGATGCTGGTCTCATCTTAACTTGAAGTGATTTGTCAGCTGGAAGATGGTGGAGGCATTTCCCTAACACCCCAACCTGGGAAGGGACAAAATCTGCCATCATGACAGTGTGGCTGGCCTGATGGAGGCCTAGTGCCGCAGCTGTGTTCACCGTTTTAGCTGTATGGTCAATGTTTTTGGACTCTATGTCTGAAGGGTTTGTCCACATCCCATTGGCTTCCAGATATACAGCAGGCAGAATCTAAAACCAAGCCCTCAGCTGATGAGTGGTCAGATAACCCAGAAAAGGAGCCAATTGGGACCACGTACTTTCAGACCATACAGGGAGAGCGTGTCAAGCAGGATGCTGCCAAAGCTTCAGGGCCAGTCCCAAGATGACCTTAGCCACGGGAAAGACAACCCTGAGGGATCATCCCTATCCAGTATGTCAGTAAATGGGTGCTTAGCTTGTTTCTGAACTGGCTCTAAGGGAATGTTCATGGAGTCCAACATAAGTAAGACCAGAGCTCCAAAGGACACTGGCCCGTGGTCAGCTCTTTGATGAGTTCCTGGTTGAAAGTATGAGTCCTGGTCAGGGCCATCAATGACACCTTCAGAGTCAGAAAAATTCCTCAATGACAGCCCTTGACCTTTTCTATCATGGACCAAGCCGTTATCCTCATCCTGGGTGAGCTCCACCAAAAACTGGCCTGGCAAGCCGGCCCAGGGGCAAGGCTCCTTGGTCGAGACCTTAAACCGAGGCTGCAGTGAATGTGGCTCCACCCAAAGTGGTAAAGAAGAAGATGCTGTAGACTGCTGAGAAGCATGGACCGGTGTGGTAGCAACTGGAAAAGGCTAATGGACCGAAGGTCCAGGAAGCAGAGCTCTATCCCACCTAGTAATGGTCCACTGTTGCAAGAGGAGCTCCTCATATTTGTAGTCAACACATTTTTCCTCAATGCCCCTCCTTGCCCAAGGATGACAAGGTTGAGGAGAGTCAACAGAGACACTTCCTGGTTGAGTGGGATCCAGAGCAAGTATAACATCTCGACCACCACTGTTGATCTAACGGTCAACGTCAATGGGTGTCCTCCAGAGGATTTGTGTAAACCATCTGCCTTAGTAGGCTTAGCAAGATAGTCTTTGGTGGCATGACTGCTGGTGGAGGCCACTCCCAAAGCAACTCAACAGGGGGTATTGACTGGGCTCATCCTCCTGGGTGAGGACAGGGAGCACAGGGGTCTAGGAGATTGACTTGTCAATCTCCTCCAACAGCTGGTCGACAGGCTGAAAAAATATCTTGATTGTCTGCTCCACCAGAGTCGAGGTCAACTGACCCAATAATGTGGTTACTATGGAGCCCTCGACCATCCCCCTCAATCGTTGGAAGTGCGACCAAGGCTGAGCAGTTAGGGGTGTCGAAGCAGTGGGAAAAGTGTAATTGTTCCTGATCCCACGACCTGTGATGACACTTTCTGTGTTTTTAGCTATGGTTTGATGGGCTCTTACCAAAGATCTGGAAAGCCAAACATGATTCCCTGAACTCGTCAGAGAACAACCCTCTGTCATTGGCCCCAGCAAGAAACAGTGCCGAGAGCAATGAGGAACTCACCGTAGCCTTTACTGCCACCTCTTCCATCAAGCTGAACAGCTGATCCGGCCACCACTGAATATTTCTTGCAGTCTTTCTAATGACTAAGAGCCAGTCAAGCCTGCTGGTCTTCGATGGAGGCAGGCAACATGGCCAGGCAAAAACTACATTCCTCGACGTTGTGCGGATCACCCAAGCAGTATAGGCATGTGTTGTGCGGAGCTGTGACCAACATTTTCTGCTTACACCAAGTGCAGAATTTAAAACCCAGTTTCCTGCTCTCCATCGTCGATCACAATTGCAAAGTGGCGCTGAAAGACATAGGAGCAATTATTATTTTTTTTTTAACTTGCTATTCCCTCCTCCTCCGCTACCCCTTCAATTCCTCTGCTTGTCCCTTGGGGCTTCCCAGGCACTGCCCGATCCCTTCCTGCCTTTAGTCCCTGGCACCTGCCTTCACGGACCTGTGGCTTCATTCCAAGGTGGGGTCAGGTGGGGGGGTCCCACCGGACATCCTATTGCGTCGGGTGGTGCACCAGTGCTGCTGGAGGCAAGGGAACCTGGGTAGACCAGGGGCCATCACTGTTGTGGAGGTGCTGAGAGCTGCATTAGTGTTCCTTGCCCTTACCCCCACAGGGATGTCATGTGCTCTAATGTCAAGGCGCATCAGTGTGCACTACGTACATGTCCACATGCTGCAATCCACAATGTCCCTTCCTCTGACCTCATTCTCTGACTGCACTGCCACCACTGAAGTCCAGGTGGCAGTATCGTGGCAGAGCTTGGAGCCCACCTTCTCCAGAGAAGGAGAGTGTCCTCTTGGACGCTCAATCCTCCTTTTCCTCCCCCTGGCTGGCCCCAGATGACCCAAGCTTGCTCCTGAACTCAGGTAGCCAGCGTCATGAGCAGTAGCGCTACTGCTGCACTGACAGGCCAGCGACATAGGAGCAACATTAATGATGAATGCTGACTGAAGCAGTTGAAGATTAACTTGAAAAGTGCTCGATATTCTAGAATCCTTCAACGCTATGCAGCTGCAAAGGTGGAGACCTGTCCCTTACAGCAGAAAGAAAGATGTGATGTCATGGAGCAAAGCTGGAGGATATACCACCTGGGTGGTGGGAGGAGCTTAGCTTGAAGACTTCTGATGACTCATTCGCTGCCTTCGGCAGAACAGCCGGAGTGTGGAAAGTGAACAGCATCCACATTATTAGAAATTGCCTTTCCTTAGCCTAGTGTATTTGCAATATAAACAAAATCATCAATGCTTTTTTTGTAATCATGAGCAAATCCAAATTCTCATGAATCCACACATGCATGCACGCACACATGCACCCCCACACCGGTGCAATCCCCAGATCCTATGCCACAGATCCTGGTCCTAGTGTTTATAAAGTCCACAGTAAGGTGCAAGCTGAAAGACAGCAAAAACAGCAGCAAACAATGTTTGACCCCAGATGGACGTCAGCAACCAGGTAGATGCACTCATTTACAGTCAGATGTACCACCAAGCTTAAAGAACAGTAAAACATTCAGAAAAATCATCGGCTCCAAGGAGACAGATAGCGGGGGACGCTACAAATGTCTAAATACATATCCATTTCCCTAGGTGAGTCATGAAGCTGAAACCTTAGAAAAGGCATGCTTATTAGGCCATGGCAAAAACATATTGAGTCACAGGATTTGCTTCACCTCACGAAAAGAAAAATGCTTTTTTTGTTTAGTTGTTATTATTATGACTGTTTTGCATGACTATTTACTGGATTATCATATTACAGGACTACAAAATGTTTTTCACTCTGATATTCCTCTAGCTAAAAAGTTATACACTCTGTTTAGCTGACCAATTATACACACACATACATATACATATACATATACATATACATATACATACATATACACATACATACACACACACACACACACACACACACACACACACACACACATACATACATACATACACACACACACACACGTTGCAAAAAAAATCCATTAATGTAACAGTTAGGGTTGTTTCTACAGTGATAAAAGCGAAGAAATTTGACGTTAGGGTTTTCAACCCTAACTCCAAATTCCGCCCCCCCACCCCACTTACACACACACACACACACACACAGACACATACACATACACATATGCAAGTGGGGGACAGTACAAGGCAACACAACCAATCAGAAACAGGCACCATAAGGTAACAGAAAGAACAGACAACTTTGTAAACATGCCACAACAGGCATCCATCTTCATGTTTCACTAACTGTATCACTTCTGCTGCCACCCCAGTGTCTTTGGGGAGGGGGGGGAGACACCCACATGCTGTGTAAAGCATGTGAGATGGTCACTGCATGAACTGTATACCTACAAGCAGATACTGCAAGAGTACAGATAACTCCTCATACTACCAGATGGTGAATTTAACCATATCATTTCATCCCTCCATGGAGACAGAACAGCACTGTGTATATGTTATAATGTTATGCCAAGCTCCTATATACTCTGTACTACCATCCCTGCATCACCATAGTACACCAGTGCCTATATGTCAGTATGTCCATATGTCACAGTGTCACACGATGGTTATTAAAATACTAACATCCATTCATCAAGGTATGAGTACAAAAAATCTATATGTCACAATGATAGTACAGGGTGGTTTCTCTTCTGTATTCTCATTCCTGTTTTGACATTCAACAACGCAATGTATAAGTCACACTATCTGTATTTCACAATGGGACTAGCGGAACATAGCAGTACTGTGACAGATGCATTGTGTTGTACAACTCCAGTACAAGTATGGTAGTGCACGGTCCCAAGCATCCTATGTTTTTAGTGTTACATATGGAGAAAGTGTCATATAGGTACCACTCCACTATGTCTATTTAGTTCTAGATGGGCAACATACCACAATGCCATGACAATATTGTGCTCTATGAATTGAGACATACAATGTGAATGGAGAGATGGTAGTACATGTTCCGAAACATAGTGAACTCCCAGCCCTACATTCACAAAGAATACAACAGTGTTGAAATGTTATGTTGACAATAGTATTCATCAATGTAAATAGTATAACAATCTGCATATATGATCTTTAGACTGTAGGATTATTGAATTATCTGTCACATATCTACACACAGACAGTGGAACAGTACACATTACCTAATAGCAGCACTGCACAATACTTCAGATGCTGCTGTTATGTACCTCTATCCATACAGAAGGAGATTCTCTATGTGTCACAGTCAGGCAGAGCTTTACACCCTTCACTGCTATACTTCCTCAGATAGGCATGCGTAAGTATCTGGGCAAATGCAGTACAGTGTAGCCCTATAGTTCAATTCATTAAGTAATGAGTAAGTGCAGTAAACCAATAAGAAATACTCATTATCATCTTATTCTAAATAAATGTCATGTAAAATGGTCAGCATTGCCTTCTTAATACCTTACCGCATCTTTGCACAGCATGTGGGTGTACCCCCCACCAAGACACTGGGGTGGCAGCAGAAGTGATACAGTTGGTGAAACTTGATGATGGATGCCTGTTGTGGTATGTTTACAAAGTTGTATGTTCTTTCTGTTACCTTACGGTGCCTGTTTTTGATTGTGTTGCCTTGTACCATCCCCCACTTGGATATATATGTGTGTGTGTGTGTGTGTGTGTGTGTGTGTGTGTGTGTGTGTGTGTGCGACAGTATGTATGTGGGGTGGGCGGAATTTGGAGTTAGGATTGAAAACCCTAACGTCGAATTTCCTCGCTTTTGTCACTGTAGAAACAACCCTAACTGTTGCATTAATGGAGTTTTTTTGCAAAGAATTTCCTTCCTTTTTCAAACATTGTAATAACTTGAAGAAATACATATCTTTCAAACCATTATTTTTTCACTGACAGCATAAAGCCTGTACGACACCATTGTACCATACCCTGGAAATGTACCACAGAAACCGATGACAAGTATGAAACCCTTTGCTTGACATATTAAGCATAGTTCCTACAGACATCTATGCGTACTAACATTCTCAGAGTATTCATTAATACTTGCTTTGAAACCCGAGGAATATATAATTCATTTGTGGTAATCAAGAAAGACAACAGAGACAGAATAGAAGTTTTAAAAAAAAATGTATTAATCATCAGGTGCCAATTCTGGTTTCAAGAAGGCCAAATTGTACAACTCACTCAGTCTCACACCACTACCGTTAAACTGAATCACAGAAGCATATTAAAACTGGGAAATAATGATACGAGACTGAGCAAGTCAATGTTCCTAGGGTGGGCAAAAAACAAACGCGTTAAACAATTAAGAAGCTATGAACACCAAAGCAGCATATCATAAGAGTGCTGCAATACTGCAGTACTATGTTGGAATACTTTAATATTACGTGCATCTGGAAAAATCCCTCACCCGATACCTTAATAAAGGCAATCAGAAAAAAATCTGGGAACATACCTTGAACTGATATTGAACAGTGTGTGTGATTCACAATACTGTTCCATAAATAAGTAACAAGTAATGCCTCACTACACACACAAAAAATGTTTTAAATACAATAATATAATGCTAACATCAATAATATTATTGTTAAATCACATATTAAATAGTAATCTGATAACACTTTCATTAGAATTAAGAAATCTGAGTAATTAAACAGTAGAAAATTACATATTAAAAAATGGAGATAAAACTATTATATATACAAATTTTACATAAAAAATCAGTATACATGTTATTCAATCTCGGCAGTTATAACAAGTAAAAAACTGTACTGCTGTAACTATGAGCAACACAGGAAAAAGAACTTACCTATGAAGTTGTATGTAACTTACTCAATTTGTAGCAAACTTTAATATTATAGTTGTCACGCTAAAAAAACAGTACTGATACTTTACAGAGATGTACATAATAGCTAATGTTGTTAACTTGTAATACATACACAATATTAACAATGAGTATTTGTCTGAAAACATCTATTTTATAGGCCTACATAGCAATGTCTTTTGCTCACAACTAAGTAATATAGGCAAAAAACATGCCACCTAAATTGGACAGTATACAGGTATCACTGAAACACACGCTGTAGACAAAGAATAGTATGCATATTACCGTGCTTGAAAAGTATTGCACAACAGTGTGTGTGCAAACGCATGCAGTGGCAGCTTTGTGGCACAATCTCTCTTCATGCATCACTAGGCAGATGTGAGGCACATATATAGTGCATACGATTAACACGGACCATTGCCAAACAGGCATAGTCATGTTTGTCGATGTATGTAGGGTGCACAATATTGCCTACTATGGTGTAACAGCACTCAAACCACATTCTATGCCAAACGCTGCAGCAATGCAGAAATTTACAAATCAGTACAGCAGAATTGCATACTACTGATAAATCTCTGTGCAGGCAATAAGATCGCTCCACAATCAAAGCAATTATTAAATCTTATGTGATCAAGCAAACAGCCCGTACTGATTAAGGCCCACTTAGGCTGCATTGGAGCAAAAATCACAGCAACACCTATTTTAACTGCTGGCATCATGAATACCTGCATCTACATAATCTATGACTGCAACAGTTCATAAACTGATATGAAAACAGCCACAAATGTTCAGGGAAGGTTGCGTGATACACTCTTATGACTACTACAGTGTGTCAAACAGAGTTAATTGAGGTTTACACGTATTACTCTTCTGCAAGGTGATGGTCATTGTAATTTTTGAGAACCAGGACATAAGTATCTTTCAGATTACCATGCAATCTCTGTTTAAAAGTGCTCATGTAGTCATTGCATTCCATCCAGTCATTGCTGTACCTGAGCCATGTAACACAATGTCTTGAATGAACAGATGCTCCATGGTGGAATATTACAGCCTGAGTAGCAAAACATGCTCCCATGAATTGTACTCTTCCAGCTACAAAATCAGTGATCAGTATGTCAACTCGTAGTCCATTTGCATCAAATCTCTGCAAGACTGAAAGAAGATATTGTGAAGAGGTTCTAAGTCATGCGGACTGAACGCACTCTCCTCCACACCGGGTACACCTCCAGCCACATTCTGCATTTCTGAGCAGTTGTCTGCATTTAACAGAACATGCCTGTGGAACATGCAATGAAATCCACAGCATGTTTTCTGTTACTTCTTTGTGTGAATGTCGACAAGACAGGCAAGTGTACTTTGCCACATATGTGACAGTAAAGTACTGTCGCACTGAAATCTGATCTGATCTGATTCCAAGCTGTTAATGATAGCCATCATAGACTCAAGTCATATCTTGCTGAATGTTATTAGAGAATGTTTGATGGCCATCATATCAACCCAAGACAATTTGTAAGGGTGGCAGGGTCTGTATGCTATTGTCATGCTTATCATTAGCATTCACAACTTTCTTTAGTGACTGAGGCAGCGGTGTGTCATGCGAAGATTTGATAGTGGCAACAAAGTGAGACATGTGGAGAAATGCTTGCATTGCAGGGTTTGCATAGCAGTTTACTCCAGTGCTATTGTCAAATGTTGGAACAACAGCCATCCCAAGTGCCTTCTTCCGTGAAGGAGAGCTTGTCTGTTGTTGAGTTGTTGATTCCTTCTTTGTGCTGTCTGCATTCAATATTGGTCTATCTGTCTGGTACCTCTTTTTGATGCCAGAAACTGTCACTGTAGCATTGCGGTCTGCCACATTCATGGGTAGCAGTATAAGAGGCAATGTCAGCTGGTACAGAGTACGTAGTCTGTTGTACTCAGCAATACATCGTCTGTTAGCACGTATTTTATGATGTTATACAGATGATATACAAGCAAGCCAAAGTCTGTACAAGTGAAAGTGCAACATAGCTCATGCCATCTTTGAAGATGCCAGTGCCTATGTTCAATCAATCAGTCAATTTTTTATTTATAAAAGGCGCTTTTCTTCAATCCAAAGCGCCTGTACAATAACATAAAACAATAAATAAACAGAGTTTAAAACTATTATAAATCATTAAAAGCTAGACTAAAAAGGTGGGTTTTCAAGGCTCCTTTAAAGATCAGGACAGTTGGACTATTTCGCACCTGACGAGGTACAGAATTCCACAGGGTCGGGGCCATAAAGCTAAATGACCTAGCCCCCGAAGATTTCAAACAGACCCTGGGAATCTCCAGCAATCCCTCATCAGTGGATCGGAGAGGGCGGGAGGGACAGTAGGGGCGAAGGAGCTCTTTCAGGTAAGTTGGTCCCTGGTCATGTAGAGCTTTATAGGTCAGAAGACCGACCTTGAAGGTGATTCGCCAAAGTACTGGCAGCCAGTGCAGTCCACGGAGCACAGGCATTATATGACTGGATCTAGAAGAACCAGTCAACAAGCTGGCCGCCGCATTCTGCACTAGCTGCAGACGGTGAAGTTCAACCCCCGATAGCCCTAGGTACAGGGAGTTGCAATAGTCAAGGCGGGAGGTAACAAAGGTGTGGATCAATGTTGGAAGATCTTCTGGAGGAACCAGATGCTTCACCCTGGTGATATTCCTCAGATGGAAAAAGGAAGTTTTGACCATTGCTGAGTCCAAACTTGGGCCTTGTGACTTGTGTATGGACACAGCATATGCAACACACACAGGAAACTGTTTCCTGGTTACATATATGTCTTTCACCAGCTGAAACTTTACAGTCATCCTCGAAATAGGTAAAGACTGTTCAATGTTGTCGAACTTCACGAGTGCCTCTATGAATGTCTTTTGTACATTGTACTGGAAGTCAACTATATGTCCTATTGCATCATTCACCATGCCACGCTCGACATCAAGATTTCAATGTAGCATTGCATGCATTCATGCACATGGTTAGAACTGCTTCTAATCCAGCTGTGCGAGACACATCTGACTTTAGCTCAGACAATCGTTCAGTCAGCTTTGCTACCAGATTCCGGCTCAAGACTGCACCATCAATGATGTCAACTGCATGCAGAGTAATGATTTCTTGACCCTGTCTCTGCAACATATTGCTGTTAAATTCAGCACACTGCTTCAGTCGAGGCATAAGACACACAATTCGAGCAGATTCTGAGTACACATTACTGAAAACATCACATGCTGCAGTAAGAGAACTACACTCGGCGCTGATATGCTGTGTGTTCAACAGAGAAACATTCTGTTGTGACAATGATCCAATGTGAGCCTGATATCCAAAAGTATCTTGTACGCAAGGTCATGGCTCTGTCGCATGTTTTCATACAGCTCAATATAAAGGAACAGCTCCTAAAGATTTATTCCTCCAATGCACCCTATTGTGTATTTTGCTTGCTTCACAGTCAGCACTGTAAAGACATGCTCTCTGTTCACAGGTGCAAGTTGTAGAAGGTCCCCAAACACAACAGTCATCCCACCAAATGGCTGACCATCCTCAGTTCCAAGTATCTCTTGGAGACACCGATGGATACATGCAAGCATGACATTTGAGACCATACTAATTTCATCGACGATCAAATGTTTCATCTTGGCAAATACTGATCGCAGCTTAGATGCCACCTCACGGGAACATTTTCGGTACGCTCCTGCTTTGCCATGCTCTACAGGTAGCATAAACAACTGGTGTAGAGTTACAACGCCAATATTGTATGCTGCCAAACTTGTAGGAGCAGTCACAGCTACAGACAACACTTCTCCTGTGTGTCTCCTTATCTCTGCTGTGATAGCTTCGATAACAAAACTCTTGCTTGTGCCAGCAGAACCACTAACAAACATTAGCAATGGCTCATACTGTCCACATGTACATTGCTTCTCCTCATGAAGGATGCCATGTCTGACAGCTTCAGTGACATCATCATAAGCAGCATACTGCTGCCTAGTCACCTGGTCAGTCAGTGCAGTAGGATCCCCTATCGCATAAGAAGAATGTTCCATGGCACTCTCTACTTCACTCATGAGAGCCACAGGATCATTCACTGGTAGAGGAGCTCCAAAAGTACCCTCTCCTTCAGGATCCATGTTTTCCTGAGAATTTCCTGGGGTATCTTCCTCAAGCTGTTTCTTAGCTTGTTTCATCTGCTCCTTCTCCAATGCCGGTCTACGAATGTATGTTTCAGACTGTTCACTCTTGAAGGTCTCATATGTGAGGTAGATCTGTTCCTCATATGTCTCAAAATCTCCTTTCAGTGTCCTCTCATCCCTCCATGGCCTAAAGAGGAAAATTAAAGCAAAGTAGTAATGCTCTTTGCTGTCAGTGGTAGAGAGACTCAATTTACAATGGTCAATATGACATGATTTCGTCCTTTTAGCAAGGCACCCATCAAAGCCTCCGACTTTGTAAATCTCTCGAGTCTCATCAGGTGCTGCATCAGTCTTGTAATCGTACCACTTAGCAACATGGTACAGGCACATGTCATCCATCACATTAGCCCTATTTGGGTAGTATGTATAGATCAATCATGTTATTCTTGAAAACATTTTTTGAAGAGGGGCGGTTTGAAGCCAGTTCTTCAATCTCATTATAAGACTTCAAAACACACTTTCATTTCTCTTTGTAGTTAACATTAAGAAACCGTACAGCACCAGACTTGCCATACAAGTGTGTCCCAATCAAACGATCACTGGCCTCATATGCACCGCACTCCCTGTGAGACAGTGTCTTTAATCCCAGTGACCAGAGCTGTGAGCTCAATGATTGGCTAGAAGTAGCTATATCTTCCCAAAGCTCAAGCAAACTGGTCTACTCATGTTTTGTGATATATGATGTACTGTACAAGAAACAGAGAGTTATCTGCCACAAACTGCACATTGATGTTTGCCTGCCACATCATGAGAAGAGTAGGATTGTAGTCATTGATAAACACCTCATTCTCCTGTCTGGGTAACTCATATACCCTCTTAGTGGACTTTGCCTTGAGATGATGACGCATGGCTGAGAACAAGTCATTCATACGTCCTTGTTGGCAGACACATCTGGGGAAACCAAATTGACACCTGGTGTACCCCTCATTAAGACTCTTGACTGGTTGGCGACAGTACTTGCCACAAAGATGCCACAAACTTTTGCACCAGCTTCCAGAGTGTTGGACTATTGTACTTGTCAGGGATATGGCAAGTCACAGAATGTTGAATGAACTTCAGCTGCTTCATTCTCACCAATATGAGGAGCATTTTTAATCCACAACAACATATGTATGTATGTGTGGTGCACCTCGTGCCTGATATTCTGTCCTCTAAAAGTAATGCTCAACTAACCCAAGAGTAGGATTGTCCTTTGACAAAATGAATGTCAATATCTCATTGAAACGTTGGAGAAAATGTCGAGAGACAGAAACTGGATCAAGTGAGCACATCTCACCAAGAGTCATTGATGAAATGCTATCAACATCAGCATTGGCCCACTTCAACACTTCAGCTAACACATCTCAGCAGTACTCTGCACAGTTTAGAGTTATGAACCAAGTGGCTGCACCATACTCACACAGCACAGTCATGACCTACAAGTGTCTACGATACCAGTATTCTTTCATGCCATGTAGACTCGAGAGAATAGGTGTCAAATTCACCTGTAGTATTTCATCCTTTTCTCTCAGCCATTGCAAAAACTCAACTGCTGTAATACCTTCTAATGGGCTGGTCAATCGGAGTATATGTGCAATGGATGCAGAGAGGATATTGAGCTCACACTCCCACAACAGGTGGAACAAAAATTGTATGTTCCTATGAAATTTGCCATCCTTGTTTAACACCTTCATTGTACAGTATTCAGCACCTGGAACATGAACCTCACGTTCATTCAGATGACCTCCTGTTCCTTTAGGGACTAGATCTGGAAAACACTGTGCCTCAAGTTGTTCTTCTCATATGCTGACAGGGCTACCTTCAACCTGTTTCATCTGATACAGGTCAAGCTCATCATAGAAATGAGTATTGCTCTTCAGATAGTGTAGAGCACTTTTCACCTTCTGTACATTGGCAACGTCTTGCCAAATGACCTTGGACTTTGTAGGTACACCGTTTACTAGTATAACAACACTGTTTTCCTTTGAGATTGTCTCCATGTTCTCTTTCAGAGGAAGTGGTAAATACATCACAGCCCCTTTCAGAGAATTGACAAGCTCTTTTTGGGGCACTTTACATGTTTTTGTGTTCAATCATAGAATTGTCTGAAATGGTTTCATGGTTTGTATCAGTGTCTGCTCAAACATATTCAATACAGCAATCTTAATAGGTGTGATATCTACCTCCATATTGTTCAAAACAGATCTTGGTGGCAGAGTATTACTTTTCACCTTTGACGAACAGTAGTGACACATAATGACCACTGGGTCCAAGTCAAAGTTACTCTTTACTACTAAGTAGGCTAACAATCGTGCCCACATATCATTAAAAGATTTAATCTCTTCCAGATCAACTGTTACAGACTGCGACCTGTAAAGTAGTCTGTGACAGGAGACACACACAGAGTCAAACTTCTCTCTCTTAGCCATTTCAAACTTGGCAATGGGTTTTCTGAATGTTTTCAGTATCTCAGATTCCTGAAGAGTGGGACTACATAATACAGTGACAGACGTGTCGTCACAGGGTGCTTCATAACGTGTACTGTTACGCTGCACATCCTGTATCACAATTTTTGCAGCTTCCTTGTCTCCTGCTGTCAATGACTCATCACGCTGTTTGTATAGTGACACAGCTTTTCTAACCTGGTATATTTTGTGCACAAAGCTGATCATTGCAGGATTGTGTACAGCAATCATACGCATGTGATGAAATACACTCTTGCACACACCGCTATCTAAAGCAAGCCAAGGAATGTCCTAACAGCCTTTTATGCTTCCGAATTTCACAGATATCAATCTTATATAATAAGTTGTATCTCTGTTTCTTGTTCATTGCAAAAAAGCTATTAACAAACTGTGCAATAGCATCTAATGACGCTTGCCTCAGATTGCAAGTGTCATCGCATCTCCATGATGCACAACTTTTGGTCGGTGTCTCAGTTGTCGAGTCTGTCAGCATCTGCAGCACTTGGTTCACCACGTGTCACACTCAGCACATTACAAGCCTTGCCAACCTCGTCAACAGAAATTACAAGTTCCTTGGAAAGTGGTTTGTAAGACTCCTGCCAAAAAAAAGCCTCCGAGTGCAGTTTATGTACTCATATGTCTTGGAAGACTTCACAAAAGTTGTCTCTGCTGAGAGTGTCAACATTTTGGAGTCTACTGTGAACAGACTCCACTGTAGCAGTGAAGCGTTCAGTCTTTCTCTTCATTTTGTTCCACAAACATGAAACAGCAGCAACTGCCATATTCACAAATCTACGAACTCTAAGTCGTAGTTTCATCAAGGCCAGTCTACTCTTATATCAGTGTCAGTGGCTCAGTAGGTAGCACACTCGCCTCCGAGGCCAGGAGATCAGAGGGCTGTGGGTTCAGTTCCCACATCTTGCACTTGGGTTAATATCCCAGTACTGACACTGTAGTGCAGCATGAGAGGAGTGCTGCACTTCTGAGGTGCCGTCTTTTGGATGAGACGTTAAACCGAGGTCCCATCTGCCTGGATAGGTGGTAGTTCAGGTGGATGTTAAAGATCCCATGGCACTTATCAAAAAGAGTAGGGGAATTTCCCCCGTGTCCTGGCCAAATTTCCCTCATTCACTAAAAATACTACCAACAACTTAATCTGATTCAAGGTCAGTTGGCATTCATCTATAGCCCCCTCCCCCCGGGTCGTGCCTGAAAATAGGCAGGATTTGTCTAGTGCACTTACCCGGTTAACAAAAACTAAATAAATAATAAATAAATAAGCTCTTTAGTCATTTGCCTTGACGCTTCATAAATAATACAATCAACCTTAGCTTTTGAAGCCAACTTTCAGAAAAATGCTAACTTTGCTAAGATGGCCAGATATAAGAGAACTCTGTTTCTGTTTACGTACCACAATAGTAATGTTTGAAACCTGCGCATCTCTGCTATGCTCCACATTCGCAACATCAGGATAAGGAAGCGGGTACTGTACATTTGTTTCTAAGCAAGAAACAGAGACAGGCATCTCACAATCACCATGCAACCTTTTCCTGTTAATAGACCTTGCACTGTCCTTTACTTTCATTGTGGCATTTTTTCAGCCTACAGTACTCTTCTTCAATTTAACATCACTCTTACACTTATCCCTGCTACACTCTCTCTGTTGTCTACGTCTCGTAGGCATTTTCTCTACAAAAAAGAAACAGCTTTCAGGCAATTTAATGATATAGGATCACACACCTACAAAACAAAAAAAAATGTATCGGTATCCTGTAGTTATAAATATTTCCCAATAAACACTTAAAATAAATAACATTAGAATAATATGCTGCTGTGCACCTTAAGCTCATAAGTAACAACTGCAATCTCTAAAGTTTTCTACCTATGTGAACAAGCCCAATTGAAATGCATAATGTTCTCAAACCTAAATGTTTTAACAGCAGCAGTGTTCGACCTTATAAAAAAAAAAAAACAGCATTCAAATGTAATATGTTGTCACGTACCAAAAGTGTGTTTTTCTGAAGTTCTCAAGCTATGCGACTGAGGAGCATTGTAATACGGTGTGTTGCAGAGGTCAAAAAATGTTACAGCTTCACTTTTCAAGCTACGTGACTAATGCCAATTATAATACATAATGTTTACGAGCTCAGAAAAATGTAAGTGCAAAAAGTTCTTCAGCTCCATGGAGTATCCCCATAGGAATGCATCATGTTGTCGAATTCCAAAAAACTAACCGAGAAAGTTTTCATGCTCCATGGACAAGTTTCATTGGAATGTATTATGTTGTCGAGGTAAAAAAAAAATTTAACCGTGACAGTTTTCATGCTCCATGGACAACTCCCATTGAAATGCATTATGTTGAGGTTAAAAAATGTAACCGTGAAAGTTTTCGAGCTCCATGGACAACTCCCATTGAAATGCATTATGTTGTCGAGGCAAAAGGAATGTAACCACGAAAGTTTTCAAGCTCCATGCACAATTCCCATTCAAATGCATTATGTTGTTGAAATAAAAAAATATAACCGTGACAGTTTTCGAGCTCTATGGACAAGTCCTATTGAAATGCATTATATTGCTGAGGTAAAAAATGTAAGTGTGAATGTTTTCGAGCAACTATTAGTCTCCCCTACACATAACATTGGGATGTGTGCGCGATCAAATAAAATGTTCTCGTGCAAACATTTTTTGTTGTCAAGCTTCAGTGACCTTCTACCTCTGCCTACCATGATGCTTTACAACCAGTACGTTGGAAAAATCTGTTTCTACAAACACTACCTACCAAAAAATGGTGCACAAACGACACATTACAGTTACACACCTGTGATATATTGCTAAAAACACACAAATCCATCATATTAGTAAATTGGTGAAAATTAGACCAAATTATGAACCTGCTCCACTAAGAGCGGCCATGTTTTTTTTCTAAAAAAAAACCACATGCCACATCTAGCCAATCACAGACCACTGAGACAAGATTGACATTACACAATAGCAAATTGATACCACGCCACTTATTTATGCAAAAAAAAATTGTTTTTAAATTATGCACCACAGGAAATAGTTTAAGACAGCCAATCATACTGTAATAAAAACCAAGAAGAAGGAAATACCACCATTTTGATGAAAACAGTCTGCCAAGACACTACTAACAGTAAGTACATCATCTCAAAATTAACTAAAAATCTGAACTTCCACATAGTAACTGTTAAAAAAAGTGCTGTTTTAAATCAATCAACCAATCGATCAATATTTTATTTGTATAAGCCGCCCTACCCATGCTCAGGGCGCCTTTACAGTACAAGATAAAAACACACAATATTACAGTTTAAAACAAACAGATAATACAGATACAAACATAGTGTGTACATTAATAAATTACTGAGAAAACTTGGTTGAATAAGTGGGTCTTCAGCAGTTTTTTTAAAACCCTCTACGGTCTGGCACTCACGTATCTGGCAAGGTAGAGAATTCCACAGGGTAGGTGCCATAAAGGTAAATGATCTCCCTCCTGATGCTTTTAGGGATACTCTGGGAATCTCTAGCAATCCCTCACTAGACGATCGGAGTGAATGGATGGGGCAGTAAGTACAAAGGAGTTCTTTCAGGTAGTGGGGTCCCTGCTCATGTAGGGCTTTATAGGTCAGCAACACGACCTTTAAGGTAATCTGCCACTGTATAGGCAGCCGGTGCAGTTCACACAGCACAGGTGTTATATGACTGGATCTAGAAGTTCCAGTCAGCAACCTGGCCATCATGTTGTGCGCTAACTGCAAGTGGAGGATGTCTACCCCCGGGAGCCCTAGGTAGAGAGCGTTGCAGTAATCAAAATGACTGGTGGCAAATGCATGGACCAAGGTAGGAAGATCTTCGGATGGGACCAGGTGCTTCACCCGAGCTATGTTCCTTAGATGGCAATAGGAAGATTTTTTTTTGAATCAAAAGAGTTTTATTGATTTTACAACAAAAGTGCAAACACCTACAAAGCAGTACTGACTTTAACCAACATTCTGAACTGGAGAAAGTAATCCTCTGCCACCCTACCTCCCACCCCCCACCCCTAAGGTAATAGGAAGATTTGACTACAGCCAAAACCTGCATCCTCAGTGTAAGGCCTTCATCAAATACCACACCCAGGTTTCGCACCTGGCCAGAGGCAATAAGCGGTGTCCCCCCAAGATTTAATCCTGAGGGTTTTCCCACCCATGCCCCTGTTGTCCTATAAACAGGGTCCACCACCAATATCTCTGTTTTTCCTGAGTTCAACCAAAGCCAGCTGGCACTCATCCAGTTCTGAATCTCCAGTAGGCAGTTGTTAAACACCACAGCAGAGTCTAATTCCAGTTTGGGCACAAAAGACATGTACAGTTGAGAATCAACAGCACAGCAATGAAAAGTCAACCCGTACCGTCTTATAATGTCCCCTAATGGAAGCATGTACACCACGAATAACATGGGGGACAGCACCGAGCCCTGTGGAACCCCATAGGGTAGCCCATGAGGAGCCAAGGAATAAATCCCCGATACCACTCTCTGGGATCTACCCTCTAGGAAAGACCAAAACCAACTGAGGACCACCCCTCTCAGTCCACAGAAGAACCACAGGTGCTCAAGCTGCATCCCATGATCCACGGTGTCAAATGCTGCTAAGAGATCAAGGAGAACCAACATGGAACGGGTTCTCCGATCTCTCGCCAACAGAAGGTCATTAAGTACCCGTACCAGGGCTGTTTTGGTACTATAACTTTTTCTGAAGCCAGACTGGAGAGGGTTGTAGATATTGTGGTCATTAAATGGTCTCCCAGCTGCAGAGCAACCACCTTCTCAATAACTTTCCCTACAAAGGGTAAGTTCGAGATCGGTCTGTAGTTAGCTGGGCAGTTGGGGTCAAGGGAGTTTTTTTTTTTGTTTGTTTTTTTAAAAAAGGGGCATACTACTGCCTGCTTCAAAGGTTCTGGAAATATCCCCCTCTCCAATGAAACCCCCACTATCCCAGCAAGGACCGGGCCAATAACTTCTACACACCCCACTAGTAGGCGTGTAGGGCCCGGATCCAAACTACAGTAGGTAGGTCGCAGAGTCTGGATGATCCTCACTATATCTAAGATATTCTAAGATTGCCCTTGGCTGGTATGTCATGCTACCTAACATTTGGCACATTTTGAATTACTGGAATTTCCTAAGCCTCAGTCTCTTACTACTTTTTATTGTGTAACTATGTATTACTATGTTGACCTTTGTATGTATGTACACCCCCATTCCTTCGACGTGGAACCTTTGTAAACGAGCAGTTCCTGCTCAAAGGTATTTGTAATCCTAGATTTCAATAAAATAAAATAAAAAAATAAATAAAATATCCACGACTACCGGCTGACTAAAGGTGGACCAGGTCTGATGAACATTAGTACCATCAGATTGATCAATGTAAGGTTCAATGGGAAGGCACTGGCTATCTCATCCCTGATGGTGGACACCTTATCAGCAAAGAACTGCGCAAACTCCTCACACTGCGCTTGTGACAAGACTCGACCAGAGTGAACACAGGCAGGATTGCACAGTCTGTCCACAGTCCAGAAGAGCTGGGCTGGCCTGTTCTTTGCCATAGCAATTTCCCTGGACAGGAACTCTGCCTTCTTACGGGAAACTGCTGATTGATAGGTCTGATAATGATCCACCAATCTAAGTCTGTCCACCTCCAGGTAAGTTTTCCACCAGTGCCTTTCCAACCTTCACAACGGCCTCTTCAACTCAGGGATTTCACCGTTAAACCAAGGAGCACCCGGGTGAGAGGTAAGACGGTGAACATGAACAGGAGCAATGATATCCAAGGCCTCAGTAACAACCCTATTCTAAACTACCACAAGAGGCCCTGGATCAGTGCAATCCCCTTGAAAACCCAAGAGGTCCAGTACCGTCATTAGGCCTTCTGAGGCAACTTCTCTCATAGGACGGTACTGTACCAACTCCTTTGGGGCAGGCCTATTTCAGGGGGGTTGTAAAACTGAATCTCAGGACGTGATGGTCAGATCAATCGACCAGCTCCACCTCCACATCGGAGAGATCCATCCCCAGATGGAACACCAAGCCTAATGAGAGTGCCCTTCCTCATTAGAGGTAATATCTTCCTGTCTTCAGTACTGTAAGTCTCATAATGTTAAATTATTGATTTCATTGTCAGTTTTAACAGTTTGACAGACCTTGAAACAGTACTCGCCACCACACGTCAGTTCAAAAAGGAGTCCCTCAGAGCAAGCATGTGTGTATCAAGCTAGCTAGCAGCAAATTAGAATGCATCTTCTGCTGTGTTCTTCCAAAGCATCCAATCAGAAAGGCATTAATTACCACCAAAACAAAACCGTGTTTAGTCTGTGCCACAGTCAATAACAAAACATTTTCTAGCACAGATAAAGAGTACTGTAATGTTTCTATTGGCACTCTAGAAGTAATAACAGCCAATAAATATTTAGTTTAGCATTGTTATCTGTCTTAGGAAGAATAAAAAATCAATTAGAAAATTGCTGCTACAGTTGTTCAGATGCCACCAGCCAGCAATAGACTCAGACTGTCTTACTGAGCACTCTGTTCTTAAAGAAACTTGGAACAGGGCAGAAAACTCCAAAATCAAGGTGTGGATGGTAGCAGCAGTTTAATTCGTCGAGGTAGTGAATATGCCAAGAGAAGTCACTTTGGCAGTGACTTGAGCCTTCCCAATTGCAAGGGAGGGATGTGATGGGAGCAGCTCATGCCAACCATGCAAAACCTCTTGAGCAGCAACTCTGCACCAGACATACTGCTGATCCATACAGAAGGGAGTGATTTAGGCGACAAAAGGCGAATAGATTTAGTAGCTGAAGCTAAACTGAACCTAGCTTCACTTAGAGACGTTGCCTGCCTATAAAATCATATACTGTATTCAGATATTACAGAGCATATGTTCTGGTGTGCAGATCAACATATGCATCTGCTCGACAGGGCAAGGAATAAAATGAACATACACATCTATGCATTTTTAAGTGATCTGGGCATGCACACAATATGTCATCCTGAAATCAAGTATTTTAAAGATTGACTTATCCAAGAGACAGTGTGCACTTCTCAGACATTGGCAATTGCCTTTTTTTTGGGGAGATCTCCAACATGGCATCCCTCTGTGATCTGAAAAACAGTGCGTTTTAGAAAACTGGGCAAACTAAACGAAAGGCTCTTTTCAGAGCCAACTTTCTTTGTCAAAAAACAGAACAACAAATATACACAAAAGATAATTTGTATTCTACTAAGCAATATTTCACAACAGGGTGTCTCCTGTACTAGCATAACATCACGCCTCACCTGGTTCAGCACAATAGCATCAACTACATACTGTAATGGGTGGGGGTGGATCAGTGTGTGTGTGTGCGCGCGCACGCATCTGAGGGAGTGTGGGGGGAAGTGTGGGTCTAGGGATGTTAGGGTAGGGGTTGAGGAGTGTACTGGCATGGGCATCCTGTAATAAGGATGTCCACAATTGAATGAAGTCCAAAAATAGCAACTTAATATCAGCACCTTACCACAGGGTTACTAGATGGGCTGGACGACTGTAGGCATAGTGACATACTCATATATACACACACACACACACACACACACACACACACACACACACACAGACACACACAGGGGGGTGAGCACAGCAGAACAGAAGGGAGTGTTTGTGTGCCATGTTGCAGTGATAGGCTGCCGAGCTACCCCATAGCACGGTGAGAGGGTCACAAGCTTTAACTGCAATGGTGCCAGGTTTGGGTCGGGGAGGGGTTTACAAGAGGCACAGCACTCCACATGAATATCACAAATGTAAGTGAGTAACACCCCTTTGCCGTGGAAGAGGGTGTACTTCACCAAAATTGTTTTTAGTCAATTCACATTCACTATAACAGCAACTGCCTTTCTGCGGTTGTCGCTGACATAGAAATGCAGGCATGAGTACATTTTTTTCACCAATAACACCAGTGGTGTTGTCTGTGGAGTTCACAGAACAGCCAGTGCTACCTGTCAAGGAGATACTGTCTTGGTACATAAACCTTGTTAAACTTAATATTTTTCTATTTCTATTCTCGAGTGTCCCAGCAATTCAGGGTGAAGAAATATAACAGCCAATACCTTCTAAGTTTCCTATGAAGATTGGCTATTGCCTGTACAGTGTTATGACAGTACGAAGAGCAAGTTGTTAATGATGACAGCTACCCAATCATAGACTATTATTTTGGTACTCGGACTACAATTGTATTTTTAATAAATCACAGTCATTAGTTGTGTGTTATACAGAATTTACCCACAATCATAAAAAGCGAAATGCTATTAGAACTTTATATGGCTTACATACACAGATATACAAATTGTATCATATTTTAATAATTTTTCCTATTATGTCTGCCTGTTTTACAGCAATGCCAAGATACTTGAGCAGGGAACAGCTGCCTCCGCTGCTGGAGGCTATGTCAAAGATTGCAGACCAAAAGTCAGTACGAGAGCGACAAACATGCCTCTAAAGGAGACCTGGCTGGGGGTGGTCAAATACCTCAGAAAAGAAAAAGAGTTACAAGATAAAACGTGGAGAATGTGCAGGAGAAAATGGAACATTGTCTGCCAAAAGTTTAATAAGTTGAAGAAGGTGGGGAAGGTACCACAGAAAGACCGGGCCTGGTACAACTAAGTGACATAATCATGACCGCGAGACCTCCACGTGAGATAAGTCTACTAAATTTGTATCTCACATCATTTCTGAGATACAGACACTAAAAAGAGCTGTGGGTGCTAACTTTGAGGGCATAATACTGGCCTACGGACATGAAAATGAACCATTGGAATACTAAATTTCCAACTCTCTCAGGAACCATACAAGGTCGAGAAAAAATTCAAAATTCATGGTATTCACGACTTTCCAACCTACATCTCTATTTAGCCCCCCCCCCCATAGGGGGACTAAGAATCTTTGCAACAAAAAATCTGTATCTCGAATCGTTTTCAAGATACAGGCACCAAAAATCATCACAGGCGCTGCAATGTTATCCTATGGAAAAATGTCTCAACTTCAGAATGCTGTAACTATGTACTTGTTCAATATTGTCATACCAAACCACCAAAAGGCACATCCGTAGCACCAGGGCTTGCTCCCCTGCAAATTTCATGGCAAAAGCACAATCCACCTTGACACAATGAAGTGACAAAGAAAACAGCACATTACAAAATGTCTTCATGCAGTATTACCATGATTACCTCAATAGTTTCACGGCACTCCTATGTCTATAAAGGAAATGTTATTGTGAACATAAAAAATGTTGCCGCGGTTATTTTTCTTTATCGTGATTGTTTTTGCGGTTGTTGCCACACTCAGAAAACGGCAAAATGGTGGAAAAAGTTTGGAAAACATATTTCCAGACCAGCTGGTGAAAAACTAGTGCCACGGTCATGTTCCTGTTGGTGTTTGCCAAAGGGCATTATTTTTTGAGTTACAATGTTTTTTCTCTCTCTCGCTAACCGAAAACAAGATGGCAGCAGCACAAAAACAATTCCGGGAAGCTTGACAACAAAAAATGTGATCGTGAAAATTTTCACAGTGCACATATAAAATTTTCCCATAGGCTATAATGGGACATGAAAAAATGGAATAACTTTTGAATGGAGCAATATTTTTTCACCAAATCTTCAAAAGGCAGCAGTTTAACCCAGGCCACATGTAGATAAACAAATCTAAAGCCACTCAAACGCATTCTTCAGTCCATTATGGCTTACTGAAAAATGTGCAAAAAAGCCTAATTTTTCACATTTTGAGCACCCCACGGGTCCGCAACTGTACATCTGACGGGAACAAAACATTCCAGATCCAGAGATCTATGGTAGACAGTTGTGCATTCCAAATTTCAGGCAAATCAGACAAACGGTTGCAAAGTTATTAAAGTGCAAACACTGAGGTTTAACATAGACGTGACCATGCAATCCTATCATATGCTGTCTCTACTGGGCTAGTATTTTATATTTATATTATTATTTATTTTTTATGTATTTATTTATTTAATTTGTTTGAAAATTGGTAATCGGTAAAAGTTTCACTGAGCCAGAGAGCTTCCAGGTGTTACCTGAGGTGGGGGGAGGTTTATAGCTATAATAAACATGTTATGAGGTACAATAATGCCATGAGAGAGACCAGGCTAATTACAGATATACTTGTGAAAAAAATATACAAAATGGCTAGGATTGCACTAGTGCAATATATTACACATACAGCGATCAAGTTAAGACAATACATAAGGTGCAGATCAAGTACTTCACAGTCATGTAAGCCAAGAGGGACATAGACTGAAATGGAAGAACGGAGGGAGACAACCTTAAACAACCACACGGGGGGGGTAGGGCAAGAGCAGCAGGGTGAAATGAGGTTTAACAGTAGAGATTTGAGCGATTTGAGCAACAGATAGGAAGAGGAGAAGCGAAGAGAGACTGGGAGTTCCAAATGACAGGGAGCAGAACAGAGAAAGAAGATTGTCTAGAGGTAGTCTGGCAGGCAGGAACAGAAAGGCTCCCAATTTGAGTCAATAGAAGGAAAAAAAAATAGAAATTCTATTCGCTGCTCCAGGAAAACAGAAAAAAAAAATCAGATCGACATTTTTCCTGGCATTACATTTCCTTTCTTCACTGCTATCAGCAATGCTCCACTGTTGACAGACCAGTGTGGTTGCACTAAAAGTCAATCCATTTCGGCAGTGCTCAGCCACTGTGGCAGTGGGGGAGTCTAAACACTGCAAACATTTTGTGTGGATGGTGTAGCACAGCAAAAGGCAGTTAGAGAGAGGCCATTATCAGGGCATGTGGCTAGTTTCCACAGGCAGTAGCACAGCAAAAGCCAGCTGGAGGGTAAACATCAGGGCTTGTGGCCAGATACCACTGTGTGCACTCCCACACCGACGCCCTCGTGGCCAGATGCCACTTTGTGCACTCTTGCACTGAGGCCCTTGTGTGCTGATGTCTAATGGGGCAGAGAGGATCTCAGGAAAAAGGCCCCAGACAATGGAACCCCTACATCCTAGCCCTGCAATACCATCAGTAGTGACTCCTGATGCTACATAGGAGGCTTCGGGGTAAATTCTACCACTTCCCATCCCAGACTGGGGGGGGCGTGGAAGGGACAGAGACAAGGCTCAATGAAGAATAGCATTGGCAGATAGACATGTCGGAGTCTGGGTGTGCCTTGGGAATTTCCAAGGGATGCAGGTGCTCGAGGTCAGAAAGAGACATATATCCATAAAGTCACCGCTACAAATATGGAGCACTCACCACGAGACAAAACAGCTCACAACAACTGAGTGTAAACGTGGCTCAAGACATGAAGCCAGCATGACTATACTGTACCTGACTGAAGAAAAGTAGACCTTTTTTGATGATCTCCATTTTGAAGACAAACTTTTTCTAATCTGAAATTCCCAACAGAATAATATTTATGGGATATGATATGATATGGGTTGGCTACAAATACGGTTTTATCTTCATGAGTTAGTTACTCCTGTGGGGATAGGGGGGTGCGCAAAGCCCTCAGTGCTGGTCACCATTTCCAGTCCTGCTGTCCTGTACTCTGCACACAAATTAGGGTCCCCAGTGTGACAGTCAGCCCCATGCTGCCTCTTGCCACATAGCTGGCTACAGATCTTTATTCTTTAGTGGACCGTATTCTTATGCACATCCTGTGGGAATATGACCAAGCGACGCCGCTTTAGGAAACTATCTGAACCAGACTGGACCCCGTGCTCAGCCTAGACGAAATCTGATTGTTAGGTCATGGAATTTGAAATCTCATAGGAAACCAGAGATATCCTATGTACCTGATTGCCGTAATGCTTAAGAAGGTTATCCTACAGCATTGGCTCGATCAGGAGGCCCCACCTGTTAAAGTGTGGCAAAAAGAAAGTTTACATGTAGTGCGTGGTGAGAAAATGCAAGCCAGTCTGAGACACAACCAGAGGGGCTTCACCAAAAGTGCGTCAACCCTTTTACTACTCTGCTAATCATTTGCTGCTTATAATGCACTGCCAATCTCATCTGCTTATTTTTATATAACAATTGTCCAGCTCTAATGCACTACAAGGTCTAACCACTGCCTCATAGCTATGTACTGTTTCATTGTTTAACCTGTGTTTTCCTTTTCTTTTTTACTTGCAAATGTTTCTCTGGATCATTTAACTTTGGTTGTTCTCTTTTAGCATTTAAAATACAAAGTATATTTCGTTTTTATTTATTTATTTTTTTTATTTACCATTTTTCCAGGAGCCTCAGTCTTGTCTCTGCCCTGGTCATGGCTCCCTGAAGCTCCCACCAGCTGCCAAGTGCCACTACTCCCAGTTACCTCCCAGCTTACCCCCTGGAGGGTGGGGCACTGGTCCCCTCAATTCCGGCGCTGAGGGACTAGTATCTGGTAGGGAGTGCAGTGGCAGTGGCTAATTGAAGCCCGGAGGAGGGCTTCATATAGATGGAGGCTTCCCCCTCCATTTTCTAGTTTTTCCTCCAAGGCAGGGATGTGCAATGACATCCAGCGTCCGCCCCGCCTCCCTTGAGTGTGAGCGCTGGTGCTGTGGGACCCCTGGCCTCTGCTAGGGGCCCTTCACGCACCGGACGCTTCTCAGCCCTCCCCTGAGAAGAGAGAGCCTCGTAGGATGCTTAATCGTTCTCCCCCCGGCCAGCCCTCCGGTGACTCAGGTCCGTTTCTGAACCCGGGTCGCCCACGTCGCAAGCGGAAATCCAAACGCTATGCCAGTGGGCCTGCTCAAAGTATATTTAGTTTAAAAATATATATATTTGGGGGTATACCTGTTCCCACCAGCCTAACCACAGACTTTTCTAAAAACCCCAGACAAAGTTTAAAATAGTATAGCTTTGCTATAAAGCATGCGGCATCGCAGGTAACAGTGGCTCATTTTACCCGTCCCTGTCCTTCCTCCAATATGGACTCCAAAACTGCACACAATACTCCAAGTTAGGGGGAACCAGGAACCTATAGAGGGGCTGTATTACATCTCTTATTCTGCTAGTGACCTCTCTCTCTCTCTCTATGCACCCCAGCATCCAATCTGTCTTGCTCACAGCCCCAGTACATTGTGCCAGTGCCTTCACATTTCCCATTAACATCCTCTCATCTTTTTCCTACCACCCCATTCATCCTGTGCTCTATTGTAGGGTTCATGTCCCCTGCATGCTTTTCCTTGCACTTCGTTCTTGTTAAATTTCACCTGCCATACCCTTGACCACCGTCATGCATGCTGTGAAGAACTATGCTGCACACAGGTTGAAGTTAAAAGGGAACATTCATCACACTTAAGTGTGGGGCTGGCCCCAATGTGCACTTTGTTTGCAGAAACATTTTGGTTTACTTACTGTTTACCATAGTACAGTAGATCGTATCAAACTAATTTTGTTTATTTTTAGGCCAACACCTTCTGTCACTACAAATCCCAGAATCCCCTGCAGATGACATCAGAGCAGTAGGCACTAGGGGGAGATTCAATAGCGGGCAATGCATGTTAGAGTTTATATAGGCTCTGATCTTGTGTTTGTTGGGCCCGCTGTCCTCCCTGGGATAAGTACAGTCAGAGAGGACTGTACTTAGCCCTGCAGAAAAACAGAACTAGAAAACATCTGATTGAATATTATAAGAGCTCTAACATGCACTGCAGGCTGTTGAATCTCCCACTGCTGCCTACTGCTAGACACACAGACTGACCCAGAGCATGCAGCCTTGAGGGGTGACACCCTGTGCTGACATCCAAAGGAAGGGGGTTACCACTGCCCCCTCTATGAAATGAATTCCCCTCACACACCTGCACACTTCACAGCTGCATGGGAGGTCCTCCCCAGGTGGAAGTCATGTGAGAAATGGAGGGCAACCAAGAGACAAAGGCTGCAAAACACTCACGGATGGGCCAGGCTAGGTGAGGAGTCCCAAAGGAAGAGACTGGCTAAAGATAAACTGAGGAAATTCAGGACAAAAGATCATTACTGGCTGGTTCAGGATGACTGTATTTCTTCTGAATTAGATGACAGCCCTCTTGTTTACGTAATGGATTCCTATTTAGTGGTCTGCATCAGCTAGTAACATACCGGTAACAAATTTTACAGGCCGAAGTCCTCACAGGCTAGGGGTAGGCATAGTTATTTTTTAAAAATATTAATTTCAGCAGTTCTATTGAGGAGAGGTTCCAGGCCCTTTTGAAGGCATATGAGGACTTAAGCCCTGAGGCCCAAATTTAGCAGCACCCCTGAAGGTCAATGATCGTGGAGATATGGGGTAATGGGAAGTGGCAGAGGACTGAAATGCAAAGCAATGCACGAGTGCAGGGGCCAGAGGTGACATCTGGAGAAAAAAAGAAGATGTCTGAAAGGAGAACAAACAACAAAAACAAAGAGAGTCTGGCCTTAGGCAGTCTAGGTGCTCCACGTGAGCGTCAACTACGGCCGTTGACTTGTACCGGAAGGCACAGGGCTTGAAGTATCTTGGGGCTTTCTCCAACCACAGTGTAAGATAGAAACACTGAAAATGAGTTGCTTGACCAATTGGATGCTACCCGAGGTCAGCAATCCAGGTTTGGAACAGGCCAGAGTCAGCAGGGAGGCAGAGAATCAAGTATCCTCAAGAATGTGCTTCTCTGAGGAGGGAGGGTCACTGCTTCTACACCAGTACTGCCACCTGGATGACCACAGGTAGAAGTTCAGCTGGAGATAGCGTGAATGGGGGGAGGTCATTTTTTGGGGCTCAAAGACAGTCTGCTCAGCATGCATGTGCACCTTAAGCTCCTGAGCGTGTGGCAGTCCTGCAGCAGGGCAGAAACTCCAGGGAAAGAAAAAACCCTGGCCGTGTAGGATGAATCCCCAGTACACTCAAGCCCTGCACAGTCTCTTGCTGCCTCCATGCCATGGGAACGTTGCTGGAAGAAGAATAGTCCCCACCTCCTAGCCCCATCATAGTGGGTAATCTATGGGGATGTCTGTAGAGCAACAAGTATGGGTGATGTGGCTGGGTGGTTACCAGGGGGATCACAGGGCAGGCCAGTGCAAGCTGAGGTCCACTGGCACCGAGACCGTGGCATCAGGACCAGCGAATTATTGGCATGACAGCTCTTTAGAGAGGGTAAGGGTCCCAGTGGCAGACCAGCAAACACGACAGCATACTACTTTATCTTTGTTTGCACTTGTTCCTCTTCCCAAAGACTTCCCTGGAAATGAATCGTTTCTCAACTCAGTATGCTCTCCAGGGCAAATATTATTTATGTATTTGTTTGAAATTACTCCAGCCAGTATAACCCCAACCATCGATAGATTCAAAATGGAGTTAAAGACTTATTTATTTAGTTTAGCTTTTCCTAGCTACGGATGATCTATTTATGCTTGTTTTTAAATTTTTTATATTTATGTGTATGGTATCTATGTACAGCGCCTCGGTTTTGAAAGGCACTATAAAAATAAAGATGATTTGATTTGATGAGATGTAGCATCTCATTTCCATGGGGGTCCTAGAGAGGACAGCAACAGTCAATAGGTTAAATAGATACATAGACAGTGTCAGCAGATAAGGGCCTATGGCCCACCCAGTCTGCCCATTTGAGCTTGTAAGTTCAGTTTATGTTTTCCTAGAAGTCTGTTGCCCCTTACCCCTGACCTCCAGAACCATAGTCCAGTAGGAATAGTTACATACAGGCTAAAATATACACAGAAAAAAAAAACTGTAAAGGTAAGTGCACCCAAACAGTAATCAAAGCAAGCTAAGAAAATGGAGTTGCAGCAAATAGTCAAAGTACCAGTGGTACTGAAAGACACCAAACTCAATTTTGTTAACTATTTGTTGATGGCATGAATGGAGAGAGGTTCTATCTCCCGGATACAGATACTGTAGCTGGTTAGCTGTACAGCACTGCACCCCACCAGTATACTGCCCTAACCATACCACTACCCCCCTCTCCCTTCCTGACACATCACTCTCTCCACACCGAGGTCAGACAGCAGGACTTAACTGAAAAGTATATTAAAACCGAAGAGTAATGAAAAAAGTTATTCCAAAAAGATAATTTTCTGCTGTGGCTATGAAAAATATTAGCAGAACTGTTGATCTGGGTATTCAGGATGCCTCATAGGCTGTGTACTGAACATTTGCTGTTTTGCCTGGATTCTTGTCCTCCTCTGGTCCTTAATATTATTTCTATGCAAAAATGAGGCGGCCATCTTTTTTTCTTGAGAAATAGTTATTTTAAAACTTTCATACAATCCTTAAACAATAACAGAAACTGAAAATTATAACACCAAAATAAACTGGAAGACATCTCGCATTGATTAAGAAGAAAAAAGATGGAGTCAAATTTTAGCCCATTTTCATTGCACACACCTGGGTATAGGATTTAAAAAAAAAAAAAAAAGAGTTCTGTTGCTGACACCTACAGTTCCAGGTTTCTGATTTCACAGTCAAGGGTTAACCTTTTTATTGGGGAAAATAAGCAGAAACATACTCTTGTGTATTACCAATTAGAGCTAACAGCTGAAGTAAGTGAAGTGATACGTGTGTGTAGCAAATCTCTGCTGTGACCCTATACCCAGGTGTATGGGATTCATCATTCATTTATATTCTTTTGAACTGGGTATCCTTATACAGGATACTCCTGGTGAACAGAAAGTGCTGTGATGAGTTGTGGGACAGTACCTGCTGTAGGCGGGGGCAGTCTTGTATGGCTAACCAGCTGTCTTGAAACTTGGCAAACAATGTCTGATCATTCACACTATTAAAATTAACACTTTACAAAATTCAGTTTGGTGCACCTCATACTACCTTTGGTACTCTGATTCTATTTGTTTTCTAGGTTACAGTATTTGGAGAACGTTTGTGAAAGAGCCTCCGACTTCCACACAGTGACACATGCTCAGACCCAAAACTGCATGCCTGGTGCTGACACAGAAAGAAGCACCTGCACACCGAGGTGCACATCTGTATACACAGAAGCACGGGCGCCCACTAAGCAGATGCATAATCACACACAGTGATGTATGGTCCTAAGCACAGATGCAGAGTCCTTCACACATTAACACTTGCAAGGACAAGCACACCTCATAGGTCACCATTTCAAATGAGACTGCTCTGGTTTAACCCAAATAAATATGAAATGAATGCAGACAACACACACAGAATAACACTCACAAAGACCCCATGTTCATACACACGTGATCCCACACACAGACAAATGCTTTGAACATGCACAGACACACACACACACATATACATATACATGATGTCCCTAATTTTATCACTTGGGACTCCCCTGTCCCACATGGAAAAGGTTCTGTCAACCACTGCTCTCCAAGGGGCTGATCTGTGCAGATAATGCAGCTGCATACACAAACAACTTCCATCAGTAAACGAACCCTTTTGTACATAAAGTGCTTGTGAAGTAAGTATTTTTGTCGAGTTTTGCCTTGCTTGCATTGTTCACTGGGTGACCGTCAGTAACAGCTAAATTAATAAATCTCAGCTTTCATGAATGTATGTTATGAATGATTTGTGACGTACACAGCCTAATCTGTTTGTTTAGTTTTGTGGACCAGAAAAGGAGGGCTAAGCAATTCTACCTATTTTCAGCCTTGTTTTTTTTTTTGGGGGAGAGGGACAGATGGCAACCAACCAAATCGAACCAGATTAAGCTGTTGGCGTATTTTTAGTAAATGGTTGAAATCTGCCAAGACACAGGGAAATTCCCCTACTGTTTTCGAAGTGCCATGAGATCTTTAACATCCACCTGAACAACCACAACAGGCAGACTGGACCTCTGTTTTAAGTCTCATCCGAAAGACGGCAACTCAGGAGTAGCAACCCCTGCTGCACTGAAGTGTCAGCATTGGGATTTCACCCCAAGTGCCTGGTGTGGGGCTAGAATCCACAATCTTCTGAACTCACAGGTGAGTATACAACCTGCTTATCTACTGACACTGCCTGAATATGTTTTTTTCCATGTTACACTTAGTTTTGCAATGTATATAACAAAAACTCTCATCCATGTAAATATTATTCAAATAGTACAAAGACAAGTAATATTTACTTTAAAAAGATTACTGACAAAACAAAGTTCTGACGTTGTCCCTTTAAAATATGGCTAAATAATTTTGCTTTTTAAGTCAGAGCACTACTTAGCTTGCTTTTATAGTACTAAAATTGTAAGCATCTTCTCCAAAACAACCAGTGGCAATTTACAATAGTTATTGCAAATTAGCAAACTAATGTTAAATCCTTCACAGCTACAAACAAACGGCAGTAAGTGGTGTCAAGCAGAAAACCAAATAAGTCCTATGACAAGATACATATGAAAAGCTATAATGAAGTCTGTACCACAGATCACAATAAATTAGTCAAAATGAGGTCACATACCAAATAAAGAAAGGAACAAACATATTAACAAGTAAGGGAGAGCCGGCCCGGTGGCGCAGAGGGCTGAGGCGCTGGACGCCACACCTTGAACCAAGCCGGCGACCCGGGTTCGGGAACGGACTCGGGCACCGGGGGTCAGCAGGGGAAGGGGTAGGATTGAGTGTCCATAGGACTGCTCTCCTCCCCTGGGGAGGGTTAGGGATGCATGGTCGCTCTGCAGCGGCCCCCCGGTGAAGACCAGGGCACAACAGAGGGATCGCATGAAGGGGAATGCCAGAAAACGGAAATACCGCTAGCTGGCCGCTGGATGACGGCTCTGCCCCCGGTTGCCTTCAGTGCCTTCCTGGGGCCTCCTTCTCCATCGCAGCATCCCTGGGCCCTAAGAAGAGAGTGCTGGGGTCATCCCTCTCCCCCCGGTGCCTTCCCCCTTGGAGGAGTGGGGCCCGCCCGGCGAAGGGATACGGCGGGATATCCCAAGGATCAGCTGCGATACGAGAAGTAAGAAGACGGACGGGTTAGGACAGGAGGGGCTATCGGGAGACGTGCAGAGCCTGAAGGAGTTGGGGCCTGCGAGCATGAGGAGGGCGAAAAAAAGTAAATACAAAAAAAAAAGGGGGATAAGTAAGGGTGAAACTTAAAAGTGAAAAATTGAATTTTCTTAGCATTTGATGAGGAAAACTGACACCTCTTTACTGTGTGAAGTTGTGTGGACATTTGATTTGCCAATAGTCAACAGATGCACACAGAATTGCACATAGAAAATAGGCATTCGTTTCTCTGATAAACTGCTAACAAACAGTTAATATTAACTATCATTAGATATACAACTTAAGGAGCCCCTGATGCCGGTGCGAAATGTGGGTTCCCTCCCTTGGGAAAATATTCTTTAAGTTCAGGGGCTGGTGGACGAGTCACAATGTAGACAAACTGGAAAAGACTGGGGAAGTGACCAGCACTAATTGTTCTAACTTGTCCGAGCTTTGGTCCCACTGCACCCAAAGTGTCCAATGGAGGACTTGCATGTGTGGCCGAGCCAGTGGAACTGTGGGAATGGCCATGGCCATCATCCCCAACAGCCTCAGGTATACCCTTGCTGTAAACACAACAGTTCTTGGCAACCTCCTGAGGCTGAGCGATAAGGCACTCTGCTCTGTTCTGAGACACGAAGGACTTTCCCTGCACAGAGTCCAGAACTGCCCCTATATTTTGCAACCTTTGGGATGGGGTTACGATCAACTTGGTGAACTTGACCATGATGCCCAGAGAAAGAAACAGCTGAAGGGGTCTCTCCAGAGTCCAGAGAAGCTGTTCTCTGGATGAGGCCTTTAGAAGCCAATTGTCCAGATACGGGAAAACATAGTCCCTCCCTTCTGAGAGCTGCAGCTACTGCTGCTAAGCATTTGGTAAAGACCCGTGGCACAGAGGATAAACCAAAGGGCAATACCTTGAGAACTGGTAGTGTTAGTCCTGAAATAGAAACTGGAAGAATCTCCTGTGTGGTGGAAACACTGAGATATGCAGGTAGGCATCCTGTATGTCCAAGGAGCAGAGACAGTCACCCTGCTTGATAAGAGGCATCAGACCTGGCAGGGTTACAATGTGAAATTTTTTTGTATTGGACAGATTGAGGTCCTTGAGATCTTATAGGGTCCTCAGGTCTCCGGTCTTCTTGGGGATCAGGAAGAATCTGAAACAGAATCCCCTGTTTCTTTTGGCACCCGAGCACCAGTTCAATGGTCTGTTTGCGCAAAAGGGATTGTACCTCCTCCCAGAGAACAGACAAATGGGCCAGGGCAGGTGGAGGGTACTGAAGGAATCTCTGGAGGCATCTCAATAAGCTCCAGAATGTGACCCCCTCTCTATAATCTGAAGAATCCAGGCATCTGAAGTAATGGTTCTCTACTGACTGAGATGGAGGGAGAACTGACTTCCGACCACCACTTCTCGGTCAAGGACTGGAAGAAGGGGGTCTGGCAAGGAGTCAAGCAGAGGCGGATCCAGCCGCTGGGGCTGATCTGTCACCCCTAGGGCGCTTTGCTGCGGCACCAGCGGAGGGGGGCAAGGCAGAGGAGGCTCTTCTCCTGCCCTGGGAGGTAGGCCTGGACTTATGGGACACCTTGTGTGAAAAGGAAGGCACTGTCTGCGCCTAGGCTGGGTATGACAGAGTGAGTGGACAGACTTAGCAACACTACCAGATGCATGTAGCTCATTTATGATGTCCTGCACATCTGGACCAAACAGGCTGGAGCCATTAAAAGGGGCATTAAGCACCTTCTGCTGGAGGTCAGCTGGAAAACCTGAGACCCTCAACCAGGAGTGCCTACGAGGGCAAATGCCCCGTGGCAGCAGACCTGGCACCTGTATCCAAAATGTTGTAGAGGACCCCAGGAAGTGTTTGCTAACATCCTCAGCACTATGAAGGCATTTAAGAACCTCATGTTTCTGGGAACAGTCAGGAATGGCCTGGGCCACGGCCTTGCCCTTCCTCCAGATAGCATTCTGGTACTTTACCATGTGGGAGAGATAACTGTCAATCCTCAACCCTAGGATGGAGGAGGCATAGACCCTCTTGTCCTAGAGGTCAATCCTATGGCATTCTCCATCAGGGGGAAGGAACTGAGGTGCTTGGGCACCTTCGACCTATCATGAGCTACCTTAATGACCACAGAATCAGTTTCAGGCTGGGAAGCATAATGTAGCAGACCCTGGGGGGCATGATACAACTTCTCAGCCCTGCGGGGCATGGTTTTCACCATGTCAGACCTGTACCAGACTGCAGTAGTGGCATTCCCCAGAGCAGGTAGGATGGGAGGTATAACCTTGGGGGGAGACTCTGGGATCTCCATGAAGTCCACCAGATCCCTTCAGGTGGCATCTTCCTCCTCAGCATGGAAGCCCATGGCTGAGGACAGCTGCTTCATGACATTGAGGCCTTGTCTACTTTTGCTGTATATACCTGGGGTGTCAGGCAACATCTGCTGACTAATGTAATAAAATATCTCTGGTTGCTACCTGACGTGGTACTCGTGTACCTATATTATGACTACTGTGATCTACCCATTACCAAGTGTGTACCACCAGTGAATGCCTGTAACACTGGTTGCTTTTTTATTCTAAGCGTTATGTACTGTACGGTTTTGTTTGCTGTGATGTATTGCTCTCTTGACAAGGTGCCTTTGTAAATGAATCTGTGTCTCAAAGGTCTGTAAACCAATGATCTAATAAATAAATAAACTGAAGAAGATAGAGTCCTCTGGAGGAGATCTAGGACTGTGTTTGACAAGAGTCCTCACTGAGGTGGCAGTGAACTTGTCAGAGGAGGGAGTCTCTTCCTCTTCCTCAGGTAAGATGAGGTCAGGATGGTACTACTCCTCCTCTACATCAACCTACTGTAGCTCAAGGTCAGACGAGCTAGGGAACATCGATGGCCCACAGGGAGTCGACCATGGTAGCCAAAGTGGCGTCGATGACAACAGAGCCATCAACGGCGCAGGGGATGCAGGCCTATGTGCGCCCAACTGATGGACCAAGATGGTAGTGAACTTAGTCAAAATGTTATAGTCAACGAGAGCTGAATGCTGAGTCGACAGCAGGAGGGTTGATGGTGCAGGGTGTGACACCTGTCCAGCGGGCCCTGAGAGCTCGAGAGGCCCAAGGACCTGCAGAAGCATCAGGCCTCGATGGGAGGGCTGTCAACTATGAGCCTGTCATCAACAGAGTATGGTCCGATGACCCAGACCGATGGCCAGCCGCCCTGAGCAGTGGGTGGTGGTGCTGTTGGTATGAGTCTGGTAGAAATAGATACCTGGACAGCAGCAGGTGTCAGCATAGGCACAGTCGATGGAGAACCCCCAGATGAAGAAGAGGAGGCCATCAGGGAGTGGAAACAAGTCTGGAGTGAGCGATCCCAATCTCATCCCTTTTTATGGCTCCCCCCGAGGGCCTGTCTTGGGCTTTAGTGGCCTGGGAGCTCGACGAACCCGCCACCGACTGGGAAGGAGGGACTCCAGAGGACCCCTTCCCAGAACTGGCTACCTGCTGCTCCATCAGGAAATTTTTGAGAGCCTTTCTGTGTCGCCTAAGGGTGGTTTGATTAAACTTCTGGCAGAGCTCACAGTCTGAGATGTTGTGGTCAAGCCCAAGACAGCAGACACAAAGTGATTGACTGTTGATCTATAGAGGTAATCTTCTTTCCACAGCGACGGAAGAGAGACGATGAAGAATTAACTCTCAACATACACAAAATAAAGGACTCTCTTTAGAAAGAGATTCTAAAAGGCTAAGTATGAAAAAAGCCATAGGCTAAAAAGGCACAAAACTGCATTGGAGCTTCTGCAGAGACCTAAGCTAACAGACTTGACAGTGCGAAAGATCAGAAGAGGAAGCGGAGCCACTCATACCTTTATAGGGGTGGTGATGTCGGCAGATGACGTTTGCGCGGGCGATCCCAATGGTGCTGCTGAAAATCTTCTGTGTGGATCCTGCTTCGATGGTGAAGTTCCATATGTGTGATCTGATGACTGAGATACCCCACTCCTGAAGAAGATCTCTGAATTATTAAGAGAAGTTTCCACAGAATTATGTAAACAGCTGCTGTTTTCTATGCTCTTCCAGACGCAAGTGGGCTTCACTTATTTATTCTCTTAGTCTGCAATGCTACCCAAAATGTACATTGGTCCGAGGGGGAGGAGGGGGGATGTTAAGGTTGATCTAGTCATTCTAGTGTTTTTTTTTATTAGAATCTGTTCTGATGAGCTTATCCTCGGACCCTTCTCTGTTGTCTTACCGTCTACTGTCACTAGTGTATGTAGGTGAAACGTTGAAGAAGCTTGGGTCTTTACTCCAAAGATGAATGCTGCCTCACATCCTAATTCAAATAGCATGGTTGATCATGTTCATTATTCTAGCATGTCACTGTATATTAATGCTGCAGCTGTCAAGTCCCGGTCCCAAACCCTGTAGTGTAACTGCTTGCTTGCCTCGAGTCTGACCTGAGAGGGTGGAGCAGTGAGGGCAACACTGGGAGGCTGGCTGCTGTGCCACCACTGACTTGAGGGCACAGAGCTGTGTTTGCCACTTGCAATCCATCTTGGGCGTGGCTGAGGGTGGGGGGGGGTAGAGTCCTTTTTTTGGCATCCCAAAACTTGGTTACCCTAACTACATCTCCCACACACACAGCAGCCCTTTGAGCGGGTGGTAGCCAGCTGCGTCTCACTCTCTTTTTGGGGACCAGTAAATAATCTGTGCGTTACCAGGTCGCCTATGCTCTTCTCCCTTCTATAGAAGAAGTGTGGTCCATTGTCTAATTCCTCACACACACCGCACGATCACTTTTTAGTACATGTCAGAATTTATATATGGTAGAAACTATTTGTTGTACTAAATGATCATATTCTAGTATAAAAGACATTGGGTTTCTTTGTTGAATGTTCTTTGGATGAGGTGTAGTTAGAGGCATCTCTCCAAATTTCTGGCTCAATCAATTGCTGTTGTTATTGTGGTCAAGTCATAACTGATTTAGAAATCTGTTTTTAGCTTTGCAGCTTTGGTATTGCCTTTTTTTTTTTTTTTTTTTTTTTTAAATTAGTACTTTCTCTTGGGGCTGGCAGGCACTTTCGACCCTTCCCTCCCTCAGAGGGTGCTCATTTCTAACTCGGCATCCCGTACCTGATCCTATGGGAGTCCCCCATTGGTTACCTCCCCCCATGACAGGGCCAGGGAGAGAAGCGCCGACCCCCCACAGACACCTACATCTGGTTCCTGGATGTTGGTGTGGGCCCTGCTGGCAATCACAGAGCCTTCCAGCTCCTATTTTTCTGTTTTCACCCTGGCCCCCGAGCCGTGCAATGAGCGAGGTGGCTAACCTCCACCTCCGTGAAAGTAGCCAAATGCTCCAGATGTGGGACCACCCTTTTTGGTCGGCGCGCCTCTGCTGGCATCCAGCCACCGCTGAGCGTCAGGCTACAGCGCAATGAACTATCCCCCTCTCTGAAGGAGAGCAGTCTAAGGACGCTCTATCCTTCCTCACCCCGGCCAGCCCACGAACAACCTGAGTCTGTTCCCGAACCCATGGCGTGAGGTGTGGCATCCAGCGCCTCAACCCTCAGTGTCATGGGGCCGACCTTTTTTAGATGTTTTGGATGTGTACTCTGAGCAATTAGTAAAGTAATGCCAGACCTCAAAGCAGCTGTAGTCCCCCTTTGCAGTACCTCTGCTCACTCGGGCTCCATGGAGAATGTAGCCACACACTGAGCCAGTGTATCAGAGGGAGGAACTCCATTTTTAAATTTTAAATAAAAAAAATAATAATTCACTTCTCACTGTAGGCTGTCCCACTCTTCCCCACCTGCCCAGCCACCCAATACACTGCAAAGGTCGGAGGCTTTTGAGGGGGAGCAACTGCATGCACACAGTCAGCCCCGAGGAGTATTTGCTGCCTTAAAGTCTCGTGAAGCAGAGAATGTCGTGGGTTTCCATTTTTACCTACTGTCACCAATGAGGCAAAGTAATGCAAATGGTGGGCACAGAGCTGTGTCCCCTGAAAACTGAGCCAAAAGATTTTTTCTTAACAGCAGTTCTGCAGCCCGTCAGAGTGGGGTACATAACAAGGAACTTAAGCTGCACAGCCACCTGGTACAGGAGTCTGTCTGGGGTTGCAAGGAGGCATCCTTATAGCTGCAGACAAAGCCCCTAACCCATTGTCTTCTGCTGCTTTCCCGCCATCACTGGAGAAGCCCAAGGGGCATGAAATCAGCAGTGAGGTCTCACAGCCTGACATCACACAAGAGAGCAGAGTCACTGTCTGCTCCATGCGATTGCCCAGTTCTGACAATAAAAAGGGATGAGAGCTGTCCCACTGCTCCAAGGACTGACTTTTGAAAATTCCCCTCCAAAAAGAAGAACCAGTAACTATCCATCTGCTCTGGTGACTGTCTTCAGAAGATCGCCATCTCATTAAAAAAAAAAAAAAATAGAAGCATACCATCTCTCCTGCTCTGTTTGAAAATGTACTACTCCTTGAGAAGTCTGGGAACCATACCACACTTCAAAGATCACTCCGCCAGTGCAAGACAATGACTGAAACCTGGGCAAATCACACAACCAATTTTCTGCTCGGGAGTCTATGGGGAACAGTTCCCTGCGCACTCCACCAGAAAACCCTGACCCATAAAAGAGCCACATCCATGGCAATAGGCACCAAACGAAGCATGAGCATTGTTAGGCAACGTGATCTTGGTTGGGTAGAGGGGGATTCTGCACTAAAACAAACACAGGGGGTTTAAAGTTGGCTTTAAAGACTGGACTTGAACACACGCAAAGCAGAAGCTTTCCTCGGCTGAAGAGGGAGTTTTTTTCCAGGTGTCTGGTGCTGCAAATGCAAAGGCCTTTGTACCAAATTCGTGCTTCATCCTGGGAAATGAGAAGGTGCAGTAGATGCTGCTGTTGAATGGAGTGAGTAGGCACTGCTCAACTGTGTGAGGTGCGCTAGAACTTAATCTGGGGCTTTTTCAGGAACTTTTATTTTAAATTTAAATAAATACATTTATAAAAAAAAAATAGTGCACAGTAATCAGAAAACTAAGGACGAGCTTTGAAAATTAACTTTAGCAGGTACATAAATGTGCTGCATGAATTCTGCCTGGCAACGCTTCTCTTCATTTTGCTACGCGGATGCTTTGAAACTTCCCGATTCGATGGGACTGTGCTGCCAGGTTTCATGCAGTCAGGGATCGGTGCGTCATTCACAGGAGAATGCTGAATGAACTGTCGTGTCTCAGTTTACTTCTGGGCACACAGCATGGAAATTCCCAAGTGAGACAAACCCATTACATAGGTCAGAGAACTGAAAACTGTTAAAATCCCCAGAACAGGAACGAATCTCATTTCCTCTTAAAGCAGCAGTACTAGTTAATAAAATGCAAATAATTTAGTTGGCAGTTAGGACAAACCAAAACATTAGTATGTCTGATTTACTTTTTGCTTTATGTCTTTCCTGAGGCAAGAGAGAGGGTTTTGAAGTTTGTAAAAGTTCTTGCTCCCTTGCCATCATGGATGTAAGCAGCTCAGGGTGGTGCTGTGCTGTTAGCCATCAGAAACATTTAATCGCAACACCCTGACATATCTGCATTAGGAATTACAGTGGGTGCAGTTAAAGTGCGACCTCCAGGGAGGAGATTTTTAAAGATACTGGGAACTGCCATCTTTATTGCAGATCCATGCAAACTGCAAAATATGTACTGTCTTAAAACTAGCGGAATGAATTTAAAATATCTAAATTAAGAATATAAGTTTATAAGGGAATACATTACTGCTAAGAAAAAAGGTAGGATGACATTTTTGCCTACTAACTAGCACTACTGCTTTAACAGTTCACCTACGTGGCAATGTGTGCCTGGGGGTTGAGAATGGAAATAAACACAAGATGAACGTTTACAGCACAGCAATTCTACTTTAAAATATTTCAGTCTGACTGAAAAGTGTCATGGTTTACTGTATTTACTAAGGATCTGGAGGGTGGGTCAACAGCAAGCTACTGAAGTTTGTTGTTCACACGAATTGGTTACAGCAGATGGAGGAATGCGCTACTTGGGGGAGGATCTGAACACATATAGGGTGCTGGGCAAGAAAAGGGGCTTACAGTGAAGCTGGGTAAGGCGCAGCGCACTGCACCTAACACAGTAACATAGTAATTTAAGGTCAGATGGGACTCTAGGTCCATAATCCCGACCAAAGTGCCCCAGCGGCTGTGTTCGAGCAAGATTTTTCCCAGACTGGGCAATGACTGACTCTCAGTGGACTGCAGCTAAACATGGAAAACACAAACTTACTGCTGCCAAGTTCAGATCATCTAAGATTGGTTTAGCTCATTACCTCCTGGGCGGCCATTTTGTGTCAGGTAAACAATGGATAGTTCGGACTTCGTGTGCAGCTATTGGAGGTAATGAGCAACCACAGGTTGCCTTCTAAGAATGGGATACAGGTGGAGGCTAGGCAGGTGGTACACAGTCTGGGTATGTTCTTGGGCGTTGGGCTATCACTTGAAACTCAGATGCTGGCAGTTGTACAGAGTTATCTGCTATCATCTAAGAAACATCACAGGGTTGTGCCCCTACCTCGATCAAGGTGTTCTGTTAACACTCATGCATGCTTTCATCACATAGCAACTTGACTGCTGTACCACGTTCTACTAGGGCCTTCCAGCTATTCTTTTTTTTTTTTTTCCCCCTTACACAGGTTTTCCTTCCCTCCATCAGCTTGTCTGTTCAGGGATATACCTTGCTTGCAGGGCTATACCCTGCCATCATTTAGACGCTAGAGACATAATTATAACCACGCTTTTGGAAAGAAAAGCAGGTACACACACCAAACAAACATTTACACCACAACACAAACTGCAGCACACACTCTCGTAAAAAAAAAGTAAAGTAATAAATGAAATCACGCCATTCAGACCAAGTGCGACGAAGCACCGGGGCAACAGTACTGCAGCTTTGATGCACCTGATCTGAATGGCATGATTTCATTAATTCATTATTTTTTTAGGGGAATGTGTGCCACAGTTTGTGTTTTGGCATCATTTAGACCCAGCCCCCCCTTTTTTTAACCCCCCATTTTCCTTCCTCGCCTTCTTCCCTGGTATAGCTGATGCCTTTGTCAGCCCCAGACACCACACACACACACACACACACAGCTTGCCCTGTGGCAGGAGCAAGCTTGGTTCTATGCTGCAGGGTTGCTGTGGTGGTGAGACCATTGCCAACCCTGCCTGGCCAAGACTCACACTGCTTAGCGAGAGCTGTCTTGGCTCTGTTCTGCCTCCCGACCCAACTCCCAGGCTTGCTTCTGAACTCAGATCATCAGCAAGGTAGTGCCACGTGTTGCCGCTGGAGCATCATGGTGTCCCCTTACAGGTATTCTACATCCATCTTACGCTGGCGAAGAAGGCAATGGTGAGCACATTACTTCAGCTTTGTAAGCGCTGCATCAGTTGCTACTGTAGTAAGGCGTCGAACCGAATTTCTCATATATATATTTGTGTGTGTGTGTGTGTGTATGTATATGTATGTGTGTGTATATATATATATATATTTTTTTCCTACTCCTATGGCCGAGGCTGGCTTGGGCACCCATCAGCCCTGCCCTGCCAACCCCCCACCAAGCCAGTGGCAAATAGAATTTAAGGTTTTGTTATTAACGACGAGAAAAGCTTGTGCCGCTCCACAGACACGGTGCATCACAGTAAGCAGTCTGCAAATTAGGAAGAGAAAACCAGGCATTTTGCAGCAATACCTCACAGTAAAAAAAAACAAAAAAAAAAACACGACAACCAGAGTCCTTGACAAAGCTCCAAGTGCTTGAGTGAAACGTTGAGGTTCTCTTCACTGTACCAGTTATTCTGCTGAATAACTACTTCATGAGCGCTCACAACTCCTGAATCCTGAACTGTTTTTTGAACTGTGAAGTGTGTGCTGTGAGTTGCCCCATTTCCTCTCCATGTTTTATTTTTAACTTGTAAGGCCCTGAATGGACTGGGATCCCCGGTACCTCCGTGATCTGTTGCCTACCCACTCTTCTGGTGGTATAGTGCCTGGAACAGTTCCTAGGAAGTAACGCATTGTATTCCAAGGCTGAAGCATTGCTAGTTGTTCCTAGGTCACAACAGAAATCTGCTGGAGATGTGCCTTTCAGATGGTTGCCCCTAAGCTCTGGAACACTCCCCACAGTTATATGTGATCTGCACCAACTGTAAACCACTTAAAAACAAATGTAAAGGACTGGCTACTTCAGATGGCTTTTTTTTGTTTCATGAATTTATTTACTAGTTTTAATGCTGTTTGTTTTCACCGTTTATTTAATTATTGTTCTAGTGTGAGTTATTGTGTTTTGTAAACTGCCTTGAGCATTAGACAGGCATTTGTTTTGTGTGAAATCTTTTTATAATTTCATAAGATCAACTTACAAAATGACAGTCAGAGCAAGTACATTGTTCTTCATAGTACTCTCTTCAGTCTTGTCTTAGGAAGGCCTAAATGATGTGCCCAGGGCATTTGACACATAAGCGAGCAAAGTGCAACAAGGTGCAAATTGAATTATGCACCTCATACGTTACATAGCTTGGCCAAGATGCCAGCACTTGATGGACCTTCTCCAAATGAGTGCACGTAGAAACAGAAGGCCTCATTTATTCTAGCCTTTGTGATCCCGCACTAAATTAAGGCTGCATCTACGTAGTATATTTATACATCCCATGCTCCCCCCAACAAGAAAAGATCATCAAAGATACTGCTTACATGGTTACCCTACACATATTATCTATGCTTATAGGAGTCTGCTCTCCATGGGGCACAGTATCTATGTTCCGCGTATGTGGGGCGTGTAGCCACCCCGCACCCATTGAGCAACAGGCTTGCGGAACTTGTATGCACCTGATCCCCAGACCGACCGTGGACATCTCGCGTAATGGGCCTGGGGGGGCGGTGATGGTGCAGAAGGTGTGTACACTCCACACCATTCCTGAAGGTGCAGAGTGTGGTGTATGCAAAATAATCCCAGCCATAACTGGTACACGCTCCCACAAGATGCCACCGGCGGCGGCTACGGCAGAGATGTCGGAGCACGGAGGACCCCCAACATGCCGCCCCAACCATCAGGTACCACATGGAGGGCTGGGGGCGGACAACTGGGCACCCACCTACCCCAGTGCTGCAGCTGCACTGTGGCCGCCTGCCTACTGTGGCACCCCACAGGCGCAAGGGATCCAGTGGCAGACCGGGTCCAGGCATCCCATTGGATGCCCGCCCATGTCCATGGAACAGCCCCCGTGCACCTGCGCATCAGGGGGGCCGCATGGTGGCCGATATACATGAATACGCTCACCACGCATCTGTCCAGGGGGTGCAGAGCTGAGCAGGGCGGGATATGTGCCATTGGCGTGTTCATCCTGCCCCTTGGGAGAATGGCCCCCATACTGAGTAGTACTGATAATTACCTGTTTAAATCCCAGTGAGGCCAGACGGGGGGCATCTAAAGGTACTGAGGGAGCTCAGGGAGGTACCAGCTGCACCTCTTACAGTCCTATTTAACAACTCACAGGAAATGTGAGTAGTTCCAGAGGACTGGAGGAAAACAGATGTAGTCCCATGTTACAAAAGTGGTAGTAGGGAGGAGGCTGCCAATTATATGCCAGTCAACCTGACATCGGTGGTGGGAAAGTTAATGGATTCACTGCTGAAGGAAAAGGATTGTGGAATATCTTGAATTCAGTGGGTTACAAGACCTGAGGCAGCATGCATTCACAGTGGGAAGGTCATGTCAAATGAAAATGATGAGATTTCTTTGACGGGGTGACCAAGGAATTGGATCAGGGTAGAGTGGTGGACATGGCTTACCTCAATTTCAGTAAGGCTTTTAACATCATTTCACAGAGAAGACTAGTAAGCAAGCTGGGTAGCTTAGGAGGGTGTTGAAAGGTGGTAAACTCGGTAAGAAACTAGTTATGGGATGGGCGACAGAGGGTAGTGGTAAACAGAGTTCACTCTGAGGAAGGGAACGTGACCAGCAGGGTGCCTCTGGGATCAATGGTGGGACCAGTCCTCTTTAATGTCATTATAAGTGACACTGCAGAGGAGCTGGAAGAGAAGGTCTGCCTCTCTGTGGATGGTACCGAAATCTGGTATAGAGTGGACACTGGGGGGGGGGGGGTTGAAAAGGATGAGCAGAGGTAAAGGGTATGGCAGCTGGGTTTCAACATGAAATAGTGCAAAATCATGCACTTAGGGCACAGAAACCCAAGACAGTGTACAAAATGAGTGGAGTGGTACAGACAACCACCAAGCAGGAAAGAGACCTGGGGTTAATCATATAGGATGACCTAAAGGTGGTCAGGCAGTGTGGCAAGGCAGTCGGGAGGCCTAGTGGGATGCTGGGGTGCACAGGGAGGGGTATCACCTGCAGAAAGATGGAGGTAGTGTTACCTCTGTATAGATCACTGGTAAGACCCCACCTCTGGAAGGACATAGGAGGTGGTCCAAGGGAGGGCAACTAAAATGGTACAGGGTCTGCATCAAAAGCCATATGAGGAGAGACTGAAGGACCTTAATATGTACACCCTGAAAGAGAGGATGGAGAAGGGGGAAATGATAGGGACCTTTAATACCTCATGGGGGAAATATGGCCCAGGAGGGAAGTAATTTTCAGAAAAAAAATGCTCAAGAGCAAGGGGACATGGTATGAAGCTGGAGGGGGTTAGTTCCAGGAGAGATTTGAGGAGTACTTCTTCACAGAAAGAGCGGCGGATTCCTGGACCAGCCTTCTTGCAGGGGTGGTGGGGCGTAAAACCGTGGTTGAGTTCCAGAATACATGAGACAAGCACAGAGGAATCTTAGTGGAAAGGAAGGAGGAGGAAATAAGAGCTGTAGATCAAGTAGGGTCTGTGGTGATACCGTAGGTAGGGGAAAAATGGGTTGAATGGGTGGGCCAAGCTGTCCCTATCTGCTGTCAAATTTTAATTTTGTATGTTTCTTTAAGAATGTTTACCACTTAGACAGCAGCTAACCATTAGATACTTTAGAATGGTATACCCCCCCCCCGACACCAATACAGCGACCTTCGTCGCTGCCGACAAAATCGACAGTTCGTCAGCAGGTCGCTGTATTGGTGCACCCAAGACAGGGGCACACTGCTTCTCAGTCCTGCACCCCTTCCCCAATTCAACTCAGACTCGGAGTGGATTATAATTAGAATGGGGGGTGTGGGGGCTTCTCCCCCGCATGGGGCATTCGGAGGCGAAGCCCCTTGATAGAAAAAAGGACCGGAAGTCCATCAGGATTTAAGACAACCGCAACTTGTGGTTGACATAAATTCCGTCGCTGTGATGCCGGTCGATAAAATTGTTGTCGAACCGCCATCATAGAACCCCAGTTATCTTTAAACACTACAGAGCATACAAAACTGATGCTGAAGAAAGTGTAAGCAGGTCGGTTCCCATACTCACATATTCCGGAGTTGCTTGATATTGGGTGACTTCTGCACAGAAGTAAATGCTGCCATCACTAAGCATCTAGGTATCTCTTGCCCATCCACCCCAAACACTGTATCATGGGTCTGGCACTGCCAGGACTTGAAGAGAAAAACAAAATGTACTTGCTCAATATCCTTATCACAGCTGAAGCAAAGGCCATTACACAGAGATAACAAGCAACCACCCCACCTACACTAGATGGCTGCAGTTCTATAGAGAAATGGAAGGGGTCACAGCCCTACCCTGACACACCCTGGACAAATATAATAGGCAATGGTTGCCATTTGTGGAATTCCAGGTCGCCAGGAAAGGTAGAGACATCTTAGAGGATCTAGCTGACAACCCCTGAAGATCTATGGCCCGTACCACTGCTTGATGAATAAGCCATTCCAAGGCATGTAACAAAAAATTATTACCAATTTAAGGCACTCTGTGCCTCACCCATGGTAAGGATAGGAGAGTAGATACCTCTTGGAAAACAAAAGAAAGCACTGATTTTAACTGATGTAATCGAATTGTATTAATTAGCACCCAGCTGTTTGTTTAGTTTATTTCCAGTTTTCCTTTTACTAGTGTGTTGTTTGTCATTCATTGTTTCCCCAAGGTGCACAGTTTCCTGAGGCTCAGCTTACAAGGTGTAATGGTAACATTATGTATGGGGAACTGTATCCTCTGGTACTGTCTTGTTATGCATGTTACATGTTACATTCTTTTATTTCAAACAAAAAAAAAAGGGTTGGGGATGTTTGCACACACTTCCAGTTGTTACTGCTAACCAGGGGCACTCACACATTAAATCCAAGTCAGTATGCGAACGGAACCTTCGTGCAACCAATGCTTGGGAAAATAGCCACTAATTATATTTAACATCAAACTTACGAACCTGCCAAAATAGCACGGCTGATTACAATTTGCAGGGTCAGCTCATAACAGGGCATCTCGCAAAGCTCTAGTACTTGTGCAAAGTTCATTGCAAACCATTCAGAACGTTAATTCTATATGCGTTTTTCCTCCTCTTACAAGTGCACACAGACATTTCCCAAATAGATGATTATGGCTTACTTCCACACAGGCAGACAGGCTGATGAAGCAGGATAGACAGAATTGGCAGCCGGAAAGAACCTGGATCTTATGCAACATTACCCGTGGTGACTTCCCACCACCATAACAGAGAGGAGTGTCAAAAGGATGTACTTTGGCCATTATCGCCATGCGGCAATCATGGAGGTTGCCATTTTGAGTTCTGGACTGCTGCCTATCTCAAGCCCAGTTACAAACGCAGCCACAGAAGGACTACAGAAAACCTAATTACAAGTGCCAAGTCTGAGAAACAGTATTTGTATCACCTCAGAATGAGTCAGCTTCAATTCAAACAACTACAACTGGGGTGACCAGTATAGTTAACCAGAAACTGCTGAACAAAACAGAGTGAAAACTGTGATTTTCCCCCAGAAATAGCACTCAGCAGTAAACTGTTACGTAATCCACTTATTATATAGGCACTCAAATGGTATCCATTTGTTATATCTGTCAGTCTTAATAAAATTACTCAACCATAATATTCATGGTTATTGTTAAAAAACCAAAACAGTCCACTTAAGTCCTGCAAAGAGAGCATTCCACATGTAAAGCCTAAGTTGCTTTGCACTTAGAAGGCAAAGAAAATATTTTAGGCAGTCTGTACTCACAGTTCATACCAACTCAGTCCCAATCAAACTGTTCAGCATATAAGGAAAATAAAAAGAAACAAAGTTCATCACTACTCGCCTTCATCACCCAAGTCCTCCTCCTCAAGCTTATTCAGTCTCCGATTGTGCTTTTCTGCAAAGGCGCCAGCCATTTTTGGATTAGTGAAACAGGACATGTTTTCATCCATAGTAAACTGCAGCCTTGCTGGAACACTTGGTCTATATGGAACACCCGCTTCCTGAAGTTTTGTTGCAACTCCTTTGAAAGCTTTGTAATGTTATTCCCTGGTGTCTAATTATACCCCACCACCCGCCAATCGCCATCCCCATTGCTGTTTTCTTATGCCCTGGTGTCTAGTGGCACCCCTCACCCACCGATCGCCATCCCCGTTGTCCTTTTCTTATTCCCTGGTGTCTAGCGGCACCTCCCAGCATTTCATTAAAGAAAACAACACTGAAATAAAGAAAACAGTCCCTCGATGTTTTTGTTTTCAACCTGTAAAAAAAAAAAAAAAGTCCCGCGCCAATCAGCCCCACCCCCACCTCCCACTCAGCACCCATCACCCCCCAGTACACCCCCACACACCTGAACAGGTCCCAGGTTCAAGACCGACTCTCTGATGGAAGGCACGTCTTGCTGCTGGAACCAGCGATTGCAATATGAGAAACTAAGGTACATGCGGTTCAATGGATTTCAATGGGGGTTTCAACTTTTATGCATAATTTAGCCATGTTTTGAGATTTTGACCCAACATTTTCAACATGGCGTTTTGGGGACCCCACCTCATATGCAATACAACTGTCATTACATAACTCCTGCTCAAAAGATGATTTTATGGTCGGTTGGCAAAATCACCTTTTGGGCAGGATTTGGCAATTGTTCATGAGGTGCAGTCATAAGAAGGCTATGTTGAAAATTTGGGGTCAGAATATGAAAAAGTGCCTAAGTTATGACCGTTTGTTGCAATTTCGCTATGCACGCTTGTAACTTAAGAATTTTTAAATATTTTGACTCCAGATATTCAACATAGCTTTCTTATTACCCCACGTCAAGTATGTCATAGCTGTCACTTTTCAAATCTTGCCTAAAATGTGTTTTTGCACCTGTGGAGTGGAATGGCATTGCAGTTGCGCAGAATTACATTTTGGCAGGGATTCGAAAATTTTCTGTACCAGGTACATGAGGTGGAGTAATAAGATGGCTATGCGGACAGTTTGGTTACTGTTGTCCTATAAATGGAAGAGCAGGACCCAGAGGGCCCGGTGCTTCCACAGCTACATACACATACGCATCTACGGAAGGATGGGAGCGCAGGGTCCTTTACATTAAAATAAGGATACTATTAAGCTAGGAAATAAGTTGCCAAATACTTTGTTAATGCTCCGGTTAGGGTCAAAGTGACAAAAGTTGGGAAATGAGGCATTAGTGTTTCCCTTACACCCCACCCTCCCAGGCAAGTGAGCAGGAGTGGGGTGTCCCTTGGGCTTCTCAAGTCTAACGCTCACCCCATTCTCATAAAGTGTACACATCTGACCTTATTTACAGATGGAATGGGGTGAGTCTTAGGTTTGAGAAGCCCAAGGCACACCCCACACCTGCTCTCTTGCCTGGTTTGGGAGGGCGGGGTGTTAGGGAAACCCTAATGCCTCATTTCTCCAACTTTTGTCACTTTGACCCCAACTGAAGCATTAACAAAGTTTTTTGTTACTTATATACAAAACACACACACACACACACACTCACTCCAGGAGTAGGGATAAAAATTATGAGATTAAAAAAAAATTATCTTTGCTAGTGACAACAGTAACAGCAACATATCAAAAATATATTGCTGTTACTTTTGTCAAAATGGATTTTTTTTATTTTTATTCAGTTTCAAATATACATAGTACATGAGAAATGTCCTGGTTCCAAGTATAGTACACAAAACATCTGATTACATTTTATACTTCGGGTAACATTCACTTGTCTTCCATGGTTACGTCACACATGGGAGTTCAGTGACCACATTACATAAAATTTCTGCATATTTGCTGAATTAGCCATTGCAGCAATGACTGTGGACTAAAGTTTGTTTGAAAGTCCTAAAAGCCTCCTGTTGTGCATTTTGCACAAATCAAATCACACCGGTGTTATGGTAAGTCCATGATTGATCTTAAATCAACTGTAAAAGAACTTGTGCACATATTTTAAGGATCGCTCATGAACAAGAGCTCCCCAAGACAACTGATGCCACAGCTGCTAAAAGTTAACCTTTACAATTTAGAGAAGGTATTTCATAAGATAACGACAACCTGAATTATAATTTAATATATGGATCTGCAACTTAATAGTACACTAAAGCGTACAAAAAAATTCCGGTAATAGTACCGGACAGCAAGTGGTAATACTGTCGGTCACCAGTGATAATAGCACAGTTCAAAAGTGATAATAGTATCGTTCAGAGCCCATAATACTATAGTTCGGTGCTCTGAACGATACTATTACCACTGAAACTGAAAAGCGCAAGTGTAGCAGTCTTTGATGCCTGGCTATGTTGGGAGTGCCACTCAAACAGCATGGTCCATCATTGGACACTTTCCCCTCTGTGGGCGGGCAGAACATTTTTAAAAACATGGAGGCCGTGTCTCGCTTAGCGTCACTGTACTATGTCCTCGGGTGGTATCAGTATTTCTCCTTTATTCCTGTGCAAAAAGGAATTATCTGGTTCATCCTGTGGCACCAAAAAACAAAAGGTAGGACTGCTTACAAGTTTCTGAAAAATGAGTGTACCGGAGGCAGAGACAAAGCGCAACAGTGCAGCGGGTGGGAGACAGAGTCAGACAGTGTGGCGGTCATCCGGGAGTGAGAAATCCCTTCACTGAAGTGAGCGACCATCACAGAATGCATAAAAAAAAAAATGAATCCATATATTAAAAAAAAATCGACAGCTTAGTGTCCATTAACGGGGAGTTCTACCATTTTGAGGTTCTGGACACACTGGAACCTCTTGATGGTATTACTCCCTGGTAATGGATGCTAACCTATCCATTATTCGTTATATAAAACTGGTAATGTTTCTAACTGCATCTGATATGAGATACGCTTATAACTACATGTTAAAGGTTTAATTGGCTGCCTTGACTGCTTGCACTGTTTATTGATACTACTCACAGTTTTAACTTACACCAAAAGCATAATGACTTACCATCTAGCTACCAATCAGATGCTAAGACTTGGCTGCATGCAGGAGAAAATGGGGCAGTGCACACATCTGGCATGCTTCAAGGAAGCCACGAGGCAGCAGTAATCTTTGCAAGTTTGGTTGCCCTTGCTCACTCGTCTGGGTGCAACATGGATATCAGAGGATTAAAAAGTCCATAGGATTTCTCCTACATATCAGCACTGAATCGCCCACATCCAGAAAAATACAGCACTCCTGCTTAAACTTCAGGTTAACAGTGATTTTAAATAGAACAACAACAACTGGTCATGTGTGTAAAAAAGTAGAAACTATTATACTTGTATAACAAGATTTAACAAGATGTTTACAGTCACTCGTTGCCCTCATCCCTCTTGGAGGCTTCTTCTTGTGCTCGTCAAGAAAAGTCTATCTTAATGGCTTCAGAACCTCTTAGTTGCTTCCAAGTAGTCCCTACAGGAGTAGATTCTGCACACATATGTAATTCTCAGATGAGTAGGGAACAGTAATACATGGCTGACCACCCCCCCCCCGCCCCCAGTGGTTTTAGGCCAGTCCGGACTGCCTCAGAACTCTTCCTCTGCTGCCTTCTGGCATAACTGACATCAGGGATGAGGAAGATGTTAGTTCCATCAGGCATTTGTAGCTGTCCTCGTTTCCTAGATTCATTCAGGAGAAGGTTTTTACATGCTGACCTGCTGAGATAATTAAGATAGTCCTAGGCTGATCTGAGTCGTCTGTCCATCATCTTGGTGCAACTTTGTTAAGTTGTGAGGAAAAGTCCTGTCAATGAAAGTCCCAAGCACTGCTCTAAAAGCACCAAGTTGTTGTAAATGAGAGATCTTCTCCTACTATTCCTTCTTGAACACTCAGAAGCCTGTGATTAGCCAGTTATACCCCCATTTTCTAGGTGTTTGAGTCTTATGCACAGTAACTTGTTTTCAGCAATTATCCCTGTTACCGTTGTTGCCTGTTTGCAGTTTCAGTAGATTTTTTTATCTTCCTTCAATACTTGGGAACATTTAGTGTTCAAAGTTGAAAACTTATTGTAGAGGCCTTCCGCTTTTTTAGCCAGGTCTCTGACACTTGTAATAAGGCACTTTTAGATGACTCTCCGCCAGTCGTCGCCTCATGACCCGATCCATTTTGTGTCTTCTCTGGCAGCTTCCCCTGCTTGCCCATGCCGCTCTTCTGTTGTGTGGCTTGCCAAGGTTTCACCATCTTCATCCCAGACAAAATTAGTGTTGTTTGAGTCAGCAGGTGAAGCTCTATCGGGTGATGCAAGGTTTTTCAGTCGCAGCTAACTTATTTTTATTTGCTATGAATTGCTGTGAGCTCAGGAGCCCTCGCTTAGAGCCTCCTGCTCCGTCAGCTGCTAGCCACACACACACACACACCCACACAATAGATATTTTTAAGGTTACTGACAGCACAGTGGAATACTGGACCAGACAGCTGCTTTCACAATGCTGATGACGTCACAATGCCTAGTGCAGCACTGAAGCCAGCAGTTAAAATAAAACAGCAAAATCTTAAAAAAAAACCAAAAACTGCAGCTTTAAAAGCTATAACTTGTAAACTACTGTTGTATATACCGAATGTGCCATAGACAGACTCAAAACTGTGAGTGGGCAGGACTTTCATAACTCACGCGTGGCTGTGCCAGTTGTGAGTTATGGTCCTGCCCCCCCACTCTTGAAGTTAAATAGCAAATTTTGAGTCAGCCTATCGCATATCCCCCACATATATGGTATGAGTGAGAGTGAGAGTGAGATAGTAGAAACAGCTTCATGAGATATACTTGACCGCCTGACCTCAGAAGTGGTGAAGCCATGGATGAGGTCAAGTATAGCAAGTGAAGATATTTCCACTATCTCACTCTCACTCATGTTGTATTTGATTTTTACAACAGGTGTTTATGTGTTATTTTGTAACAGAAATGATAAAATGTTACAAAAGCAAAAAAATACAGAATGTAAACTGTGGCTCTGATCAGTGGCTCAGCATAACACAAATCAGTAACATCAACAGTACAAATCAATACAAACCATGCAGATGCAAACTAGAAAGCAACTCTGTGTACAAAGCATCTCACATCTACCAGCTTCGGTGCTGCATGTGGCTATCATGAAGCTGCACTTGTTGAGCCCTGGCTCCTGTTTTACCAAATAGCCACTTAAATGGCCAAAAACTGTGTTTTCAAATCATGCTCCTTAGACTTGAATGAACCCCCGGCACCTCCCTATACCTACATCACAAAACCAGGTGTGGCCAGCAACAGGCAAGTGGAAAGGATCGTGGCACTAGCCCCTTTAGGTCAATTTACAACATACCTCTCAACATCTTACCTCAAAAATCAGGGACAAAGACCCCAAATCAGGGATAATATTAAAAATTTGTAATATTCACTTAGAGAGATAATAGAATAAGTAGATTAGTATAAGATACATTTTCAGAAGAATAACAAGTCTGTACCTGCAATGTTTGACATTATTTTGTGTTTACAGTCCCCACTGTTCAGTCATAAAAACACAAATTTTATGAGGGACATCCCTGAAAATCAGGGACAGTTGAAAGGTATGATGTACGATCCCGTTCCTTCCTTTGGCGGTATAACAAAAGAAAAACACTGCTTTTACCACAAAGAAGCTCCCAGGGAGATAAGAGAACTTCCTCTCATTTGTCTTCGATTTAGAATAATGGCAGGGAAGGTTCCGGTTTTCCACTTTCCAACAAATAATTCACAGTTGACATAAGAACAACTGTTATGCAAAACTGCTCCCAACATTTGAATGTCAGATGCTTCCATTTTGTTATAACACTGGATCTAAGTGAATAAGATCCTGCGTTTATGAAACTATCTTTAGTAATACCAAAATGGAAGCACCTGACATTCAAATATTTGGGGCAATTTTGCATAACTGTTCACACTGCTTATTCCTGCTATGAAGTCATAATCCTCTGCTTATATTTCCCAAGCACGGGATTACGATATCGGGGCAGGAAAAGAATCTGGAACAGATGAAGCCTCGGGGAAAGAGCCAGTTTCCATGCAAATGTTTTCAGTAATAATGCATGGAATGACCTGAAATTTACATTTTTAGGGAATGTTATGATTTGAGTCTTACCAATGTCACTGTAATTCTTATGACTGGAAACTGAAAAATCCCAAATGCTCCATGGGATGCCTGTTGGGCTGGGGAGCAGACTCTGAGAACACGTGGGTGGGCAATTGGGCTGGGGCTAATGCCTGTGTGGCGCTTACAAACTGGGAAGGTATGATGTTGCACCCATGCCAGCAGTCCAGTGTGGCGGGCCAGGAGCTTGCCCCCACACTAGGGGTTCAGCTGCGGCTACCAAGGCAGCTGATAGGGCTGACAGCACCATCAACGGGGTAGAAAATGGAAGAGGAAAGAAGAAACTGGAAAAAAACAGTGCCATCTGAATGGTAGCCAGGGTTTACTTGGACTTCACACCGTGAGTCCGGACGCTCGCCAGATCAGGTTCTGGGGGGGATGACACTCCCCTTGGGCCCAACCATCAGAGAAAAGCCATGGAGGAAGAAAGAGTTGGGCTACTGTGCAATTAGGATGGGTTGCTGCTCTGACCTGAAGGAGTTAAAGAGCACCAGCGGAGGGAGGGGAAAAATTTATAAAATGGTGCGTACACAGCAGCAACAGGAACTGTAAGTCGCTGGTGAATATACTTGTGCTGCTCCTCTTTCTTGTTGGCACAGAATTACTGCCCATCTTACTACAGTTACAGGCCTTAATATTACACTCTCATTTCTCTTCTTTCAAATCTATAAACACATAAACTCGCTAACTTTTAGGTCCCAAAAAATCCTTTACATTTCTCCCCAGAATAGGCTGACCCTGAAAAAAAGTTTTCCCGGATGATACCCATGACCCCCACTGAAGCAAGTAAGGCACACTGATTAAAGTGACACTGTCAACTCCCCATAGATTCTGGCCCTTTTGTGTGTGAGCATTGGGAGTCGGTTGGAGGTCCGAACACAGAAAGTGTTCCAGATCTCTTGATGAAAGCCATCTTTTGTTTTAAAATCTCTTGACAAAAGCTATCTTTTGTTTTAAATCCCCTGTTTTTGCAATGTCACTACTGCACATTACTAGCCTGACACTACCCTTAGGCTGCCGGTATATTTATGAAGCACTGGAATTCGGGATGTGTACAAAAGTCCATAGTACAGTACAGCAAGGGTTTAACCCCACACATTGTGTTTTTTTAATCAATTCTATTCAAGAAAATGTATAAAATACACGGAGAACAGGAGACAGTATGGTGGATATTATAATATGTAGCACCTTCACAGGAATAAATCCAAACATGTCGAGGATGTGAAGTCCCTTCATTTCCAAAAGTCCTCGGCAATGGGAAATCAGCAGAGTGTTCATGTTTCTTTGTTATTCAAGTGTAACACAGAGGCAATAATAAAGTAACCAGAGTACAGTTGCTCTATATATCGCAGAAAAAAAGGGAGTCTTAAACAATGCTTATAATGTAATATAATAAAAAAGCATGGATATTGCACACCATAGTAAAATTTATAAAAACATTCAATGTGTCCATTTTGCTTTTGTGTCTGGCAACTGAAGGAATAAAGTCAGAGCTAACATCCAACTGAAACAGCACCCCATCAGCGCCAAAATTCGTCTCCCTTCTCCCTGCAGCCATCGACAGTAAGTTAACATTTCCCTTCTATGGACTGTATTCACCACTGAAAACTAAGCTAACTTGGAAGGAGTTTTGTCTGTTAACCACCTACGCGTGATTACTTTCTTAGCAGCCACAATTACAAGCAAAAGAAGTGCTGAAGTCAGCCACATACTAGATTTAAAGGGCCAAAATTGGCACGGATCTGCAGTAAGGCCTGTCGCTTTGTGCTAGGGGAAGACAAGCACACCCATAGCTGCACCCTCTACACCCTAACAAATTGGCTTCCTTTATCCAGCAGAATAAAGTTCCAGCCCTGTCTGCTTGCCAAAAAGGCACTGCTGGGCCTAACTCCCCCTCCCCCCCTGGCCCTAGAAAACTGCTTCCACCTTGTTGCCAGCCAAAACACCACCAAGAGCATGACTAGGAATGCCACTGAACTGCCTTTCTTTAGAACTCAACTAGGAAGGTGCCCATGTACTGCCAGGGCAGCTGGCTGGTTACAAGGATTGCCTGAAACCCTGTTAAATCTCCTCAGGCTTGACCAGGTCAAGAGATCTCTGCAGTCAGCCCTAGCACTTCCAATGCAAATGCAACTGTTAATTCTCCAGATTTGAGTCTTTCCTGGTGGTGACACTGACATGCATCTGCTATGTCAGCTCTGCTGTTATGAATTTATTTTATGACTGTTTTAACTCAGTAATTTGACTGTTTTTCCAATGTACTGAGCTCGTCTTGTATGTGTTTGTGTTTTGTTTTGATGATATTCCCCCGGAATTGCTTATTCGTACCTGTTTTGACTACCTTCCCCTGGAAGTGCTTTTTTGTATCTGTTCTTGTTCACTGTAACTCTTGACACGGACGTGGAACCTTTGTAAATGAGCACTTGTGCTCAACGGTACTCTCTGAAAAATCTAAATAAATAAATAGATAAATGAGCGGGGTTAAAGGTGCCCCTTTAAAAAAAACAAACTGAGTTTGTGTATCTGTTTTTGTGTGCATCTGTACAGTCGTGAAGAGCCTGTGTTTGCATTTGAGTTGCTTTGTTTGTATGCGTCAGTGTAACAAGCTGGCTTACGCATGCATGTGTCTCTATATACAACTCCTTAAGTAAACATAGTTATCAAACAGGATAAGCTCAGCCATTACATAATATTTGTCTATTCCAAAGGAAAGATCTTCGAACCAAGGTGAGATCATAGTTGAAAGGGTACACATACCACTCTTCAGGTATATAGTTTGCACACACCATTAGCATGAGCCTGGCTGACGTCCACCCTCCTCCATTCTGCCTCAACTGTGTGCTTCCACCCAATCTGAGTATTTTAATGGATCAATACTTTGTAATTGCAGATAAGAGGCCCTACAGAGTTCCCCACTTTTTGTGCCCAAGCCAAAAGACTTGGAGAATAAACATCTAGAATGTTGGTTTTAAATTTCGTGCTTCAGAGAGATAACCAAAATTCTTATCTTTGGTATTCCGAACAAAAATTAGGTACGCTATTGCAGGCTGAACACACTTTTACTGCAATTATATACACACTGCAAAAACAATATTTATACAATGTAGGTGAGAGACAAATCTCGCATTGCTCATTTTAGCACCTGAAGCATTCTAAGCAAAAATAAATCATTTATTAAAAAGTTAGTGGGATCATCAGCATTTACCACAAAAAACACAGAACACATTCGCGCATGCACGATACACGAACCTCGGGAGTTCCTAAACCGGCCACAGCAGTGAAAGTTGACCCGGGACAGAGCGGCGGTGATTAAAAAACAAACTTTAAAGTAAGGATCCTGCCTCTCTTTTCTTATTCTTTATGTGGATCATACACTATAAAGATAATGTATGAGTCGGTGGAGGTTGCCAAAATGACCAAAACCTTTCGAGCTCTGCTCTTGAGGTTTGAACTGTCACCATGGCAACCTCTTGGTGGCTACACAAGCTTGTTTCCAATCACCGACCATACATTATCTTCTATATTAAATGGTCAACCATTAGTAACAAGGCTATAATTCCATCCAGGGAGTCTAGTGACAGCTAACCTCAACAGCAAAGCTCAAGAGATTCCCTTCTGTCACTAGACTGTAGAGATGGAATTTTGCAGCCTTGTCACTGACTGATTGGGCATTTGTTATTTTTATGTAATATATGGGTGTGTCACTTTTTCACCCTGAGGGCCTTACCTTGTAGATACCGGAAAAGATGGACTTGCCTCAGGGTTGAAACTTAGTGAAGTATCAGGAACGGTTGAAAACTGCTCACTGACCTCGATCTCCGCTTGGTTTCGTTCTTGCTGTGTGATGGTCCCAAAAAGCAGCTGCAGTTATGGCAGCCCTCGTGTTTTGCTGACACACAGATTCTTTTTCATAATACTGTCAATCTGCTATCAGATCGATAGTATTATGAAAAGAAATCTTATGATCGATGTTATCGCTTTTCTGTGTCACGCTTCATCTATGGGAAAAGTGACAATCCACATGTTACAATATGATGATCGTTTATCTTTTATGACTTTCAGTTACAGCTGTACGAGAGATGTTACAGTTTTAAAAAAATGTATTAGTTTGTATTTTTTTTTTCTGACTGTGCCAAAACAGACTGCATGTGGAAACCATAAGAGGGAGACCCTAGTGCATCCAGTTATTTATCACTGCAGCACTCCCTACCCTGCTAGGCTTGAAAACAGCCTAATCAGAGTTTAAACAGTAACATTTTATGTTTTTCAGGGAACGTGCTACCCCCTTGATGGAATATTACCCCTCTAAAACAATTCTGGATCCACCCTGGTAAGAGGCATTGCTGGGCTGCTGGTGGGATTCATGACTTCAAGTGCACCTCAACTAACTGCAGCTAAGAGCTGGAGTGGATTGGGGGTCATCAATCATGGGGGGGTACCTCCAGAAATGGAAGGCGACTTTTAAAACCATGTTTTGTTTAGAAGTATCTAAGCTGCGCATGTAACAAGTTTACAATGAATTAGGTTCGTACTGTTTGAGAGAATGTTGCAAGACATTTATCTTTGGGCTTTGTTCCCCAGTTTAAACAGCACCTTTCCTGCATTTTTGATGTGCCTGCTAGAAAGTAAGCTCCTTCTGTGGGAGCTGTTTTTAGCAGCAGACATTTATAATTTTCTGTTGTTGCCCCTTGAATGGAAAGGATGGTAACTGTTCTCGACGACTGAAAGTTAATTATCCTTCCATTTCCTAATATTGCTGGCTATGCTCTGTGCTTCAATATTTCGTGACGTGTGTATATGGAGAGAGTGGGAGCACAGACAAGCCTATGGGGGCATATTTTAATTCCTGTTTTTAAGATTTACAACCGCTCAATGTACAGTACAAATCAAGCTCAGCGTTCAGCTAACAAGACCACTGTTAGTTGAATGCTGGCCTTGATTTGTACAAGAAGCAGTTGTAAATCTTTAAAAAAAGAAGTAAAAATATCCCTTCATAGACTTGTGTGGTGCATGTTCCTGAGCTCTCCATGTATACACACACACACACACACACACACACACACACACACACACACACACACACACACATCACAGAATTTCAGTGTGCAGGGGCATGGCCAACAAGGTAGGAAGTGGAAGGGATCATTTAGACGGCCCCTCGAGGGCAATTTACGATCTCTTCTGAGAGGGGGCAATAACAGAAATTTATGAATGTCTGCTAAAACAGCTCCCAGGCAGGTAAAGGATCTTATACTGTGTTGTAAAAAACACCACGAAAGGTGTTCTTTAAAGGTCACAGCCGGCATTCAGCTTAACACTGCGTCATGCAGAACAATCAAAGGTGTGTACCAAGATTATAAGGGACTTGAGTTAACAGTGCCTGCAGAAATAAAGATCATATGAATTCCCTTTCTGACCTGTAGTAACCTGATAAACAGTTACAGTCACTTGGTTTACATCACAAAGGTTTCTGATAAGTATGACAGGAAACTGATCAACGCTATTCCAAGTAAGTGATAAAAGGAAAACTCTCATTATTACACCCCCCCTAACCTCCCCCCCCCAGTTTGGCTTTTCACAATAAAAAATAATTTTAAGTATTCCAACTTACCAACTTTTACTTTTGTAAGAACTAAAATCAGGAGTGGCGGGTGCTGCGCAATGCCATCCCCTGTTGCAGTGTGGATCGCCTGTATGCTTTTCAATATAAGCGGGTGGTGTGGAGCCTCACTTTATTAGAAGATGGTGCCACACAGCGTCTGCCAAGTTGTCAGATCTCAGGTCTTATAAAAGTAAATTTTAGTAAGTCAGAACATTCAAAATTATTTTTTATTTCAAACAGCCTAATTGTGTGTGTGTGTTGGGGGGGGGGGAGTTTCTAATAAAGGGAGTTTTCCTTTAAATTGATACTTTCAATCCCCCTTATGCCTCAGATGGCCCGCAGGTTGTAAAACACATGTTATGAGTGCTTTAGAACATGTTGGCATATCAGGTCGATTTGCATCTGCCTACTGAAAGTGAAAAGCTGACTGTCCACCATATTGGTATTACCAAATGAAAACCAGTTTGTTTACAGTCCTTGATCCACTACTACTGCATCCTTCCTGAAACTGGACCCCCCCCCAAACACATTCTAGTCACTCATGATGATGCCATGGGAGGGGACAACAGAGTCATCACGAAGGGCTGAACTGCGTGTGTATAGTTCCTAAAGTTCAGAAGCACGTAGTAATAAGAGCTCAAGAATCTGGAACAAACCAAAACATGTTGTAGTATGATAAAACCAACAGCATATTTTTCTGTTTTAATAAAAATGGAAGCAGATAAAAACTACCAGAAACAACAGCTAATTCTACTGAAGGTAAGCAGTCACAAAACAATATATTTTAAAGGGACACTGTCAACCTGTTTTGTATCATATTATTTCTAGTTAAAAACCTACATTTTATGATTGCTTACCTTCCCTAAAGTTCATTGATGTTGCAGTTTAGTTTGTCTGTCTCCTTGTTTAGTAGAACTGAGATGCATGCTAATGTATAAACAACCTTGTTTTGTTTATAATCCTGGATCTGTTCTTACTGCACACTTCCTGAGCTTTAGAAACACACCCAAACAGTGCAGTCACTCATGAGGCAGTAGCCTCCTAAACTCCCATGACATCATGAGGTGCTAGACTGTGTTGAGGGTGTTCCCAAGTCCAGGAAAGATGCAGTTGAAGCTGATCAAGGAAATGTAAACAAACATGTATTGGTGTGGTAACACCAGTATAGTGGGCAGTCCATTTTTCATTTTTTAAAAGAAAAAAAGAATCAGAATCAAACTACCAGCTACATCAGCAGTCATTACAGAATGTCGGCAGTCATAAAATGTGCTTTTTAAACAAGGGACACTGAGGCCTAAGGGGGCTGACAGTGTCCCTTTAAAGTAGCAGTGCTAGACAACCAGGAAGTGGTTATCAAAATTCTAGTTTTGGTCTGGTGTGGTTGTTGAATAATTCTCGTTCCCGCACCTGCATTTGTTTTGTCCTCAGCATTTTTACTTTTTGAATAATAAATAAAAATGTACTGTTGTTGTAGCGCTATAGAAAAGATGTCCGGTGTCTTATTTCATTTTGTTTTCCTTGTGTACATCAGCTAGGACGTGGAGTGTTTACTTCCAGTCGTTTCCATGGTTGCTTGCTCCCACTCAGCAAAGTGCAGCCCGCCAGTAGATTTTCCCTCTGTATTGGGCCCAACACTGTTTCGGTATGCTTTTTTTTTTCTCATCATCATCTCCGGTGTCAAGTAATAATTGCTCAATCTGATTTTAGCCATGTCTGTGTTGATTGATGGGCTCACTGAAAACTTGGTACCGTGCTGTGTTTTTTACTGGGATCACAGTACTCCTGTAGAACTCCCACAGTAAAGATGAGTGTCAATTTATCTGGCAGCGTTTCTGTGTGTATCCCTCGGTCCCACTACCCACTTCTCGGGACTGCTCTGCAAAACCGGAAGAGGAGGAAGCAGGATTGGCCATGCACTTCCCACAATGCTGCCCCCTGTGTTTGTAACATCCAGAAATGGCCAGCAATCGTGATAGCTGGGTAAACAAGCCTGAAATAATACATTTAGATTCTAACTAGGTAAATGAGCAGACCGGAAAAAAAAACACAAACACAGAACAGTGAATCAGGGATGGGGACCCGCAACAGGAAGCCAAAAACTAAGGTATGATTTATCTTCCACTGCTGCTTTAGTAAGAAAAAAATATGATGGCAAAAGGGTTGGCAATGTCTCTAACACTAACATCACACTGTAATGACAGAAGGTATTAAGGTCCATCTTTGCCTTCCCCTCCTGCTGCACCAACAGTGACTACCAAAATTAACTAGGAGCGTGCATCCACAATTATCCCTCAGAATACTACCTCTCTGCATGCTGTGTAACCCTCAGCACCATTCTCCATCAGGAATCTGCTCAGGGAAGAAAAGGAATGCTGTTTTATATGGCACCTTTTCTGCAGACTGTATCCCAAAGCACTATACAATCCGCAGAGGGAGGGGGAGAATGCTGTAGTGATTTTAGGCACACAGGCAGATTCAAGCAGCGCAGAGATCGTCTAGTCCGGCTTTAAAAGCCAGAACAGTGCTAATTTACATACCCTCACTTGGTAGACTATTCCACTTTAAGGGCCTTCTGTTAAGTAATGATTTCTAAGGTTTTCCCTTATCCCCACCCCATTTGAATGCATGTCTTCTAGTTCTGCTAGCACTCACCAGCTCAAAGTACACTGAACCTTGACCATGTCATTTAGAATTGAAACACTATAATCACATTCCCTCTCATCTCTTATGTCTCAGATGGAGGAGCAATTAAACTGAATGGGGGAAACTAAATTTCAGTGCTTTAGTATCCACTAGAGCAAACCCCATTTTTAAACTGCTAATTTTTTGGTGACATTTGTAAAATGAGTTGTTGTCTGGCCTGAGACACTAGCACTCTTGCTGTCAGTCAAACACCAGAGGAAATGTCCTAAATGAGCAAGAAATCTGAACTACCCCTTTAACCCACAGGAGGTGGTTCCTCCAGAACAGAGTTGAGGCATACTGGCAGGACATTGTGGGGAAACAAGCTAGAGCTGTACCCACCACGTGGGGAAATAGAGGACTTTGGTCTGCAGTGCTGCCAAAGTGGCAGGTCTCGACAACAATAAAGCTTACTATATAAATGTAAACAAAATGATGTCATTTTCTCTTCCCAGTTTGTGGCTCATTTCGAATATGATCTCCCAGGTACAGAAGCACAATTATAAAAACAAAAGGCTGAAAATGGAGCCTTTCAGGTTTATGGACTTTGCTCTCTAATGGCTGTAAACACTCGTGTACAACATTCGAATTTGAACTATAAAAACATTCATTAAAAACGGGGGTGGAGCGGAAGCATGATGCACAAATCACTTCCACAACGATATCTCAGTTACATTTCAGCTGGAAGCTGCAGCACCTGCTGTGCTTCGCCTATTCTTAGTAAAGCATGTGGATCCGTACAGTTTGAAAGAAACAAAAGAAACCTTCCAAGTGGTATATAAAATAGCTGTCTTTGTTTCGTTTTTTCTTTCTTTCTTTTTTTTTTTTCTTTCCTTTTTTTAACTAACAGTCTGGGTAATGCATAAATACATACTCCTTTTAAATGCAGACAGACCTATATAATTTCAACAAAACAGGTCTAGCAGTTTACAATTTTAGTGTCATGGTATATTATTACATCAACCTACTCCATCAGCCCTTGCCCCAGCTAGTTGCATCCGAGTATTTTACTCACCATTATATCACATGGCTGTCTCTTTCCCCCACTGGAGCAATTATAGTATAAGCAAGCAATAAGACAGGATGAGGTGTGGCTTATAGCCTACGAGCACGCCCCAAGTGCATTTTAAGGCACAAAGCACTTGCACTGAGTGCCTTTAGCAACTGGAAAGTGCTCTATCAGGCCATAACCCACACATTGGACTGTCTTACTGCGCTTATAAAATGGGCCCCTCCTCCCGTTAAACACCCCTAGTAAACAAACAAAAAAAGTATGCTGAAAAGTGTTAAATATATAAAAACAGAGAAAAATAGTCCCTCTGTACTGCAGATTTGCACACCGGATATATGTCGCTAGAGGGTGTTGGTGTCTGTCTCTCTTCCCCCATTACAGAAGCACTGTGGTGCTGCTGTAGAAAGCAGATTTTTATTTTATTCTGTATGTCGTCTAATGGATAGGGAGGGGTGACTGGCAGGGCTGGACACCGTATCTACAGATGGTGCAAATGGACTATAGACTGCAGATTGTAGTAACAATCACAACTTCCTATGTGCAGTTTCAAACAGTGGGCATGATAGGGAAATGTCATGTCAGGGTTTCCAACCCTAACACCCCACCCCCACCCTACAGGCAGCAAGAGGCGTGGGGTGTGCCCTGGGGTTGTCAACCCTAATGCTCACCCATTCCATGAGTACATAAGCTGAGATGGGTATAGCATATGAGAATGGGGTAACCATTATGCTATGGACAGATGGCAACTGAAGACAACCAAATAACAAGTACTAAATCAGCAAAGATTTTTTTTCCTGTGGGGGGGATGCATATATTGTGTGGTAGGTTTGGGGTTTGTCTGTTGGTGGCACCACTCTCCTGTCCCAGCTCTTGTTCAGTCAGATGCTAGCTGATGAGCTGGAGCAGGAGAACGGTGGCAAAGATTGATTTTGGTGCGTGCTGCATTTTCCTTGGCACAAGTAGTGCCAGTTGGAAAGTTATATTCTGATAAGTACATGGCTGAAAGATGCTATCAGCCAGTCAGAAAGGAGGAAATGTTGTGCCCATTTTATAATTCTCTGTATATAACACCAATTACAGCTGTATACCTCTGGAGGTATACAAGAGATACACAGCTATAACCACCCAATTAAGGCTCCCAGTTAATGGTCTATGACAGGAAAAAACTCCCCCCACCCCAAGTCCAGAAACACTCCCACCCAACACTGAAATCTTGTTTGTAGGCAACTGTTTACCTGCCTCCTCCATTTCTCCCAGTTCTCACTAAAAAAAGTTTGATGCCAGCTGCAGGGAATACATAAGAACCCCCCCATACTTATCAGCTGCCTTTCTTTTGAAGCTGTAGCTCTCTCCCCTCTCGCAAGCTGCTGCTGCCAATCCACTTACTCCACTGGCTCCACAGGCCCAACAACACATGCCTTTGCTCCACTTCCTGACCACAAACCATCCTACCAACTGACCTCTGATGCCGTTCCACACCACTGCCAACACACTGCACCGATGCAATCCTCAGCTCCACCAATGATCTGAAGGACATCGGGCCTGGACACTTCCCCTTTTACATGGAACCCAACGCTACAGAAACAAGAAAAGGCCAAAGGAGAGGCCCTTACCAAAATGCCACTACACTACATAAACACACAGGGCAACACAGAACCAAGGCAAACCTGGAAATGTCCCTGACCATAGCTGAACGATAAACGGACCCAAGCACACACAGCAGGTAAACATTACAACAATCTGTCATGTATTATTTTAAACACAGGACGGGTATGTGTGGTATACCTACAAATATACCCACCAAGGGGGGGTTAATTAGATAATAGGGCTATGAGCCCAAAGGGCTCATTGCCTTATTATCTAATTAACCCCACCTTGGGGGGGTAATTTCCATGTATATCACACATACCCATCATATATATTCTGCATTTATGTATAGATATATAATTCTTTGCAAAAAACTTTGTTAATGCACTAGTTAGGATTCCAGTGTCAAAAATAGGGAAATGTCATGTCAGGGTTTCCAACCCTAACACCCCACCCCCACCCTACAGGCAGCAAGAGGCGTGGGGTGTGCCCTGGGGTTGTCAACCCTAATGCTCACCCATTCCATGAGTACATAAGCTGAGATGGGTATAGCATATGAGAATGGGGTAACCATTAGGGCTGACAACCCCAAGGCATACCCCATGCCTGTTGCTCCCTGCAGGGTGGAGGTGAGGTGTTGTGTTAGGGTTTCCAAACCCAACATTTCCCTACGTTTGACGCTGGAACCCTAACAAATGCATTAACGAAGTTTTTTCAAAGAATTTCCGTAATTTTTGAAATAGTGTAATCATATCCTTATTTGTTTCTGTGAGCACAGGGCCCAAAGGGCCCTGCGCTCCCTTCCATACATACATACCTCTCAACTGTCCCTGATTTTCAGGAACGTCCCTGATTTTGACTCAAAATTTTCCTCTGTCCCTTGTAAAATTTGTGTTTTTGTGACAGAACAGTGGAGATTGAAAGTACAAAATAATGCCAAACATTAAAGTTACAGACTTGTTCTTCTTCAGAAAATGCATCTTACACTAATCTACTTATTCTATCAGCTTTCTGAGTGAATAGTATCAATTTTTAATTTGTGTCCCTGATTTTGGGTCTTTGTCCCTGATTTTTTTAGGCTTTGTCCCTGATTTACAAGTAAAGAGGTTGAGAGGTATGCTAATCTTTGAGATACTGTAAATCGCATCCTCGTTTCCCTGTACTCGCATCAGTCCATAATGGTATCTGTATTTGAGTATGGAAGCTCAGGGCCCTTTGCTAGTATCCATCCATAATTTTGAGATATTTTAATCATATCCTTATTTCTCTGCACTCTGATCAGTCAATAGTATCCATATTTGAGTGTGGGAGCACAGGGCCTTCTGTGCCCTTGTGCTCCCATCCATCCATAATTTTAAAGATACTGTGGTCATCTCCCATCCCGTGCTGCACAGCACCAAAGAAAGACCTCACATTGCAATGTAATCCTACAGGAATCACAAGAAATTTTGAAACCTGTATAACTCCACGCCAAATAAATATCTTTTCACCAAACCAGCAAAAGGCATTTCTGTAGGGCAAGCCCTTTGTATCCTGAAAATTTCATACAAAAAATTGGGAGCCATGTCTTCACAGCGGCGTGACAAAGAAATGACTGCGTACATCTCATATTACAATGTTGTCCTATGGGAAATGAAAGAAACTTTAACAACCAGGAACTCCAGAACAAAGTAATCTGCTTTCACCAAACCAGCAAAAGTCACATCTGTGGGGCAAGCCCTTTGTACCCTCAAAATTTCAGACCAAAATTCCAAACCGTTTCTTCACTGTGAAGTGACAAAAAAAAAAAAAAAAAAGAAAAGAAAAACTGTATACACATTCTTTTTCGCTTAATTGTGAAACAGTAACCTGTTTCAAGCTTTTTTGCAATTTATAAAAAGAAAAACCTTTTTTCATAAATTGTGAAACAGAACTTGTTTTGTGTTCTTTTTCACAATTTGTGAAAAAATAAAAATCCTTTCTCACAAATAGTGAAACAGAATCCCGTGAAAAAGGATTTCTGCATGTTAAAAAAACACATTTCTAGGTAACTTATGAAAAAACTAACGCCAGAATCTGACAGAATGGGTCCTGATCAGCAGAACACGTGTTGGTTACTTCACAAAACATCATTTTTTTCTGTTTAACTTTCTATGCCTCACTAAGAAAAAAAACGAGATGGCAGCAGCACGAAAAAAAAAAATTCCCTATTTGCAACAAAGGATTACTCATTTGCGACACAGGATTGCCTATTTGCAAAACAAAATCCTGTTTTGAGGGTCACATCTAACTTTTCCCATTGAAAATAATGGGAAATTTAAACAATTTATAACTTTTGAACAGATTAATATTTTTTTCAGAAAATCTTCAAATGGCACATCTGTGACCCCAAAACCTTTCTACCCTACATATTTCTGACCAAAATCCCAAGCCGTATTAGTGCAGCAGTGTGACAAAGAATTTGACAAAAAAACAAAACAAAAAACAGTAATTTTCACATTTTTTGACACGCCATATTTCTGCTCCCACGCATCTGACCAGAATGAAACTTGGCACATCAAGAGATCTTCAGTCTCTGATGGTGCATGTACAATTTTATGCAGATCGGTTTAATGGTTGTGAAGATATTAAAGTGCACAATTTTGAGTTTAACACAGAAGTTAAGGGTGAACCTTACCTGTAGGGGTGCAACCTTTGACACTCCATATCTCTGCACCCACACATCCGACCAGAATGAAGCACTGCACATCAAGAGATTTTTGATCCCTGGTGGGGCACGCAAATTTTAATGCAACTCGGCTGAATGGTTGCTAAGTTATTAAAGTGCAAAAAGCATGAAAAAAAGATTCCCCATTTGCAACAAAGGATTACTCATTTGTGACAAAGTATTCTTTTTCAAGGTGAACATCTAACTTTTCCCATTGGAAATAATGGGAAATTTAATAACTTTTAAACAAGTTAATATTTTTTTCACCAGCTCTTCAAAAGGCACCACTGTGACCCAAGACCTATATACCCTAAACTTTTCAGACCAAAATTCCACACCATCTTTGTGAGGCAGCATGACAAAGAATTTAACAAAAAAAACATAACGGACATGTTTTTTGACACACTGTATCTCCACACACCCACATCCGACCAAGACAAAACTTGTTATATCAAGAGATCTTTGGTCCCTGGTGGCACTTGATAAATTTCATGCAAATCGCATGAACAGTTGTGAAGTTATTAAAGTGCACAATTTTGAGTTTAACAAAGTGAAGATTTAACCCTAACTATATGTTTATACACATACAACAGGAGTGGGGATAAAAGTGACAACATAAAAAAAAAAGACACCTTGGCTAGTGATATCAGTAATGGCAGCATATAAAAAATATTTTGTTGTTACTGTTGTCACAGTGGATTTATTTTGATAAATATCTTCAATTTTTGGCGCACAGTACATTCACTATGGTATCAGAGTAGCAATGAATCAATAAAACAATTTAAAGATTATAGGCACTGAAATCATCATAATACAATAACAAAGCAGGCCGCCCACTCCACCCCACCCCACCTAGCATTTAAGTAGAGCGAGTTGGTCTCTCAGTTTCATCACCAACTGTATGTACAGCCATGGTATTTTACAGAGGCTGGAGAGAAAAATAGGGGCATGGGGGGACACAGAGCAGACAACAAACTCTCATCCCAAACTGCTGAACCCAACTGTTCTCTCTGACTCTCCTCATCAATCTATTGGGAAACATGTTTCCTGAGGCACAAAGGCAGAGCTGGGGCATGACATACATGACCCAAGAGTTCCATATGGATGTAAAGAGGTCAAGTTTCTCGTTCAAGTTAAAGGTTATCTTTTTCTATCTTGTAAACAATAGTTACAGTTGGTTGTAGTGGTAGATCTTGTGTCCACACCAACACCTACGAAAATTAGATTCGGAAGTTGACATAAAGCTTAGCTGAGTAAAGGTGAAGGGAAAAGGGAGAAAACTCCCGCAAGTCCTTAGAAAAGTTTGTTCGAAACCCAGTGGTGTAAAACACTGCTGCGATGAGCAGCACACGGTAAGAACCAACTGGTCAATGGCAGGAAACAAACTTAAGGGAGTCCTCAGGGCTGCCCACATATTTCTACCCGTCACTATGCTGCCATCTCCATGGGCGGCCCCCAAACATACTGCTCGCGAAAGCTACCATGCACAGAGCACCCTATGGTGGTATATCCCAAAAGTATGACCTGCTGCAAGAGATACTCTTGATGAAGATCAATAGTCACAATATCCCCTCCAGGCATCTAGGGCAATTTGTTGTAGGGACAGCCAATTTCGAAGATACATATTTTGGCAGCAAGTAACATGATTCCAGTAGATACCTTTTTTTGTGAACTTTCTTTCTGCTCTGGACCCGAGAACTCTCTCAGGCAGGCCCCGCACACCCCCACTGCTCTACCACCCTATCTGGTTCTCGCTCTCCAGGAACTCGGGGGCACACACTCCCCCACCCACCCTGATCCGACAGATCTCCTGGCTCTGAACCCCCTGGGATGGGGCCACCATCTGCCTTGGTGCCCTATCTAGTATCTAATTCGCTGGACCCAGGATAAGGTGAGGGATTGGGGGAGCCGGAGAGCTAGGCCCAGCACTGGGTGTGTGGCTGTGAGACACTAGAGGCTGCCGTTGCCTATCCCAGGTCCAGGGATTTTCCTCCAATGGCTGCCCCCGAGACAGCAGATGTACAATGATATCAGCGCGGTGAGGGAACGGGACCACCCCCTCCCACAGATGTTTCCCACTGCCTCCCCCAGCACTGCATCCCCAACTAATGCAGTGCTCCCGATCTCCACTGGGGACCACTGCAGGTGAGAAAACCCATGGATCCCACCCCAGGAGAGGACAGCAGTCCTCTGGACACTCGATCCTCTCCTTCCCCGCTGACCTGAGTCTGCTCCCGAACCCAGGTCACCAGCGTGGAGCAAGGTGTGGCATCCAGCACCTCAACCCTCAGTGCCACTGGGCTGGCTAATTCCAATAGATACTTAACATGCCTATCCTGTAGTCCCACAGGATAAAGGTAACAAAATAAATAAATAAAGCTGGCCCGGTGGTGCTGAGGGTTGAGGCACTGGACGCCACACCTCTCGCCGCGCCAGTGACCCGGGTTCGGGAATGAGCCTGGGCCATCGGGGGACAGCATGGGAGGGAGAGGACTGAGTGTCCAGAGGATTGCTCTCCTTTCCCAAGAGGGAGGGGAGTCCATGTTTGGCGCTTGACTGACCTCTGGTGGAAGCCAGAGGCACAGCAAATACCAGCATCCAGCAAGGGGGATGGGAGAGGTGACGTTGGAGGTGACGCCATGATGCCAGGGCACACCTCTCCCTCATGGAAAAATGCAAAAAGCTCTCCAGGCTCCAGGGAGAACTGGACCTGCAGCGCTCCTTCAAGGAGGTTGAATCCTGGTTTTCAACCCATAAACGAATTCTCAGTTATAAAAAGACAAGGGTAATGCTATTTTCCCACCACCAAAATAAGTACAAGACCTCCACCCTCTCCATCCTCAATTCTCATGGCACCCCGCTGGAATCTGTTCCCCATGTTAAATATCTTGGTATCACCCTCGATCCTGCTCTCTCCTTCCATGAACACATTACCGCTACCTGCTCTGCAGTTAATGCCAGAACTGGCCTCCTCTAGAGAATTAGGTCCTGCCTCCCCCCTTCTGCTCTTAGATTGGCTATCTCCAGCTCTACCCTATCCTTGGTAGACTATGGTATAGTTGTCTATGGCTCTGCCTCAAACTCTGACCTGAGCAAAATTAAACTTGCCTTAAACAAAGCTTGCCGCCTGACCACTGGCTGCAACAGGTTGACGCATACCTGCAATCTCTATCAACGCTCAGCCTGGCTAAATTTCCAAGGGAGTCTCTATCATCAGACTTGCCTACAATCAAAAAAAATAAATCTCTATGGGCCACTCACCCCCTGGCTGTAACCTTCTCCTCTTTCTCCATGGCAGCACAGGTGGGTGACCAGACACAAAGACAAAACTGCTTTCCAAGTACCCTTCTATAGAACCACCACCGGTCAAAGGTCTTTCAAATATAGGGCCCCTCTATGGATGAACTCCATCCCCTGTTCCCTCCCATCCTTACTCACGTTGGGCCTGTTCAAAAAAGAACTGCGGGACCACATCCTGGTTTCATCAAACTGCGACTGCCCATAATACTATTATGACCCACCAACTATTTCCTCTCCCTCACCTTGGCCACACGACAATGCCCACTGGGCGGCTTTCTGGACTCTACTATTTTCCAGCTCTCCTTTGGTCCACTTCCTGGGCCAGTTTCTCACTTTCTCCTCCATAGCTCCATTGCTCCTGTCTCCAATACTTATTTTTTCTCCTCAGACTTGTCTTTACAATTTTTGGTTACTCCCATGTCAGTTGACAATGCTTATTGTAATGCTTCGTTATTAGATAACTCCCTTTTGTATAATTTTCTCTTTGTGTATAATTAATGTCATTGTTCATGATGTCTGTAATACTTGCCTGCCACACTTTGTATTGACATGAAGCCTTTGAATAAGAGTCTCTGACTCAAAGGGTTGTAATTTCTAGACCACAATAAATAAAATTTAGAAGGGAATAATATTGAATTTGTTGAACATTTTACTAACAGATTTAGTTTAGTTGCTGTATTAGTCTGTATTGATAAGCTTCAGAGGAAGGACTTGGTTGGTCTGAAAGCTTAGGCACTTTGTTCTTTTTGTAACATCTAAGCTGGTGCAATAAAAGGTATCAAACCATTTGCTTCTGGATTTGAACATTTTAAGTATTTAGGATTGATACTGGACTCTAATCTGTCTTTTGATCATCACATTAATAATGTTAAAAAAAAAAAATCAAAGGTTAGGAGGCCTTTTTCGAGTCAAATCTTTTCTAACCTTGGAAGCCAGGAATCTATTAGCACACAGTTTACCCGGTATTACTCGGTTGTTTTAGACACAGAAGGCCTTCGCCCATTTAGTGCGTCTCCCACTACTAGTGGGTGTCTCAAATTCTTTTATTTAAACTCCAGTTTAAATGTCAGTCTAGTTTTGTTTTAAATTTAGTCAATGTACTTGAATTAATTATCTCTTCTGGAAGAGAGTTCCACATTCTTACTGCTCTAATTGTAAAAATGTTTTTCCTCTTGTCAGTATTTGCCTTGTAGCAGTAAATGTGTCTGTTATGACTCCTATGGTTCATATTTCTAGTCATATATTATAAATTACAGAGTTCTGTTAATTCTTGATCTTGAAGGATTCTGAAAAACTGAAGCAGTCCCCCCCTTTGCTCTTCTCTCCTCTAGGCTAACAAGTCATGTTCTTTCTAATCTTATTTTACATGGGAGACATTTTAGAGATGGAATGAGCTTAGTAGTTCTGCACTGGACAGATTCCATCAATTTTTTTATCCTTGATAAGATATGGACTCCAAAAAGGTGACCCAAAATTGAGGTGTGGTCTAATATATGTTCAATAAAGTGGAATAATGAAGGATTCATTTATGTTAATAAATGTGCATTTAATTTTGTTCAGTATGGAATTTGCAGTCTGTACTGCCTTCTTACAATGATCCCTTGCAGTTAATCTATTATTGACAGTGATGCCAAGATATCTTTCCATGACTGAGGATTTTACTGGCTGCTTATTTAAGTGGTATGGATAGTTTGGGTTTTTGTGTCCAAACTGTACTACTACTACGCACTTACTTATGATTTAGTGCCATTTTATTTAATGCACACCGTTGTTGAATGTTCTCTAGATCCTTACAGATGGTTTGATATTTTTCCTTTGTGTCCACTTCTCCCTCTAATTTGGTGTCAACAACACATTTTATAGTATGGTTTGTGATATTTAAGCTGATGTCACTTATAAAAATCTTAAATAGGACTGGGCCCAATACAGACCCCTGTGGGACTCCACTAGTGACATAACCAGGTCCTGATAAGGTGCATCTAATCCTCACTCTCTGCACTCTGTTATCCGCCAGTTCTTAGCCCAATGTACTATTAAAGGGTTTAGTCAGAGTCTAGTTGTTTTTCCAATAATTCTGTATGAGGAACCTTGTCAAAGACCTTCCCACATTCAAGCAAGATGACATCAGAAGGTTTATTACAATCCATACTTGAGCTTACAGAGTTGTAGAATGCAATGAGATTAGTGGTACAGGATCTATGTTTGGAGAATCCATGCTGTAGTTTGTCATTTTGTCCCAATTTGCTTATCTCTAATTCTATTTTATCTTTGATTAACCTTTCCATTACTTTGCCTAGCACTGAAGTTAAGTTCATCGGTCTATAATTGGCCACCAAATTTTTCCGTTCTTTTTTTTTTATGTATAAGGATCACTACTGATGATTTCCAATCATCCAATACAAACCCTGTCTCAATTAATTTGTTAAATAACACGGTTAGAGCTGGGGCTAAATTATCCGTAACTTCCAGTAATAATCTTGGACTGATGTTATCTGGTCCCGGGGATGATTTTGGTTTTAACATTTTTAAAAAGCTAATCACTTCATCAGCGGTAAAGGCTATTTTCACAGCCTGATAACTGTGGGTAGGGGTAACTGGGTTGGTTTTGTTATAAACTGAGCAAAAATAATTATTGAAAACTTCTGCCATATCTTTGTCATTGGATATTTCAGATCCATTATGTGTTATTGATTTTAACTCACAATGAGTATTCTTGTGTGAGTTAATATAAAAGTAAAATGATTCGTAGTCTTTTGTGTGTGCTAACTTCATTTCAATCTTACTCTTTCCAATTCTATTGAGTATTTTTTTTTTACTTTTGAAAGTTCTTTCTTGTATTTACTGTACAGATTACTTGAATTGTTTCTTTTTAGTTTTTTTGGTTTATGGTCTTCTTGGTTTCCTTGTTTAGTATTTTAGATTACGGTCTTATTGTTTATTCAGCTGCCAGCACTAAGCAATTAGACCGATTACAGGTTATCTACAATTCTATAAAGGTTTATAAATGTCCCCACTCACACTCATCACTGCTTACTCTATAAATACGCTAATAGTTTATCCTTGGATAACAGAATTTCATTTAAAATGGGTATTTTTTTTCTTTAAAGGAATTATAGGCTCCCTTCCTAATTCTGTCTCAACCTTATTTCCTAGATTTACTAGTGTGTGTGGCACCAGATCACAAAGTAGATTTACCTTCAAACATCCCCTCTTTAGAAAGACATCAGGCCAGAGATTAATTCTCTAAAGAGCCACCTTCTTTTTTTTTTTAACACTTTGCCTTCTGAACTTTTGAACTGTAGAACACCACTGAATTTTAAGAAGAGACTTTCACTATTTTTAAAAGATCAACAGGAATGTATTTGTAACCTGTAGAAATATGTGTAACTTCTTGTTGGTTGTTTTTATATTGTATGTAATTATTTGTATTACTGTTTCTATATATTGTTTGTTACTACTTGTCACTTGCAAAAACAGGCAATTTGCTCATCAGGCTTACAAGTATAAAAAATAAATGAAATGAAAAATGAAAATGAAATGTTTCCAGATGTATTCCTTCCAGACATGCAAGGTGATTATCCTACTGGCCTCAAAATAACCTCTCTCCAAATCCTGCTGTCCCAGGGCTATCTGAAGTTCCCACTTCCACTTCAAAGCTACCCTCAACATGTCCCCTTGTTGCGTTTCTTGTAAGGCATTATATATTATTGAGATGAGGTGCTCATTTGTCTGCGTTCAGATGTGTAGCAATAACACCTGTATCAAGGCAGACACTTGTGCATCATCTCTGACTTCTAGGGGTCTAGTGGCATGAAAATGTCACAACTGTAGATATCAGAAAAAGTATCTCCTTTCCAGGCCAAATTCTTGCTGCAATTCTTCAAATGGGTGCAGAACTCCTCCTGCACACATCTGGTTGAGACAGACTAAGGTGTTCAGCTGCCAATCCCAAAGTGTGGGATCAAGGTGCACAGGTGCAAAGTCCACTAGCTGCACCAGAGGGCAAACCAGATTCATTGTGGGGTTAAGCCCAAATCAGACACCACTCCACACCAAGGTTTCTCCTCCAGTCATGCTGTAAGGCAAGCATTTGTACCAAATATACAGCCAGTCATCCCCCTGTGGGGGAGGCATCAAATAATCCTCCATGGCTAGCCATTAAGGGTCACATCTGCTCACATGCCAGTGGAAAAGTATTGTGAGATGAGCTGCTCTCTGATATAACCAGAGGTGTGGCAGGCCCAGTCCTCCATGGCTCTTGGGCAGCATCAATGATTTAAATTGGATTCATGGACATTTCCCATGCCATACATATCTGGAGGTGGCTACCTGCCATTTTTTCTGATCCGAAAGAGGGACCATCACCGGCTGAAAGATATAAAGAAAACGAGGAAGGACCACCATTCTGATGGAGGTTACAATATAAGGCTGAGTGGGAGAATGTGCCAATGCTGCAGATCTGCCACCAAATGTCTGGACAATGGGCCTTAATTACCCTCATAAAGGCGATCCAAGTGCGATGGGGGTTTAATCGCCAAGTACTTAATTTCTCTGCAGTCCCAGCAGAATGGGAAGGTTTGCAAAGTTGCAGTTGGAGAATAATATATGAAGAGAACTTCAGTTTTTGATTAATTTAATTTATGCACTGATATGGCGCTAAACTTGCCTAGGATATGGAATGCTTCTGGGAGGGCAGTCTGTGAGTGAGTTACACACTACTGCCCGATGTTCCCTGCCCGCTAGCTGCAATCCCATAATGGTTGTGCTCTCCCGAAGAGCCTGAAGTAAGGGTTCTATTACAAAGATGGCAAACAATGACGGTGACCTGGGGCAACCCAGTCAGGTGCCCCTGCCCAGCCTAAAGGAGTCAGAGGTATGGCCATTTACCTTCACAAATGCCTATAGGGATTGGTATATCCTCTGAAGCATATTGACAGAATCCTCCGTGAGCCCCATTTTTCATAGAACTGCAAATAGACAAGGCCACATTATCCCACCCAATGCTTTTTCAGCATTTAAACTTGCTAGAAGGGAGGAGGGAGGGGATCTTGGCTTGGTTAATGCAGTGGAGGATATGCAGGGTACGTCTGGTGTTGTTCCCTGTCTGTCTGGATTGGACAAACCCCATTTTATCCCGGTGTATCATGACTGGTAGCAGGATGTCCAATCTCTGTGCCATGATGGCCATGAACAGCTTATAATTGGCATTTAAGACCAATACAGGTCTATAAACTGAGCAATATAAGGGGTCTTTTCCCAGGTTTGGGGATCACAGAGACTGTGGCATTCAATGGCTATTTTTCTTTTTAAGGTATTTTTCTATTTTCTCCCCGTAACCCAGCCCCCTACCTAAGACGCACATGTGCATGTGGAGGCATGAGCATGCCATGTCTCGAGGTACCCACCTGCTATGTGTCACCCCTGCTACCTATGCTGACCACCGGGCCTCCACCCTGTGGCAGCGGAACTAAGGGGGGTGGCGGCAACCATCCCCAGAGAGGAGAGCTGCCTTCCAGCTGCTCAATCCTGCTCCAACCCTCCTCCCCCCCACTGGCTCCAGGATGACCTGAGTCTGTTCCTGAACCCAGGTCGCTGGCGTGGCGCGAGGTAATGCGTCCAGCGCCTCAGCCCTTTGCGCCACCGGGCCGGTCTTCAATGGCTGTTTTTAAGGTTACTGTCATCACAGTGGTTTACTAACCCCATCAGAGACCAGTCTTCACAATGCTGATGAAATCACAATACTTAGTGCAGCACTGAAACCAGCTGTTAAAAATCGAAGGAAAAACAGCAAAATCTTCAAACACACTGTATATTTAAAAGCCACAACTTTTAAACTACTGTTGTATATATCGAATATACAATGATCTGACTCAGAATAGGCAACTTATCACGTATGAATGGGCAGGACTTTCATAACTCACTTGTGGCTCTGCCACTCATGAATTATGGTCCTGCCCCTCACATTTGAAGATAAATGGTATATTTTGTGTCTGAACACGGCATATCTCCAATAGATAGTAGGCAGTATAGCGCAGTGGTTTAAGGCTGTGAGCTGCAAACCTGGAGATCTGGGTTTGAGTCCCACAGCCCCCACTTGCATACTGTGTGATCCTGAGCAAGTCACTTAACTTCCTTGTGCTCACAAGTTGCACCTGTAAACAAGCTTCAGCTTAGTGTCTCTCTCCTGGTTAAAAAATAAATAAATAAGTACGTGTATCTATTATACAGGTGCAATAGTGCCTGTATATTAGGGCGGAGTAAGCACTTTAATGTTAAGCCCCAGTTTTTGCGCCTTAATAACTTCGTCCCCATCCAACCAATTTACTTGAAGTCTGGAATGCACAGAGATGGTGCCAGACTCTTTAGATCCTGAAAAGTTTGTGGCAATTGGTTCAAGGGGGCAATATTTCAATGGGGTAACCCCCCCCCCAGAAATTACATCAATTAAGTCTGTGTGTTTTGCGGACCTATAACTAGGGTTGGCAGAATTAGATTTCTTTTTTATAATTTTGATGGAAAATATAGATTTTTATTTTTAAACCCTCCCCCCATCGAGTTTTATCGATTTAAATTTTCACAGCTGCATGAAGTTATGGGGTTTTAAGCATTCATTTTGATTTGTATCGATTTAATTTTCACAGTTGCAGTTAATGACAGTAAATGCTGAGGATTTAGAAACTAATAAAAAACAAATTGTTATCACATGTCAGAATAGTAATAGAACTTACTTTGCCTATTTGTAGATTAAGATTATCTATTGAAATATTTTTTCGTCTGTTTGCGTGTGTGCAGTGAAAATCAACATTTACCGACTTAAATCTAATACTGCCAAGCCTATCTATAACTAAAAAAATGGGGCAATTTGAAACCTGAAACTTGCATGTTTGATAGAGTTTGGCCCAAGGTACTCATTTTTGTTGTTTTTGTCTTGCAAACTTAAGTAGTTTGTAAAACTTTTAAGAACAATTGTTCAGTTTCTGTGGATGTGCAGTTCATTCTGGAAATGTGCTCATTTATCAACTGGCAGGGCTGGTTCCCTGTCTGCGTCTGCCATTCTGCTGTTGTCATTCAGCAGAGACAGAGCTACATGTTGTCAATGTGTAGCCTCACCCCTGCTGAGCGTGCTGTATGCATGTTTTTTTTTTCTTAAGTGGAATGTCCACCATTAATCTCATGAGTGGCTTTATTTATTTGAACTGGACACAAGGGTGCCCAATCCCCAGTGCCAGTTTAATTAAAGGACACTGTCAGCTTTGTGTGTGATTTTTATCTGAGCATCAGCTTATAATGCTGCCGCCTGTTGACATCAGTGATCTGATAGTATAAGGTGTTCCCATTTTGATAGAATTGCAAATTTCTTGTTCTTTTTATAAAAATCCTAATAACTGCCTATTTAGGCACCACCAGAGGACAGACTGCGCAGGAGTCAGTTTTCAATGCAAGGTGAGATGGTAATATTCCTTAAAAACAGGCAGTCACCTAAACTTACTAAACTCTCTTTAAAGTGAAAATGAATGCTGTAACATAAAGAAATACTGATTTGAAATCTGAAGCCAGGAGTCAGGGAATGCGCATCAGCAGTCACACCAAACAATTTAACAATATTTTCAGTGATCTTACCTTTTTCCTGATCCCAAGAATAACTCCTCTATTTCCCTATCCATCTCCGACCAGCACTCTGATACAATGAAAGCTGGCAATCAGCACAGATAATCCGGTATTCTCACCCAATCGCTGCACTCACTGGAACCACCCCCTTCCTCACACAACAACACTACGTACCGACACAAACATGCACACAACAGTGTTGTGTTCATAAAACAAAACAAACAAATAAAAAAAACACCACTCAGTCATCCTGAAACCAAGCTTCAAACTGGTCCTCAATAATAAGAAAACAAAGTCTATGATGTTCAGCAGCTCTCATAACAAGCATAAGCTGCACCCCCTATCCATCAAAACATGGAGTCACCCTGGAACAGAATCAAACCTATAAGTACCTTGGAATCACTCTAGACCCTCATCTAACTTGGAGTGCCCACATTGACTCTGTAGCCAAAGCAGCAAATACTTGCCTTCTTCTTCTGGCATAGGCAACATCTTACCCCAGAAGCTCTGACTGTCACCGTTCAGAGCTCTGTTGTCTCCATTACTGACTATGGGCTTATCGTCTATGGCTCTGCCCCCGCTACCGCTTTTAGACGCATATCCACCTCCCTCAATAAGGCCTGCCGACTTCTCACTGGATCCCACTACCTCACACATACTGCGACCTCTATGCACAAACTGGATGGCTACAACTCACCAATTGGATAAAGTACCTAACCTACACCATAGCGAAGAAAATAACTACGGGCCTTGTGCCTCCTGGAGTGTGTGCACTCCTGCACCCTAGCAATAACCCCCACTCAACCAGGGGGTCTGAATTACAGCTCCTGCAGGTTCCACATTGTCGTACCTCACAAGGTCTAAGATCTTTTGCCTACAGGGCGCCCAGCTGGCTAAATGGTCTAAACAGTTACATCTCCTCCACTCCTACCCTTGGTGCATTTAAATCAAGGCTCCACCTCTCTCGCACTGCCTCTAGCTCCTGTGACTGCCTCCATTAGCTGACCCCATGAATAATTCCCTAACCTTATGCAGTTCTCTCTCCTATTAGCACTTCGTTATCCCTTAGCACGCACTTCCACATGTTATGTCTACGACAATGCCTCTGGCTGCGCTCCTCCTCTATAGCTCTCTGCCTCCCTCTACTCTTCCTCTCTCTTGTCCTCTATCCTCTCTGCACCTCATCCGCCATCTCCTTGTAACCTAGCCTCCAAAACTTGTTTTGTTTCTCAGATGCTTTGTAACACTGTTTAGCTTACACTTTTGTAACCTTGTCCTATGTACTGAATTTGTAATCTGACTTATATGTCTTATGTTTTGAATTGTAACCTGACATGGAACCTTTGTAAAAGAGCCCTGGCTCAAAGGTATTGTAATCCTAGATCTAATAAATAAATCCAAAAACAATGAAAATGGCTATTTTAAAAACTAATATTAGTTTTAGGCAATACACTAGCTCTTTACAAAAGTGGACTATTACTTGATATGAAAACAGTATTCACTAGACTTCAGACTACTTTGATTCAAATTCTGAATGTTTTTCTTCTGGGGTAGGGAGACTTCACTATAAAATCTACCAAGATACCAAAGATCTGGCAAACCACAACAGAGAAGGTAAAGGTTAGCTTCAGAGATGTAGGCAGTGAGTTGAAGTCCATAGCAGATCCAGTAGCTGTCTCAGAGGTCATTTCAGTGCCACATGCAGAATAGAAGGAATGAAATCATTGAGTTCAACAAGTTGCTAACAGTTTGGTATAAGGAGGAGGAGGTGTTCCAGTTTTTGGGGGGACTGGAGCTCCTTCAGGGGTAACAGGCTGTTTGCTAAGGATAGGCTGTATCTAATCACATGTGAGCTCCGGGGCTGAGTGAGTGAACTAGTCTTGTCATACATTGTAGCCAGTCTTGAAACTTGGGCACATATGGTGGCATTCAGTAAGAAAAGATAAGTATTCAGAGATTCGAACATACTGAGAGTAGCCACATTTGCATATGTTTTGGTAAAAAAAAAAAAAAAAAAAAAATAGGGATGCTGGATCACCAAAAATATAGATCATACGACTGGGAGTTATTTTTTGCCAATTACTTTAGAACAGACCTCTAGAATCTGAATAGCCTTTTTGACACAGCACAGCGGGAAGGTCATGTCAGACGAATCTAATAGATTTCTTTGACTGGGTGACCAAAGTAGTAGACCAGGGAAGGGCTGTGGACATGGCCTACCTAGACTTTAGCAAGGCATTTGACACAGTCCCACACAAAAGATTATTAGTCAAATTAACCAGCCTGGGAGTGGGTCCCAGGGTGGTAGCCTGGTAAAACATTGGCTGGACAACAGGACACAGAAGGTAATTGTAAATGGAGTCCACTCTGAAGAAAGGGCGGTTACTAGTGTGGGTACCGCAGGGTTCAGTATTGGGTCCAGTCCTTTTTAATGTCTTCATCAGTGGCATTGCAGAGGGACTGGAAGGAAAAGTATGCCTTTTTGCAGATGACACAAAGATCTGCAACAGGGTTGATACACAAGGAGGCGTGGAAAGGATGAAAAGGGACTTGGCAAGGTTGGAGGAATGGTCTGACGTATGGCAGCTAGGATTCAATGCAAAAAAGTGCAAAATAATGCACCTGGGAAACAAGAACCCAGGGGAAGAATACACAATGGGTGGGGAGGTAGTAACAACAACAAAACAGGAAAGGGACCTGGGGGTAATCATATCAGATGACCTTAAGGTTAGCAAGCAATGTGAGAAGGCAGTAGGGAGGGCCGGGGTATACTGGGATGTATAGGGAGAGGCATCAGCAGCAGAAAACAGGAAGTTGTTATCCCTCTGTACAGACAGTTGGTGAGACCCCATCTGGAATACTGTGTCCAGTTCTGGAGACCCCATCTCCACAAGGACATAGACAGGATAGAGGCAGTCCAGAGGAGGGCAACTAAAATGGTGCAGGGTCTGCAAGAGAAGCCGTATGAGGAGAGACTAAAGGAGCTTAATATGTATACCCTTGAGGAAAGAAGGGAGAGGGGGGACATGATAGAAACTTTCAAGTACCTCAAGGGAATCAACAAAGTCCAAGAGGGTAGCATCTTTCAGAAAGAGAGACTTGCAAGAACAAGGGGACACAATTTAAAGATAGAAGGAGGGCGGTTTAGGGGCAATGTGAGGAAGTATTATTTCACAGAGAGGGTAGTGGATGCATGGAACAGCCTTCCTGAGGAAGTTGTGGAGTCTAAAACTGTGGGAGAATTCAAGAATGCATGGGACAGACATAAGGCAATTCTTGTGGGGGGAAGGAAGATATAGGCTGTTGGTTAAATAGGATCTGCAGCCTATCCTGTAGGTAGGGAAATGGGCAGACTAGATGGGCCTAGCGGTCCTTATCTGCCGACAAAGTCTATGTTTCTATGACATCTCCAACATATATATATGTATAAATTTCATCATACAGTCTAGTGTAAAGTGAATATAGTGCAGTATTTTAAACTAAATTGCCTTCCCCTTGTATTTCTTTTGAGCTGTCTGCAGGTATTTTTCCATAACTTTCCCCACACTTCTGGGCTTATGTCCCAGCTCATTTCGCCACCTTATCCTGTACCTGTTAGATACACTGTGTGCTGAAAAGTCTGTGAAGTCCACCTGTGGTACGTTTACCGCCCAATAATTTAAATAGCTGCTTCCAATCCTTAGCCTAAGCGTTGGACTTAAATGTTGTGTAATGAGGCTCTAGTGGATGCCTCAGTTGTAGATGGCTACCAAAATCCAGCCTACACAAACTGTGGTTCTCTTTAATTTAAAAAAAGGTTTTCATAGCACCTGCAGAAGATGGAAACCGGATGTGGAACCTTTGTAAAAAAGAGCCCTGGGCTCAAAGGTAATTGTAATCCTAGAATTGAAATAAATAAATAAAATAAACATATCTTTGAACGTTTTAATATTTTTACCCAGCCAGCTTTTTTCTATAAGGGGGTTTCCCTCAAATTCAATCACGGCGGGGGTTGTTCCACAGCGGAGTTAATTCACTAGGAAGGAATGCCAGCCCATGAGTTTTTTTGACTCATGTGCTTTGGTTGCAAATGATATGGTAAGGTAAGATTTAGATCCTTTACTTTAAGGAGAAACAAGAGATCAGGTATCCCTTAGGAGTAAAATAATGCCTTTTTATATAACACCCAAATGGGTAAGTTGGCATTTCACCTAGGGTTAATCAACCAGCAAAGTCGCTTGACAATAAATGCAAGGTGGTATAGTTGGATGGTGGCCAGAGTAACCCTTGCTTTTCCTTACTAAACCACAGTTTCTTAAAGCTCATTCATGCCCATGCTCATTGGGACCCCAGTAATGAAATGTTCTGTATTCAGATTTTTGTTTTCAAGATGTATTACTTTCCTTTGTTTTTTTTGGCATTAAATTTCAATTGTCACATTCTGGACCACTGCTCCAGTGTTTCTACATCCTTTTTTATGCTGCTAATCTTTTGAATTTAGATAACTTTAGATAATTTAGATAACAGATTAGCAACACAATAGCAGTGAACTTGCTTTAAAGTGGACTATACTGTACATTCAAATCTTCAGCAGCCATTATCACTTGCAGTTCATTTATTTTATTAGCTAAGCTTCTTGCATTTGTACCATACACAGTACTTTCTATTTGTACTCATTGGCATCACCGCTAGTCTTTTTAACTTTGTGAGTTTTGATTTTCTATGATTGCCACAGTGTTTGTTACCTTCTACCCCTATTGTCCTGTATGATTTTGGGGTGAGCCCACTTGGTCCCTTTGTGTGTTTCTGTGTTCAATCTGTTCCACTTTCCTTCCCCTCACCTAGTTTAAAATCTTACTAACCATTACATCCAGCTTCCTCTCTTGATGAGAGAATTGGCTACACTGCTTCTGACAAGTTGTCTATAGCTGAAGTGTGGAACCCTTTCTGAATGACCTAGAACGTACCACTGCTAGGTAATACTGGAATAAGTCAGTATCTCACCCTTCATTTCAATTAATAGATGAAAGAGTAATTAGTACTGGTAACAAGTATTTTCTTCAATTTAGCTACACTGTAGTACTGGATAGCTGCAATGGATATGTTCCTATGCTAGCTGCTAAGTGTTATAACCCTGTAAATCCTTTATATCGATGATTAATTGTATGTAGATATTAAAACTCAATAATTTATGAAGTAACAAAAACACAAAAGGGAGTCCGGGGGTGGGGAGAGCTCTGTAGGGGTAGAGTAAAGCACCATAGGAACATCAGGGCAGACAGGAAGGACTCAGTCTTAATCTGTCCTTAGCCACCAATGTATCTAACCACAGTCTTCTAAACATGACGAAAAAAACTGAGGTTGTATGTACATTATAGCTAAAGGTCCTACGCAATTGATAAAAAAGAGCAAGAGGACCATACACTTCCTAACTCCAGCTTGGGAAATGACCATTATGTATGAATCATATTCCCCCACAACCACCCCACCCACTCAAACAAAGGAATTTAGATATAATTACAGTGCAAGGCTAGGAAATTCTACTAACCATAGGCCCAGGACCTGTTTTTTTTTTTTGTCCTGGATCAGCAAGAATGAACTCTTACTGATCTGGTGGATCAGTGAAGGATGGGGAACAATCAGAACCAGCATTTGACCCTCGGTTTCAGGAAAAAGAAGTTTCTGTTTGTATCAAGGCTGTGAAACTGAATATTTGTAAAACAGTAAACAACAAGCTTAAACTTTATTTAATATATTTATGTCTAATTTGTATGATGTCAAGAGTTTTAGTATCATCAACACAGACCAGTGAACACATTTCTTTGACTGGTGTTTTTTTTTTTTACTGGACACTGGCCCTGGACTAATGATCGATGAGAACAGTGTTTGATCTCTGCACTGACTTCTGATTAACTACTGCACTGAATAGGAGTCCTTTAACTACTTCTGATTGCTTATCTGGTTTTGTTCCTACTTATCTGAGCGGACTGTTAAACATCAACTAGTGGGGTACCTGCAGTTGACGAATGGTGTAATCTCTGAAGATTCTTTTTGAGACCTTCTGGCACTTTACAGCTTTACTTACTGCTAAACCAACCACAGCTCCATTGGACCATTTGCATACATAGATACATAGACAGTGTCGGCAGATAAGGGCCTATGGCCCACCTAGTCTGCCCATTTGAGCTTGTAAGTTCAGTTTGTTTTCCTAGAAGTCTATTTCCCCTTACCCCTGACCTCTAGAATTCCTTTATGTCTATCCCATGCATTCTTAAATCCCGTGATTGTTTCAGCCCCCACCACTTCCTCTGGCAGGGTGTTCCACTTGTCCACCACCCCGTTCTGTGAAGAAATTCTTTCTCATGTTTCCTCTGAATCGTCCTCCCTCCAACTTCATCCCATGCCCTCTAGTCCTGGAAACATCTTTTTCGCTTAAAAATAGTGTTTTCCTGCACCCTGTTCCTCCCTGTAAGATACTTGTATGTCTCTATCATATCCCTCTCCCTCCTCTCCTCCAGGGAGTACATGTTCAGTTCCTTCAACCTGTCTTCATAGGACTTGTGATGCAACCCATGCACCATCTTTGTTGCCCTCCTCTGAACCTTCTCTACCCTGTCTATGTCCTTACATAGGTATGGTCTCCAGAACTGTACACTGTACTCCAGGTGGGCCTTACTAGTGTCTTGTATAGCGGAATTATGACCTCCTTTTCCTGCTGGTGATGCCCTGCCTATACATCCCAGCATCCTATTTGCTTTACCTGATGCCTTGTCACACTGTTTCCCTACCTTGAGGTCATCAGAGATGACAACCCCAAGATCCTTTCCTGCTTGGTGCATGCTATATCCTCACCCCCAACTGATATATTGTGCCAGGGTTTTGTGCCCCATATGCATTATCTTGCACTTCTTTGCATTGAATTTCAACTGCCAAACCCTTGACCATTCTTCAAGTTTCTGCAGGTCCCTTCTCATTCTGTCTACACCTCTGGTGTGTCTACTCTGTTACAGAGCTTTGTGTCATCAGCGAACAGTGAAATTCTGCCTTCTATATCCTGTGCAATGTCACTGATGAAGATGTTGAATAGGACCGGTCCCAGCACTGATCCCTGTGGTACCCCACTGGTCACTCTTCCTCTGTGGAGTGACAGCCATTTACCACCACCCTTGTGTCCTGCCACCCAGCCAATTACCTACCCACCACACTACTGTCCTGCCCACACCCATATTCCCAGTTTGTGTAATAGTCTTCTATGTGGCACAGTGTCAAAGGCCTTGCTGAAGTCCAGATAGGCCATGTCCACTGCCCTCCCTGATCCACCTCCTAGTCACCCAGTCAAAAAATTCAATGAGGTTGGTCTGACGCGGCCTCCCTGGTGAAACCATGCTGCCTTGGGTCCTGTAGTCCATTGACAACCAGATGTTCCACCAATCTCTCCTTCAGTAGTGCTTCCATGATCTTTCCCACTACCGAGGTGAGGCTGACTGGTCTGTAGTTCCCTGCTTCCTCTTTGTTCCCACTTTTGTATAAGGGGACTACATCTGCTGTCCTCCAGTCTTTGGGTACCTCCCCTGTTTCCAGTGATTGGCTGAACAGGATAGCCAGAGGATCAGCCACCACCTCTCTTAGTTCTTTAAGGACCCTGGGGTGCACCCCATCTGGCCCCATTGCTTTATCAGCTCTTATTACTTCCAGTTCCTTCAGGACCCTTCTCGTAAAGGGACTTGTGCCATTTCTGTACCATTCTCACCCTTGTACTCCTTCAGACCCATTACCCCCTCTTCCTTAGTAAAGACTGAGCAGAAATACCTGTTCAATATGTCAGCTTTACTGTTGTCATCCTCCACGCTGGATCCCATCCTCCCCTTCAGTCTCACTATCCTCCCTTTGTCCTTCTTTTTTCACTTATGTACCTGTAAAGGTTTTGTCCCCTTTAACCACTGATTTTGCAATGTGTTCTTCTGTCTGAGCTTTGGCTTCCCTTACTGACTTCCCTGCCTCCCTTTGTTTCTCCTGGTACTTCTCCCTATCCCCTTCTGCCTGTGTCTTTTTGTATTGCCTGAATGCAATCTTTTTGGCTTTATAATCCCCATTTTAAATACTGCCCACTGTTCCTCAATCCCTGATTCCTGTCCCATTCCCCTTAATGCCTCTTTCAAGCATCTCCCCATTTTCCCAAAGTCTGCCCCCCTAAAATCCAGGATACGTGTTTTTGTGTGGTTTGCTTCTGCTCTTTCTGTGATTTCAAACCACAATGACTGGTGGTCACTGTTACCCAGGTGCTCCCCACTGTTACCCCCATCACACTGTCCCTGTTTGTGAGCACAAGGTCCAGTATTGCCTTCTGCCGAGTTGGTTCCATGACCAGTTGCTTGAGGAAGGCACCCTGAAGGGAGTCCAGGATAAATCTGCTCCTAGTTGATGCTGCTGCTGGATGCTCCAGTCCACGCCTGGTATATTGAAGTCTCCAACCAGTACTACCTCACTTTGTCTGCCATCCTTTGATGGCTAGCATCAGCTCCCTATCTGTTTCTTCCTCCTGGGCTGGTGGTCTATAGACCACACCTGTGCGGATGGCTGGCCCCATTTTCCTTTCCAGCTTAACCCACAGTATCTCTCCCCATTTTGTTCCTCCTGGATCTGTGTGGCCCTTATGTCATTTTTCACATACAGTGCCACTCCTCCTCCCTTCCTGCCTGCTCTGTCTCTTCTGAGATTGCCCATGATGCACTGCAGAATGGGGGAATGTGTAATTCTGCGATTCTGTGCTTGAAAACGTAGTGTCTTCCAAGACATATTGTGAAACTTTTGCCAACCACATTTTTTTGGCTTGCTGTGCCATACCTGAATGATAAACTACCTAACTGATCTATAATTCCACTGCCAAACTGGTATCACTACTGAAAATATATTTATTCTCAACTGTTTAAATCTAGAATCTTAATGATTTCCAGCATGTTATAATTGTGCTTCTTTCTGTACATATGGTCCTGCAGCCGATACTGAAGGTACTTCATAAACAAACTATTGCATTCATTTATTTATTTTACAACAGAGTCCCCCAAGACAGACCAGCTGAGATCCAACAGCTGGTTCTGCATGGAGAGCTTGCTTCTACCCACTTTTACAGTTGGTACCAGTGTGGCACAGAAAGGTTAAGTGACTTGCTCAGGGATGTACAGCCAGCCTATGGCTGCAACAGGATTTAATCTTAGGACTGCCCATTTCGCACCTCAGTGCTCTAGAGTGCACTGCCTTTCCAGAGTTATCAATCAATCACTCACTCACTTTATTTAACCAGGCATAAACACCATTGAGCAAGCTCATTTTCAAGGTGGTCCTGGGCATTAATACAATACAGTACACTTCATAAGATTACAATTTCGGTGGACAATGGTGCAAAAAAAAAAAAAAACATTGTGAAGGTGCTGGTCAGTATGGGCCTATACATACCGGTCAACATAATTAACATGCAAAGGTACATAATGATAAGCTTTACTGAAATGAGAAGAGACAACAATCCCATATAGTCTCCACTATGTAAGAGCTCATACCTAAATGATAAAAAATAAGGAGGTATTAAGGAATAGGGTAGAAATAGGGGTGAGAGAGTAGGCAGCCAATACACAGAATGCCTCAGACTGGCCACGAATACCATATTCAATATGAGAATGGATAAGTAAGAGAGGTCCAAACAGTAACTGGAATCCACATGCTGCAATGTTGCTTTAAAGAGGAAAGGAAATCATTCCTAACCGGCAACTGGTTATAAAGCTCTTATTTTCAGAAGTTATATTCATTCCCCTAAGTGAGCCATATTTAACTGTATCTGAATAAAAAGTAATATGAAAAACTGTACTTTGCATTGTTTTGTTTCTATGGGCATCATTCTGTTAGAGTTGTCTTCCTGAAATCTTTAATTTGGAGTTTTAACTAGGTCATAGTTTGTGCACAGAACTTTGAGCAAGGTTCTGATAGGTCAACAGCTCATAACTGGCATTCTATATACAAAATGTGACATTAGAAAAAACTCCAAACTAGGGATGGGCCAAAGCCTACCCTTGAAAACTGAGCCACTTCGAATGCAAGTGACTCAGTTGTTGCGAGACCCTAACCAAACACAGCCAGCTCGGCTCAGCTCTTGCACTCCTCAGCCTCCCTGTCATGTCCTCCCCAGCTTCTGTGTCAGAGGGTGTCCGAGCAGCACACGTCTCGGCTATAAACAGAGTTTGCACAAGTGCACAAACTTGGTATATAGTAGACAGCATGGCTGCTCAGTGCGCCCCTCAGCTAGGGAAGTTGAGAGGGACTGGGGCTCTTGGCGGCCACAGAGACACAAGACACCACCTCATATTTTGGGGGGGATGCATGCTGTCCAAGCCCCGAGACCACACAGAAGATGCCCCACATGCCCCGGCCCCTCATCTCAGCTTGGAGCTAGCAGTATAGCCTAGAGATTAGAGTAACAAACTACAAATGAGCTTGATACATCCAGTAGAACTGGGTTTGATTCCCACAACCTCCTTTTGTATACTGCATGACTCTGAGCAACAGCAAGTCATTTAACCTCCCCAGAGTCACCCCCAAAAACACGGCACTTACTTGTGCCACTCATTTTTGCTGCAGTCCTGTTTCGTTCCACTCACTGCACTCTGATGCTGCTTCTACATATACACACACACACACACACACACACACACACACACACACACACACACACACACACACACACCGCCCATTTCGGAAGCTTGCATCTTCTGGTGTTTTGGCGGTGTTTCCTGCCTTCTGGGGTCCCTTGGTCTCAGGGCAAATCGCCGGCACTTCAGGCAGCCATTCTGCCTTTTTAACAATAAAAAAAAAAGAGAAACTTCAATGCAGAATTCATTTAGGGAGGCATTTCCCTAACGAATTCTGCTTGAAGCATTACAAAACTCATCCAAAGTTATACGCAAAAACTAAGTGACATGCCTCCAAGTTACCGCATCTCAACAGGATGATTTTTGTAAATGTTTTCAACAGAATTCATTTAGGGAGAATCCTCCCTAAATAAATTCTGTATTGAACTTGACATTTTTTAATGTTTATAATGGCTGTAGTCAGAGAATTTTAGAATGAGGTGTACCTGTTTTCTACAGTTCACCGACGTGAACGGAAGGGTGATTTTACATGGCAGGGCAAAACGGAACAGAAGCCGGTGAACCCAAGAAAACAGGGAATGCATTTCAGGGAAGCGCTCGCTTTGGTTGCGGTACGTGAATGCTTGCAGACACTAAAACTGTAACGTTGCAGTGTGTCTGTATCAGTTATTCCGATACGGACCACTGCGTGTAAAAGTGCCTTAGGAGTAGTTCAGTGATATGAAGCAAAACAAAGTTGGGCATAGATATACAATACCATGCATTTCGGTTGTAATAAGCAAGGAGGCAGATAAAACAACCAACAACGTCAATGAATTTTAGAGGAAGTAAGCAATCATTAAATGTGAGGTTTTCCCTAAAGATGATATGATGCAAAAAAGGTTGACAGTGTCCCTTTAAGATAAACTGCACTTTATTAACAGGAATTATTACTTTTTACTAGTTACTTTTACTTTCTTTTTTTTTTTTAACAAATAAAGTGGTTACCAGGCTGTACTATAATGAACTACTTTGCTGAACTATTAAAGGGGAACAGTGGAACAGTCAGCATGAAGAGCTCCACACCCAAGTGTGGGGCTGGTTCCAGTTTGCACTTCGTGTGCAAAGAACATTTTGTTGAACATACTTTTTACTGTATTATTATAGTAGATGATATCAGACTAATTTTGCTTACTTCCAGGCTGACATTTTCTGTAACTACAAATCCCAGAATCCTCTGCAGATCACATCAGAGGAGGGCTACAGCAGTGTGAGATTCAAGAGCCTGCAGTACATGTTAAGAGGTGTTACAAGCTCTGTTCTTTGGTTTGCTGGCCCCGCTACCCTCCCTGGGCTAAGTACAGTCACAGAGGACTGTACGTAGGCCTGGGAGAACAGTGGGACCAGCAAACATCTGATCAGAGCTTATAAAATCTCCCACATGCACTGCAGGCTACTGAATCTCCCGCCGTTGCAGCCCTCTTCTGATGTCATCTATAGGGGATTCTGGAATTTGTAGTTACATAAAATGTCAGTCTGGAAGTAAGCAAAACTAGTCTGATACAATCAGCCATACAATAGTAAACATTAAGCAGAAAAAATGTTTTTACACACAATGTGCAAATTGAGACCTGACCCACACTTGACTGTAGGGCTCTTAATGCTGACTGTCCCCCCTTTAAAGTGGAAGGGCACAATAAATAATTAATAGAGACTCATAAGACTTTCATTTTTTAAACATTAATCTATTTTACAAGTGCTATAACCCACAATAGGGCATGGGGGTATCAGGCATTAATGCATGCCCCGGATGGTTGTAAAGGCATTTATTAAAGGGGAACAGTTACCACCAAGGACCCCCACACTCAATGTGCAACTCTATGCAAAAATATTTGGTTTACTTACTGTTTACTGTAGTATAGTTTAGTGCATCAGACTAATTTTACTTAGCTGTAGGCTGACATCTTCTGTTACTAAAAATTCTGGAATCCCCTGCAGATGACATCTGAGCAGCAGGCAGCAGTGAGAAGATTCAATACCCAGCAGTGCATGTTAAAGTTTATATGAGCTCTCAACTTTTGTTTGCTGATCCCGCTGTCCTCCATGGGCTATGTACAGTCACAGAGGACTGTACTTGCTCTCTGGGGAAAAGAAGACCCCGAAACCATCTGATTGGAGAGTATAAAAGCTCTTAGCATGGCTACTGAATCTCCCACTCCTGCCTACTGCTCTGCTGTCATCTGCAGGGGATTCTGGAATTTGTCGGAACAGAAGATGTCAGCCTAGAAGTAAACATAATTAGTCTGATATAATCTACTATACTACAGTAAATAGTATATAAATCAAAATGTCTTTGCACACCAAGTGCACACTGGGACCAGCACTACACTTCACTGTGGGGTCCTCTGTGCTGACCTGTTCCCCTTTAATGCCTGATACACCCATGGAATGCCATGAGTTAAAGCATACCTATACTGCTGTAAACTTTATATTAAAAAAATGTTTTTGCACGCCAAGTGCCACACTTGGGTATGGGGCTCTTAGCGCTTACTGTACCCCTTTTAAGAGAAGGGACAGCCACCATAGAAACATAGAAAAAAAGATGGCAGAAGGAGAAAGAGATTTGGGGATCACGGTTACAAATGATTTTAAGTTCAGAACGCACTGTAGGTTACAACTTAGAAAAGCAACACAAAACTTAAATTGTATATTCAAACACACAGCTAGCAGAGAGGTGAAGGTACTTATCCCACTTTACAATGCGTTGGTAAGGCCGTATTTGGAATATAGTGTCCAGGTCTGGTCACCTCAAAATAGGGAAGACATTACTTTTTTGGAAGGGGTACAAAGAAAATTGACAAAACATATTTAGGGAATGAATAATCTCAGTTATTATGAGAGATTAGTTAGCCTGAATCTTTTTACCCTATACTATCGAAGGCTAAGGGGAGATCTATGCTTACTGTATAGGCTTATGAAGGATGAAGTTCTCCTAGCAGAATTGGGTTTTAAGCATAATCTGGGTAGGACTAGTACCAGAAAGCACAATAAACAGCTATACCAGCAGATCTGGAATCATGATATATGTAAACACTGGTATAGCTGTAGGGTAGTTGGATTTTGGAATGAACTACCATCTAATATTGTTGACAGTTCTTCCATGAAGGAATTTAAAACTAAAATAGATCTTCATTCTGGTAACAACAAGTTTAAGTTCTAATTTGGAAAGGCAAGCCTTATAGGATTTTTTTATCTTCAGGCTTGAACAAACCTATGAATCCTATGAGATGAAGGGTCCATCTAGTCTGCCCATGTGTTTCTTGGACCTTCTCAGATCCCAGGACCTATCACCATCACCACCAGAAAAAACACACAGTTGACGTCAGCTGAAGTCACTTGTACTTCCTTAAAAAATGCATTTCAAGGCATTTTATTCTTACTCAAAGTATTTACATGAAAAGAGGATCTTTATCTATTACAGTTCCTCTACAGCTGAGGCATACTCTGTAAATGAAGTAAAACATCCCTTGCTTGTGGTGACACAGTAATTTTCCATGAAAAAGACTGTGGTGTCGAAAGGAAGGGGTTATGTGAAGTCAACTTCAGACTCTACCTCTGCCTTAAAGCAGCAGTACTAGTTAACAAAAAATGTAATAATTTGGTTGGCAGTTAGGACAAACCAAAACATTAATATATCTGAGTTTCCTTTTGCTTTATTTAATTTCTGAGGCAAGACAGAGGATTCTGAAGTACTTAAAAGTTATTGGTCCCTTTCCAGGTCCACCACCACAGGTGTAAGCAGATCAGGGTGGCATTGTGCTGCTGGCCATCAGAAACATGTTCTGGCATATCTGTATTATAAATACAGTGGATGCAGTTAGTGTGTGATTTCTGGGGATCATTTATTTATTTATTGAATTTTGTTGACCGGGTAAGCCCACTGAGCCCCTAAGGTCCCTTTTTCAGGGGCGACCCGGGAATAAACATTAAGAAGACATACATTAGAAAAACATGTGAGAGTACAGAAAAACGCAGAATACAGTTAGAGTTACAGAGAAGATTTTTAAAAGTTACTTTGGGCTGTCTTCTTAATTGTAGATCCACACAAATTACAAAACTTGTAATAAAACACGGCCTTAAAAATAGCTGACTGAATTTAAAATGCCTGAATGAAGAATTTAAGATAATCAGGAATATGTTACTGTTAAAAAAGGCAGGATGGCATTTTTTTGCTGGCTAACTAGTACTGCTGTTTTAAGGAATCTGTAAAGGTCAATGATCCAGTTTTCATGTAGACGTCCTTTACACTGTCCTGCTGCTGTACTCAAAAGATGCATCAGTTTGAGACAAAAAGTCATTTGTGGCAAAAAACTGATGCAAATGCAATTTACGCCATGTTTTTGCCACAATAAAGCATCCCGTTTTTGGATGCGAAATTCAGATGGACGTAGATCTTCTACCAGTTCAGATAGAAGTTGAACTTTGAAAATACAGGCTGGCGGATTTCCAACAGATCCTTCTGAAAATCTCCCCTTCCCTACAGCATCAAGACCCTGCCCTCTTTTCAGATTTCTCCATAGTCCATTCAGCCTCTGGAAGCAGAGTTGGAAGGGGCAGATCAGATCTGCACAACTGACCGTCTATCTCCTGTTCCTGGAATGGTTCACTTCTACTGCTGCCACCAAAACCAGGAGGAAAACAAAAACAGACAATGCAACTCCAACCCCCATCTTGGAGGGCCGTGTCATCTGGAAAACTTCAATCTGTTTCCCACAAAGACAGTAGCAATATCCCACACTTGAGAAGTAGAACTGGTTTGTTAGCTTGGCAAACAGCTACCCAACCTGTGTGGTATTCAGTAGGTCAAAACGATCTTCTTCACATGCATCACAGTAGTAATATATACAAAGAAGTAATAAAGTAAGGTACCAGGATTTCCAGTCCCAACTCAGAAAACTTCCTTCTAAATTTATTTAATGATTTGACTGCTTATCTGGTGGATTTTGCCATTTTCTGTGATATTCTTAATGTGGAAAAGAAACTGTGATTTGCAGCACAGTACAGCTTCTTCAAGCAAGTAAAGATGCGCTCAAGTGGATGACGCCTTGTACATGCATGCGAACTGTGTACTTTCAAAGGCTCTGTGTTTGCATATGGATGCCGTTATAATGGATAATTACATTTGGGTTCCGCTATGGTCATAAAAACAACAGTGACCAGTTATTATAACTTATATGGATGTGTCCAGTGGCCAGGCACATTGTGCTACCAAGTGGATGAGCCAGGTCTGGGAATCAGACCAGGAGCTTGTGGCTGGATGACCGGGGCTGGGGATAGCACTACCACTGGCAGCATATGTCTCAGCCAAGGGAGAAAGGATGCTGTAGCCAGTCACTGGTGGCCACTTGTGACTTGCCAAGGGAGCTTCCTCCCTCATGAAGGGATACACTGCACATGCTGTACAAAGGGAACTAGGGGCTCGGCACAACACTATGAGGAAGGCAGGACAGTAAGGGTCACAGATAGGGTTACCATCTTTTAAGAAGCCCAAAGTGGAACATTTCTTACTGAAACAAGATTTTTCGCAGGACAGTACGTAACCTCGATCAACACAAAAGACGTGTTTTCTCTACATAATCAGAATTAAGGCCAAGTATTGTAGTTTCTGAGTTGCTTCTACTGTTTCTTGTTTTAAGGTATTTTAGTTAAGATATGATAGTTTTCTGCAACATTTAGTGAAAAATTCAAAAATATTTTTACTACTACAAAGTCAGGACATGTAGTATTTTTCATATTTTTTTTGCAGGACACAGCTGCCCAAATCAGGACTGTCCTGTGAAAATAGGGACAGGTGGTAACCCTAGTCACAGAATGTATACACACACACACACACATTTGACTGAGCATATGGGGGGGGGGGCACATGCTGCATGGTCAGGCTTGGACACTCTCAAGCCCCATCCAGACCCTTCTACACTAGATGAGGATTTGCCTTGGAGTGGCGCAGATTATAAGCAAATGTTAATTACGATAATGTAATTCCATCTTGAGGTTTTAATTACATTTACAAACCACTAAACCTTCGCTCTCTTGGAATATGCTGTTACCAGAACCCCCCCAATGGAATGACAGCATTGTAATCCCGTCACCTATCATATTTCATCATATAAACTGGGTTAACATACTCACTGCGTTTGCAGTCCAAGTAAGGATTCAAGCTCTGGTCTCCAGAGCAAAAGTGTTCCTATAAATCCGAGGTTTCACACACTGTATATATTTGTGTAAAAGTTTTTTTTTCTCTGCCTAAAACAGGAATGTAAAATGATAGACTGAACTTAAAATCCGAGGTGACCAACCTGTGGGGTTTACAAGGGTTAACCATTTTTTCGCAACTGCGAAAACTGATTCCGTGTTATGTTTTGGCAACAAAAAACAGAATCTGTGCCACAGAAACTGACTTACATAGAAACATAGAAAGTGACCACAGAAGGGGACCACAAGGTCCATCTGGTCTGCCCAAGAACCTACCTGGTGCTATGCCCCTCCTCTCCTTTGCCTTTCCGTATGCTACCTTTATGTCTATCCCATGCATCTTGAACTCGTTTACTGTTTTGGCCCCCACTACCTCCTTGGGTAGGCTATTTCATGGGTCCACTACCCTCTCTGTAAAGAAGAACTTCCTTGTATTACTCCTGAACCTCCCTCCCTTCAGCCTCATGTCATGCCCTCTCGTTCTCCCACTCTCTTTACCTCTTTGTATATTTACCCTAGATAGAGTGTTTCCTCCTTTCACACACACACACACACAACAGGTAGTATTGGCTTGTAGGAACTGGGTTCCTTCTGCTAGTACCCCCTTACCTTCTTCCTGTAATCCCTGACAGAGGCATTGTCAAGCAGATGGGTACTTTAGGCCAGTGGACCAACTGCGTGCCTGCTGTCACCTGCAGATGCCTGCCAACCACTGTGCCTCATGAAGACCCTTACAGCAGATGCCTGCCAACCACTGTGCCTCATGAAAACCCTTACAGCAGATGCCTGCCAACCACTGTGCCTCATGAAGACCCTTACATCAGATGCATGTGAACTACAGTAATGTACCGCTGAGGTTATCAGGAATACAGATGCAACCCTTTCCAGATACAATATTATTCAATGTATATTGGAAATGTATTCCATGTATTGAAGAAACATATTTTAATTCCCAAAATTTAGTCAGTGCCCATGGCAATTCATCTAGAGAGCTTTAAAAACAGGCCCTCTGCTTTATCATTCATTCCTTTTAAAAATGAAAGGGTTTGTTCTGCTGTGTCAACATTCATTTCAATATAAATTAGACTTTGTACCAATACTGACCAAAAAAAAACCAACAGATTTTGGCATGCCATTTGAGCCACAAAATTCTGACTTTTCTAAAACTAACACGATAAAAGAGGCTGTAGGCTTGGCTTTTTTGGGAGGTTTTTATGTGAGCAGGTATGGTATTGAAGAGCCCCTCTGACATTCTCTGGGACGTGTGGAAAAAACTATAATGGTTACACACACTTCAACTTACATTTCATCTGGTGTCTGTAGTTAGCTTCCTTTCTTTTTGTTAAGATAGGTGCTTTTGGCTACTCCATGCCACAGAGAACATATCACTTTCAGGCTGGAATTATAAATTTATCACTTAAGCCCCCCCCCCCATAGAGATACCGGCATAAGTACCAGGGTTCCAGCAGAAGCACGCTGGAACATGATCCATGCAATGCATCTCCACTTCCCCCTCTCTCTGCATCCCAACAGCTGCTCTGCCACCCATACATCTGCAGGTGGCAGAAGCACTGCAGGATAAACAAGCTTCCTTCCCTGGAGGAGTGTGTCCTGCTGGGACGCTCATTCCCCCCCCCCCACAATGACCTAGGCTCGTACCCGAACTTGGAACACCAGCATTGTGAGCAGAAACACTACCCCTGCACCAACAGACCAGCTCCTATTTCTTTTCTAACATATATTTTATTCTCAATACTTGTGGCTTTTATACAACCTCCTTCCACCGACCCCATGGCGCCCTTCAATCTGGGCTGCGGAGCCCCATCCGAACAGTCTGACCCAAGTGTCTGCTTTGGTTCAAGCTCACTGTCATAGTCCTGGGACCCCTCCAATTAATATCCCTCTGGAAGTAGGGCCCTGCCATTGCAGAACTGTGGTAGATGTTTTTCACCCAATCCAACCACCATCCTTGGCAAGCCAGAGGTGTGAAGGTGTTCTGGTAGCAGGAGAGCAAGACTCACATTTGCTGTGGGAAGAGGAGGCATGACTGAATCCTCCTGCTGAAGCCATCCATTTCTGTTTCTGCCCCCCATGAGGATGCTTGTGTGTGACGTCTTCTGGATTCTGGCAAGCCTTATGCATCAGCATCCACATGCCCCCCAAGTGCGTACTCATAAGACTCACAGCACCACCACCTGTGCTCATCCAGGCAAGCATCAATCATCAAGCCCCAGTACCATGGTAAGAAGCCTTACCTTCCCCAGAGTGGATCCAGGCAAACTATAATTTTTAGAGCCATGGTTTATGGAAGGGAAGGGATCATATTTTGGCTCTGTGGAGCCAAGCCGCTGATCCCTTCCACTTCCTTGTCTTCAGCACCCCCAAGCCAGCACCTGTTATGATGTATTATATGGACAGCATGGGGACACACGCCATAGATTACTATAGGGTGGACTTTTATGGATTTTTTTTTTAGTAGTTCAGAGTTCTAATTTGGATAAAACAAGGCTACCGTTCAACTAACAAAGCTCTTGTTAGTTGAGCAGTGGCCTTGATGTATCCAAATAGATACCCTGAACAATGAAAAAAAAAAACAGACGTAAAAGTCAGTCCCCTATAGCAGTCTATGGAGCGTGCCCCCACACTCTCCAAATAATTACATCACAAAACATGCTAGCGCAGGGGTGGCACTGAAGACAAGGAAGTGAAGGGTTCAGCATCTTGGCTCCACGGAGCCAAAATACGATCCCTTCCCTTCCATCAACCATGGCTCTAAGAATAATAGTTTACATCTGTATCAACTCCGGGGAGGTAAGGCTTCCTACTGCCCTGCCTTGGGAATGCCAGAAAAGGGTCTGTTTAAATTACTGTGACAGACGAGGTAAACTGAATCTCATGTCTCTTGAGATGAGACAGTGAAGGGGTGATTTACTCCTTATGTGGGATATCATTAAAGAGCCTTATTTTATGAAATGGGTTTTGAAATTAAACAAGATACTGCTGGTACTACAGGACACCCGTTTCAACTACACTGTCAAACATTTAACAACATGAGAAGGAAATGTAATTTCTCACAAAGGGGGGCGAATCCTTGGAATTCCCTTTCCAGTGAAACAATGGTCAGCAAACGTAAGCATCATTTTTAAAAGCAAATCAGACAACTGGATTCCGGGAAATAACAGTGTACATTAGTATGAACCTCAATATGCATGTCCACACCTGACCTCACAATCCTCTGTTTATGACATCACAATCTGTTCCTACAGAAATGATGATGTCACAAATAGAGGATTATGAAGAGTGATGTAGAAAGCTAGAAAGCAAAGGGGGCGGAAAAAAAATATAAGATGAACTGTGTATAAAAATGATTTTTATCAATGTTTCCCTTGTGAAGCTGGTGCTCTTTAAGCGAGTAACAACTGCATCAATATTCATTTTTATTTATTTATTTTTTATCTATACAGCTTCTTCTCTGCGGCCATGTATATCTTGTCAAGGATATACCCCATTCAGGCGTGCTTCCCCAGGTCCTTTTTGGCTCACAGCACTCGCCACATTACCCTCACGGGTTTGCTACCCATGGCAGGGGCTCCTGGGGGGGGCTGTCTCCCTGCCCCTGAGGCAGTACACTGTGTGGACTAGGATCCCGTGTCAGTAGGCATTATGATCCAGGGGCAGACAGGGTCCAAACCACCATTTAAACAAACAAAAACTATTTTTTAGTCCCTCCCACCTCCCCCAATGTGAGTGCAACCTATGCTGGCCTCACATGCACGCAACATGTCCCCTGTGACTGGAGCAAGCTCCCTGGCTCAGCCACTGGGGGTGCTGTGGTACTGCAGCTCGTCACTGACCCTCTCTGGTAGAGGCACACTGCCATGCTGCAGCTACTTCAGCCTGGCCTTCAACCCAACATGGTGATTCGGGTTCACTCCCAAAGCCAGGTCATCCGCACATCAGCGTAATGCGCTGCTGTTGTGCCACTGCAGAGCCCTATGGCAATATTCTTAAAAGAGGCTAGAGGCACAGCCAGCATTTTTATGGAACAAAACATATAAATATATCTATTCATATTTATCTAAAAATATGTTAACAAGTAGTTTAAATGTGGTTTTGGAATGTTTGATGACACTGAACTCGCTTACTCTCTCTTACATGTCTTTATATAACCTCAGAGCACACGAACTTGGCAAATACTGCTCTGCATTGTCATCAGTTTTTAAGGATGAACAATCTCGGTAGACCCAGAAGTAAGCATCATTTTATGACCTTTGTATACAAATGATTCTAAATGTTTCTGTCTCCTGACAACTGTGTGAAGGTGGTGTGCATTCCTTAACACAAGGTCAATTACCCATATTAATAGTTTCATTTTAAATGGAACTAGCACATTTCATTATATGGACCTATATAAAACCGTTATCATTTGTTTTGTTACAACTCATTTACCAAGGATAACCCAGCTGAAATGCAGCACCTTGTTTCCAAGGGGGTCCTACTTCTACCCATTTCTGCAGCTGGGTGAACTGGTGAACTGATGTACTGATAGGTTGAATGACTCGTCGAAGGTTGCACAATGAGTATTTGGCTCTAGCAGAATTTGAACCCACAGTCTCCCAGTTCCCAAGCTGGTGCATTAACCACTAGGCCATACTGCCTCTAGTTATTATAGAAATAGAATTTGTTGGCAGAAAAAGACAGCTTGGTCCACCTAGTTTGCCCAAATGTTCCCTGACTAGCCTGTCTCTGTAGACCCTAACTGGTCCCTGGCGATCCCTTCCTCCCTCTATTTACGGATATTCCCCTATGTCTATCCCACCCATGTGTGAAGCCTCCCACTGTTTTTGCCTCCACAACTTCCGCGGGCAGTCTGTTCCAGTCATCTACCACCCTATCAGTGAAGTAGTCCCTCCAGCTTCATCGCATGCCCTCTGGTCCTGGTGGTTCTTCTCATTTGAAAGAGACTCCCCTCCTGCATCCTGCTCACCTCTATGAAATAGCTGTAGGCCTCTATTATGTCCCCTCTCACTCTCCTCTCTTTCAGGGTGTACATGTTGAGATCCCCCAGTCTCTCCTCGTGGCATTTTTTTGTGCAACCCCTGCACCATTTTAGCTGCCCTCCTCTGGACTGCCTCCACCATGTCTATGTCCTTTCTGAGGTGCGGCCTCCAAAACTGGACACAATATTCCACGTGGGATCTCACCAGCGAGTGACACAGCAGCATCACCACCTCACTCCCATACGCCTCTCTATGCACCCCAGCATCCCACTATTCCTACCCACTGCTTTGTCACGCTACCCTGCCACCTTGAGGTCATCATTTATGATAATCCCAAAGTCTTTCCAATTACAGAAATTGGGCAGAAAGTTGGGGATGATGCATAAATTAAAACATTATACGACTCCTGAAATTCGGCTGAATATTGTAAACACCATGGTGCTTCCTGTTTTGGACCATGGGGATGTGGTATATGCAGAGGCCTCAAGGATAGAACTAGCCATGTTGAACACAATGTGGAACAAGCTGGCTCGCTTCCTCCTCAATACTCCTAGAAGGACCCACCATTGTGATCGGTATAGATCCTTAAACTGGCTAAGGTCTGAGGAAAGGAGAGATTGGCACCTCTTATCATACATGTCTAAATTACACAAAGAAAACTTGCCAAGATACATCTCGGATTTCTTTAACATTAGAGAGATCAGAGAATGCCCGAGGTCTGACCAGGATCTAGAATATATTGTCCCAAGATGCAATATGAAAATTGGGAGGTCATCATTCTGGTTTAGAGGGCCTGTTTTACGGAATTCCCTGCCCATTAACTTATGGCATGTAAACTCAACTGTTGGCCTAGATTGGATAAACCAATGGACCTATGCAATGTTGTAGAGAGGGCATAACAAACAACTAAATGTGCAATTTAGGATTTTTATTTATTACTGTGTTTTATAAGTATTTTTGACAAAGTGATACACGAGGTTTTGCTTATATTGTTAAACTGTTGATTTTTCTATTCTATTCTTATCTGTATAGGCAACTACCTGTTTTAATGTAATAATGTAATGTTGGACCTCCTTGGAAATGAGCAATTTGCTCAATGGAGCAATGTAACATCTTTCCTGTTCATAATTATATGAATAAAGTGTATTACTACTGCTAGAAACATAGACTTTGACAGCAGATAAGGACCGTTTGGACCCCCTAGTCTGCCCATTTCCCTACTACTGGATAAGCTGCAGATCCTAGTTAACCAACAGCCTATTTCTTCCTAACCCCCACAACAATTGCCTTATGTCTGTCTCATGCATTCTTGAATTCCCTCACTGTTTTTGACCCCAAGACCTCCTCAGGAAGGCCGTTCCATGCATCTACCATCACCCTCTCTGTGAAAAAATACTTCCTCACATTGCCCCAAACCGTTCCCCCTTGTTCTTGCACATCTCTTTTTCTGAAAGATGCTACCCTCTTGGACTTTGCCGATTCTGTTGAGGTACTTTTCTTTTTTTTTTTTAGTTGTTTAACCAGGAGTAGCACACTAAGCTGAAAGGTTTTTTTACAGGTGCGACCTGGGAGCACAGGGAAGTTTAAGTGACTTGCTCAAGGTCACACAGTATGCAAGTAGAAGCTGTGAGATTCAAACCTAGGTCTGGTCTGCTGGATGTCACCAGATTTGCAGCTCAGAGCCTCAAACCACTGTGCTATACTGCCTCCCAAAAAGTTAAAAGTTACTTAAGAGTTTCTATCATGTCCCCATTCTCCCTCCTTTCCTCAAGGGTATACATATTAAGCTCCTTTAGTCTCTCCTCGTATAGCTTCTATTGCAGACCCTGCACCATTTTAGTTTACCTCCTCTGGACCGCCTCTATCCTGTCTATGTCCTTGTGTAGATGGGATCTCCAGAACTGGATGCAGTACTCCAGATGGAGTCTTACCAACTGTCTGTAGAGGGATAACAACTTCCTGTTTTCTACTGGCGATGCCTCTCCCTATACATCCCAGTATCCCCCCAGCCATCCCTACTGCTTTCTCGCATTGCTTGCCAACCTTTAGGTCATCTGATATGATTACCCCCAGGTCCCTTTCCATTTTTGTTGTTGTTACTACCTCTGACCCATTGTGTACTCTTCCCCTGGGTTTTTGTTTCCCCAGATGCATTACTTTGTACTTCTTTGCACTGAATCCAAGATGCCATACTTCTGACCACTCCTCCAACCATGCCAAGTCCCTTCTCATCCTTTCCACGCCCCCTTATGTATAAACCCTGTTGCAGATCTTTGTGTCTGCAAAGGGGCATACTTTTCCTTCCAGCCCCTCTGCAATGTCACTTCTAAGACATTAAAAAGGACCAGACTCAGTACTGAACCCTGCGGTACTCCACTAGTAACCTCCCCTCCTTCAGAGTGGACACCGTTTACTATTACCTTCTGTGTCCTGTTGTCTAACGAATGTTTTACCCACTCCCAGGCTGGCTAATTTGTTTATTAATTTTTTGTGTTGGACTGTGTCAAATGCCTTCTTAAAGTCTAGGTAGGCCATGTCCACAGCCCCTCCCTGGTCTACTACTTTGGTCACCCAGTCAAAGAAATCAATTAGATTCATCTGACATGACCTTCCCGCTGTGAATCCTTGCTGCCTTGGGTCCTGTGACCCACTAACCTCTAGGTACTCAACAATTCTTTCCTTCAGAAGTGATTCCATCATTTTCCCTACCACTGAGGTCAAACTGACAGGTCTGCAGTTTCCTGCCGCTGTCTTGCTCCCACTTTTGTGAAGGGGAATCATATCTACCCTCATCCAGTCCTCAGGTACCACACCATCCTCCCATGATTTGTTAAAAAGGGTAGTCAGTGGTGTCACTAGTTCTCCCCTTAATTCTTTTAGAATTCTGGGGTGAATTCCATCAGGCCCCATTGCTCTGTCCACCCACCATCCCCTTTATTCAGCCTCTCTTTGTCTTTCTTTGCTCCCAAATGTACCTATAAAAAGTCTTATCTGCCTTCTTAACTGAGTTGGCCATCTTTTCCTCAGTTTTGGCCTTTGCTAGTCTGACTGCCTTCCCCACTTCCTTCTGCTTTAACTGGTACAGTTCTCTGTCCTGCTCCTTCTGTGTTTCCTTATACTTCCTAAATGCTATCTTTTTCTCCCTAACCTTCCCTGCCTCTTTTGAGAACTATAGTGTTTTTCTTTCATTTTGGTTTATTTGCTTCACACAAAGGCTTGTTGCCTCTGTAATGGCAGTTTTGATGTTTCCCCATTGTTGCTCCACTCCTCCTCCTTGCCTGTTTTCTAGTGCTTTTTTGAGGCACTCTCCCATTTTGACAAAGTCAACCCTCCTGAAGTCCAGTACCCTCACTTTTGTATGGTTTGACTCTGCAGCTGAGTTTATCGTGAACCACACTGTTTGGTGGTCACTAGTTCCCAGATGGATACCCACTTCTAGATATGCAGTCCTCTCTGTGTCTCCATTTGAGAGTACCAGGTCTAAGACTGCTCCCTCCCAAGTGGGTTCCAGCATTAGCTGTCTGAGGCATGCCCCCTGTACGGCATTGAGAATGGCCCTGCTCTTGGATGTGGCTGCAGCAAAGGTGCTCCAGTTAACATCTGGCATATTCAGGTCCCCATCAGCAATATCTCCCCTTTCTCTGCCATCCTAACGATGCCTTCTATCATACTGCTACTACATTACTAGTGAGTGTCAGTACCCCCCCCATGCTATACTCAGCTCCTGGGTTTCTATGCCCTAGGTGCATGATTTTTCACTTTTTGGCACTGAACCCCAACTGCCATGCTCCTGACCACTCCTCGAGATTTCTCAAGATCACTGCGCATTCTCTCAACCCCTCCCGAGTGTCCACCTTATTACAGATGTTGGTATCATTTGCAAAAAGGCATACCTTCCCTTCTAGTTCTTCTGCAATGTTATTTGAGAAGACACTGAAGAAGACCTCTCCCAGTACTGAGCCCTGTGGCACCCTGCTAGTCACTCTTCCATCATTAGACGAGCGCCGTTGACCACCACCCTCTGACACCTATCCATTAAGCAGTTTCTTGTATTTGAAATTTGTACTGCAGATACAGACATACATCAGGCACACCACAGACAGGATCAAACACCGGTTGAATACACTAGTGACATACAAAAAAGAAACTACCTGCCAATACAGATACAATACATATACAGCTCTAAAAAAAAACAATTAGCTGTACGACACAGTAATTGAAATGGAGTTACAACAGTTCAGAGCCAGTCAGGCAGTGTCTGTCTGATAGCATATACCTGCATTTTTCTAACTTTTAAATAAAGAAAACAAAGAAGAGGTAACAAATACAACAACCTCCCCTATGAGTTAAATAACCAAGGGCAGTAAATCACTATGTACGTAAACCATAGATTACAACACATAATCCGATATGCACATAAAAAACATCTCAAATGTCCTCTCAAGGCCATCACCCATCGCTCCAAGCCACCAGTTGATCTAATCTCGAAGTATCTGCCACCTCTTACACTAAGGAAGTGAAGGGATACCATTTAGATCTGAAATTATTGGTTTGTGACTGTAAGCAAGCTGTAACTACTGGGTCTCGTTTTGTCCCCATAGGGAAACCGGGTCGTAATTCTGCCATTATAACCAGCTGGTTATAGTGACGAACACACGCCCAGTTTCCCTAGCTCGGCACATGCACCAGCCACAATCTTCCTCTTCTCTGCGCTGTCCCCGATCCTCAGCTGTACAGTTCGCCAACACTAGGAGTTGGCGGTAAGTTTTTCTATTTTTTTTTAACAAAAATATCACTGGCCAGGTTTATTTTGTGTGTGAAATAAAAAAAAAAATAAATAAATACTTCTTTTCTTCAGGAGTCGCTATTGACTGCGCTGAAACCCCAATGGTCCGCGGCTCGAGTCCATACAGATATTCATTTATTTTATATAATTGCTGTGATGAAAAAATGATCCCCAGCAATTATAATGCTGGGAAGAGGTGTAAACTCAAAATTGTATACACACCCTTCGGTGTGGGATGCCTTCATAACCCCCTCGAGCTTTGCTCTCGAGGTTGATGTGGCATCCCACACCTCAGTGCTGAGAATGTTATCCCCCTACACAACCATTATTCTCTGTGTAATATGTTCCATAACTTGTATTGTCTTACAAGTCGCTAACCAAGTTGGGAGGTGTGGGGCAACAGCCAGCACTGTGTAATAATTATCAAGGCAGCTATAGTAAGTATAAGAAAATGGTACTGCTCATCTCCCCTCCTGGCCCCCTGTGGGGAGAGCCCTAGTATTACTTGTTCAAACTCAAGTGGGGTTTGCAGCTGCAATTCTTGAGTGATCAAATGATATACCTGTTGTCAGAAGTGGGGGAGCTGGGGGCATTCCCAAAAAATACGAAACTGGGTGCCGCCCTTTTGACCACACTTCCAATAGCAGTTGGTGGGGGTAGACCCTATGTGAAAGGTTTTATCTGGAGTGAAGAAATACCTTGCAACTACTTTCCACCAGAATTCTCTCCAACTTGCTGAAGCCGTGATCCTATGTTACCGAGTAAGCACAGTCATGGCACACCCCACACAATTCACAAAAGTCCAGACAAAGCACTGACCAGTTTGAAAGTTTATTTTCTGACCACAAAGTGCACAGCCTATTCAGGCACAGGCTTAGAAGTCACAGCAAAGCTTCTAGAAGTTACTGGGGACCCTAGTTAGTGCTGCTGCGGGGGGGGGTGCTGGACACACAACGTCCTCACCACAGCGTTATTGCAAGCCACGCCTCCCACAACTTGGGAAAACTCTAGTCCCCGACGTATTTAATGATGCTCCTGTTCCACCGTCACGTAGTTGCCCAGGGCTCCCCACTGAATCCGTGATAGAGATCCGACAGGGTAAGGGGGGGAGCCCTTGAGGCCCTGCCCTGGGGGTAATCCAGGGGACATTTTGGTTGGGGCAGCCTCAGGTCACCATGGACGGTGGTCCAAGTGGCAGAACCAAGAAAGGAAGCTGTCAGGGGACAATAAAGCCCAAATAAGTAAAAAAAAAAAAAAAAAAAAAAAAAATTCCAAGGTGCAGGTGTGTCCATCTAGGGAGATCATCTGTGATCTGCTGGGTCAGTGGTTCACAACCGAACAGTTCTGTCCAAGCTGTTTAGGGAGCTTGATCCCCAGGCATTGGAGCGTTCCTTTATGCCACTTGACAGGAAATGTCCCTTTCAGCGGAGGGGAGGGGGAGTAATGACATAACAAGACCTCTGTTTTCTGCGAGTTCAGCTTATAACCCACCAACTGGCTAAAGGAAGATAAAACTTCCCAAATAACTGTGACTGACATCTCCTGAGGAGTCAGAGTATGCAACATGTTGTCTGCAAAAAAACAAGAGCTCATAGTCACCCCCCCAGCTGGGATCCCTACTATCCTGGGGTCAGTATGGATCGTCACTGCCAGCGGCTATTCCGGGTACAGAGCAAACAGGCGGGGGGAGAGATGGCACCCTGCCTTGCACCTTGTCCAAGTGGGAAAGGAGGGGTCAGTGAACCATTCTCCATCACGAAAACCTGAGACAACATATATATCCTGCAACATCATCACAACCTCCCCTGGTATTCCAAAGTTCGACAGGGCAGCCGACAAAAAGGGCCAGGCCACCCTGTTGAATGCCTTCTCCGCGTCTAAGCTAAGCAGCATCATTGGTATTTGCCAAGCTGTGGCACAGTCCAGTAGGAGCAGAGTGTGCCTTACACTGCCACGTGCCTGTCTGCAGCAAACAAAACCGACCCGATCTTTCTCAATCAAGGTCAGCAGAACATTTTCCAATCTGGTGACCCAGACAGAAATGAAGACTTTATAGTCATAATTCAGAATGGACATTGGACTATAAGAAGCTGCACAGTAGGGATTGTTATCTGGCTTTGGTATTGCTGAAATCACAGCATATTGCCAAGAGGGGATAAATATGTCTTTAAGTGCTCAGAAAAAGGAGAGCATTGGAGGAAGGAGATGGTCTCAGAATTTTTTGTAAAACTTGACTGGGTACCCCATGCAGGCCTGGATATTTCTGAGTTTTGGAGTTTTGCAGGACTCTCTGATCTTCCTTGGTTGGTATGTGTGCCCACAGCCTCTAAGCAGTTTCCATATCGAACCTAGGAAGGGGGTGAAGAGGGCAAGACAGTTTTTCACAGGTCGCAGGCCTGAGCGTTGTGCTCTGCCCCGAGGCAGCAATGCATGGTAATTGTGGCTCCGTTCCAGACATTTTTTGATTGCATTGAATGCAGTGTTTGAAACCGGGACTGGACTGGGCTTCTTCTCAATCCATGGCATGAACCGTAACGGTGTAACTGACAAACAATCATGAAGACGAATCAAAAGATGCCTATGGCACACTTTGAAAACAGAGGACTAGTATACCATTCATGGAGCTGTAAATGAGGAGATGTCTCTTCCAATGGAGCGGAAGGTCTGACGTCAAACGGTGGTGCAATGTCTGGTTCTAAGAAGTATTGGGACATATATGGGACAAACCAAGAATCCAGATGTGGAGAAGAAATCTAGGGCAAGTTGTGTCTCTTCTTGGATGACCCTGGACTCTGTGGGAGGGCAGATAGTGGTGAGGGAATTAGGGAGATGCAAAACAACCTGCAAAGACTAGAGAGTTTGTCTAAAGTTTGCAAATTGAAATTCAGTGCCAAAAAGTGCAAGGTGCACCTAGGGAACTAGAACCCTAGGACACAGCACAGGACTGGAGGGGTAAAGTGGAGTACTAGAGCTGAGGAAATGGACCTAGGAGTCTTCATTACTGACTCTCTTAAACAATTAAGCCAGTGCAAGAAGACCTATAGTAAGGCAAATCGGATGCTGGGATGCATTGGAAGGGATACTGACAGCAGAGGAAAAGAGGCATTACTACCTCTTTATGCATCGTTGGTGAAGGCCGCACTGTGCCCAGTTCTGGAGTGCTAACCTCAGGAAGATAAGGGACAGGCTAGAGATGGTGCAACTAAGGGTGATCAGGATGATTCAGGACCAGCAGGGCAGATCTTACGAGGATCAGCTCAAGACCCTGAACAGGTCCTCACTGGAGACCAGACGAGAGAGTGATATGATGGAGACTTCCAAATTCCTGAAAGGAAATAACAAGGTGAACTGTGAGGAACTATTTAGCTTGAGTAACAGTTCAAAGACATGAGTGGAAACTGATGGGAGGGAGGTTCAAGAGGGATACGAGAAAGTTTTATTTTACATAAAGGGTGGTGAAACTGTGGATCAGTCGGTTAGCCATGGCGATGGGTGCCAAAATCATAAATGGTTTCAAGCATGGCTGGGACAGAGTGAAGAGTATAGCTGTTACTCAAGTTGGTAGTAGTAGGGAGGGAGCGGGGAGGGGGGGTGAACAGTGAGAACTAGTACCCTGTAAGGGCAATAGGTCCTGGGGTTTAACAGGGAAATACAGGCAGACTAAATGGACCACTGATCTTTTTCTGCCGTCATTGTCCATGTGTCTCCATTTCTCACCAACTCCATATAGTGAATCAAATATATTGACAAACATGGGTTGATTCAGTTTCCAGTTAAAGATTAAATTATTCATGAAATACTCGGAAGGCATATTCGAGTTGTAATGTATTAAATGAAGCCAATACTTACTAATACTATTCTTCTCCCTTTTCCCAATTTGGGGTAAGCTAGAAAATTAATGAGATTTGCAGTTACAACTCTGATCTACTGAGGCTGTAAGGACTTTATGCTCTGCATGAAGGGAGTGACACTTACTGTTCAGAAGGTGCACAACAGCACGGCTCTACCAACCTGGCCATGTTATTTGTCAAATACAGTTTATGTTTTACATAATGCTTTGTTTCCACATTGTAAGGTGCTTTGGAGCCAGGAAAAGTGCCAGATAAAAGTCTGTCTGTCATAAGCAAAGAGTTATGGGTTCTCAGCAGGTATAAGCAATGTGAATAGAGGACAACTAACAGGAAATGATAGTTTAATTGTAAGTCTAATTAATTATTCATGAGCTAAAGAAGCTCACTGATTGGCTGCTGTGCCGGTCTGAAATCTCTTAGAAATGCCCGGCATGGCAGCCACATGGCATGGCAGCCACAGCTACACAGACGGCAGCGGCGGTGAAACAAAAAAGTTTTTCGGCACTGCTGTCAGTGTACGTTAAAACGAAAAAAAACACCTGAACAGTCGTGCAGTCCTGTCAATAGCTGCTGCACATCACGATCACTCCTACCCACCAGTATGTCAGCATACTGTCAGTACGTTACCAAAAGAACCAGTGCAGATGCGTCCTGCCTAGAAAAAAAACATCTAAATGAAATTTTTTTTTTTTTTTTTTTTTTACAAAGAGTGTTATTATTGCAATTAGACTTATAATCACAATAATGACCTCACAGCCGGTCATTTAATGGGGATTAACAACCAGCCAGTGGGGGTTGGCCCCCTGACAGTCGTTAATCCCCAGGAAATGACCGACTGTTTGGTCATTATTGCTTAAATACAGTATCTTCAGGGATAAAACAGGAAGGTGCTGGAATTCCGAATGTTGTTGGTAATCATGAATTTTTTTTTGTTGGAAAGCAGAAAATCTCTTTCTTTTCATCAATTTAATTTCCTATGCTGGGTACACCCTAAAGAATTATTAGCAGTTAACAGCCATAAATGTCAGGAGATGGTTAGCACTGCCCACTCATTTGGGTAGCATTTCGCCTGTTATATCGTCTCTTTTCTACCTGGAATACAGAGACCAATCTAAGATCCAAGGGCAAAACCTTTCCCGTAAATGAACTGAAGTCAGTCAAGAAAAGTATTCTGTTCCAGTGCTGGCTCTCATTTTAAAGAGCAGTCAATGTTTTTTGTTCTGTCTCACAATCTTAAGTAGTAACATGTGAAACTATACCACTGAAATAACTAAAAGAGGATTTATGGTAACATTTAAGGGAAAAAAAAAAGAATCAAAGCATTGCACTGATGTCACAGGGCTTAGACATTTTGTTTTAAAATCTGGTGTTTCAGACAAAATGCTTAAAGTCGAATTTTGGTATTCCAAGGTTTTCAGTAGCTTTTCCAGGAATACCAAAATAAACAAGATTTGGCTGGTACCAACATGGCTGGTTGTGTTTTTTTATTATGTTTGCTGACCATTGCATTTTATGTTTAAGTGTTTGTTTGTTTGCTTTTGGTGTTGTGTGTAGGTTGGTTAGTATAATAGTTATTGCTATGTAAAAGAGTACAATACTGCATATTTTGACCTTTCTGCAGCACGCCTTACTATCTCAACAGTCTCACTTTTACAATTTTATTTAAGGACCACGTACATCTTAACTTTCACCATTTCACTTAATACAGGGCCCACAGGGGGGAAGGTTTTGATGCAGTGGCACACTGCTTTTCTAACACTCTGTATGCTATACATAGTGATTTAATCCCCCTCCAAAAAAAACACCAGACAAATATAACTTTACATCCCCAAGCACCAGATCTCCTTATAGTTACCCCCAGGCCAAGCACTGGACATACAGGTTCAACGGTCCCCCTCAGCTTCGAAACACACACACACACACACACACACACACACACACACACACACACACACACACAGCCAAAAACATTGCTTCCCTCTCTCTCATGGACTGAGCCTCCCCTAAACCCACACATGGACTCTAGCATTCTCGGTCTCTCTCTAAACACACACACACACGCGCGCATGCATGTACTCAGGAACACATCACACACACACACACACACACACACACACAGACTCACACATGCAACAGCATTCATTTTCCTACTCTTCCTCCTGCACTGAACAGACAGACACACTACAGCAACAGTGATTCTCTCACCTCCCTCTCCTGCCAACCTATGTTGCGTGTCAGAGTGCTAAGAGCTGCTGCTTGTGGTCATGGACAGAGGTGTCCTATTGGGGCCTGATGGAGGAGTCTCATTCTGTCCCTCCCCTTCCTGGATTGGGCAGCAAAACTGTCTCCCTCTCCTGGACACACACACACACAGGCAGGAACATTGTTCTGTTTCTTGTTGTAGATTACATGGCAAGAAAATTCTCTGTTCCAATACATACATACACACACACACACACACACACACACACACACACACACATATACATACATTCATAATGGCAGAAAAACTGTTTCTCCCCTTTTAAGCCACTACTTTATAAATGATACCCATCTTGTTCAGGAGCGGTCATAAAAAGACTATGTTGAAAATTGGGGAAAAAACAACTAAGTTATCAAGAAACATTGAATTGTTCCAGTGTTTACTCACAACTTGAGTTTGGCCCCTACTGTTCAACATATCCCTTGTGTTAGTTACCCCACCTCCTGAACATGACAGGTGTAATTTTTCAACTCTGAAACTCGTTCTCACAATCACACTGCAAAATCACCTTTTGGATGGGATTTAAAAAAAACTCCACCTGTCCTGATCATAACATCAGGTCATTAAAAAAAAAAAAAAAAAAACTGTTCAAAATGTGGGAGCCCAAAGAAAATTAGATATCGCCTGCCTCTCAGCTAGCCTATCCTCGGTAAATACAATCCAAAAATGTGTAAGCAACACACCACTGAAAATGAGATATTGCATCTCATCTGGTGTGTCCTGGGTAAATATATAGTAAAAATGTGTACAAGCAACACCCAGTACAACAGCAATGCAAGCAGCGAACATTTGGCATTGACAACTGCTTTTTTTTTTTTTTTTTTTTATAACACACTGTGCGACATTTAGATAAACACCTCAATATTCACTGTCAGGATTTATGTAGCAACATACACCTGGGTATCAAAAATATTGTTATGCACCACCCCCATGTATTATTCTTGATGTTATTACATTTTTTATCTCTGGAGACCTCACCAGCTATATCACAATAATTAAATACTTGTCAACAGGTATGGGACTAATTAAAGTGCATATTTATATGAATTTTGCATCATCCAGATCTTTTGGCACTCTGGAGGACGGGCACGTGACAAACTAGTTCAAACAATAGATGGCCTACACACTGTACTCAAGCACCGATGGTCCAAAAATGCACATTGTAATGAAAATGCAGCATACACTGCAGTGTTTAATCAAATTTTTATTACAGATGCAAAAAGCACAGTGGTCGGCCCAGTGGTGCTGAGGGTTGAGGTGTTGGATGCCACACCTTGTGCCATGCCGGCGATCCAGGTTCGGGAATGAGCCAGGGTCGGTGGGGGATCGGCGGAGGGGGAAGAGATAGAGCATCCGAGGGACTGCTCTCTCTTCCCGGGGAGGGATAGGGGGTAGTGCATGCTCCTGGAGTGGCCTCTGGTGGTGAATCAGGGGCTTGTAGCATGGCGACGCAAGTGAGAACATTAGGGGGCGGAGTTTGTGGCTCTAAGTTGCCTGGCTTGCCGCAACCCTAGGGGACAAGTAAAAGAAAAATGGAAAAACGCCTCTCATCTCTTTGGTGAGATGATGGTGACTCCAGTGACTCAGCACACTTCCCAAGTGCTGGCCCAGCACACCCAGGATCATCCTTAATCCCCGACCCGACGACATGCCAGGTAGGCACTTCATACTTAAAGGAACACACCATCAAGGGGGCGGAATCAGCCCCAGAGATGGTACCGGGGGTCGGGCCTGCCAGGAGGTCACTCAGGGGAGGAGATCGGGGAGAAGCAAGGGTTCAGGCTGGGAGTAGGGCAGAGGTCAAGTGGGTATGCCTGAAGGATGCCTGTAGGGAGGAGTAGAGAAACAAAGTTGGAAAAAAAAAAAAAAAAGTACAGCGACTGGTACTAGAGCACCTCAAACTCTTAACTGGTTCTTCATTGGGGGTGGGAATGCATAGGTGAAGATGTTGCTTCTATACAGATGTCCTGAAAGTCACTAGACCAAAGTGTAACACTAGTGTTAGTAACTACACAGTAGTGTTGGTAACTAGACAGTAATATTTGTGGTGGAACCCTTTGCTGCCTTGTGAAGTCTTTCTTCACTTGGATTTGTATGAGGTCTAGAGTAACCATTTTTGATAACACCCTGTAAGTCGAGTGGATGCTTTGATTACTTAAAATCCCGACACTAAATAGTCATAAAACATATAAGAATATCACCCCCATTTAAGTTAATGAGGCGCACAGCCTTCATTAAGTGACATCACAAAATGGGGCTGTGCATGCCGGTGTGGCGGTGTGAAGGGTCGAGAAGTGGCTCCGTGTTTTATCGTACTTACGGAGTGAAAATTACGAGGCTCATAACTTTTTAATATGGAGGAACTGCGTGCAAAGTTTTACACAGCAACTCCTGGCCAGGTACCTTACCATATATACTTGGGACAGCGGCGGCTCCATTACTATGGCGCTGCTCTTTAACGTATCAGTATTTTCATCACTACCATTAACAAACCAAAAAAAAAAAAGAGAAATAAGAGTTGTCCCCCACCCCCCAGTAAATGACTTACTAAGATTCATAAAGTGGCCTTTCTTCAGAAGAGCGTTATCTTTTTTGAGTTCCATGCCTGAAAAACTGTGGGTCACCTAATTCTTTCTCTTTTCTCCTTCGAGAATCTAATACTCCCTGCCCCTTTCTTTTGAAAATTCTGGCCTTATTCTTGGAAGTCAGATACTTCCAAAACATAGTCAGCTCAAGCCCTGAGTGAGATGGAACATCTTATCTGTATCACTTGCTTCTGATCAAAGAGGTCCATCTTAACATGATCCTGTTAGCTAGTGGCATAGTCCAGACTCCCTTGGACTAGTATAAATCCTTTCCATGCTGCCCAATCAGGCCAGCTAGGGTTTTATTTTAGCTCATGAACTGAAGTGTGAAACACGGCAGCAGAAGATGCTGTATAGTGTTGCAAATCCAACCAAAAAAGGTTCCCATGGTAGTCACGGTCAATCTCCGTCATCAGTGAGGGCTGCAACATATTTGGTCCTACTTTTCTGGCCAGTCAACAAAAAGTTAATTAGGATCCCCTGTAAGTTATTGCGAGCGTGTTACAAGTTAAGAAGACGTGAAATACAGGTAGGCAAAAGGTCTCAGTGCACAAACTTACACATACAATCATTACCCCCGGGGCGGAGTTTACAGTTAAGTGGACCGCCCTGCAAAAGACTGATCTTTAGCAGACTAAACCCAGTGTTGGCACTCACTAAAGAATTTTTCCATCTGATCTAAGGGGCATGCCAGAGCTGCATATCACTAGAAGGCCCTAGGGGTCAATTTGTACCAGAACTTGCTCCTAATTTACAGTGTTATTTACTGTAAGAATGAGGACACATGATGCATTCACGTTAACTCAAGCAAACATAATGATATTCAATTTCTACCGCACAATACAGCACATGTAAAGCCAGCCTTTCTAACAGTCATGAAACCATCTGACTAATACAAAATAACCCCCCCACCACAGAAGACCAATTACACTAGATGCTATCTGGCATAGCTGGTTTAACTGCAGGGGGTGGACCTCAGAAGCATGAAGTATAACCACACTATGTCAACTGTATAAAACAACAACTCTACATAATTTAAACAGAAAGTCAATTGGAGATGAAACACAGAGTAACCTAACAGCTCAAAAAAAAAAACACTGGCGTGGCATCCCCCATCTATTCTAAATCTGCAATAACTTCAATTACGAGATCGTGTGGACTACCACTTTTCATTGGAAAACAGTAATTAATTGTTTCATAACAGCAGTAAAGCATGTTAAAGGGTGGGGTATTCAGCAGTTTCCCTCAAGCTATTATCCATGGTGTTGCCCCCTGCTTTTGTTCTCATCCCTCATGCTTTCTCAAAGTCACTATGCTAAAAACAAAGCTTTGACCCCCAACAACATTACGACTGTAGTTTATGGGGGTTGAGGGAGATGCAAAGAAGAAAAAGAAAGAAAAGCAGACAGTGAGAGAAAGTAAACAGTTAAGGGTCATATTCAACAAACAGACCATTCCCACAGGGCTGGTAGTGTAAAACAGCCACAGATGCACTTGTCCATCCCACTGTTGGTCAACTACTACATCTCTATCCATCTTCTGACCTACCATGTGGCAGTGGAAGGTCCAATGCACCAGGGGTGGAGTTTTGGGTGGGAAACATGGCCAGACACGATGGGCTTCCAATCAAAACCTGTAATCAGGCCACAGCTGATCTCCTAAGCAAGGTCACAGGGACAGAGTGGCTTGGTGTGTTTAACCCAGAGTACTGTGGGATACAGCAGCACAGATGCCATACCCCACAATCTGGGGACAGACATGTCTTTCTCCATTTGTGGAGTATACAGAAGCAGACCGTGTGGTCCTTTGGAATCCCCTTCCCCAAACTAGGTAGACCTTCTAGAAGATAAAATCTTGCTTGGGTGCTTTTGCATTGAAATTCTTGTTCTTTTAAATGACTTTCCTTTTTTTGGGCTTCTCGAGTGGGTCACAAGGGTAAGAAAAGAGGGAGGGAAGGAGTGGGAGTTAGGGAAAACCCCAACACCAGACTTCCCTTCTTTTGTAGCTTTGTAACCCTAGTGTATGAATTAACAGTTTTTTTTAACAATGAATCATCTTACTTTCTAAGAAAGTATAGTGCCAGACATACAATTTGCTTCACGTGTGAAGTAGTACTTGAATCATATTCGGATCGATCATGCCTTGCTTGTGCAATGCAGATGAGACATGCCAGGTGTGTTGACAGAGCCCAGCAAGTTCTACACAAACAGAAAGACTCGCTGGGTAGGTGTGAAAGTTGTGGCTTTTGTGGTCTTGAAGAAGCGTTGTAAGTAGCCTAGCCCCAAAATTTGGGCTTAAAAAAATGAAACAAAAGTTATGTGTGATAAAAAACAAACAGGAAAAAAAATTCTGTCACTGAGCAGGAGTTCATGTTTGTTTTTTCTTTTGGCCTGATAATTTTTTTCTGTCAAAAAATATATTTTTATTTTTAAATTTTTTTTTAACCAAATGTGACAGTGTGCTTACAACTCCCAACCCCTCATAACTACGTCAGTGTTGTGTTGAATTTGGCCCTAAAATACAGTTTTCACCAAATTTAACCCTTTTTCCTTTTGCTTAGAAAACCCTAGGTCCTGTGAATGTAGTAGTTCTCCCCGAATCGCTTTTTTTTCAGCATTTTTGGTTGTTGATGAGCGGCCTAGGAACAAAGAAGAAGATGGCAACTGGCTGGGGAGGGGTTCAGTGCTGATTGCCACTGCAAGACCCTACAAAAACAGTAGATGCCTGGGTGACTGCTGGGGAGGGTGACATGGGTACTAGAGGATGGGCAACTGTTTTTAACATGGGAGGGGGGAATGGGTGCAAGAGGCGGGAGGGTTGTTCTAAATGCTGCTAGAGAACAGAGGGTGCCATGTGCGCTAAATGGTAGGTAAGGGTGTGTGTTTTTTCTCCATTTATTTTTACAAGTTTATGATTTTGGGAGACACAGAAGACAGCACCCGGCTGAAGTGAGGACTATATCAGTTGTCTACCATGGAATCCTAGAGATTGTACCAACTGGCAATGGGAAGGTGGTATGGGGGTGTTTCCTTCTTTTTTTTTCTTCTCCTTTTGTTTTATGTGATCAGTGGGGGATATAGAAGATGGGGGCTAGCAGAGGAGTAGACAGGGTGGACTGGTTGCCCACCACAGAATAGCAATAACTGTATGTATTGGGATGGCAGTGGAGGTTTGTTTTTTAATTTTGTACAGGTTTGCGAAGGCAGGAGACACAAAAGACAGCAGTTGGCCGAGGTAAAGGGAGGGCTGTACTGGTTGCCGACAGCTGAATCCCAGTCATTGTATATACTGAGTGGCAGCGGGGAGAGAGAGAGAGAGAGAGAGGTGGTATGGGTAGACTTTTTTTTAACTTGTGCGGGGGATTTTATGCAGTACAAAATAGTGGGATTGGGCACCCAGGGTCAGGAAGGTGTTTGGGAGTGTATCCAACATCAGGATTGGGCATCTCGTGTCAGAAGAAACAAGAAAACATGTTTTTTTATTGTTGTTGTTTTTTATTTATAGTCGTGTTTGAACTTCTGTCAATAACAAAATTTAAAAAAGCATCGCACTTGTGGTTCTGTTCTGGCAGTTGGCAGGATGCAAACACATCAGTTTTTATTTTTATTTTTTTTATTCATGACTTGGAAAAAAATAAGGTATAAAAGTTAGATGCTTGAAAAAGTTGCATTTTCTTCAGCTATTTTTTTCCATTCGGTCCATTTATGTGTTAAATGTTAAAACTTTAAACCTTTATAGCTTGGAACAGTATCTAATGAACCTGTAAGCTTCATTAATTTAACTATTTTTTTCGTTATTCTTGAGCAAATAAAAAAAAAATGAAAATGGGGAATTTTTTTTTTTTTTTTTTATAAATTCACCAATTAGTAAGTTTTAAACTGTCAAACCAATTTTCTTCAAATTTGAGAAAAAAATTAGCCACTAGGACTGAAACTGTGCACGGCACGTTTCACAGTCCCAGGGGCTAAGACAACCATGATATAGACTGTCAAAACCCCCATTTTTTACATAAACACTAACACAATGTTATCATAATGGCACTGTCACACCTGTATAATGTATATTCATTGTGAAAAAAAGACATTAATACATACTTTAGTGTTTTAAGCCATAAAACGAGGGACATGTGGTTTTCAACCTTATTGCCCACTACTGCTCCCATCACCTGCCCTCATAACCCAAAACCAAGCTACAGATATCGGGCTATGACCCACAAGTCTGCTGCTTCAAGCCACAGGTTTAGGGCTATGCTCCATAGGTGTCGTTTTTGATACAAGACCGTATGCAAGGAAGCAGATATGTCAGGCCTGGCCCCAGACCTGCTCTTGCTCTGTAGGGTTGAAGATGCAAACCCATGATGCATGACCCCAAACAATACTGGTCTTAAAGGAGAAATCTCACATTCACAGTGCTGTGTATTACCTTAGCTCACTCCTCTCACGTCATTTTCATTCCTTCTCTTGGTATTTCCAGTCAGCAACTGTGGCTGAAGCAGCATTTTAAATGTAAAAACTTTTTAAAGAGCACCTTGACTCCCACATAAAGAACTCTAGCATACATTTTTTTGCTGACGATACGGTTTTGTACGCATCAGGCTCATCCTTAACTGAAGTCAGGAAAGCACTCCAAGCTGACTTTATCCAGTTAGAAAGCAACCTTATCAATGCCAAGCTTCTCTTAAATGCCAAAAAACCAAGACAATGATTTTCTTGAGACTTGCCTTGTCTGGTGCCCTACCTACCCCACCTAAAAACTTCATAGTTACCTCCCTAGGTGAACCCTTGGAAGTCGCATCTGAATTTAAATATCTAGGTATGTGGATAGACACAAGCTTTCCTTCAATGACCACATCGAGGATCTATCAAAGAGGCTTAAAGCATGCTTGGGTTTCTTCTTTAGAAATAGGACCCTCTTTTCTCTCATGACCCGCAAAAGACTTGTCCAAGCAACATTCCTTCCCTTGCTTGACTACGGAGACATTATCTTTATCTCCTCCCCAACGCTGAGCCTATCTAAACTGGACGTACTCTATCACCGTGCTCTTCGCTTCATTGCTAACTCGGCACACAGGACCCACCACTGTGATCTTTATGCAGCAGTTGGGTGGACCTCTCTTGCCACCAGACGCCTCCTGCATGCTGGCATTTGGACCCTCAAATTACTACTCCACAAACTGCCTGTCTATTTAATGTCTCTCATACACATCTTGCATAGCGCCTACTCCCTAAGGAAATCCGACCTTATCCTACTAGATGTTCCCAGGACACGTACCACAGCTGGCCAAAGAGCTGTCTCATATGCCCTCCCAAACATTTGGAACCAACTACAAGCCATGCTGAAGCTAACCAGCATCGTATCAATTAACTCCTACAAAACACTAGCTATCTCTAAATTAAAAAGACATATGTAGGGTGCTACTAGGCCCCAACACCAAGTCAACTTCCTAGGTACCAACTGGCTCTCTACTTATTAAGCTGAAATGTGTTGCATAACTTAGGGCAAGGTTAAAGCTGGAATGTACTGCATATATAGCATAAGGACTTCTATTGTGTATGCCTCTTGTATTATATATTTTTTCTTTGTTGTTCTACATTTTATATCTCCTGTCTATGTAATTGTGAACTGTATGTGTATGTGTCTCAGAACCTCCTTGTGAATGAGCTTGCTCAACGGAGTCTTTCCTGCAATAAATTTGAACTTTTCTCAGTCCTTTAGACATGGATGTATAAATTCTCCCTTCTTGCATTAATTATTGCTTTGTTGTTATTCAATGTCCTGAGCAGTTTGGTTGTGCATTCTGAGCTGCTGAAAACTACATGCTGTACCAGCGTTTCTGCACAGAGTCTGGTGTTGCTGTACGCCGGGGGCTGTGCTACTGATGTCAATATATGGAGCAGGGCTGAGTTATACTGTGTGTTACAGTGAAAGAGCAGTGGTTTTATAAGGCACAAACAGCATATATTGTATATATTAGTATGAAATGATAATGATTTTTCCCCTTCCCCTGACAAGACATCCCGTTATGAATTAGTTACATAGTCATCTCTTGTCTGGATGTAATTTTCTTAAAATGGGTTGTCTGCCATGACAGTGAATGACAGTGTGAATTGGTACTGCACAGTGTCAGCGACATGCAAAGCCCCGGTTTCACTTTTCAAACAAGAATTACACAAGTTAATAGCCCTCGTTTCTACAAACCATGTCCATAGTGGGCATGCACACGTATGGGAAAATGTAACAATAGTTTGTTTGTACATGCCACCAAAACTGATGAACTAGTTCATGCATGAGTTTGACCCCCCCATCCCTCCTCGTGACATACTGTATTTCAGGGACAAGCGGCAAGGGAGCAGACCGCAACTTTCATGCATACTGTGTGACCCTGAGCAAGTCACTTAACTTCCTTGTGCTCCCAGGTTGCACCTGCAAACAAGCTTTCAGCTTAGTGTGTCTCACCTGGTAAAATAATTGGTAAAAATTAAAAAAAAAAAAAAAAAATTAAAAAAACTTTTGGTTGGGGGCTGATCAAAAGTATTGTAACTGCAGGAATATATCTTAACATGAACGCACATGCTGCTCAGAGTGAAAGAGGGCCATTACTAACTAACGCTTCCAAGGGCAATTGTAACACTGATAGCAAAGCTAACAGTGTGCAGTAACGATTCACCCTGTCAGGGCAGATAACCCATTTTAAGAAAATTACATCCAGACAAGAGATGACTATGTAACTAATTCATAACAGGGTATCTTGTGAGAGGAAAGAGGAAAATGATTAACATTTCATACTAATGTATACAACATATGCCACTTTTGCCTTACAAAACCACTGCTCTTTCACTGTAACACACAGTGAAACTCAGCCCTGATCCATATACTGACATCAGCGGGAGCCAGCAGTCGGGCAGCTGAGGAGCCAAGACAAGAGCAGCAGTGCTAAATCACGGCTGCAAAACAGATTAAAACATGGAAAAATGGGAACACCTTTGAGGTTCATTGGTTTATTAACTGATTGCAAAGAGTTACTGTTTCGACCATCGGGAAAGGTGCTCTTGAAACCAAGTGATCTAGCTCTCCATTTTCCAGCTACTGAAAGGAGGATGTGCATCATCTGTGTAAGGGATGCATTGTCTACTCCTCCCCCACGATGTTACAACTGTCTTAAAGTGCGAGAGGAGCAGCACAAAGACATAGATTTTTTTCTTATGAATGAAATAATTTTGGACATATTTTCTACGTACAAATAAAGGCTTCTAGTACTGCATACTATGTGAGTGGCGTGAAAGGACTGTCTTAAGCCATTACAAACTTAGAATAAAATACAGAGAAGCACTGAAAACCTTATGCTTTCTTCAGAGCAGCTGGTCCAGTGACACCAAAGAATGGGAGGAGTTTATTACAAGTGCCTCATTTGCATACAAATGGAGACTTGCTTGAAACTTTATAAGCCTGTGTCAGAGCCTCAGAATGCACATGTGTTTTAAAACAGAAAAAATGACTGATCTCTTACTGACATACTTGCAGTAATTGATGTAACGTATGAAAAATGTCAGAAATATCCAATTCATAAAGAAACAGGAGTCTTCTCTTTTAAGTGAAGCAGCAGCCTTGTGAGGCACAACCTTGGACCTGTAGCTTGCTAGGTGCAGGACACACAGTCCTACATAAAGCAGCAGATCCATTGGGCACAGTGCCAATTGTGCAGCTTGTTTTGCAGTGGACCCTGTGAGTACTACATGAAGCAGAAGATCCAAGGGACACAACCCCAGACTTGTAGCTTGCTTCATGTGGAGTCCTGTGTGCTCTATGTGAAGCAGCAGACCAACAGAGCACAGCTCAGACATCCAACTTGCTTTATGTAAGGCCCTTTGGGCCCTATGCAAATCAGCAGATGTACAGGCCACAGCCCCAGAATTGTAGATTGCTTCGTGCAGAGTCCTGTGGGCTCTATGCAAAGCAACAGGCCAACAGGGCACAACTCAGACATCTAACTTGCTTTGTGCAGGGCCCTTTGGGTGCTATGGAAAGCAGCATATGTATAAGCCACAGTCCCAGAACTGTAGCTTGAAGCAGCAGACCCTTGAGTCACAGCCCCAGACCTGCACTTTACATCCATGGTGTATGGATCTGGGCAACTGCAGCATGTGCCCAGATCTGTAGCTTGAAGTAGAAGTCCCATGGGACATGGCCCCAGACCTGTGGCTCTGCTTTGGGTCGTGAGGGTAGGGGATGGGGGTGGGAAAAAAGGGTGAAAACTCTATTAAACACAATTCCTGCCATTTGTAGCTATGTAACACTAACATATTTCATTAACCTGGGGTTAATCTTAACCATTTTATGCACTAGCCAGCAGGACATGTTGATTCACAATTTCACTAGCCTGCAGATGGCAGCACTAACCCACAATTACAATGGTGAATTCTGATCAGTTATACAGGAAAAAATGCAAGCCAAGAAATACTGTGATTATTGCACATTTATCCTGCTCCTACACTTCTTCCTGCCCCAGCAAAAAAAAAAAAAAAAAGATTGCAATTAAGTCACATATAGTGTGCTTCACCCCCTCCCACTGTTTTGGGCCATGGCCCACTCTTTCTCTTTCTACCTCCCACCCTGCTTCACCCCCTCCCACTGTTTTGGGCCATGGCCCACTCTTTCTCCTTCTACCTCCCACCCCGCCAAATCAGAGCATACAAAAGCAGCAAATGTTCAGTTGCCAACATCATCATGAAATTCACCACACACTCACCCCCACCTACAGGGCAATGAACAGAGAGAGAGAGAGAGAGTCAGGCAGAGAGAGAGAGAGAGAGAGAGAGACACTCTCAGCTCCCATCCTGTGATCAACCGAAGACCTGCACTTCTGGAAATTTTTGCCGAGTGTCAAGTGAGCAAGGGGCAGATCCAGGATTTCTTTGGGAAGGGGGGCTACACAAACCTAGGGAGCCTGGGAAATAGAAAACGTCATAACATTTTTACTTTTATATACCAGGAACACAAGTATTGATTTAACATGCTCTGCCCCAACAATAGCATTTTTTTTTTTTTTTTAAACATTGTCCTTTCATCAGCCCAGGGGAAACAGTACACAGGCATGGTGCTCTACTACCTCTGTTTCTATTTAGGAGGATCTATGCACGTAAGGAATGCCTAGCCTAACCTTTCACATTATACATTTTATTGAAGTTTATTTTTGTACCATACATGCTCCAAAACATTGTTTTTAAGATGAAAGGACATGTTGGGCAGGATAACGGTGGGGCTGCATGGATGGTATTGCCTGGCATGGTCCTTTAAGAAGAGCTGGTGACCCCTGCACCTGTCAATAATGGCACCTACTGGTGGTCATTTCAGTCTGGTCTGCAATAGTGTTCAGGGAAAGTACAGAGCTGAGAGACTTGGAGGGGGAGAGGGAGTGGATAGGGTGAGGCTGGGGTAAGACCCACCACCTGCAGGGCAGACCCTGTAAACCTTGTAGCATTTTGTTACCGAAATGTTAAATACAGACACTGAAAATGTAGGGAAATGAGGGACACTGGTCTTTGAAGGACAAATCATCCGACAGTGGGCCAAGAACAGAGCCCTGTGGGACCCCGAGGGACACTTCCCTAGCAGATGATAGGGTCTCCAATTTTGACTCGTTGTGACCTGTTTGTGAGGTAGCTTCTGAACCACAGTACCGTGTCTGGGGATAGACCTGTTGAATGGAGGCAGTTTAGGAGTAGTTTGTGGTTAACAGAGTCAAAGGCCTTTGTAAGGTCAATGAAGACTGAGCCAACTGCCTCCCCATTATCTAAGGCACCATAAAGCTGGGAAGAGTAATCAGCAAGGGCGGTAAGTGTGGAGTGCTTTTTTCCGAACCCATGCTGCTGTCGGCAAAGTATGTTATATTTATCAAGATACTCTGTAAGCTGCTCCAAGACCATTCTTTCAAGTGCTTTAGAGATGGGTGGTAGAATGGATATTGGTCTGTAGTTGGACATTAGAGTTTTGTCCCCAGCTTTAAAGACAGGTGTGACATTGGCCAACTTCCATAGTTTTGGAAACACCCCCGTTCTTAGAGATGCATTAAACACCATCGAGAGGGGCCAGCCAATTCATTTAGGAGAAGACCTATGAGTTTCATATCCACTAGATCAGCCGCCATCCTGGTCTTGCCAAGAACCCTCTTAATGTGCTTGGTGGTTTCGGACTTGACCTGCTTAAAGTAGAATGGTGGTATTGCATCTTTGGGAGGGTTAAGAGGGGTAGTGCGGTGTTGTTGCCCAAGCTGATCTTTAAAGTAGTCAGCAGGGAGTACTCCACATAGGTCTGTGAAAGCATGGTTGAGCTCATTTGCGATGTCAGTGGGTTCCTGTAGGGGACCCTCTGTTGTTACTAGTAGATTGGTTGGAGCCTTAGGGGTCTTTTCTGTTATGGATTTCATGGAGTTCCAGAATTCCCTACCAGAACCCCAGCTCTTGCTTAAGAGGTCCTTATAGTAGGAAGCTTTTGCCTGCTGAATGAGCTTGGTGCAGGCATTTCTAGCTGCCCTGTAGGCAATGAGTGATGCAGGAGTTCCAGATGATTGTGCAATATGCCAGAGATTGTCTCTGTTCTTCATTAAATGGATCAGGGGGTTAGTGAGCCATGGGTTGGAGGCACCCCTGACTTTTTTGGTTTTGTACGGAGCAAAAATATCACAAGCATGATTGAAGTTCATTATGAAATAATTCAAGGCCTCGTTACCATCAATATCTCCTGCCAAAGGAGACCAGTCCAGTTGTGACAGGTACTGCTTGAAATGGTCAAGGTCGCCATCCTCAGTATCTCTCCCAGTTCCTTGTCTGCCTCCTGATCCTGACCCGGTGGTCTGTGGACCACCCCAATCCCGATTTGTTTCCCCATTTTCTGTTAGCACCCACAGGGTTTCTAGTTTACCTAACTCTACTAGACTATTTCAGTTGTAATCATTCGACGTGTCTGTACCTCTAGCACAACGGTCATCCTGAAATGTATTATTCCTCTTATAAAACAGTCATTCAAATTTTAAAAACCAACATATTTAATGAAACACTGTCATGGAATCAGAAGTGTCTGCTTGTACTGTGATAAATGAATAGTCACAGGACAACTCCAGCCAATCAGATTGCTAGGATTTATTCACCTATTACATAAACATGGTTGACAGTGAACCCTTGTTGTGTATGAAAAATGATGTAGCCTCAAAAAGCTACTGTACCACAGTTCAAAGGTCATAAAAGTTGCTGTAATATAGTAACCACGTCACTACTATACTACAATAGCTTTTTCATTGTTTGTCTCAAGTCATTGTACAACATGCACTCCAGGGCCGAATGGTTTTAAATTCCTGTGCAGCTCCCAACCCATTTGTTGTAGCCATCCTCCCACCCTGTCCATTGTATAAAGCCCCTTGGGGTACTTTAAACTTTCATCCGTGGTGCCGCTCAGCTGTCTGGCAGCTCCCGCCACCAAACCTGCATTATGTCCCTTGGGGGACTTTAACGTTAGTCACGAGAGCAGCTTCACCCACTGGCAGTTCCTGATGCTTCACACTCCCATCTGAGAGCTTTTCTAGCCGCAAGTGCAACTCTCTCTATGGCGGCCTCCCATCGCTTCTGCTGCTACAAGCCCCCATCTTCTATATAAAATAATTGGTAAATGAGCACAAACGAGGCAGAGTTTCCATCTTGGGGATTCTATGACATCATGAACCTCTCAAGCTTTGCTCTCCAAGTCTATGATCTCACAGAATCCCCTCAATGGATGCAAAGCCTTGTTGTGCACACTTACCTATCTATTATTTGGTATATACTGTGTATTACACGGATGGGTCCCCTTCTTTACAGAAACAGCCATCAGATATCTCCTCATATCTGATGGTACTTAATTGCCATATACCCATCCAGTTAACCCCTACCATGCAATTAGCATGTCTTGTAGGGAGGGAGTTGTATGCTGGAGTGACCGCTTATCAATTTCAAACCCTTTTGCCGACCACCCCTTAAATAAGCTACTTCCATGTTAACAAGGTGGTGGGAAGTACAAACATACAGAAGGGAAGAAACAGACAAAAGAAATCTCAGAGGAACACTGTCAACTCCCACAGCCCGACTGTGACCCTTGTAAACTAAAGCGGGGCAGGGATATGTTCTAAACACATAGCAAAAAAAAAAAACACAAGATGTTGCTGCGGTTTCTTTTTTCCATAGAGATTTTGGTCTTCCGGCTGGCTGGTCTTTCCTTTTTCAGACTGTCACCCCCCCCAAACCCCGACTCTCGTAATCATCAGGCATTACCCTATATGGACACAGTTGCAACCCCCGCCAAGGTGTTTTATCCTCGCTGCCTAGCATCTGGATCATTGGGGAGATGGGAGTCATGGTCGGCAGTGCAGGGGCAGCTTTTTCTTGCCACAACCAAGTTGCACCTCCTTTATTTTCTACCGTTCCCAGCTCCTCCCTCTCCCCAGGCATGGGCACTGTCTAAGTTGGCCCTGCGCACACACAGCTTGCCTCCTGTGGCAGAAGACGGCTCCCTGACCCAGCTTGAGGGGCTGCTATGGTGGTGGAACCTGCTGCTTCCCTCCAAGGATGAGATGAACTGCCACCCAGCAGTTTGTCCCAGCCTGGCCTGCCCCTGATGCAATGCTTCAGTTCAGGTCTTGAACCCAGGTACGCCATGCCACGAGTGATGCACTGACACTGGGCTATCAGGCAGCCATACTGTTGTTTTCATTTAGAAATCAAACAATCCTGGCATTGTTTACAGTGTGGGAGTGAACTCAGTGCAACTGGATATGGTGCTATTTTGGTGTTACAAAACCATTATGGCACCAAAGGATAAATTAAGTGGGTTCACATCGCAATTTGTGACTCAAGAATCGGGAAATGCAAGTAAATTGCCAGCATGATTAGCAGTGATTGCTAATCATTAGAAGCCGGCCGGCCTTCTAATTATTTTCATTTCCCTTGGTGTCTAGTGGTGCCCCCACCCTCCAATTGCCATCCCCTTTACTTTCCCTGGTGCCAAGTGATGCTTCCCCCCAACCTCCGATTGCCATCCCGTTACATTTTAATTTCTATCCCTGGTGTCTAGTGGCCCACCATTCGATCACTGTCCTCTTTAGGTTTTCTTTCCCTTGTGTCTAGTGGCACCCCCCCCCCAAACACATCGCCGTTCTTATCTAAAATAAAGAAAATGGTTCCTCAATTTTTTTTTTTTTAAGCTGCAGAAAAGAAAACAGTCCCTCACTGATCTGACACCACCCACACCTCCCACTCCACACACCCCAGTACACCCCACACATCCTCACCTGAACAGGTCCCAGGTTCGAGATCCACTCTCCAATCAAAGACATGTCATGCTGCTGGAACTGGAGACTGCAAAATGAGAAACTAAGGTAAAAGCTGTTCAATGTATTTCAATGGGTGTTTCAACCTACATTCATAACTCGGCTATTTGTAGACATTTTGACACCAAATTTTCAACATAGCCTTTTGGGGACCCCACTTCATGAACAATATGACTATCAAATCAAATTCAAATCAAACTTTATTTTCAAAAAGCACCTTTCTAAAATCAAGGTGCTTGTACATAATTAATTAAAACAGATCAATAAACAAACAAATACAACTAATTAAAACCATAAACATAAGAAGTTAAAACTCATGATTACAACAGCGGCATTAAAAATCAAGGTACACTAGGCTAAAAAAATGTGTTTTCAGAGCCACTTTGAAGCTTTGGATGGCCAGGCAATCTTGCACCCGACGAGGTAGAGAATTCTACAGGGTGGTAGCCATAACACTAAAAGACCTAGCCCCAGCTGTCTTTAAACGATCCCTGGAAATCTCTAGCAATCCCTCATCGGTGGATCGGAGAGGGTGGGAGGGACAGTAGGAGTGAAGGAGATCTTGCAGGTAAGCAGGTCCCTGGTCATGTAGGGCCTTACAGGTCAGCAAACCGACCTTGAAGGTGATCTGCCACTGTACTGGCAGCCAGTGCAGTCCGCGGAGCACAGGCTTTATATGACTGGTCCTAGAAGTACCAGTCAACAGCCTAGCTGCCGCAATCTGCACAAGCTGCAGGTGGATATCAACCCCCGGTAGCCCAAGGTAGAGGGTGTTGCAGTAGTCAAGGCGAGAGGTAATGAAGGCATGGACCAAGATTGGAAGATCATCAGAAGAAACCAGGTGCTTCACCCGAGCGATATTCCTCAGATGGTACAAAGGGGTTTGGACAACTGCCGACACCTGAGATTTAAGGGTCAAACAGTTATCAAACATAACGCCCAGGTTCTGCACCCAGTCTGAGGTAGTTAGCTGAACACCCCCAAGCCACAGACCTGAAGGTGACCTGGCCAACAAACCTGCCTCCCGGCAACCTAGGTCCACAACCAACACCTCAGTTTTTTCCAGGTTTAACTGCAGCCAACTGACATTCATCCAATCCTGGATCTTGGCGAGACAGTTATTAAATACCAAAACAGCATCATCCTGGCCAGGCACAAAGGACATGTAAAGCTGAGTATCATCTGCATAGCAGTGAAAACTCAAGCCACACCCCCTAATAATTGCTCCTAACTGCAGCATGTACACCGCAAACAACATGGGCACAAAAACGGAGCCCTGCGACACCCCGTAGGATGGGGGAGTGATGCAGAGGAAAAAATCCCAGACACCACCCTATGAGTCCTACCCTCAAGGAAAGATCAAAACCATCTGAGGACTGTACCAGACAGTCTGCAGATGAACCGCAGGTGCTCCAAAAGCACACCATGGTCTACAGTGTCAAATGCCGCAGAGAGATCCAGAAGGACCAAGATGGAATGGGTCCTTCGATCTCTCACTATTAAGAGGTCATTTAGTACGCAGACAAGGGCTGTCTCAGTACTATGTCTCTTCCTAAATCCAGATTGGAGAGAATCATAGGCATTGTGGCTGGTCAAATAATCATCCAGCTGCGACACAACCACCTTCTCAATAACCTTACAGACAAAGGGAAGGTTAGAGACAGGCCTGTAGTTGGCCAGATCGTCCGGGTCTAAGGAGAGCTTTTTAAGAAGGGGCCGAACCACGGCCTCCTTCTGAGGATCAGGAAAGATCCCCCTCTCCAAAGACAACCAGACTATCTCTGCAAGGACTGGGCCAATTTTAGCCACACAGCCCACCAGAAGACATGTGGGGCCCGGGTCCAAACTACAGTTGGTCGGACGCAACGACTGGATGACCATTACAATGTCATTGATTGTAGGGAGGCTGCAGTCACACCACACAAACTGGGCATCTGACATCTCCTGCCGACCACTGCAGCTCCCATTAGAAAGGGTCAAACAGATGCCATACCCGATTGTGGCAACCTTATCTGAAAAGAACCTAGCAAACTCCTCACACCATTCTTGAGAAAAGGCATTTCCAGGCTGAAGACAGATTGGACTTCACAATCTGTCCACAGTCAGGAAAAGCTGAGCTGGTAGATTCTGTGCAGCAGCAATTTCCCTGGACAGGAATTCTGCCTTCTTATGGGTAATTGCTGATTGATAGACCCCATAGTGGTCCATTAAACTAAGTCTGTCACACTCCAGGCCCAACTTCCGCCAACACCTCTCTAGCCTTCGTCCCATTCTCCTCAACTCCCTCAGAGTCTCATCAAACCAAAGAGACCTGTGGCAAACAATGAGGGGACAAACACGAACAGGAGCAATGGAATCCAGGGCCCCATCACCGCCTTATTATAGGCAAGTATCAGGTTTCCCGGATCCATGCATTCACTCGGTAAACCAGATAGGTCCAGCGCCACCATCAGGTCCTCGGGGAAACACCCCTCCAAGGGCAGTACCGGATTATCTCCGTAGGGGCCAGTCTACTTGGGGGGGGCCACAAAACTGAACCCAATGGTATGATGGTCAGACCACCCGACAGGTTCCACCACCAAGTCGGACATCTCCATTCCCAGGAGAAACACCATGTCCAATGAATAACCAGCAATATGGGCAGAGGAGGAAATAACCTGTGTGAGGCCCAGCAAATTCATTAGCTGGAGGAAGTCCTGACCAAACTGTGAGAGTTCATCATCGACCCAGGCTTTGAAATCCCCCAGGATCAGCCATCTGGGGGATCCTAATGTCAGGTCAACAATGAAGCCCGTGACTTCCTGTAGGAAAATATTCCCATCTCCGGGTGGAAGGTAGATGAGAAGTATCCTGCACACCACACCCTTGCCCATGATACATTTAAAGGAGTTGGTGGTCCCCACTGGTACCTCCACTAGGCTCAGTTCTGATCTAAAACAGATGGCAACACCCCGCCCCTATGATCCATCCTCGGGCGGTGTATCACTGAGTACCCAGCTGGAATTGCTGAAGCCAAACTTGGCCAGCATTCTCATCCAGCCAGCTCTCGGTGATACAAGCCAGGTCAGATGATCCAACAAGATCCACTATTATAGTGGTCTTGTTCTTAACAGACCTGGCATTGCATAACACTACCCGAGTAGGATGAGTACCTGAGGAAGATTGTGTTACCTGCCTGCAATGAGCAGAGCCTTTGGGTATGGGAACAAGACAGGGAGGACCACTTTCCTGGACCCATTTTGCCCCAGGGCATCTCCTTGTCTCCACTATCCCTATCTGCCCACTCCTTTCCATTCCCCCTCCAGGCCCAGCCCCCGCCCTCCTCCTTCTAACAATCCCCAGAGCCCGACACCATCTATATACCTCTGGTGACAGTGAAGGACAGGAAAAAGGGCGGAGGTCCCCAAGCCTGGAGGGGGAATAATGACCGACTGTTCATATACCTTCCCAGAACACCTTCACCACACTCAGCAGACACCACAACAAACAAACAACCACAAAACCACAAACAAACCCACTCCACAATCAAATGCCCAACACCCAAACACACAACCACACAAATCAGCCTCTTAACTTCCACACCATGCACACCAAACTAAAAACAAATAAAATTATACTAACAAAAAGAAAAAATACAGAGTTAACCAAAATTAAATAGCAGCATAAATGTCCACAAATTAAGAGGGCAGTCACAATCTCTCTTAAATCTCTTGATTCAATGGGTTTTTTAATGTCTAAAGAGCTCCCACCTCTTGAGACAAACCAAAAAAGGTCAAGTAGGTCTAACTCTCACTTTAAACCTAGTGGCCAAATTCACAGAGGGTCTAACCAGTTCCTGGCTCTCAGTTTCAAAGATTAAAAACTGAAACGCTCCCACCTTTCAGATGTAGTCCAATGGCCAGACAGGTTCGGCTCTCACCCAAACCGGCCCCCAACTTCAGGGAAAGGATACTTGGAGCAGGTCCAACACCCAAGTCCTTTACATGAATCTTCTTTGGAGGTCCAGATGAAAACAAGTTCCTCAGTTCACTGGCACTGCTCAAGTCCTAGCCCCCAGCGCTGCCTTCACAGCCATCAGGTAGGCTCGAGCAATTGCACCAACAGGGGCTAAGCAAGCAGTGGCCCCCCCCCCCAAACACACACCCAGGAGGTAGCCACCCCCCACCTGCCAAGCCCATAGCTACAGCTCCCAGGTTAGGTCAGCCCATCAACCAACCCCCCGGGCCGCTATGGAGACAGAAGGTAAGTCCTGTCTGCCCTACGGCAGACCACACACCAACGCCTCCTGCCCGGCCCAACAGCAAGCAGACAATCAGGTGGCCACTCTCCCAGGCGAGCCAAGGGAAGCCACCACTCACAGAACCCCCAGAGATTTTCAAAGGTCCCGCTTCTCCAAACTAAAGGACCTCCCCACTCCAAAGTCTTTTGTAGCAGGCCGATACCACTCCCGTTTTCGGTCTGAGTGCCAAACAGCTCACACCACCGTCCAACTTTCTGATGTCCAACTCCATGGGTCCCACTGCTACAGTTCCCTACTCCAGGACACCAGCTCACTGCTCCTGAATCCTCTCCTCTGCTCCTCGGGTCTCCTCCGATCATGTACCAACACTCCAGGCAGGTAAGCGAGCCCGGACTGATCAGACCAGGTGCAGTGTCTTAAAGCACAGGATAAAACAAAGATGTAAAGAAAAAGGAGTTTCCCCGACTCCGTCAAACTCCAAAAAGCCCTCTCTAAACCCGTACATGCCACTCGAACCTTACTAGCTCACTTAAATTTCCCTCTCTTACTGCCAAAATCAATTATACTAACTAAAAAACAACAAAACAACTAATGACAAAACTAAACAAAAATAAAATAAACAAAAATAAACTTAAAACAAAACTACTGCATGTTGTGGACTAGCCCAGCGTGCCCACCATCTTAGTCATTACACAGCTCTTACCCGAAAAGTGATTTCGCGGTCACTTGGCGAATTCACCTTTCGGACAGGATTTGAACATTTTTCCTGTCCTTGTTCATGAGGTGGGGTCATAAGAAGGCTATGTTGAAAATTTGGGGTCAAAATATGTAAAATGGCAAATTTATGACCATTCATTGCAATTTCGGTACACATGCTCGAAACTTTGGAAATTTTTAATATTTTGGACACCAAATTTTCAACATAGCCATTTTTTACACCGCCTCAGGAACATGACAGCTGTCATTTTTCAAATCCTGGCCATGCTGCCTTTTCACACCTGTGGCATGGAATGACACTGTGGTGATGCAGAATCACATTTTGGCAGGGAATTTTCAATACCGGGTGCATGAGGTGGGGTAATAGGAAGGCTATGCTGAGATTTTGATCAAAATGGCAAATACAGTCTCAAAACTACAGTATGTATACAATGTCTATTTTATCAATACATACAATTCTAAGTAATAATTATATGGTTTAAAATAAAAATTTTCATTTTAGAAAACTGCTAATCAAAACTGGCTGATTGCTAATCAGTGAGCAGACAGTCAGGCGGCCACTCTCCCAGGCGAGCCAAGGGACATTGCAGAGGGACTCGAAGGAAAAGTATGTCTCTTTGCAGATGACACAAAGATCTACAACAGGGTTGATACAGAAGGTGGGGTAGAGAGGATGCAAAGGGACTTGGCAAGGTTGGAGGAATGGTCAAATATATGGCAGCTTAGATTCAATGTAAAGAGGTGCAAGTAATGCACCTGGGAAACAAAAATCCAGGGGAAGAGTACACAATGAGGAGTGAGATAACAACAGCAGCAATGGAAAGGGACCTGGGGATAGTCATATCAGTTGACCTTAAGGTGGGCAAGCAATGTGAGAAGGCAGTAAGGAGGGCTGGTGGGATACTGGGAAGCATAGGGAGAGGCATCACTAGTAGAAAACAGGAAGTTGTTATCCCTCTGTACAGACAGTTGGTGAGACTCCATCTGGAGTTCTGCGTCCAGTTCTGGAGACCCCATCTCCGCAAGGACATAGACAGGATGGAGGCTGTCAAGAGGAGGGCAACTAAAATGGTGCAGGGTCTGCACCAGAAGACATATGAAGAGAGATTAAAGAAGCTTAATATGTATACACCCGAGGAGAGACGGGAGAAGGGGGGGGGGCATGATAGAAACTTTCAAGTACATCAAGGGAATCAACAGAGTCCAAAATGGTAGCATCTTTCAGAAAAAGAGATGTGCAAGAACAAGAGGCCACAATTTGAAGATAGAGGGGGGACGGCTCAAAGGTAATGTGAGGAAGTATTTTTTTCACAGAGAGGGTTGTGGATACATGGAACAGCCTTCCTGAGGAGGTAGTGGACTCAAAAACAGTTGGTGAATTCAAGAATGCATGGGACAGACATAAAGCAATTCTAGTAGGGGGTACGAGGAAGTAGGCTGTTGGTTAACTAGGATCTGCAGCCTATGCATTAGGTAGGGAAATGGGCAGACTAGGTGGACCAAGCGGTCCTTATCTGTCGTCAAATTCTATGTTTCTATGTTTTCATTTTCATTAGCAAAGCCTGTCAATCAACTCTCTGACACTAATTTATGCCTTGTGGCAATACTAGGTTTTATGAAAATAAAAAAAGTTTAAATCCTAAACGCAAGATGTACAATCTATGTTTAGAGCATCATCAATTAGGGATGTCACAATATCAGGTTTTTTGCTGTTAATTTCTTTTCTCCTCCTCCAATCCCTGGTTAGCCAAACACCCCAGCCCCATCACACCAGCTTTCACTGGGACTTACAGTCACACTTCCGTTGTGTGGCCCACATGCTCACTAGGTGCAGGGCCTGCAAGTGGCCAGAAATGGACTACAAGTGGCCACAGATAGCCTGCTGGACTGGGAACGGCCTTTTTCCTCCATTTTTCTACTCAAGGGAAGCAGGTGTGGAGTGGCGTACGAGATGGCCCTGCACTTGCTACTGTGTGCAGGACGTCAGCAGCTGCCACTCCCCTCGTCCCATGCAAAATGATTCCTGACTGCTTTGGCCCCAGACATCACTAGGGGCAAGGTTTACACCAGACACCATGGGCCCGATTTTCAAATGGGAATGCAGGGCTTGGGGTCAAGCCCTGCGTCCCCGCAAAGTTTGCCACACCTGCAGCCACGTGTTTACTGCAGTTTGCGCCCGATTTTATAACCCGGGATGCAAGTTGCAAAAGTGCCCCCATTTTATGGCAGCTTGTGCCAAAGTTGTGGCGCAAGCTCCATAAAATGGGCCCCCCAGACACAAAATTAGACCGGGGGGTGCTGGTCTAACTTTGCTTCAGTGGTGCAACAGACTTGCAGCAGGGAGGCTGCGGCATGATTCCTTCCAAAATTGCACATGTGGCACAGTTTGACGCAAGTCAGAGCTTGTGCAAAACTCTCGGCCGCAAGTTTGTTGTGGCAACTACAACATTTTTGAAAACTGGGCCCTTTGTCCCCCGAGAGGACAGCTGTCCCCTAGACACTAAATCCTCTCCACCTCCCTGGCCCATCCCCGCAACCCTGGTCTGGTACTAAACAGGGTCGCCAGTGTGGCTGAAGGTATGGCATCCAGCGCCCCAACCCTCGCGCCCACTGGCCCGGCACAATATCAAGTTCTAAGGTTTGACGATAGTTGTGCAATTGTTTATCAAAGATAGACAGATCATCACAATTATCTGAAGCATTCAAAATCTAACTGGGGTGGAGGGTGGGGAAACTAGAATTCCTGTCACACCTGGAGAGGGAGCATCAGAGCACTGACTGTAAGAGAGAGTAAAGACAGTTAATAACTGTACATTACAAAATGCAGATTTATTTTTTTGACTTCAGATTGGTTAGAGAGCCTTCTAAAACAATGGTGTCATCACAGTACAAAAATCGCACTTTATAAAAGTCCTTAGCCATCGGCCTTTTCACGCTCAAAAACAAAACAAAATATAAAGACCCTTGCCAGTCATCATTTTCTATCACAAAAATAGCTGCCACCTTTACTCACTGCAAAACCTTCAACCAGAGCCTACAAATCATCCTCTTCTTACAGACAAAAATGAAGTACTACAGTAATGACAGTTTTAAATTTCTAGTGTTTCTTTGCCGACCATGAAAAATCCCTCTCCTATCCTCACCAGCTTACCAGGGAAATCTCTGTTGTTTAAATGACTACAGATAAAACAAAAACCTTGGTTCCATCGGAGGATTTCTGCTGGGCGATGGAGAGGGGGGGGGAGCATTCTGCCAGTACAACCGAGCAGAGATTTGAATTCTTATATTTCATCCATAAGAAACATTCCATCTATTGAATGTAGGTCAAATAAAAAAGAAACAAAGTAGGGGAAAGGGGAAAAAAAATAAAAACAAAGTAGGGGAAAGGGAAAAAAAATAGTACAAAAGAAAAAGGAGAAATGGTGAGGAAACGGGTAAATGGGGTGAGCTGGGAAAAAAACATCCACACATCTCAGCATTGGCATGGTATCTCGGATTCAAGTGTTGGGCACAGTAACATAAATAAATAAAAACTAGCCCTAAAAAGAAACACCAAATCAAGGCTTTAAGAGCACATACATCTACACCGTAACTTGCTTATTTATAAAATCAGTTATTTTTATGTCTTTTGTTGTTTTAAGTGCTAGTTGCTGCAGTTGGTGTTTCTTTTTGTATGGAACAGGTGAGCACCATTAAAAAATAAAGCACGTCCAATATTCTTGGTTTCGGAACGCATTTTTTGAATTGCTCGGATAAATGCACAGCCCAGTTAAGTGCACAGAATTCTCATATCCCGAGGGTGTGCACTTAAGCATGCCAAATGATGACGACAGCTCATACACACACACACACACACACACACACACACACACACACACACACACACACTTTAAAAGGACCAAAATATGCCTGTGTTGGGTTGACAGGGTCCATTTAACTTGCTTAGCAAATGTGATGTTTTCAATACTATTAACACACAACATTTTGACGGGCACTACTTGTGCCATCCTAAACGCAGAACAGGAAGAAATCAATCCATGCCACTGGCAGCTCCACACCTAGAATACCGCCAAACCACAAAGGCTGCACCACCATCAAGACACAAGTCACCATGTCCAAATTCATCCCCCCCCCCCTTTTCCTGTTCGACAGCAAATTAAAAAAAAGTTTCAGCATGAATTGTCTTGTACCTCAGATTATACTGTGGCCGCTGTCCCTTCCACTAATCTAGATTCCACAGATCTTGGTCCCGCTATTCAAACCGCAGCCAGTAAGCACACTGGCCGTTTGTTTCCTCCTGTCTCCACAGACCCCAGTCACCAGTGTGACAGTTATGGCCACGGTTGTCCGATCTGACAAACATTCATCCACCCCCCCCCCCACAACCACACAAACAAAGTCTCTTTTTCTAACAGATGCCGAAAACCCCATTTTAAAATGAAAGTCTGACCTCTACTGCACTGCAATCATACAGTTGCCACCCAAAAGTTTGAACACCACAGACTCGCTACTTCACCTTGACGAAACCTTAAACTCACAAGAGACCCCTTTCCCTCCTACATGTGGTTTAACAGCCATTAGAAACATCACTAGAGACCCAGTCCTCCATGCCCATGAAAACTTTAAGGACCGTTTTTCACAATATAAGAAAAACGTAAGCTGCTCAGTGTGGGGGGCTTCTGAAGGACACGCTCGCTCCTCAAAAACCCAGCAGCATGCACAGAACACCACACAATGCTCCCAGTCTTTCTTAAACCACAAAATATAACATCAATTAAACAAACAACAACAAAAACTAATTGCAAATCAAAAAAGCTGTGTCTATGTAGGTGCTGATGGTGGGGGTTGGGGCTAAAACAGTTATGAAAGTAATTTAATGTGGGATTTTTTTTTTTTTTTTTTTTACCAGTTCTGCTATTAAAACCTTGTTATATATCTCTTTTTTTTTTGATATTTTTATTTACTCTCCTCCCTTAGTCCCCTACATTCCGCATCCTCAGGAGTCGACAAGGCATCTGTCCCCCTTTTACCTCTCGGTGTTCCTCCATCAAGCCATGGTTGTTCTTCCCATGTGGGGATGAGGTGGGGCACATAGACCCTGAATCTTAGTATTTTGTCGGGTAACCTAGAGGCAGAGGTTGGTGATCTGTGCTGGCTCTCCATCTATAGTGTAGAAGGCAGATTTTTCTGTTTTTCATGCAGAGCGTGACTCATGCCTGGATGGCAAGGCGACAACGCCAGTGTCCGTCACGCTCCTCCTCGCGCTGCACGGCTGGTGCTGGCTGTACCTCTGGCTTGCACCAGAGGCCAGCCAAGCACTGAGCCTGGTCCCCCCTCCTTCCCCGGAGAAGGTGATCGGACAGTGGACGCTTAAACCTCCTCCCAACAGATGGCTCTCCGGCTCCCGGGGTCATTCCCAAACCCAGGTCACCAGCATCGCAAGCAGTAGTGCTAGCACTGCGCCAGCAGGCCCACTTTAAAAATTTTTTTTTTTTTTTTTTTTTTATATACAGTCCAACCCCGTTTATCCGACCCCCTTTAATCCGAACTCCCTATCTAATGAACTGGCTTTGTGTCGCCCATTGTAAGTGCTGACTGACTGTTGTTAACAGTTAATTATGCTGATCGATTCTGAAATACTGCAATTAATGGTTTTCAGCAATCACAGAATGATCAGCAAAACAATCACATATGAAAGCCAGAAGAAAGAAGGGGATGTGAGGAAATAAGATCTGTCCACTTTACGTTTACAATGCTGCTTGCTCTCCGTTCAGTGACACAGGCAACACTATACTCAGACCCCTGATCCCTGTCCGTCTCCACCGCAGCATGCTGAACTCCTACAATACTCTCAGGAATAGCGGCAGCTATTAGACTCCACCGCAGCATGTCAGAATACCAGGAGCACAATTAATCAGCTCTTACCCTTTGTCTGTGCTTGACTAATTACAGTACTGTACCTGTAGAGTGCGCCAGCAGATCACAGAGGTAGATCGATGAACAGGACTATTGGCAGTACCGCGGCTCCACACGGCTCACGCTCTGAACCAGGGTAATCAGTAAGGATGCAAGAATGCTGCTTATTTAAAGCTCAATTCATGTTTTAGCCAGAAATTGGAGTAGGACAATTCTGGAAAAGGTAGATTAGCTTGCTACAGTAAAAAATGAGTGAAACCCTGATCATCCGAACTCTCGCTTATCTGAACTAATTTGCTGTCCCCCAAGCGGTTCAGATAAACGAGGTTGGACTGTATATAATTTACCTGGGGGGCCCATTTTATAAGCGCAGTAAGACACGACGAGATGTGGGTTATGGCCTGATAAGCGCACTTTCCAGGTGCTAAAGGCACTTCGGTGCAGCCGCCTCCTGCCTCGTAATCACCTGTAGCATGCTCTTATCAGGCCATAACCCACACCTTGTTGTGTCTTATTGCTTGCAAGTATGATTTGTCCTACTACACGATCTGTTTTGAATTATTACTTGCATCATATATAATGACCAGTGATTCTGCAAGTTAATACTGCAATGTTGCCCTGCACATTAAATACAGTAAGAGGGCTTGATGTACAGGGTTTTGATATAGTGGAATGCTACACTTGCCAATGTGGAAGGTACCATTCCTAACTCATTAGAATTTTCTGTTTTTAAATAAAGACAATGCAACTTCTGTGGTGGGTGCTCACACTCTGACAGTGTCATGCCTTGTGTCGGCACAGCATTGTAACTGTTGCACTTCACTGCACAGTTCTCTCAAGCCCGAGAAGCTCTATAGAGTGAAGGGACAATAACAGAAACTGTTTATGTATTTGAACCTTCAGGAGTTGGTCTTTCCGACTGCCAGTAGCTAAATAAGATAAATATATTAGGCTTTAAGAGTGCATACTTTCCCAGGTCAGTGTTGCAGGTGGAAGTACTCTCTCTCTCTCTGTGAAACAGTCCCATCACACTCTTATGGGGCCTTAAAAGTGATGGATAGGATTCCATGGCTCTTGGCATAACGAGAGAAGCATTGGTGCCGGAACGGTCTGAAAAGTGGTAGGGCCAAGGATGTAAGGGGTAAATTCTCCCCTACTAATAATGCAAAAACTGCTAGGGCCACTTATGAAAGTGGTAGGGCCATGGATGTAAGGGGTAAATTCTCCCCTAGTAATAATGCAAAAACTGCTAGGGCCACTTATTAAAGTGGTAGGGCCATGGATGTAAGGGGTAAATTCTCCCTAGTAATAATACAAAAACTGATAGGGCCACTTATGAAAGTGGTAGGGCCATGTCCCTAGTGGACCCCCTGTTCCGGCACCTATGGAAAGAAGCAAGGCATACAGCAAGTCTAACAGGATGGTAGGGAATATAGGCAGGGGTTCTGAAAGCAGGAAGAGGGAGGTGATGCTGCCCCTTGGGAGGTCCCACCTGGAGTAGTGCACTCAGTTCCAGAGCCCACACCCAAGAGATGACAGGGACTGGCTAGAGACAGGGCAAAGGAAGGTCTCCAACATGGTCTAGGGCGGCGGGACAGTATGCACGAAGAAAGGTTGGCAGACCTCAACATGTACTCACTGGAGCCTAGGTGAGAGATAGAGATATGCCCAAGAGGAATAAATAATGTTTACTATGAAACCTATTGACAAGGTATGAGCGTGCGGAGATTTGGGGTGGGGCATGGGTAGAGACTGAAAAGGGGGTTGTTTAAAGGGACACTGTCAACACCCCAACCCCCGCGGCTTTAATCTATCCCTAGTGAAATAATAAATCACATTTTACAATTGCTCTCATTCTGCATAATGTGCTGATGTAGCTGGTAATTTGATAACAATTCCTGTTTTGTTTTCAAAAGTGAAAAAACAGACTGCCCACCATACTGTTGTTAGCACACAAAACTGCGTTTGTTTACATTCTTTGATCAACTCTCACTGCATCACTCCTGGAACTGGACCCCTTCCCCCAATACAGTCTGCCACTCAAGATGAAGTGAGAGGAGACTACTGCATCATGAGCGGCTGCTCTGTTTGGGGTGTTCCTAATGTTCAGGATGAATGCAGTAAGAGAAGATCAAGGAACTGAGATAAAACAATTATAATTACACCATTAGCATGCATTTCAGTTCTACTAAGAAAAAAAGCAGGGAAAACAACTGGCTATAGCAATGAATTGTACAGAAGGTGAGCAATCAGAAAATGTGGGGTTTCCAACTAAAAACCATGTGATGCAAAAATGGTTGACAGTGTCCCTTTAGGAGGAATGCAAGGAACCTTTTCTTTACTGAGAGAGGGAGGGAACGGTAGAGTGAGCTGCCACAAGTGGTGACTGATGCAAAGACTGAACGGGTTGAAGGTTTAGTGGGACAGATACAGGGGCTTGGTGATACCAAAAGGTGAGAGAAGAAGAGGGGCATCAGGAGTGGGGATGGGTGACTAGGGGGGAAATCAAGGCGTCAACCAACTCCATGGATCCTGCTTGGTGGTAAGTGTTGTAGGCTGATATTTCGGGCAGACAAGATTGACCTTTGGTCTTTTTCTGCCATCACTGTCTGCGTCTCTATGATTCTGTGACTCCTGTAGTGGAAGAAGGATGACCTCTGACACTGCACGTGACCACACTATGTCCTGCCCTCCTCAATAAGACATTTACCAGAGCCACTGTCAATGTTGCAGGGAGGTTTCACTGGGAAATAATACAGATTGGCACATGACGCTCACTTCCAGCCCCACACCACCTTCCTAGAGTGTCTCACCCAGCTCCCTCCCTGAAGTACTAAACTGAGGAATCCAGAGCCTTCCACAGCCCTGGGGTCCACTGTGGTGGTGGCCCTATTGGGGTCAGCAGGGTAATCTGGTTTCTAAAAAAGGTTTCTAAACTGATGTTTAACTAAATAAATAAATAAATAAATAAATCTGTGCAGAGACTGCAGGAGTCAGATGTGTGGCAGACAGACAGCACCTGGCAAGCAGCTGATTTTCATCGACAGGACTCTCAGTAGGTTTTGATCCCTGGTGGTCACAGATGCTCACAGTAAAAAACAGAGGAATCCCAGACCAAAATTTTGGAAGATCTGCAAAGTTCCTCTAGTGCTCTTAGGTACAGTGCCTTCAGAAAGTATTCACCCCGTGATTTTGTCACATTTTGTTGTGTTACTACCAGAATTTTTAATGCATTTAAATGATTTATTTCCCCCTTGATTCACACAGCATACTCAACAATTGAAAGGGGCAAAAATATTTGTACTGTGTAACAAAAATGTAGGAAACATTAAAAACTGAAATATCTTGTTTACTGAAGTATTCACCCCCGAGTCAATACTTTGTAGAAGTGCCTTTGGCAGCAATTACAGCTTTGAGTCTTCTTGGGTATGTCTGTATCAGCTTTGCACATCTGGACTTGGGGATTTTCGTCCATTCTTCCTTGGCGGATTTGCTCAAGCTCTGTCATGTTGGATGGGGAGCATCGGTGAGCTGCAATCTTTAAGTCTTCCACAGATTCTCAATGGGATTCAAGTCTGGGCTTTGGCTGGGCCACTCAAGGGCATTCACCTTCTTGTTCTGAAGCCACTCCAGTGTTGCTTTGGCTGTTTGCCTGGGGTCGTTGTCCTGTTGTAATGTAAATCTTCGCCCCAGTCCAAGGTCTATTGCAGACTGATGCAGGTTCTCCTCAAGGATGTGCCTGTATTTGGCTCAATTCATTGTTCCCTCTATCCTGACAAGTGCCCCAGTCCCTGCCGCTGAAAAGCATCCCCATAATATGATGCTGCACCACCATGCTTCATGGTAGGGATGGTGTTACACGGGTGCTGAGCTGTGTTCGGTTTGCGCCAGGCATAGCGCTTTGCATTCAGGCCAAAGAGTTCAATTTTTGTTTCATCAGACCAGAGAATCTTTTGCCATATGGTCTCAGAGTCTGCTATGTGCCTTCTTGCAAACTCCAGGCATGCTATTATGTGGCCTTTTCTCAGGAGTGGCTTCCATCTAGCCACTCTCCCATAGAGGCTACATCTATGAAGTGCTGCAGAGATTGTTGTCCTCTGGACAGGTTCTCCCATCTCAGCCATGGAACTCTGTAGTTCTGTCAGGGTGGTCACTGGGTTCTTGGTCACTTCCCTGACCAAGGTTCTTCTTGCCTGGTTGCTCAGTTTGGGAGGACGGCCTGCTCTAGGAAGAGTCTGGGTAGTTCCGTAATCTTTCCATTTCCTAATGATGGACTTGACTGTGCTCCTGGGAACTTTCAACACCCTAGAAATGTTTTTATACCCCTTCCCAGATCTATGCCTCCTCACAATTCTATCACTGGAGTTCTACTGGACAGCTCCTTGGTCTTCATGGTAGAGTTTCTGCTCTGACATGCACTGTCAACAGTGGGACCTTATATAGACAGGTGTATTTCCTCTGAAATCATGTCAACCATTTGAACTGACCACAGGTGGACTCCATTCAAGTTTTAGAGTGATCTCACAAGGACATTGGATGCACCTGAGCTCAATTTGGAGTGTCATAGCAAAGGGGGTGAATACTTATCAAATCAAGGCATTTCAGGTTTTTATTTTAAATTACATGTACAAAAAATTCCAGAAGTTTCATTCCATTTTGACATTAGAGTAATTTGTGTAGATACGTGACAAAAAATCCCATATAGATGTATTTTAATTTGAGTTTGCAACATCACAAAATGTGACAAAATCCAAGGGGGCTGAATACTTTCTGAAGGCACTGTATGTTCTGCCACAGTACCAGAGGGCTACAGGCAGTGGACTGTATGTCCCAAAGCACAGACAGCTCAGCCTAGGAACAAAAAGTGCTGATACAGTTGCATCCAGATGGGTTGCGAGCACTCAAAGAAAGAGACGTCATGTCTTCAAGAGACATGCTCACACATCCTAAGCATCTGTTATGCTGACCTGGCACACTCAGGATGTTAGAAGTCATTCTCCAATAACCATATTAAAGAGAGATACAGTACTCTACGAACCTTAATGTACTTAAAGCTCAACACAACATCAACAGAATGCTTACGTTGTGTCCAGCAGCCAAAAGCAAACAAACATGTCTATTTGTCAACCAACTGATCATCCTTGGTGTCTAGCATTATTTGTCATGGCACCTCATTATGTAAGGAATAAGATGTGATAATGCGTTTTCCTCAACGACTTTTCACTTTCACTTTCAAAGTACCACAGTGACATACTTCAAAACTCTCCCATGGAAGCTATGCCCTTTAATATGAAATTTCATAAAGGTATCTCCATTCTGCACCGTAGTTTACCAAAGAGCATCAAGAATGGTACTTGTACTTCCCTGGTTTTGCTGTCCTGGTTGCCTAATTCCCATTAAATACGCATGAAAATCTTACATCTGTATTTTATTACATCATAGTGCTCACTATGACAACTAACTGTGATGTCACAAAGTAGTAACCTGTGAACTCAAATGGGGACAGTCTGATCTTTCTGAAGCAGTGTAATAAATAATTGTTAATGAGAAGTATTTAAGGAGGGGGTCCCGACACAAGACACATAAAAAAAATTACAGTTGGCACCAGCAGACCTCAACTGCATTGCATTCTAAAAAAAAAAAAACTAATTTAAAGTTATTCCACTCTCTTCATTACGAAATGTATTTATAAGGGAACAGAAGATTCCCCTCCTTACAGTTCATCCACAACTGGGGTATATTATATGGTTCATTGTTGCTATGTATGGAAATCCATACACTTCTAAATGCTGTTGTTCTACAGTAGTGATTTCAGAATGCTGCTGTATGTACCACAGTAGTTATGTCTCTGCTGTGGTACAACAGCACAAAATCCCATGTCTAAGATTCCTC